>CM055037.1:11195884-12395884 GCA_029204005.1 Salix udensis
ATATATATATATAATGGTCTAAATTCATTTTAACAATGGTTTTAGGTCGAAGAGAAGTTTGAAAATGGGTCTGGGCTCCAGTTTGCATCATGGGCCTAGTACCAGGCTCTTTGACCTTAACGAGTAGTTGAGCCCAATCTTGAACATTATTCGACTGACCCAAACGTGTTAGCCTGGACAGAAAAGCCCAGTAACTGTTTTTTTTTTTATTTCTCGTATATAATACAAGAGATTTAACATGTTTGAAATATAAAAATCTCGCATGGTCTAGGATATTTATATCTTATTAATACATATATTTGTCTTAATTCTTGTATAAAAAATATATTTTAAATAATAATAATAATAATTGTTATTATTGGTTTCAGGTTCTTTTTGGCTATATGATAAGTGACTTTTATGTTGTCATAACTATATGCTGTGAGATTCTTGATTACCTCCAAAGATGATGCACGTGTAATCTCTCTGCAAAAGCACATACTGCACATAAGAATCAGCAAGCACAAATGGCATCATTTCATTTCTTGACTAGTGTGTGTTTAGATAACTGAATTCATCCATGGACATGGTAAGCACATCACAATTTCATCTGAATAAATTGACCAACCTTCTTTTTTATATCCCTAAATATTCTTTGATTATTTTCTCTTGCTCTTATCTACAATCCCGTCTATCGAACCTGTTCTCATCTATCGTATGGGAAGTCAAAATCATTTTCAGCAACTTTGAAGTGATGGGGTTGCTGGCCTGAGCAATGGATATTCCACATTTTGAAATATGCCCTCTCCAGGTTTCTCACCTGCATTTGCAAGTGCATGGAGAAATTGAACATTTGTTCCTCAAAATCAAAAATTGAACATTTGTTCCTCAAAATCAAAAGCATGGTAGCTGTGAAAATAAAGGTTCTGTTTGCGCTTACCCAGCGTTCCGTGTCGAACAGAGGGCAAGTCAGACGGACTGCCTTCAATCTGTTTGTCAGAGACTGAAGCTTTGGCCTGTTTAACGCAAGAGAGACGGCCTTTTCTTCGTATTCTTTCATGCTGTAAACATTGTCAGAACAATGAGAAGGCGAATCTCACAATCAAACAATCAAAGTGAATGGTATGGGAACATGATGCCAGCTCAATTCATCTTTGTACCGTACCTGCTGACAATCATCTCGTCCCCGAGTCCGGTGGCAAGGCAAAGAGATCCAGCAACTCTTGTAGCCATTTTTTCAAGGGGCCTGGTCACCATTGGCAAACCTGCCCACAGAATATCTGTCCCTGTGGTATGTGCATTGCATAATGGCCTACGAGAAAAATCGTAATGACCATCAACATCGAAGAAGCCCCGGGGCAATGTAATGACGGCATTCGGTAGTGAATGGAAGAGAGTAATACTTACGTGTCGAGAAATAGATCTGCCAAAGCACTGCGCCTGATATGCTCTTGCTTCATGGCAACATCTGTGAAAATAATTTGGTCTGGATGCACCCCCTGTGCAACAGCATCTGAACAATGTCCAAAGCTCATTAACATAATGCCACAAGCTTAATGCTATTGTGATCCTTATGAGGGTGGGAAAAACTTCACTTACATGCACGCAGTCTCATTTCCCCAGCGGCAGGGAACCTAAGGAGCCAAAGTGCACTGTTGGGTACGCGTTTAAGAATGTTGCACCTGCAATATTAAA
The DNA here is from genome assembly GCA_029204005.1 of Salix udensis. Taxonomy (NCBI): domain Eukaryota; kingdom Viridiplantae; phylum Streptophyta; class Magnoliopsida; order Malpighiales; family Salicaceae; genus Salix; species Salix udensis. The sequence goes on from CM055037.1 coordinate 11,197,559, forward strand.
AAATAAACATGAAATTGCCATGTATTACAGTCCTGCACAGTTATAAAAATGAATTAAATGTAAGGGCTGTCCCTAGGACTTTGGATTACCAAGTATTAAAGATTTCAGGATCCATTTTGTACAACTGATTGAAGCATGCAAATATGAATTTATCTTCAGGGAGACCATAATCTGATCGCTTGTGCTGGAGAGTTGGATCCAACACATCCAGATTTTTCTGAAAACAACAGTAGTGGTTTTAAATATTCATGTTCCACAACAAAGCAAGCGAAGTACATAGTCTGGGACTAACCTGTTTATAATCATTCACAAAGTAGCAATGTGGCAGGTGAACCAGCTTTTCAGAATAAATATGTGAGAAACGGGTTGGTGAAACAAACTGAAAGGAAGGAGCAGGTGCATCAGAATTCAGACAGCAAAGACAAACAATAACACAGCAGATGGTGATGCAAATTTAGATTCTTGTTCCCTGCCAACCTCATCAGTGACCAAGTAATCAATGTATGTTGCTCCTGTAGTCCCAGGGAATCCCATGTATGAAACCTGTATAGGTGCAGGCTGCATAGCAAATATTTCATTTCTGGCCCCCTGGATGAACATACACAGAAAGCAAGTTATAGCTGGAACTCAATGATTTGCAAATTTAGAATGCATAAAACCATTAGATTGTTTAAAGACTGATCCTCTCAAAAGTTTACACCACCAAAATAAATAAAACAAATGACACAATGCCATGCAACCTATAAAAATCCTCAGAAAATTGGAGTAGAACCACCAACAAGAATACAAATAAAGATTGCCAATTATTTAAGAGAACTTAATGAATTTGACAAATAGCCATAAACAATAACATAATGTCTAGATAAGTGTGTATTTATAGAAACATTAAGATAAAATTAGGGGGGGAAACACTGAATAGTCCGAATTCAAAAAGGAAAGTAAATTCTACTCTAACTACTGAATAATAAATACTAATATTTCAAAATAACACCAAAAATATAAAATAATCATGCAGCTCTAAACTTAAAAATAATCAAGGAACAATTCCCTTTATAGTCCTTCATCACCACAGCACATGGTGATTTTTTTAGGAAAATTATGAACTTAGCATACCTTGGTATACCCATTAAGGTTGATGAGGATCTGTATCTTGTCCTCATTAATTAGTTTGGCAATCATATCTGATGACATGGCAGATACATCTATGAAATGCTCAGCTTCAAACTGAGTACGATGCCTCCACTCAGTACCATCATTTGGACTTAAAGCGTAGCAGAAAACCTGCACATCTTGTTAAGTCATAACATGCATCTGTAGTGAAAAAATGTAGGGAAAAAAAATAGATAGCCCTTGCAGTGGCAAATTAAATTTACAAACCTCAACATTTTCTCTGTTGTGCATACCAAATACAGAGCCCATAAGGTGTGACAAAGGATGGTTACCAAAGTCACTGCTCACATATCCAACTCTAAGTCTCCCACTTTGACGTTCATGCTTAACAGGAAGAGGGGCAGGATACTTGAAGGGAGAAAGTGCAAAACGAGATGCAATTACAGAGCAATGAGCTGCGTATTTGCGACTGTAAAATAGAGGTGTAAACAATAAGGCTTAGATCATACAGATCAAGTGAAGCCCAAGTCAAAACAATAATCAGACCTGATTTCAAGTGCAAGCACGGGATCAATGGGATATGCTATAGCATGAAAAGGCTGCACACTAGGAAGAACTGATATCTGCAATTGGTATGGCAGTTAGAAACGTTGGTAACTCCATGTAACAATATTCAAAAGCTAAAAAAAATGAGGAAAAAAACTTTAAAACATCAACAAACATCATAAATTCTTACCGAAACCTGTCTCTGAATAATCCCTTCAACTTCATTGAACATTTTTTCGCGATCCTCCCAACAGCAGACACACTGGAAAATAGGAAATAAGGAAGACATCAGCTCAAAACTTTCTTGTAGCAAACAAAGTGCTTAACATCCAACTTATTAGCTTAAACACGCTGAAAAGGAAAATTGTATGAACAAATACATAATCATGGAAGGATAGAGGAGGGGGAGAGAGAAGCAGCATATTTGACAGTGAATTCATCAGAATCAACACCAAACATTGAACTGTGCACAGAGAATGTTCTGCACAAATCAATCACATCCTCGATGCATACAGAATACAACCAGTATTGACCAGGACAAGGCAACTAATAAAAGGAAATACACAGCTCAGTTCAGCAAGTCAAACAGTATTGCTTTTACACTATAAATCTAACACATTGAATCGATACCAATCCAGGTTAAACCCTCTAGAAGGACAGTGCTGTATGAGCATCAATTTTAAAGAATACCTGCAATGTATGTAAGAGGTTACATGTTGCTTCTGGAAAGTCTGGTCGCAGAAGCAGTGCCTTCCTATAGCTCTTTATAGCAGCGTCCACATGTCCACTGCATGCAACACAAATCCAAATTCAACAGCAGTTAGCTAGTTTTCATAGCCAGCAAGAATATTTTCAATACCATAACTTTTGATGCATTCAAACTCAATAGTTGATTTCTAGCTATATATTTTGCTCCACTCAAGTGCAATTAAAGAAACATTTGGGATAGTTTTCAGCAAAATTGCAGCAAATCAAATATAACATAACCTGGTAGCTTGATGAAAAAGGAGCTAAATAAACAGCTCTCTGAAAAACCTTATGAAAAGCAAGCAATAGCAAATCAAACATGATGAGACTCCCATTACGGGATCAAACTAGGGAAAGTAATCAAGACTCACTCGACTAAGTGATTCCTTTTCTCTCCACCCACCAAGCACCACCAGTAAAAGCTATTCTAATTGCATTGGATTCTCAAACTAGTAACTAGCATGTACCTGTCTTTATAAGCTGAAGCCAAATTTGCATGTGCTTCTGCCATGGTTGGCCGGATATTGATAGCATGAATGTAGTCTTGAATTGCCTCGCTTACTCTACCAATCTCCTTGTAAGTGTTGCCCCTATTTACAAGTCCATCAGCTGCCATGGGTTCAATCCGAAGAACCTCATTATAGCAAGATATAGCATCTGAGTAATTTCCCTGACAAGCAAAGACAGGAATGTAGAAGGAACAATGGAAATCCACTGTCATCAAAACATAGTATTGGGGGGGACAACTGTTGTGCAGATGTCCTTTCATTTCATGGAAAATTCATCAGAGAAATGCTCACTGGAAGCATTTCAGCTGTCTTTACCTGTTGTTTATAGATTACAGCAAGGTTATTGAAAGGAGCAGACAGCCCCGTTGTGACAGCCAGAGTGGCCATATAACATGAAGCAGCAGCTGCAGACATATTCCTGCATGTTCAAAAATTCTCATATAGATCCAAGTTACTTCAAATCCTATATCTATTTGACAAAAAAAAAAAAAAACATTCAATAAAAATAAAATATCAAGAATTCAAGATCATATACCATTCCATATATATATTTCCAAGGTTGGTAAGTGCTTGAGGATGGCTTGGTTGTAGCGAAAGACATTGCTTAAGCCAACAAGAAATGAAGGTTAGAAATTACTAAGACAAGCAAATTGCAGAAGGTGAAAAAAAAGAAATGTCAACCTACATTATAGCAATGCAGTGCTTCATCCACTCTACCAACATCTTTCAATGCATTGCCCTTCCAGTTAGAGAATAAATCCAAAAGTCAGGTTAGTGAATATAAAAGAAAATGAGATTGAAAATTGAGAGAACTCGAGGCTAATAAAAGGCTGCTAGCATAAAGCAAGACCAACCAGGTTATTGTAAGCCTCTAAAAATCTCTGATCACAAGCAATGGCTTGCTTATAATGAAGAATCGCCAGCTCCACTTGGCCTCGCTCATAACATGTACTAGCCAAATTTCCTGCAACATATTACAATCCAAACAGTCGCAGAAAAGTTGAGGAATATAACAGTTATTCGACCCTTCAAGCAGAATTACTCCAAAGAATATGTTTGGTACAAGGATAAAGGAGGTGCAAACTTAACCTTGTAATTTTTCTTCACCTTTACTCATGTCTGGAACATTTTTGAGAAAGGAGGTTAAAATGTAGTTAAATGTTGACCTTGGAGAGATGGAAGTAAAAGACTTTTCAAGGGGAGAATTCTATGTCATAATGGTTTATATTTTAACCCCATACCAAACACTCAGCTTGCCAATGTATGGAAAAAAGGATACTCAGCCAATAAATCAATAATAATTTTCCCTAAAGATAAATTCTCCATATATATTCATCACCAAATAACAAATAAAACAAAAGAAAAACCAGGAATGGGCATGAAAGAAGCAACAACTAGAATTACGAGAGTTGTGAAGCAAAAGGTCCCAGTCTAAGCATAACTGCAGTCACAACCACAAAATTTGCTAAAAAACATTATGACATAGAACAATTATCCCACGAGTTTATGGACCAGATTGACAAGGCTAAACTTGAAATTAAGTCTGCAGAGAAATGCAGAAGCATCTCATATGAAGCGTGAGGTTAATGTTTTCTGTTTTAATTATTTTCCTAGTTAATTTTGGATTTTAATTATTTGTTTCCTACTTAACTTAGAACATTTCATATAATTCATATATTTTACTATTTAGAAATCCTAATGCTAGATGGATTATATTAATTAAAGTTTTAATTAGGAAATCCTTTAATACAAATATAAATAGGGATGTCTAGTTTATTTAATGGCGATTAAGACTATTATTCAGATTAAAATACTAGAGAATTTCTCTACGATTTGGTATGTAACCGTAGGGCTTGAGAACCCTAGTTTTATCTTTGCTATACGTTGTGTCACATTATTTACATTTTCATAAACGAAATAGTGGTATTGATAGTTTAATAGCAACAATAACAAAAAAAGAACCCAACAATAGATAGATTGTAAAAAGATAATCCAAAAGCGCACCATAAAAAGGACATGGCAATAATACAAGTTAAGCAATACAAATATCCAGTCAGCATTTTAAGGGCCTAGAGTGCTGAAAATTTGGAATGTTCAGCAAAGCAAAGGAGACTCACCAAAAGCCATCGCATAGTTTGGTCGTGTCTGAACTGCTCGCTGATAACACATAATAGCCTCTTGAGGCATTCCCAAGGCCTGAAAAGGGCAATGAAAAACTGTATTTTCCTACATAGACCAATGCCCGACCAGGCAGCAACTGCTCCACTTTAAGGGCACAAAACATGACAGTTACCTTGTAAACATTTCCAAGATTTAAGTACGCATCAGGAAATTTAGGTTTAAGCTTTACAGCTTCCTGCAATTTTAGTATTACAAAATGCAATCAGCAAGCATTATAACAGTTAAGAAAGAAACAGAACCAGAACATTTACAAATGGAGATGATTAACAAAATTTAATATGATATATGGTGACCAAATAAATTCAGATTGACACTGGTTGCATTCATAGCTCACAATCGACAGTCAAAATCTAACTCCAAAAGGAAAGAAATGACTGAAATCGATTACAAAAAGCAATCAAAGAATAATTTTTGTCAATGTTTAGACCTGATGACTGCATAAAATTTGATGCAATATTCCAGCAAAAAATGAAAAGGTTAAAAACTGGTGGCAGTTGAGGCAGATTGTCAAAGCAAACTCTAGAGAGAAGGGGAAAACAAGCAGAACTCAACTTAAAAAAGAAAAAGAAAAAGAAAAAGCTGAAAATTGAAGTAGAGATCAGCTGTACCTTATAATATTGAAGTGCTCTGTTAAGGTCACCAGACTCCATAAAGAGACCAGCAAGATTTGACCATGCAATAGCAAAATTTGGTTGTATCCGTAGAGCCTCGAGGTAGCAGCTGTATGCCTGCACAAAATGTTAGATTCTGACAATTTGGTGTCTTCACATGGAAGTTACAACTAGATCAACCATCATCTGAGCCCTGGCCTGTGGTAACAACTTGATATCTGTATTGAACTGTGAATTAAGACACAGTCCCACACAGGAATTATAATGATCAGTAACTTTGCCAGAAAGGACAGACGCATACTACACATACATAGACATGGAAACAATGACCTCCTCCCTCCCACAAGTGAGATGGGGAAGTTGGGCCAGATGAATCTACTAGAGCTTTCACTCATTCACTCAAACTGGAGTGCCAAATTTCCAATGGACTGGTATCCTACTCCTAGCTATATGGCATGGCAGCCAAAGAAGGTATCAACACAGTTTAGTAGACCATATACCATAGCTCAAATACTTTACATCTGGGCTAATTGCTAAAAGTAACAAGGACTAACAAACAATACATGGTTGTAGTACTCATTCATTGACACTTACTTCTTGCATTAATCCTTGAGCCTTCATTAAATTCCCAAGATTGCTATGAGCATCCACCTGCAAGACAATTGATGAAAACAAGCAAGTAATGAACCCTCACCACAATTGTAATACCATCCATGCCTGGTTGCTAGCATAGAGCAAGCAATAAAGAGCACTGAAATTATAAATTTTCTTTTCCTCAAGCCCATCTAATAGACAACCAGACAGATCATCATAAAACCATGTTAGACCAAAATATACCAGGAGAGGATTCAATGCCAGGGCCTGACGACAACACTGTGACGCCTCATCAAGTCTTCCCTTTCGCATGTATGCACTTGCCAAATTTGACCAAGCATCAGCAAAGTTGGGTCGAAGCTGCAACCAAGTTGCAAACACAACCATCATTACTATCATATACAAGAAGCTAGCGAATTAAGGTGGTGCTGTTATAGAAGAAAATTAGAAGGATGTTGTTCAACTAGACAATCAAGATCATGTGCGAATTTTACAATAATGCAGGCCACATTAGTATGAGCAAATATGATGGTGAATCCCTACCAGACATTATATTTTGTATGTAAGGACTCACAATACTTAAATCCACATGATAAGAAATGGAAAGATGACTGCTGACAATTGAGCTCTATACCAACTGATTGTGCTTCACATGATGGGGTCTTCTCTCTGTAAATATTTATATATATGTACTCTCCCCATGTATATAGAAGCACATGCATGCATGCATGCACTTATGGATGTTTCTGTCTCAATGCCTCAAATACGAGAATGGGGAGAAAATAAAGGTTAAGATAACATGCTAATGATGCAGTTCTTTGGGAGCTGTTCTGTATCTGAGTTACAGGGGCTGTTTAAGGCTTGATTGGTGCAGGAGAGATTTCTAGGAGTCTCACCTTCAACCCAAGAGGAGATTGAGTCACACAATAAAAAAAAAAGTGAAATTATTTAATATTACTCCAATTGAACCATCGAAAGATTACTACTTGCATATTTATAGAGTTTTAATGTTCCAAATCCAGTATGGACATGGATGACTAAACCTTCAACATAGCTATTCCTACTTAGAAGTTAGAATTGTAAAGCCTAATAAATTTGGAGCTAATAAAATAAATACTAAACAAAAATATACCAAGACTATAATTGTCCAGATTTTCCATATCTGAAATTACCAAAATACCCTTATAAACAACTCAAGCTTCCAACTAAGTTTCCCACCATCAGCCATGTGCCAAATATATTGCAACCATTCTTAAAGACACCTTGTAAGGACCTTTGGAGCTTCTGCCAGCATGTCACAATAGTAGTTCTACCCTAACACTCAGGATTAAGGAAGAGACGTTCACATGAACTTAATACTATCACATGCCTGTATTAAGTAAGCATCCATGGAATTTAAATCAGCTAAAAAACCGTGTTCATTTTTAAAACTTCCTAAACAACTCATTTCCAGTGTAAAAAAAGAGCTAGTTGAGGGAGAAGAAGTTTAGTATCTGCACACTAACCTCAATGGAAACCAAATAGTATCGAATTGCAAGATCAATATCGCCCTTTTCCTGTATTATTATCAAACAAAATATCACCTTCATCAGTAACCAATCCCTATCATTTATTAAGGGGATCAAACACATCCATAATTCCACACAAACCCACGTGATATTAATTACCTTCCAAGCATTTGCCATGTTTCCATAGCATTCCGCAAAACGCGGCTGAAGTCGAAGAGCTTCCTCGTTTTTTGCAATGCACATATCATAATCTTGCAACTGCAAGCAAAAAGGTTAATAATTTACAGTTTTAGCGCCAAAACAGAACAAATAAAAAAAAAACTAGAAAAGAGATCAGAATGGAAAACAACCTGATAATAAATAGCACCCAAAAGAAGAAGATTATCAGTCCGCTGTGGACTTCTCTCGTAAACAGTACTGCTATGCTCTAACGCTTGTTTGTAATTCCCAGATTTGTACAGCTTATGCGCCAGCTCCAAGTGTGCGTCTTCATTAACAACTGCGTGCAAAAGAACCAATTTTTCAAAATTAAGCGATCTGAAAAAATACACTTCTAAATCAAAAACTTGTTCAAGGCAAAAAAAAATTGACAAGAATTAATAAAAAAAGAGAATCATGATGATGAAAATCACGGCCTTTAAAAGGAAACTGACTAACCTTCATGATGAGAATCACGGCCTTTAAAATGCAACTGAATCAACGTAGCCGAAGAAGAAGCCGACGGCTCCAGCTGAAGCTGGAAGCCACCGACGGCGTCATCGCGAGCCGAACTGAAAGCAGCTGGGCGACCACCACCACTCTGCAACGAAATCATTTCGATCTCGATCTCTCTTCTCACCGATCAAATTCAAGTCATGAAATGAAACAGCAAGATCTCCAGATCAGATCAAACAGATGATAAAACACCCACACAAAAATTCTGAGGAACTCGATTTACAAATAAAAAACCCTGAGCAGCTAGTTAAGGATTAGAATTTTTTATAAAAAAATTCGAGCTTTTTGCTCCTCCGATTTTTCGCTTCTTTTGGAGTTTTCTAGAGAGGAGAGAGAGTGGGGTGGCGGATTATATAGTGCGGATGGAGGGAGATTAGGAGAGATCAGAGCCGTTGAACTGTACGGTAGTGATTCGATTATATTGGAGTAACGTCAAAGGAGATGCGGTCAGTTCTGACACATATCTATGTAGCTTCTTTTTGCTGAGCTGGCTTTTGTCTTAAAACAGGGCTTTAATTTTTTTTATTTTACGGAAATATTTTTAATATTAGTATAAAAATATCAAAAATATCAAAAATATAATTTTAAAAAATCATGAAACACAATTTTAACAAAAAGTAAATAGACTAACGCTATCAAAGTTTCTATATATTTATATATATGTTTCTTTTTAATTTTTTGCCTAAAATAAATTAAATATTCTTATAGTTTTTTTATTTTATTAGGTGATGTGTAAGGTTATTTCCTTGGAGAACATACAAATCGGTGCCCAAATTATGTAGATAGTTTCAATTTAGTTCCTACAATTTATTTGTTTTTCAATTTTAATGTGCAATTCTTATGACACTATTTTATGGTAGGATGACTGCGATTTTATTTTTTCTACTCGACTACTCCTTGTTGGGAGCCATAGCCTGTAGAGACAAACCTTTAATGTATTATATTAATATTTATTTTTTAAAGAAGTATTTTTCTTAGAAATATATTAAAATAATATATATTTTTTGATTTTTAAAAATAAATCAAAATGATTAAAAATATATTTTTTATTATATATATATATATATATATATGCTTTAAATGCTAATTTATTATTGTGGCGCACCACAATTATAAAAATAAAAAAAAAGAAAAGTATGAAAATCTTTTGATATGAGGTGGTTGTTGTTAATTTTATTTTGATTTCGGCTGAAATGTTTTGTACTAGTTAAAAAAACGAGATAAAACGGCGTGATTTTTACCTCACTTAAAATTTCAACATGATCTAGAAATTCTGCCAAAACTTTGGACAGAACATTCCGATTTCATTCTGCCTGTTCCGTTTTCGGCCAAATAGTGTTTTTTTAAATAATGAATAATTTTACAATATCAATCATATCTCTTAATCCGACTGTTAGATTGAGATGTAATTTTACAAGGAGTCTCTAATATATTTATATATATTATGTTAAAATTTTCAGAGCAGTTAAAGAATATAATAAACTTGCGAGGTTGATGATGATATTCTCGTAATATTATACATGTTCATAATTTTGTTTAGAAAAATAATTTTATTGTGTTATTTTTATATTAAATTGCATAATTCTAAATATATTTTTTTTTGAATTAATATATTTAATTATATATATATACACACAAACAATACAACTCTGAAACAACACGTCGAAATACTCAAAATCAAAATATTTTGTTCTAATTGAAAAAATAAAGCACCCGACCGAAATGAAATTAACAAACTTGATACCAAGGATGACACCCATCACGAACCTGACAGTGAATCAATTAAAGTAAATCCTTTTGGCTAGGCCAAGTATGTCTTGTCTCCACTAAAATATTTAAAAAATATGTAGTTAATTAACATTTAACACGATTATATTTTTAAATGTACAACTAAAAACTCTTTCTTTTTAAACTTAGTTTTGTAAAAGTCACCTTGCAACTCTGAAGGTACTTCTCATTTAGCTAGACAACCAAAATGGAGGTGAGCAAAATATGATCATGGTGTAAGGAATATACAATGCAGCACTAAAGGATATATTGGCTACTGATAAAATCAAAACACTATACCTTTTTACACATTTATGATAAGTTCATCGCTAGAATTGGCATGGTGGCTCGACGAAGATGATGAGAAAGAGGAGGAATCAAAGTGCCCTTCAAGTTTATTCGACTCGATGAGCATCAAAACAACCTCTCGCATCGTTGGTCTGTCATGGGGAGACATGCTTGTGCAGAGCAGAGCAATTTTCATGGCGGTAATCATGTGAGGGATTGTGTTCTGATCCTGGAGATTGATTCGTTCATCAAACATTCCGGGCGATAATGAATGAGCTTGAATGTAGCTTCTCACCCATGACACAAGATCGCCGCCTTGATCTAGTGGTTGCACGGGTGCTCTGCCGGTTAGCAGTTCGAGCAAGACGACGCCGTAGCTATATATGTCGCATTTTTCGGTGACTTTCATGGTGTACGCATATTCTGTCATTGGGATGAAAAACATTCATCAGCAGTATGAAGGAAGAATTACTGGGAGAGCAAGAAAGTTCTTGGAGAGATTATGAATTTCCTGAAACTCGTATGTTCAATATCAGTAGGAGCTCAAGCTTTTGATATGTTGATGAACAAGGCAATCTTGTAGTATTCATTTACTCAATCTTGTAAGAAAGAGTTTCAATAGGAATGCAGAGATGACTACTTTTGAAAATCCCAGCTAAAATGTATATAGTTTTCTAATATATAAAAGAATCTACATACTCATTGATGATCACTGGAGGTTGACTAATCTAATAAAAGAAATGACTAAATTGTCTAATATATTCACTCAAATGAAGAAATTACTGTTCTAATATATAGTTTTCTTCAAAAAACATGAATTTGATGTTTTTTTTGAGATAAAATATAATTTGAAAAACATTTTAAGAAAATAAATGGAACTGCATTACCGAAAAACAATCCAAGTAACAGTTAGATTTCATGTTGGAAAATGCAGGAGCATTTCATGAGTACATGAACTTTGGATATTATCTTACCAGGGGCAATGTAGCCATAAGAACCGGCAACAGCAGACATTGATTTCGATTGTGGCATATCAATCACCTTTGCGAGACCAAAGTCCCCGACATGAGCTTCAAACTTATCATCAAGCAGAATGTTGTTGGACTTTATGTCTCGATGAAATATCCGAGGCTTACAATCATGATGCAAATAAGCAAGACCTTGAGCAGATCCAAGGGCAATCCTGAATCTTGTCCGCCAGTCAAGACTACACGATGATCCATGCAGCAATTCTCCCCAAGCTTCCCTTTGCCAGGTATTCATAAAGAAGCAGGTTGGAGCCATGGTGATTGCAGAAACCATACAGCTTCACAATATTCCGGTGCCTGATATTTCCCAGAGTCAGAATCTCAGCACGGAAGCTATTATCAATAGTGTTTCCCTCCCTGTTAGACGCCAGCTTTTTAACTGCGATGACACGACCACATCGCAGGACTGCCTTATATACAGTTCCACAGGCTCCCCTCCCTAAAATGAAGCTATCATCGAAATTCTCAGTTGCCACAACTAAGTCCTGGAAAGTGAAGCCATCCTTGGGGGAGAAGTAAATGTCTGAAACTAGAGAAGATGGTGGTGTATCTTGCAAAGGAGCAACCATGTCGACCGGACGTCTCATGAAGTGTATAATCACTATAATTAAAATGAGAGAAATCCCACCAATGACTGCAGAAATAATAGCAATTATTTTTCCTAAACGAACACTTGTCCCTTTAGTATCTGAGGGATGAGGTGACAACTGTGGAGATTCATTGCAGTTTCCAAGAGGTCCACCACAAAGCCCTTTGTTCCCAAGAAAGCTGCTGATGCTTGTCTTTTGGAACAGTGGCAGGGAAGGTAAAGGGCCCTGTCAAGTCATTGTTAGAGAAGTTGCATCCAAGTAAGCTAGATAATTTATCAAAGGCGCCTGGGATTTCACCACTCAGATGATTGTCGTTGAGAAGCAGAAATTCCAGCAATACAAGATTTCCAAGCTCTGCGGGGATTGGCCCTGTGAGATTGTTGTAACTAAGATTCAGGGCAATCTGCAAGCTTGAAATGCCACCCAACTCAGCGGGTATCTCGCCAGAAAATGAGTTGCCTCCCATTTGTAAGTCGGTTAAGCGTGACAATTTTCCTACTTCCACAGGTATGTTCTCAGAGAGTTGATTCTCTGAAAGCTTGAGAATCTCCAGTTGAGAAAGGGCTCCTATCTCACCTGGTAAAGCACCCACAAAATGATTCCTGGTGAGATCAAGCCGTTGAAGCATCTTGCAGCTAAAAATCTCTGCTGGTATCACTCCGGTGAGAGAGTTTGTTGAGACGTTAAAAAACACCAGCTGAGACAGTTTGCCAATCTCTTTTGGCAATTCACCGGTAAAATAGTTACCAGAGAGATGCAGCCTTTGCAGAGCATGGCATTGACCAATCTCTGGAGGAATCGGCCCGGTGAACGTGTTCTGATCTAATTCAAGACTAGAGAGGTTCGCCAACTTGCACAAATCAGACGGGAAACTTCCCCCAAGGCCATTTTACTGCAAGATGAAGTTGAACCAGCGGCTTGCAATGTTGCACCCCACTTGGGATGTAACCTGTGAGATTGTTTGACCCCATGTTTAGCAGAATCAGGTTTTCATTTCTGCAAAGATGGCGCGGTATTCTTCCTGTTAAGTGGTTGTTTGACAGGTCAACCACCCAAAGCTTGCCGTAGACTCCAAGTCCTTGAGGAATGACACCGCTTAATGAGTTACCGAAAAGCTGCAACATGATCAGGTGCTTCAAATGCTGGAACCCCGACAGGAATAGTACCAGTGAGATAATTGGTTGATAGGTCAAGCTTTGTCATGTTTTCCAAAGTTGTGAGCTCAACTGGGATGACACCGGTAAGCTTGTTCTCAAAAATATAAAGCAAGGACAGCCCGGCTATGTTCTTCAGCTCAATTGGTATCTCTCCAGTCAACTCATTCTCCGAGAAGTCGATCTCTAATGCAGAAGACAGATTTCCAATCTCTCTTGGAATTGTCCCATTCAACTTATTTCTGTAGAGGTATAACCTCTTCAGACATTCAAGATTACCAAGTTCCTTGGGTATAGGCCCTACAAGTTTGTTGTCATAGAGAGCAAGGGTCCTTAAATAGGTGCAATTGCTCAGCTCCATTGGAATAGGCCCAGAAATCTGATTAGACAAAAGGATCAAATCTGTCAAGTTCTGTAGCATTCCAATTTCTTTTGGTATTTCACCACTTAACTGATTTTGTGCAAGACCAAGATACTCCAAACTCTCACATCCACCAATCTCCGAAGGTAAGCTTCCGGATATCAAATTCTGCCCTGCCCTAAAAGTCCTCAGACGTTTAAGGTTGCCAAGAGAAGCAGGCAATGATCCGGTGATGTTATTACTGTATGCAATCAACAGTGACAGAGAGGAAAGGTTTCCAATCTGATCAGGAAAAGGACCAGATATTCTGTTGTTGGCTATATTCAAAGCAGTCAAACAAGAAAGCCTAGCTAATTCCACTGGGATTTGGCTTTCAAAATGGTTATTGTTCAGATAAAGAAGCTCCAAACTTGAACAATTCCCGATTTCACCAGGTATATTTTGAGACAAAGCATTAAAAGAAAGATTAAGAAGTGTCAAATGAACCAATCCACCTAAACTTGGTGATAAAGAACCAGAAAGATTCATTGAACTCAAATCGAGACACCAGACTACTGGATTGTAATCACTGGTGCAATCCACACCTTTCCATCCACAAGGGGTGGAATCATTAGGGTTCCAGTTGCTAAGATGGTTATAGGTGTCACCAATTCTACTCTTTATATCCAAGAGGTATTGCCCCTCAGAATTAAGCCCCGCAGATTGATAGAACAAGAGGGAAACAACAAGAACAAATATAGGGAGGGGGGGCAACCTATATGATATTCTCGCCATGCCTACCAACCAGAAATTAGCTGCATTCACATGAAGAAAAAACAGTGGAAACAGGACCAAAACATCAGCCCTTCCCAGATTCAAACTCCACAATATGAACAAAGACAACGAAAAGCAATGACCCCAGAGCTACATACCTCTAAACGTCAATGGCCTATTAGAAGAAGAAGATGGAACCAAACCCAGCAAACAAAAACTCTACCTTGTCGGGACTGAAAGAAGAGTTCTTGAGCTTCACAGAGAATTTCCCACAAGGAGGATCTCTCGTTTTGCGTGTAAAGAGTAGAGCATAGAACAAGTATTTACTCTTTTTTTTTAAACCTGAGCTGTAAGTCTTCGAAGTGTGCAATGAATTGCGGCAAATTGTCAAGTTCTTTTTATTATCATGAAGGATAGCAGAAACTTCGGACTTTATTTAGTCTTCTGTGCAATGATTAACAAAATATTTCCCACAGGTTTCATAGATCGACCATTTTCATATTTATACCTTTTTTTTATTGCAAACAATTCGTCTGTGTGTTATGTATGGATGTATGCGAGAGAGATGGCCGACCACGCATGAGGACACTTTCATCTTCCTCCTCTACATTATTTTAGTGCTTCGAAAAGCTAAGCTGAAAGTATATTTGCCTTTCTTTCTTTCTCTCTTTCAAGCTTCAATCTCTTGTTAGCTTAAAATAATGTTTTGCTGTCATGTACACGTTTAAGGTAGTTAGTATACATACATACATACATACATACATACAGATTATTGGTATTCTTGGGATAAAAAAATAATCAATTTTTATTTTTAGCAGTGAAATATGAATCATACAAGTTTAGTTATTATCACTGTTAGAAAATAATATAAATCATATTTTGGAGCCTCACTTACAAGCTTAAGCTTTTAGATGAGATGGTTCTTTAACATGGTATCAGAGCTTTGTTGACTTAGTAATCATGAGTTCGAATTTCACCACCCCTATTATATTTGATAAAAATCAAGAATAAGATAGTGTGAGTCTGTGTAAGTTTTAAGCTCAAAAGACTTTCACTTGAGGGAGTGTGTTAGAGAATAATATAAATCATATTTTAGGGTCTCACTTACAAGCTTAAAGCTTTTAGTTGAGATGGTTCTTTAACATATCCGAGTATAAATAATATATATATTTGGTAGGGGAGAAAAAAAAACATATTTTTTCAGGAATACATCAAAATGATATTTTTTTTTAAAAAAATAATTATTTTTGATATCAACACATAAAAATAATCTAAAAAAATAATAATAATTTAAAGTAAAAAATAAAAAATAAAGTTTTTATCAAAAGCACACTTTGAAATGGCCTTAATTTTAAACTTTGAACATTTTTTTTTCTCTGCCTACGTAAGCTGCTTTACTCTATTACATTGACTATAGATATCCAATAATCTCAGAGCCCTTGTGAATTTTCTGCAAAACACCATTTTTGTCTTCAAGTTCTTCGTTTAGTAGGCATCTATGCACAATTTCACTTCAATAATTCAAACTCTCCAATTGGTGTTTCTTGACCTAGCTACTACTATTCACATGAGCAATGGTTTTGAGAGCACATTCTCTCCTTTTATTCTATTATATTCTTAATTACTTGTTTTATATCATGGTGCATAATATTTTTTAAAAATACTTTCTACTTTAAAATATATTAAATTATGTTTTTTTTTCATTTTCTGATAATAGCATAATAATCCCACAATTTTATATGTAAATTAGATGGGTTTTATAATTTTATTTTTCTATCCATGCCATTGCTGATGTCCTCACTCACACACCATGAGTCATGGTGCTTGTGGCAACCCTAATAATTTTATGGTCGATGAATATTTCCTCATCACCAACCTCCTGCCTGTGATATTTTATAATTCTTGCAAGTTTTATAAACTGTTTGAGATTTGTTTATTTCATAGGCCATAGCATGGTTAACTCGGTCCTCTCAAGGTGGCTGCAACAGTGAAGAGGCACCCACATTATCTGACTCTCTTTTTGACATTAGAAACGAAGGGGGGAGTCTTGAAATTCATATTTGTATGAACACAGATAAGAATAATTATTTTTTTTACTAACATGAGTGTCAGGATCAACTTGTATGTATCTCGACTATTATCCATGGACCCTGAAATTAATGATCATATAAGTTTCCGGTGATCATTATATTAGTAATCACAAGGGTTTGAACATGACAGATCAAAGGAGAGCAAAAACACCGAGTCTCAAATTTGTATCACTAGATCACCTGCTAGATTATTGAGAATAATTTGTTTTGTTTGGTGGAATAGTGGAAGTATAGCACTTGTGTGAAGGAATTATAAAGCAGTTTTTTTGCAAATCAGAAGGGATTTACCTTAAAAGGTAGGGCTGGAATTGTATGTTGTGTTAATAATGAATAATATAAAAAAAATGAAGTGGGAAGGCTGATTTTGCTTTTTTATTCATAGTTTCATTTTCTTTCCCAATTCTTATAATAGAAATTAGAAAGGCTCTCTTTTTCATGGAAAAAAAAGTCAATATTACAAATATTTTTTATATAAAAAATCAAAACTAAAATTTATGATAACCCTTAAAGTATTTTGTATTATGATGAATTAAATATAAAATATTAATACTCGTACATAACAACTGCGAATACATATATTGATTAAATAACTATTTTTAAATTTATAGTTTTAGAAAAACACATCTCACCATATAAGTATTAAAAAAGAAGAGAATTTGGTAGTGTAAAGTCATGCTGCATTGGCATATCCCCCCTCCTCACGAGAGTCGATACCTTATAAACACTTAAGAAAAGTCTTGTGCTAATACCCGAAAAAGAAAGTTTGAATTTGTTTTGCACTACAAGGTTATCAACGAAGAAGAATTAGATAAAAAAAAAGTTGGTAGAGAGAGGTTTCTTACAAAAATAATATCATGAGAATAATATAAATTATATTTTAGATTCTTATCTAATAGTTTAAGTTTTTAGGTGAGATGATTTATTGACATGATATTAGAGTTTTGTTGATCCAACTGTCACGAGTTTAAATCTCATCAACCTTTATTCAATTTAATAAAAATCAAGCATAAGATAATGTGAACTTGTATGCGATATTTTCAGAGCATAATTTAAATACAATTTTGAGACCTCACCTAACAGTTTAAGTTTTTAGGTGAGATGGTTCCTTGACAAACATAAGATATTTAATATTGTGTTAGTTCTTGTTGTTATGTTCTTTTTTAAATAGATTTAAAAAAAATAAGAACTATTAAATCCAAATTTAAAAGTGAAAAGCAATTTAAACAATGAAAACTAAATAATCTTTTTAATTTTAAAATTTCACTGTAATTTAAAAGAAAAAAACCATAATTAAACAATAAAAACTAAATAATTTCAAAAGTGTAACTAGTTTAAAAATCAAACAACCACAATACACCTCAATTAAAAAAAGGCTAATGGGATGAGTTGTATCCTACCCTAATCATTATCCATTTGAAGTTAGATGTTGGCTTTCGTGAGTAATGTGCCCACCCTAGTCTTATGCTACCACCACCCATTTTGCTATTGTCACTCCACGTAGAATTCCATTTTGATTTGATGGATTCAATACCTTACATTTGGAGCAAATTAAAATAAATCTCCTTATATAAACACAAATTAGCACTTTATTAACAAACATCAAAACACCACTACATGGAAAGAGAGTCTAGATCTTATAAATATCATTATGAAAAAGCAGTGTTTAGTAATAAAAAAAAGCGGTATATATGTGACCTAAATGATGTGGGGGTATCCTTGTACTTTTTCCATATATCACATGAGTCAACATGTTGTTTTAAATAATATTTAATATATGTTAATTAAAATAATACTTCCGAGCAATATTTAAATTTATAATAAAACAATGTAATATGATTGAAAAACTCCTAGAGACTCATATTGTTTTTCTCTAAGGTAATAACACTACTTTGAAAATAAATAAAATGATTAAAACACCGCTCATTGAAAAACATTGGATTTTTTTTATTTCAAGGCTAAAACAATAATCTTATTGCTAAAAATTAAAATGATAAATCTAACACCTAGTTGAAAGATAATTTTATCTTCAATGCCTAGTTTAATAGTTTTTTTTCAAGAATAAATTTGTAATTATACTATTATAATGAATAGTATTTTAAATCCTATTACATAGTAACTTTTCAAGGAAATTTATTGTCTTAAATAAAATAATTATTACGTGTATGTTATGTCTTAAATCATAACTTTTTTTAATGATAACATAAAGTACTGAGCATTTTAAATGAGTGTATAATACAGTTATATAAGAATCTAATCTAAATACACTTTGCGTGTCTTAAATCAAAGTGTACTGAGCTTTGGAAAAGTTTTTTTTTATTTTTTTTTGTTTTAAATGAATTTTTTATGTATTTGTAGATTATTTTGATATATTGATGTCAAAAATATTTTTTTTTAAATAAAAAATATTATTTTAATGTATTTTTAAGTAAAAAACATTTTAAAAAATAATCACAATCACAATACCATTGTATCTATTATAACAATTAAATAATGGAAAATTTTACAATTAAATAAGACTAGTTTTTTAAAGTGATTCTACAAGCAACTTTTATATGGAAAACCACTTTATTTTTTATAGACTATTGGATCTATTAGAATTATATCTATACTTTTCTTTTTTTACTAATTTTGTTATATTTGTTGAAGTCATTGGATTACTAAAGACTAATAAATTGTACTTATAAAATTACTAATAACACCCAATTTTTGTCTTTCCATCTCCCAATTATCCCCTGCGTGCATGAGCTACTTGAAAATCAATAATTGCAATTTCGCATTATTTTATTTTATTTAGTTTTTTTAACCGACTCAAGGCGGCAAAGTTGTTAGATCATAAGACAGCATTCATACAAAAATATAATCCCGCGTTGACCTTTTCTTTCTTTGACCATGTCCCATTCTAGTCATTTAGGGTTTTATGGTACTGACAACTGTATTAGACATTGCAGTACACTAATTGCAGTACATTGTAGTAGCTTTTGAGTTTTCAGGTATTTTTTAAAAAATATTATTAGTTATGATTTTTTGAAAATAAAACTAAAAAGATATATTTTTAAATAAAACTGCTGTGAGTTATATATTTACATATAAAAAAATTATTTTAACTTTTACAAAATAAAGATTTGAAGCACAATTATGTATATAGTCTTAGTATAAAAAACAAAAATTATGTAGCCAGCTAAATGATTTTTCTATTATAAAAAAACAAAAGCTATCAACAACACCAGAAGGTCTCCGATTAGCTGTCTTGCTGGGTTTATTTTTTGTAGCATAATTGTAAAAAAAATAAAAAAACAATAAACCCTCAAGAATTAAAGGTCAACGTTTTCTCATTTGCATTCAAGATTGATGTCCATTTAAAAAACAAAAAATGGAAATAAATTCCCATGTGTGATTGTAGATAATATACAAATTGAGTTCAGTTCAGTATCTCAGGGAACACATTACCAACTACAGTTTGATAATAAATAACGATAATGGTAATAAAACTACAAGTTGATGACACTAAACGCATGGATATTACAAGATGAGACAAAAAGCAATAGAAGTTTAGGGTTAGTTCAGGCACCTTTTTGAGGCAATGTTTCAAATGCTGAAACAGTGTTCTCGAACTTGATCCGATGCAGAGGGGTCCCACTCTGCTTGATAGCACACGCAATCTTGTCTTCAAGTGGGCACCGGGCTTTCAGCATCGAGAAAACATGATTGTTCAATCTTCTTGCTTTCTTCATTGATTCTAATAGGGTTTCCCATCCCTTTGCCAAGAAAAAGAATTTGTAATAAGCTAAGAGACAGGATTAATCAATCAAAGCATGAAAAATGTTAGCAGACACTGTTTCCGTTGCACTTGGTTGCAAGTGCAGTCAAAGCTAGATTTTTTTTTCCGATAACCGGGAGTGTTCGGGTCAGCTTACGCGCACCACAACTAATCTCTGGATTCACTAAACATCCTGCAAGCCCAGTAGGTAGATAAGGCACTGCGGGAGTGACAGGTGTGCACAGTGGGGCTTGAACCAGGGGGCAGAGGAAGGAAACAAGTCCTCCCCCCCGCTAGTCAAAGCTAGAAATTGATTTTACTAGTTGCGGTTCTTTCTTTGGAGGGAAGAAAACATGAGTAATTGTATATTCTAGTTCTATGGTTGCAGATTATGAAGCATCATGTTTTCTGTAATTTATGATAGATTTTATTGCTATAGAGCTTAGTTTTGATTCAGGATATTAGTCCACTCAATGCGATCAAGAATTATGACTCGTTGAATGTGAATATCACTATGACTAAGATTGTGCAGGTGACAACAACATGCTAGTGATCAGGCAAATCATGTACGCTAGAACAATTGGATGGCTAACAAAATTCAAACCGCAAAAGGGCACGGGTCGACTGTTTCATCATGATCAGATTAGCTGGGCAAAACCCTAAACACATGAATTTGCAACCTAGATTCTGAGCCGTGTAAATGCTAGCAAGCAAAGTTGGTATGTAAACTTGGCTGCACGTCCTAAACTACATTTAGTGAAAAGCAGAGAGCAAAAATTGACGCCATTTAGATAATGTTCAGTTCTTTAGAGGAAAGCACCATAATGACCTAGAGTGCAGCAGAATAAATGGTAAAACATGATGAACTGCAATCATTTATTTTAATCCTACATAATGATTAAAATCCTACATCATAACGAGTATGAGAAGATATAAAAGAAAGAACAGCACAACTGGCAGATGATAATCCATCAATTGAGGAATTTGTGTTCATGTCCACCAGCAGAAGAAAATATTTTAAATATATAACAATGATTTTCTACAGACAGGCATATTACGAATGAATGAGGAAAACTTCTTCAAGTGTAGACATAAATTTTCAATACCTGGGCAACATGAGGATTCTTATGTGATTGGCTAAGTAATCCAGCCTCCACTTCTGCAACATTGAGGACTTGATATGAAAAATCAAAGAGTTCAAAATGCATCTGCTGTCCAAGCAAGTAGATTATGGTACAGCCACCCCATGCAACTGAGTCACCCAAGATTTCAAAATTATTCGATGATACTTGAACAGAATCCTCCAGGTGTCCCTACAATTCAAGTATCAAAACAGATTAGCAGAAAGAAAAGATATCACTTCTGTGGCTAAACAAGAGGTATACCTAAAGGTTCATCATTCTTCTAGAGGAGTAGTCAATTACTTTTAATGCAATAGTTTATAGATTTTGATAATAATTTACTATTAAATGATTTATTAATTGAATCCCAACTAACAGTTTTTTTTTATCACAACTGTAGTAAGCTCCAGATATCAAGGCTGCGAATATACAGCTATTATTGGCAAGGAGAATGTTCCACTCAAATGGTTCTCTTAATCCGACGGCATTGAATGAGTACTATGATGTGTGCAGTTCTTGGCCTTGAACTGGATTGTAACTCCAGCCCCCACACCACAACACCACCCCCATACCACAACATCATTGTGGCTGCTCATCAGGGGGTATCACATGTCTGGGAGTTAGTACCTCATTAGCATGGTTATCAAATCAAGATTTAAATGATAAATCAGAAAGATTATTTTCTGATTAAATCAGGCTATGAAACATGACTTATTTATACAATACAATAACAAAAAACACATGAATAAACATTTTAAAAGACATTAATAATTTCAGGATGGTAAAAAGCTTGCCATATGATTGTGATTTTGCAGAATCTGAGAATGACCATCAACTGTCTAAGATTCTAGTACAAAAATAAAATAATTCATGTGTGAAATTTTTGGCCCAAAAATACATATCAATGAGAAGTGCCACCCGCAGCACTATGGAGATGGCTGCTGAGAAAAGTTATGTATCAACTAACAGTACTCTTAGTCTAGAATATGAACTAATACCTCGACAAACTGAAGACGATTATTGTTCAGATATATTACCCAAGTGCGAAGTTATTATAAAAATAAACTGTAGAAGGTCATTCCTTACAATTTGAAGGCCACTATATATACGGTAAAAGTCCTTTGAAGTTGTTATGTCAATGAACCCTGTCTTGGGAGCAGCACTCCATTTATTGCAATATTTATCCAATGCAGCACTGGTAAAAGCAAGGGCATATTCCAGCACACTACCAGCATTCATGTTAGCTTTGTAAAGAAGATCTGCAACAAAATGAAGACACCAGGCCATAAAATTAAAAATTAAGGAAACCAAGGGAACAAAACTTGAATATAATAACAGGCACAGTGACTAACTACTATTATTACAAAAGAACTGGCATGTGTTTTTGCCTCTATAAAGTTGGTCAACCAAACATCAAAAAACCATATGAAGGGATGAATTATGCACCTGCAGCTTCTGCCTGTTTTGACATGGTATAAAAAGATGTTGGATTTGGACAACCAGGGTTAGACACTATTGCAGCGGTGGCTGATTTGAAAAGATTGACAACAGGACTATCCCCACCATCCTGTGTATGCAATATTTGGCCATCTGCACCAGGAAACAAGCCCAACCAAGGGGCAGTTTGCATGAAATGCATGGTATCAACTTCCCTCTGTCAATCATGTAAAACAACTATTAGAGGCAGCATGAAACATTGGTTCCCAATCATAACAGAAGTCAACAGATGAGCCTTGTTAATGTTTTGCAGACTAAACAATATATTGTGGCATACAAAATTAGGTTAATTAGCCTGCCAGGCTTTGCCTTACCAAATTAAAGTGAATGAAAACCTAGTTCAGATTTTATTTTTTATTTTCATTATTTTTGTAATGCTCATCTTCACTTTTCATTAATAGTCATTTACTCAACCAAATGTTATATTCCACATGTGATTTTACAAATAAAATAGAGATAGATTACAGCCCCTGTGAAGTATTATTATAAGAAAATGTTTCATATGACTAAATGCATAAGCAATAATTGTTTTACTCCATCAATAAGATTGATCTAAGATCTAAACATACAACATCATTGATTACTGCAGTAGTTCAACAAATAACAATTGGATCCACTTGCACATCATTTACAACAAAACAGGACATAAATATTAACATCCACTAGGACATCAGTCCCAAAAATATAACAAAACAAATATGACCAATAATGAAGATAGATGGTGAAAAGAGATTTGCGCATCTGGCATTGAGTGATTGGTTCAATGACTTTTAAGTAGAGTAGATCAAGCACACATTCAGAGCTCTAATTTAAGATGAACGTAACAATGATCCACCACTAACTAAACATGGCAGAGCGTCACAGCTAACTGGTAGAAAGCAAAATTCTTCAATATTTGCTTGCTGTTTTTGTCTACCCAGCATTTATCCCATTAGGATTTGAGCATTTAAAGTAGTGAAGACAAAGTCCATCAACTCCCCTATAGACTTGGCCAATAAATACAAGACAAATAGCTAGAAAGACCAACGGTCCCACTTGATGATGTGTGATTTCATCCATATGTCTTGTCTTTATTAGCCTTATCTATGATGAGTTGGTATAGTACATTTACGCAACTATTTCTCTATAATGAGAGATAGTGTGATACTCCTGCTATCCCTATTGATCTAAAAGTGCCCCAAGGCTCTACAAAGTACTCAAATAATTGGGCTTTCTTGTTCTAAGGGATTGAATCTATCAGACACAGCTACAGTTTAGAGCATGAATAAGTACGTCTAGACATGTTCTCGATATAGTATCATGAAATAAAGAAACCAGGATACTGACCAATACAATGTCAAGAAGCCCCATCCAATACAGCACACTGCCAATCTCTTTAATCCCTCGAAGAACCTTTGCTTTGAGCTCTGATTTAGTTCCCCAGTTAAGATTTTCTTTAACAACCCTCATACAGCCTGTATCGGACGTTAAAGACGCAGAATAGGGAAATGAGCACAAATGTACACACACCCAAAAGCATGCACAAATAGCAAGTGACGCATGCATAAAATTCCAGGAAAGAAAGCATTCATAATATCAGTAGATTCCAAATTTCTTTTGACCAAAAAAAAATGATGTAAGCAGGCACTTGGTAAGTAAATAACATACGCAATGGAAATATTAAATCCACTGATGAATAAAAGATCAAACACAGTTGAGACAAACCCTCACAGCTAATAACATATGCAATGGAAATATTAAATCCACTGATGAATAAAATGACAATCAAACACAGTTTAGACAAACCCTCACGGCTACAGCACTTAGAAATCACTCAACAGATTTTTTTCACCTCACATTCAAGGAAGCTCTCACCACATGTATCACACCTGGGCACCCACTTAACTTTTCTCTCACTGACACTAATTGAGTGCATAAGATCCTAGAGGTTGGTGGTTGTTAGAATTGAATGTGGGAAACTTTACACCAGAGTCTTCCTGAAGTTCTCCAAGCTTTGATTCACTGATCCATAATAAAACATGTTGGCATAATGCAACTGTGATGCATGTACACATGCATAGGTTAATATATCATATAAAAGTTCTTTCAGCCTTTTTTAACACATCCAGCAGTGTGTGTAAAGAAAAAAGAAAGGGAAGACACTATCAGAATCATGACACCACCATGTACCTGTGACTCCATCATCAAAAGGGAGCAGTCCAATAGATTTTGGCAACGCTGCTTGCAATCCAGTAGTCATTGGTTCAAGTGTAGTTACCTGAAACACATAATAAGTGAAATATTAAACTCAATCTTAATATTCATCTACACAGCTTCAAATAAAATGATTCAAATAGTATCAAGATCATCTTTTCGTGACATTGAGTGTTAATAAATGAACATAGACTAAATTCTCAAAGGCATCACATACCTTATTTGATATATGATCTAACAAGGCTCGGATAAGCCAAGGCAACGATCTGGATCCTAGAAGTCTAACAACAGAAAACATGTGGGGAATTCCAAAGAACCCGCTGTGCAAACGAGCAAAGCTTTGATGTGCAGAATTCAACTCCTGCCAAGATAATATTAAATGCTGAATGAAAGAAAAAGGTATTATGAGAAACAAAATAGCATCATATTGGTAAAACCCAATCACAGGATGGTCTAAGCTCTAGTTCATTACCTGAGTACCACAATAGAAGTTGTCCTTTGCATGGGGAACTGATGGCTTTTGCACAGGAACAAGAGGAACTCTTGATGATCGGACAAAACGCTGAGTAGTGTTGCATAAGACAAAGTTCGGCAGGAAATCACTTTGCATCTCTGACCAAATCTACCATGCACAAATGAATTGATGAGTGAGACTACCTCCTTGGAAAAGCAAAGATAAAAATAAACAGCACATTTGGGAATTTTCCTTTAACAATATCATACCTTTTCTTACACTTTTCTTTAAGTTAATGATAAGAAAATTATGCATCCCTCTTGGTATGTACGTACAATACCATGGAATCCCCAAGGTCACATGAGAAGTCCTTTAGAAAATGCATACACAATGACAAAACATGAAAGTCCTAACCCAAAATGCTAATAAATTGGCCTAGATGTGATTTTTTCTCTAATTAATATCATCCTCTAGCAACATTTTTCTTTTCAAAGATAGGAAAGGATGCATCATGCTTTGTTTTAGGCACAAGACTAGGGATTGTCAAGCTCAATCATCCACATTATACAACATGCATGAAAGGTCTCCTTTAGACAATGCATAGGCAATGACGAGATATAAAAGTCCCCAGGCAAAAATGCTAACTGTCCCCAATGTGAGATATATTTCATTGCCAAAACAAGAATAAGAAAGCCCAAATGATATTCAACAAGTACATCAGATATGCTAATCTTTAAAATAATTCTTCCCAGAATCAGAGAGACAGGAGAGTATACATATTATACAATACGATTAACAATGCACAATGCCA
This sequence comes from Salix udensis, assembly GCA_029204005.1. NCBI lineage: Eukaryota > Viridiplantae > Streptophyta > Magnoliopsida > Malpighiales > Salicaceae > Salix > Salix udensis. The sequence continues at coordinate 11,223,943 of CM055037.1, forward strand.
CCTCATCCATATAAACTATCAATTCTTCCCTTTATGTCTAATGGATGTATAGGCTTAAGAATTGAGACTCCAAGCAATTTATCTGCATTACTACACTTTGAAATTTATAAGACAGGTACATAATAGAGATTAGAGTGAAACACTGCCCAGAATACCATGACTGTACACTATGATTCAACAATTATAGCATGCATAACTATTACAGAGAGATGTGCCCATAAAAAATAAAAGTCAGGAATAGTTTGCCAAACCTGAGTAGCAAGCCGACTAGAAAATGATACAAGAGATAAGTTTTCTTGCATTTCATTCAATATGAGACTGAATGAGTCTATTGAAAGATCTTTTGAAAGCAGTCCATGAGCATGCTTTAATATTTCCAGAAGTTTTTCTAATTCCTGCACGAAATCAAGGTATTTATTTTTCCAGAAAAATATTTTTATTGATTTAGTGTTTATCATTAGAGAATTCAACCAAAAAGCTCTATCGCGCAAGTCAAAATGCCCATGCATTACATACATCCATATCTCATTATAATTATGAATATGTGAGAACTGAGTAGTTAGCACCATTCCGATGTGCAAGCCTTTGTCCATAATATAAAACCAGCAGATGGGCTTAGCACAATGAAAAGGTGCATCTTGAAGGGTCACAGCAGGAATGATGAAACATGAGGAACCTTGTTAAAGCATCCTGAAGTAAGGTTGACTACTACAAGAGTTTTGAACACTACGTCCTACAAACTTTATTTTTAATCAATATGATAGTTGTATTACTACTATGAGAAACACAAGAACAATCTACTTACCACTACTGCACATAGATCTTGAGACTCAAAACGATCAAAAAGAAACTCGATATTGTCTCTGAAAACCTTGTTCATCCTTTCAGAAATCAAGCTTCTTAAATCAATGTTCCTTCCAAGTAGCTGTACACAATTACATCCAAATGAAGGGAGGTAGTATCAGAGAGCATGGTCTAAATTACTATTCCTCTTCAGATTGAAAGAAAGAAAGAGAAAGGTGATTAAAACATGTAAAACAACAGAAGAGATATATGGTCAAATCATGAGTTGAGAAATAACAGTGTGAAATAATCCCACAGTTGAGGTGCCCTCTCCTTGGTTAAAGAGTAAATTGAAATAAAATAAAATATGATGTTTTCAAGATTTCTGACTGTCATTAACAATTGCCAGAGAGGGAGAAGGTAATTAATACTTCGCAAGACAAATTTGGCCCAAACACATCAGCGACCACAGGTGCAGTAAATCATTGACAACATAGGAAAAATTATACTTTTACCTTTACTCTTGTCATCTTAAATAGTGCAGTGAACCTCATAGGCTGTACATAATACTTTTCTCCATTGTCCAAGGCAAAGAGGAATGAAGGATCAAGCAGTTCACTACAGAATACAGCAAACCAATGAGACAGATGATTTAGTACATTGTATTTCCAGTAGAACATGCTATTAAAGAGAGAAGGAAAAGCATGTACCTTGCTGCCCAACTCTTGTAAAAAGTGAAAATAATTTCAGAGAGTTTTGAAACAAATAAATCAAAACAATGGTCCACCTATAAAAACTTGCAACCACTGAGTTAGAGCGAAAATTCAACAGGTCACAGCCAGCTTATCACATGACAAATAGAAAATGCATACATTTCCAACACGAGATGCAAAAAAATTAGTCCTGGAAAATGCTAAAATATAGTATACCTCAGCCTCAATTTCATCATAGAGGAATCGCTGCCTCAATGCAGCCAGAGCTTGCTGAGCTGAATCATTGTAGATGTCAAATGGCATCAGAACACTTTCAAGAAGACCTGCATTCTGGGACTCAAGCACGTGATCCACCAGCATCCAAGGAAGAGAGCATTCAATAGGAAACTGCATATGGACAGCAAAAACAATTCTACAAATCAGGAAAGTAATATAATGAATAAGAAAGTGGATGAAAGGAAAATAAAACAAAGAATTATCACTTCACTATTATAACATTAAAATAAGCTCCCACGAGTTTATGAAATTTTAATGACCTATCAATTGAACATGCCACTTTCTTTCATTTGGAAACCTTCTTCTGTTCTGATACACCCTTATCACAGTGTCTTCCTAATAAATGTCTAAATCTATGTACATCCACCAGAAGTCATTTCAGGTAATTCCATAAAAGAGAAAATAAGGATCAGTTCATGACCAGATGTAAACGATTAAAGCAATAAAATCTCATTTAATCAGGATTGGAATGAAACTTAATAACTTTCCCAAGCAATATGATTTAAAAAAGGAAATAGAATTAAAGGAGTTAAACAACAGAGAAAAATGACTGAAGTTTCTAATTAAGAATTCATTAATACAACTAAGCCCTTCATACCAAGTTAATCACTCCCTCAGATCAATTTAGTATAAAAATAAGAAAGAAAACAATTTATGAGTTAACATCAATTTAGTAAGGTTAGACTGGTTCTCTCCATGTTTAGAAGAGTTTCAGCAGGTCCACAAGAAATCCTGTTTTCTTACCTGAATGACTCGAGATGACTCCAAATAAAATTCTCTAAACCATAAGAAACCAAGATCTGTCAAAGTTGCCACAGTCGCTGCAAACATTTTCAGAATTGTTAAACTTCAGTATATATCACTTGAAATTTGGTGCAGCAAAAGAACAATGTACTTCATTTTCCACCTACCTTGGACCAATAAAAAACACTAACAGGAGCAAAATTAGTTATACTATCCTAAAAGAAGTCATATTATCCTCAAAGAAGCAGAAGCACCGTGAACATGGATGTGCTGCTAATATGCCAATTATCATTTTCTGTACTGTGCAAAGCAAAGAATATCCATTGAAGAAAAGCTATCTCTCTTCTTCATTTTTATGAGGCCCACAGAGCTAATTAGACAAGGGTTCTGTAAGGGGACAATTATGTCCCTATGCTCCTATTAGCATGATCTAGTGACAATGAATCAAGATATCAAATGGATGATATTTAAGAATTGGGCATCTTGGTCTTGAGGACCATGTAAGGGTTGGATAATTTCAGGATACATCATACCATGTGAAGAATCTTCTTATTCCTATGCTTACTATGAGCTTATTTGTCTGGGAAATTCTGTAGTCATTTAAAGTTTTTCATGAAAAGGATTTGCATACTACAATTCACCAGAAGATCAACAACTAAACAGTGTAAAAAAATCAGGGAAGAAAGTCTTTATCGACATCAGACTGCTAATTATAAAAATAACTGAGAACTTGGACCAGCATGCCTAATTGTCGTCACTCCTAAAACAGGTTAATCTCTTCTTTTGGAAAAGACAAACAACTAGATAAGAATACCTGAATAGTCCAATATATGAAGGAAGAAGCTAAGCTTGTAAAAGAAGCTCTCCAATTGCTTTAAATCGCTCACAGGAATTTCAGACCCACTGTTGCCAAAGAGCCCACCTGGCTTCCGATGATTACCACCAGACACCACTTCATATATCAAGAACTGCAAACAATGGACCTGAACCAAGAAAGTTGATGATCTTAATTTATCATGCACATATGTATGCATGCAGTGATGATATTTTAATCCAAACTCATTCACTGAAGGAAACCATGAGGCAAGCATAGTGTGGTAGCCCATATGTTGCACAATTAACATCTGTCTTTTATGTAGGATAGCAACCCTGGGCAGTTGTATTTCAATTGTTCACTTATACTTCTATTGCTCACTATTATGTTTTAAAACAAAATCTTCATTGATCATTTGAGTAAGACAAACTTTATAAATAACTTCCTTGGTAGTTGGTATCTAACCACTTTTTTTCAAAAGTGATAGCATGCCTTAAATCTTTTCTCAGTCACCCTGTCTTACAAAGCTTCGTGGTGCGACTGAGAACTAAACCATAAAGGTTTTTCTTCCGGAGCTCCACTTATCTGACAATGTTATATACTAAGAACTATGATTCCTATATCTTGACTGGAAACATAAGAGCATGAATAAGTGGTGTAAATGAGTAAAACCTGCGTGGCTGTGGGTGCCACTGGCCGCGGATAAAAGAAGTTCCCTTTGCTTTCATCACCTCCATGTGACTGTAAATCAGATTCAGGCTTGCTTGTATTTGCCATCCAGTCTGCTGAAAGCGTCCGCATGTCAGAAAGAATCCTGAAAGTTACCAATTGCATAAAATAAATAAGCAGTTGAAACATTTAAGTGAAAACCATTTAGAAGCAGATTTTATCTTTTTTAGCAAGTTAAAACATATCAATAGTCAGTGGTTGAAGCATTTAAGTGAAAACCATTCAGAAGCAGATTTTATCTTTATTAGCATGTTAAAACATATCAAAAGTCTGGGCATAAAATTAGGAAGAACAAGTTGAGAATGTTGTTGAATGTAGCTCCTGATTATCTTATGACTGTAATGTCTCACATGTAATAGCATTACCATTGACATTTTCCCATGTCTATGTGGGTGATGGTATCTCAACGATGTGTCGCAGAATCATTACCAGCTAACTCTATCTGCCTTAGGAGGGTTAAGGATTGCAAAGGTAAGGACATGTTGTGCCATAAATGACACAATGCATGCTTGTGGAGAGCGAAAGGTTCAAGAATCGGTCCATTTTCCAGAAAATACAATAGGACAGATTGGGTTTCGGGTTTCGTAGACACTTCATGGTAGGGTAGAACTTTTTGAGAAGCGTCTTTAGCCTGTGTTCAATAGAACTGGGCAATTCTTATCTCTTTTTTTTCAAAAAAGTTACTTTTTACCACTAGTAATTTCCCATTCCTTTGTCTCTAATAAAATCTTCATTTATCATTTGAAAAACAAAATACTATGCTAATGGTACATAGTACATAATATTGACAATAATGGGCACCTAATTTTTGATGGGTGAGAAAAATAATAGGGTTGTTCTAAAGAGAGCTTAGAATTGTGAAACTCTACCCATAAATTCAAATGACAAACAATGACTAAAAAACCCACCTCGACTGATCCTTCTTCTTTCTAAAGGTAGTCCTCAACATGGTGGCTAATGTGTTTTGGACAAAATCTTGGACTTCAGCATGTATTGTTTCCCATAAGGCATCAACTACCAATGTGTCACACCGATGCATCAGCGATCCAACACTTTTTATGTAACTAACAAGTTCAACAAGTGCTTTCCTCTCCTCAGCACTGTAATTATATCGTACCACCTGCAAACTAATTCGGCATTACTATATGTTAAATCAAGCAAACAATAAAATGATACTGAGTCAAGACAGTAGTCCTTGAATTTTTACAACAATGTGTACGCTATACAGGAAATATATCAGGTATGGTTATCTCAAGTATGACCCCACATAAATCCTTCTAAGTTGTTGGATTTCTCAAGTGAGCATCGCTGACTGAACTTCAGCATTCAAATACATACCAAACACAATTGAAGAGGATCAACCATCCAAATATAAAAAACCCATAAAATATAGAATATAATACCTTCTCATAGTCAAAAAGCGATTCTGCAGATCCATTTGATTCTGAAGGGATTGCCTCTCTGCATGGGCGAGAAAATTTCCACGCACATTGTTCCCAAATCCGTGCAGTCCATCTGCTTAAGAGCTGGAACCCCTTCAACAACCATATCATACATGTTTCCCTTGACTTCTTTGCACCAATCAACATCTGCACCATCTATTGACTTCAATAATAATAGCTGTGAACACAATTTGAAAAGATTGGAAACACGCATTAAAAAGCTAATGATAAAGCTTACTCAAATTATATATAGGGAGGGGAAAAGGCAGGGTGAAGTGGGGGTAAGAACCTGATTCAAGGATGAAGCAAAACGAATTGTGAAATCATCATGCTCGGCACGAATAGTTCCAATGTGATTAATGATGAGATAATGTCTCTGATAAGTAAGATATGTTAAGGCTTTAAAGATTACACATACAAGTGCTACAGAGCAAAACAAAAATCAGTAATTATTCTAACTCCAAAATGGATATAACAGAAGCATCAATGGTCTATTGTCTTGACATGGGGGCGGTAACTAATCAAGTCCTCTTGTCCAAACAATCACAAAGATGAGAAGTGCATACCTATTTTGTCAAGATAATGGTCAAAGCAAATGATAGAGAGAGGGGAGGCAGCAAGTCATGATAATAAATAAATGTAGAGGATATTCTTGTGCGTCCCGAGGTGGGAGCTCATGAGGTGCTGGAAGGGTGAGAAGACGAGTTTGTGCAGAAAACCTTTGAAAGTAACTGGACAATTCTTTCAGGATTGCAGCAGGAGAAAGATGAAGATCAGGGAATGCAGGAATGACTGGATCATTCTGCCACAAATCACAAACAAATAAGAAAATATCAATGAATTGACTAGATTTCAGACATGTAAAAAGAAACTTTTGTGCAAGCACAGCCCAATGACATTTTAGATTACCAGAGCACCTAGAAATGTGAACAGAATACCTTGAAAATATTTATCAGCCTGTTTATTTTTACCCTCTTGTACAGTGACTCACTGTCTTTTTCTGATGATGTTGCTAAGACAACAAGGACAGGTAAAACACGTAGAAGAATGTGTCTCTCTGGAAATAAAAGCGCAAAATCCAATTCCAATGACTCGACAGCAAAGACTATCAGCACTTGAAGAATATCTTCTACACTTTTTCAAGTCAAGGACCACATTGAGAAGAGCCAGACAGATAATAATCTACATAGAATGATGGTATCATAAAAGAATTTATGTCGGGCAAGGTAAATTTTTGTGTCAAACAAAGAAATCAAGTATTTCTTCCTTTCCTGTCACACTGGAAGGCATTCAATAATTATTAAGGATACTTGTTCACCCGAAACATCTCGACATGCAAGTTCAATAAGATTGCCCACCTTGTGCTTAAGAATATCTGCAGCAGTTGAGTAACAATGCAGTTAATATTGACCATATAATCAGACTAATATTGAATAATAGAGATATCCCATCAGCACTTGGCCAGCCAAAAGGAAAAAAAAAAGTCACTTCAAAAACAGTAGAGGTAAAATATTATTAAGACAGATAAGTTCAAACAAGAAAAGTTCTCCACCTGTAAATCATCCAACTCCTCCCTCATAGAGTCAATGTCTTGCCACTGAACACTAACTTGGGAGAATGTCCTGTCAAAAGCAGATACAAGTAACAGAAAGAAACAATGTTAGACTGCATGGAAAAACAGCAAGTCAATAATTCTAATATTGGGTGAAAAGAAACTAAAAAACTTGGAAATGTCCAAAAAGAGACTGTAAGAATAAACAGCCAGCAAGTATAATCTGATTGGAAACACTTTGTGTTTTGGAAGTTGGATTTAGTAGCTTGGCCAACACTTATTTAATTGATATGCATAAGAGGAGAGAACAATTCCGACGAATTAATAGCAGGAAATAACTATTCTCTATTCACCATTTTGGTAAAACAAAAAAGTATAACTAAAAGGCATAAATTTTGAACATAAAAAGTTCATATTACACAAGCTAAAACTTGGATAAAGAACAATTTCACCACCACTGAGATTTACCAATCCATAGAATAAAATTATGAAATTAACGAAGTCACATTCCAAGACGTTTTACTAGACATATTTGCAGAGTTAGGAGTGGACTGCAAGATGCTCAAGCTAGAAAAATTAAGAACCGGATTAGTGGAAAATATATGCTTTAAAATTGAAGTTAAAAGAGGCCCAATTTTTCATAGTCTCAAATGCTTGTTTTCAGTTTCAAATCTATACCACGGAGAACTCCCTTGGAACTTGCCTTACCATGTATGTGTTTTGGGAATTAATCAAAATTTCTGAAGATGAGAAATATTAGTGACCTATTTTTGCAAGTGATCTGTAGGGGTTATAGATTAGGTTTTGGTCATCCAAGTAATAAGCCAACAGAAAATCCTAAAATTGCTAAAAATATAGTACTGAAGATATTCTTGATAAGTTCAAATGAGACTATCAACAATTATAGAGAAACTATAACAAATGACTTCCAATTCCCATCCAAGTGGCTCTAACAGTTAGAAGCAAAGGTGGGAAAAAAATGAGAAGTTGGAGGATCCATATCAAACATCAAAAGGGGCATGTAACCTAGGTAAAGTATTTAACTTTCATACCTCTTGTACCATGAGAAGTCATTAGGTATGCTTGCCTTGGCGTTTTTGAGATGATCAAGTTGAACCAAAACATCAAGCAACTTCAACATGGACCTGGAATTTAAAAAAAAAAAGATAAAAAAAGAGTCACTGACCAAGTAAAAACCTTTTAAGATCTCTCAAACTGAGGACAAAGTTCAGAGGATGTCAAGGAGCTAACTTTAAAGTACATTAAGAACTTCAAAATGAGGTAATAGCTTTACAAGAAAATAAGGTAACTGATGTAAGGGAAGAGGAACACAGATAAATGACAAGGCAACAATATACCAGAGATGGGTTATTGTGGGGCCATTAATTCGCCTCTCAGGCCTAGAAAACCGCTGCATATCAGCTGCTAGCTGCATCATCAAACAACACACAAAGGTGTTAGAAACTCAGCAAGAGCAAGAAACCTCACATGGTACATTATCCGTAAACAATAAATAAGAGAAGGTATGAGATCATATACTTTCGATGCAGCCGATGCTTGCCATCTCTGGATTTCACGCAACCGACTCATCTCCATGTCCAAAACTTGATAAGTCTCCAGATACAAGTCAGCCTGACTGTGCTTCATGGATTCTGGAAGCTGCACATCATATACAGTTTTCAAAGAACCAGAAAAAAAACTCATTATTCAGTGATGTATTTCAATGACAACAATCCTAAAGATATTTATTAGAATTGAAACCAAAATAGACCTGAGGAAGTGCTTTGACGCAACTTCTATACGTATAAAGCACCGATGCCATCTCCTTTCCCTCTTGGATAAGTGCATTCTGCACTCACATTCCGCAGTCATTGCCATAAAAAAACCAACCAAACCAATGAAATTACATTCATCAATAAAATAAAGAAAAGCAGAAACGCAATTTACACCGAACAGTAATTACCATAAAAAAATCCACCAAAGCAATGAAATAACGTTCCTCGATTAAAAAAAAATGAAATTCATAAATAAATAAAATAACCTGAACAGTAAATAAAAGAAGAGGGCGGCCACAGCCACAGCCACATACCAGCTGATTCAGAGCTTTTGTGTCTTCTGATAGAGATAACCGGTACGCAGAAACATCACCATACTCTATGGAAAGGAAGAATTTCACCAGTCATCACAATCAATTAACACAAATTTTTACCACCTGATAATAATACTAATAATTGCCACCAAGAATTTCACGAGCAAGACATTATTAAATGTTAAAAAAAAAGTAATTACCAATAGGACTGTTGGTTGCTCCTCTTTCGGATGAAACCAAAACCCCAGCTCCTTGGACCTCTGCTTGCTCATCCTTTCACACAAATCATAAAAATATGATTAATTATATATATATATATCATAGCATTTTGCATTAAGTTTTTGAAAAAAATGTAAAGTAGAGAGGTAGGGGGTACTTCAAGAGAGAAGGTAGAGAGAGCTGCTATAGCTTCTTCGACTGGAACTGCCATTACTCTTTTTACTAGTAATTAACTGTTTGGATTATTCAGAAGATTAACTGTTTGGATTATTCAGAAGATTTATCCTAAGATCTGCATTGCCATTGCCATTGACATTTTATGTGTTTTTGTTTATAAGAAAATGAGAGAGAAATAAAGATGTATTTTAGAAGGTGAGTTGGATGGATCGGAATTTAAATTAGTTGTTTGTCTCGAACTGAGTCTGTCGTGACTCGTGCACTTGATGTATCTTTGATCTTCACAGCTGACTGATTTTCAGAATTGGACATCGATGTTAGGTTTATTTACGCTATTGCCGTTCTGTGGGGTTAATTTTTTTACTCCAGCATAGTATTTTTAAAGAAAGAGCAAGAAAAATCTAGGATTTAAGTTATTGATTTGAATGTATTCAATACATTTAATTAATTTAATAATATAATTATAAGGAAACAATAATTATGATAAAAAATAAAAAAAAATGATAATCACTAACTGAAAAAAATAAATGTTTGTCAATATTACAAAAAAGATATCCGCTAAATATTCTTAAAATGTGCTAATAATCTTATTTGATGACAAAATAAAAATAAGATAACCCTACAAAGAGGAAAAAAAAACAATTCAACTTCAATTACTAACAAATCAAATGTTAAATGATGAATTAAAAAAATATAAAAAAATAAAAACCTAACTCAGAGTTAAAATGTCAAATTCATAGTCCATCATAAGACCTATGTAACCTCATATAAAATAAATTGAATAAAAACAATGAAATTCAAAGCAAACTAAATAATAAAAAGGTTAGGCTAAAAAAAATTAAAAATAAAAACTCAAGTCATTTCAAGTTAACTCCACTCATTTATGACTTGAAATGTGAGATCAAGATAATCTTATAGAAATAAAAGAGAGAAAATCATGAAGTTACAGATTCAATAACATAATATCAAATGATAAAATTAAAATTAAAATTAATTTTAAAATGACTTTAATAAATATAAATATATATATATATATATATATATATATATATATATATATATAAACAAGTCTAATCGGGATAAGTTTTTTGAAATAAAGCCTATCATAAGCTTATAAAAAAGTATTAATAAAAAAATATTAAAGCAATTTCTCAGTTTTTCTGTATGTGATTGCATGTAAAAATCAATTAATTGATAAAAATCATGTGAGAAATATATTAAAAAAAAAAAAATACACAAAAAAAAGTATATTTCATTGAATATTCATGAGAAATGTTTTTTTTTAAAAAATTAGGTATATAATAATTGAAAATAAAATTATTAATACCCCTATAAGAACCCATAATATTATTTAAGAGCTATGACAAAAAAAATGAATATGTGAATCAAGATTCTTTTTTTAAAAAAAGTCTATAACTATTATTTTTGACATCAACGTATCAAGATAATTTATAAAAATCAAAAAAATAATTTTAAAAAAATATTTTTTAAAATATAGTGCTAAACCAGCCTTGAATTGGTTTAGATATAAAGAAATATTAACTCACCCGACCTATCAAGGAGATCAATCTTTGAATAAAATTTAATAACTGTGCTAACAAGTTGACTCAAAAAAAATCCCAAACTCAATGATCTTCGATATAGGGCCGGGTGGTGGGCTGGGTTAGGTTGCCAATAAGTATCTGTTTGGCTAAGCAGTTGAACCGCTATTTGATCAAATTTTGAAAAAAAAAAATTCATTATAAATGAAATTTTTTTGGTGTTTTTAGATCATTTTAATGTGCTAATATCAAAAATATTTTTTTTAAAATAAAAAAAATATCATTTTAATATATTTCTAAACGAAAAAATATTTTCAAAAACAACTACAACCACACTCTCAGACACCCTCTAAACCAACAAAACCGTTTGGTAAAACTCATTCAAACTGGTGCTTACCAAAAGGGAGCATCATCATGATTATTTTTTTTCCGGCTGTCTTTGCCTTCAATATGCTTCAAGACAGAACAACTACTCCTTTTTTGGGTTTCACTTGCTTTGTGCCAAGCAAGGATACCGTTATAATATAGTTAATAGCTGTTTTTTAAAATATTTTTATTTTTTAATGTTAATATATCAAAATAATTTAAAAACATAAAAAAAAACTATTTTTTTTTAAAAAATACTACAAGTACGAAAACATTTGAATGAACAAAGATTTTCTAGTGTTATTTGCCTTCAAGGATTTCAGAACGTCTTCCCTATCAGGGAATGTGATTGTTTAAAAATATAATTAAAATTGTTATTTAAAATATTTTTTTATTTAGAGATATATTAAAATATTTTTTAACATTAATACATCAAAATAATCTAAAAAAAAATCAAGTAAAAATTGAAAAATATTTTTTAAAAAAATACTTTTGAAATTGACGAACACATTTGAATGAACAAAAAGACTTTTTAGTGTTGTTTGCCTTCACTGAAATAACAATTTAGAGAGTGTTTGAGAGTGTAGTTGCGGTTGCTTTTGAAAGTGTTTTTCATTGAGAAATACATCAAAATGATATTTTTTTAAAATTATTATTTTGGACATCAGCACGTCAAAATGATCTAAAAACATAAAAAAAAATTCATTTAAAATAAAATAAAATAATCAAAATTTGACCAAACAGCGGTTCAACAGCGTAGCCAAACAGACACTTATACTCATAGTTTATGTGTTAATTTTACACACGTGTGTTCCGCTGCCAAAACAATGCAATAAATTTTGCAGCACCAAAAAATGACGATGGCAAAGAAGGCACATCGTGAGTGCTGCTGCATTTATGCAGGCTATACAACAAAAAAGATAGGAGTAAACGCGGTTGTGTAGCTATGACAATGTCTCCTCCGCCGCACTCTCAGGCGCTTGTTTAGCAGAAATGACTCGATCAAGGGTCTGGTCTGGTACTGCAATTCCAGCAGTTTCCAAATCAGCAACTATTGCAATCGCTGCATCCAGTTCCCCGAGCTCAACACACAAGGAGATTATTTCATCGTATAGAGAACTGCAAATTGATGAGATTATGATTATTAGATGATTTCAAATAAATATGGTTGGAATAGCTAAAATAAATATTTAAACATTGTTAGAGAATAATATAAATCATATTCTGAAGTCTCACGTAAAAGATTACACACTCCCTCAAGTGAAAGTCTTTTGGGCTTGAAACTTGTCCAGGACTATTTTGTGCTTGATTTTTATCAAATACAATGAGGGTGATACCATGTTAAGGAACCAACATCTCACCTAAAAACTTAAGCTATTAGGTGAGACTCCAGAATATGATTTATATTATTCTCTAATACAGTCCCTTAAATGAAAGCTCTTTGGGTTTGAAACTTGCACAAGCTACCTTGTACTTGATTTTTATCAAATAGAATAGGGAGTGGCGAGATTCGAACTCGTGACCGCTAAGGTCAACAAGACTTTAATACCATGTGAAGGAGCCATCTCATCTAAAAACTTTAAGCTTTTAGATGAGACTCTAGAATATGATTTATATAATTTTCTAACAAACACTTCATCGATATAACAAGTTTCTAGCTCGCAGAAAAGACCAATTCATCTTTGTTTTCTTGTACCGATGGACGGATCTTACCTCCCAAATTGATAGCCTAGGCTGTGCGTCGTCTGCAAGATTTTCAAAAAAGCTGAAGGCATTGGAGCCCTAATAGCTGCTCGCAGTATCATGGCACAATCTCCAATAGTTGGTGTTCCACCCAATTCTATGACCTGAAACATAATTCAGTGCTTTCATTCCTCATGGTAAGAAACTAATAAAAATCACCAAAAGAACACCGAACACATTAGTAACCTTGCTAAAAAAACTGATCTGGAAAACAAAGAAATTTGAATGATTTAATAGCAAATGTGGATAGATTTCCCTAACGAGCTACTTAAGACCTTTGTTTTTTTGTTTATAAGGCTAACGGGAAGATAACTAGAAAAAAGGGGAAAAAAAAAGTTACTAGGAACTTGCCTTCAGCATTAATTTAATTGCCAACTCGACTTCCCATTCTTGTGACCACCTGTGGAGAGGCCTCTTCTTTACTTCTCTCTCCCATGTCCAGCCCCAAGCATCAGCTATTGTATACATGTCTTCCACATCAAAAACTTTTCTGTTCCTCATCTCCTTGAAAGCCTCTAGTATATCTTCAGGAAACCAGTCGTCATCGTCATCGTCCTAACATGGGAAAAATATAAATTTTTTATTTTTTTAGGCACACATTAATTTGACATTTAACAGCACAGTACATTGAATCTATCAAGCAAAATGTTTTGATTAAGTTTATAGATTTCTGTTGACAAGAAACCTTAATATGATGCAAAAGGGAATGCCTAAGTGTTACTTTTTATAAAAAGTGTTACTTTTTATAAAAAGTGAAACTACAAAAGCTATAAGACAAATCAACTTGATAAAGAACATAAAATGAATAAAAAATGAGGAAATGAAATAAAAAGGCAGCAAATCTAATGGATTCTTGTACCGCTACAGCCAGTCGAGCAGCTCTTCTTCTTGATTTTTTTGACATTCTACTTGTTTGATCAGAGTCTTTCAACAATTGCACTCCAATCATTTGAAGGGGCTTCTTAGCCTCAGCTTCCTTGGCCTTCACAATCCTTTCTGCATCTTGGCTCTCGGATTGTTCTTCTACCTCAACTCCCCCCTCTTCATCAGCCTCCTCATCTTCTACCTCTTTTGCCACATCTTCTATGTCATCATCGTCATCGTCGTCATCATCTTCATCCTCATCCAATTCATCTGGAAGTTCAGATGCCTCCACGTCCACTGGCTTAACATGATTGCCATCAAAACCCTCTCCAAGAAATCTGCGCTTCCAGAATTCTGTATCTCCTTCGTGCAACTGGATTCGTGAAATTAGTTCATCTACCTCCTCATCAACCTGCAGACAAATTACATCCGTATTTGATCAAATGAAAACAAGATGGCTTCTTGGCGAAAGCATTGCCAAGAATGTCAGGTACACAACAGAAATATTTTTTGGATGAGCACTGGAGAAATGTGAATGAGTAGTCTTTCTTTTTGTTTTTTCCAGCCCATGACAATACTATTGAGAAATAGAAGGAAAAGAGAGAATAAGTTTGACAAATGATTAACCTCCTCCTCCTCCTCCTCCACAGGTGGGACCCAGAGAGGCCGACCACGAGAACGGTTTATTCTCCTTGCCTTTTGCACACGCTGATAAAGAACATTTCTAGTTCCATCAGTTGGTAGACCTTGCGCTTCTAGCTCATCCTTCAACTCAGACACTAACATCTTGCTAGCAGCCTTAGGCTTTAGAACATTACGGTCTGGACCTCTGATTATTTTCCTTAATCTCTCCTCTACTCTAAGGTAATCAGATTCAGATGCATCCCCCAAAGCTGCAAGTCCTTCATTTCGTAACATCTTCAAAAGCTTTCGATGGTGAGTCCTCCAATCCTCAAGACACCTTTGCTTCAAGGAGGTTTCCATAGGGTTTGAGTATACAAATCCATCACAGTCAGGGATCCAGAGGAGTTTTACCTCTTCGAGGCACCCAACGCTTGCGCTCACCAGTAAGCCCGCCCTCAGCAATGTATCTGAATTATGTTCAACAATGGTTAATGCATCCCTAATGGATTAACAGCTGCTACATGCATTAATCTCTAATTCATTAATATGTATAAGGAAACTGATAGGAAAATGTTGTTATGAAAATAAAGAAAGCACAAAAACAAATTTCTTAGGAGACTCGGGACTCTTTGTGTGTCAATAACATTAAAACAAACATAACAGACTTGCAGCAACTGCCTTGGGTTTATTAATAAGCACACCTAGCAACATAATCAATCTCGTATCCAAGTTCAGCTTCTTCTTGCAAAGGTTCGATCCATGAGCTAACTAATGTCCGGTATTTTCTGCTCAATATCATGGCCCTTGGTGGAATAGGTTGATTATCTTTGGCCATGGCTTCTAAAGCTTCTAACAAGTCAACAATCCTACCTGATTCAAAAAAGGACACAATCTACAAATTATTTTTGGGTCACACAATCCAAACATAGTTCAAGGATCCAAATGAAAAAAATTTATAAGCATCTTCCAGAAAATACAATAGATGGAAATTCAATATATGTAAGCATGGACTGACAATTTGTAGAATTAAAGATGAAGTGCGTTGCTGTATATCACATAATATGATTTACTAAAACATAATTCTACCTAAGGAAACCAGCAACCTAGTTGTCCAAGGTTTCAATGCTTTTGATAAAAACATCAAAAGATACAAGAAATGGAAATCTAAGAAAAGGTTGGGACCTTGGACTTCACATATCCTGACTACTTCATATTTATGGGCATTTATTTGTTTCTCTTATAATCATCCAACCATAAATGTTCTCTTAAGTGTTAATTGTAAAATTTGTATACGAGTGATGTGGAACTGAGAAATAAGAAATTACATGTCTGTTGGAGCAGATTGAACCTAGGCCTTGTCCCAGATCACAAAAACCACCATCCTCTGACTCTGATTAATTGGTTTAGCTGGTTGACCTTTTTTAAAGTTGTAACTAAGAGCTAGCATTTCTTCAAAAACATATCACCTAGGAGCTGACACAGTTCCTCAGATATGGTATCAATGTCAAGATCCCAAGTTGGCATAACAATGCAATTCCTGAAGCATACACACACACACACACATCGTATGCATAGTAGTTGCTTATTAACTTCTATCATATTGCACAAGCTCTTTCTCTTATTCTCTACCCTAAATTACTGTCAAATTCCATTACAAAAGGTGTTCACTAGGTAATTTTTTCAAGTTTTCTATTGAAGAAATCTGAAAAATAAGGGGGCAAGCGAAATAAAAAGTTAAACAAAAATGTCACTGTCACACTGAGAATTCTGTGTGTACATGTGTGTGTGCACATGTTTGTTTGTATGTCAATAATGTTATTATATAAACAAAGACTTCAAACATACAAAATATATATGTATTGTGCATACCTTCTCGACATAAAGCTCGAAGATACAAAGAAAGTGGGTCCCCAAACTTCCCTTCATGATGCAAAACTTTTGTTCCTCCTTCAAACTTTCTAAGTGCACGAAAATGCCGAATAGCTTCACGCACTACACAGTACTTGGAAAAGCACTCCACTAACAGCCTGAACATACAATATGATGTTAGATATCACAGAAAAAGAAATTAAGGTAAAACGTATGGAAGTTATCATGTGAGTTTTTTACTATCAAGTACGCACAACTGCATGTTTGAACAACTAATCTAGGTCGCATTCCAAGGTCAACATAGAAATGATGGTGAAAAAAGTTCAAGTTCTATGGCCTATCAAGAAGAGATAACGAGGAATAGAGTCTTAGGAAGTTGTTTTATTTGCTATAAATTATTAACAGACAGGAATGTATTAAATTTGTTATTAACATATAAATAGATAGTTAGTATACATTTTCCTTACATGAAGAAATTATGTTATTGGCTAGAAAAAGGTCAAAATAATTTCCATGTGATTAATTTTTTATGTTCATTAACTGATGTAGAAGCTTGAGCCGATCAAAAAGTTATCAAACAAAATTAAGTGCCCGTTTGGGAGTATAGTTGTGGTTGCTTTTAAAAATGCTTTTTCGTTCAGAAATGCATCAAAATGTTTTTTTTTAAAATCATTTTTGACATCAACATATGAAAATGATTTAAAAACACTAAAAAACTTTAAATTTTAAAAATAAAATAAAATAATTTTTTTTTCAAAAACGCTTTTGAAACGCAGTGTCAAACACCCCTTAAGTGTTTGATACTTGGATCATCTCTAAAGTTGAACTCTAACCAAGATATTTAACTATAGAGAAAGTACAATCAATTGCTTTCCCATCGAATAAGGAATTTTTTAAATTTTCCTTCGAAGTTTCTTCAGTAGGAGAAAATAAATGGCCACCTAACAAAATCAAACACCTTATCTCACCATTAAAACCCAGAAAAAGAAAATTATGGACACCTTAAAATTCAGTCAAAAACCATTTGTAACTGCTGCATTTCAGCAAGACACCACTCTAAACACCCAAAGATTACCATGTTGTTAACAATAAGAACCAACAATACTGATGTGTAATATGAACACGTACAAATGGATGTCTTGATGACAACAATATATATGTGTAATATGAAAACTTAGCATGAACAGTAAATTACACTGAATTGATCATCAGTTGCACCAAATAATTCAGTGATAAGCATAAAACAATCAAAAGAAACGTGATGGCCTGGGACTAGTTTTCTTGAAGTATTTACTCTGTCATGGATAATTGCAACTTACGAGTAAGTTTTCACATTAGGTTGTATACGCTTGTGGTCTTCAACCATCATGCCAAGCAATTCAGCAACATCTTGCACCCTGTGTTTCATGTCAAAATCCCAGCATGTAAAATAGGGATACTAAATAAAACATAATTAATAAATAATCTAGCTTTTCTAGCATAAACTAAGCATAAAATTCTTCAAAGAAATTATGCATAATGCATGGGGTCTTTAGTATGCTTCCTTGTTAAGAATCAGTGGGCATATTAATACAAATCATAACAAATTACATACAAGGTTGTAATAATATTAAAATTTCAATTTCAGACTACATCCACACAGTAAAAGTCAAATTTCAAAATTTCCAGGCACAGACTAAGCAAACGATTCTTGGAAGAAACTAAGCATAATGCATGGAGGACTTTAGTATGCTAGCTGATTAGAGCTTAATTCAGCAAGAAATACTCAGTAGGAGATTGCCTATCAATACGGAGAGCATATTCCTAAAAGCAAAGAATGATGTGGCCCTTACAAACACCAACCTAGAATATTTACGAAAGCTAACCAAGCACCATTATTGAACTGCAAGTGCAAGTATAGGAAAAATGACAGCTGCTAATAAAGAAGCATGGCTAATACATTTGATTTGCAATAGAATTTACCTGTCATAGGATTCAGCCCTGGTATATGCTTGAATCACCCAATTATACGACTCGGTATCAGGTTTCATATAGTCTGATCAAAGACAATTATGAGCAATGTTGAAAAATCAAAACCAAATACATCTAAAAAAAAAAACTCAAGTTGTCTCAAGGCTTGGTAAACTACAAAAATTATAACCTCAATTGAATACTGATTTCAAGTAAATGCAACAAAAACAAAATTTTTGATTATTGATCAAAGAAAGGTAGAGGTAAACTTGATCAACAAATGAAATGACTGAAACCAAACTATTCATATCCTGAAACCTCAACATGGTCAAGGCCCAAAATGGTGGCCAGTTAGCAAAGCAATTGCAGTATTCATATGCCTGGGGATTCCTTCAAAAAATATCACTCTTCTCTACAGAAATAACATGATTACACTGCTACAAGATCAATGCAACATGTGATCGATCTCTGACTGAAAGATAATGCTTTATATAATATGAGCAGCTTTAATGAATTAAGCAAGAAACAATTAAAATCCCAAATGTCAATCCCACAAAGTAAGGAAAGTAAACCTTCTCCTCCGTACTCCATGTTCTCAAATGTTGCAAAGAGATATTTCAGGTATTCCACAAGTAGCCTATATAAAAAGAAACAACAAAGTATCAGTCTGAGACTGAAATTTCTAGAAAACTGACTCTGCATGATAGCATGTATTCTGCAAAAGCCTAAAAAAAAGAAAGAAAAGAAAATACTTTAAAGCATCCATCGAACAGGCAATTGTTGATACCACATTGTTTAAATATCATAAATACATACTATAACCAAGTATCCTTTCAAACAACTACAGAAATGTTAAAAATCCAGCTACACTTTAAAAAGACAAATTCACTCAACAACTAAAAACCAATTAAAAAACGTGGAACCATCACATACCAAAATTAGAAACGACTCACCTGCACACTAAGAAGACAATTAAAATGAAAAGTCGTTGCCATCCTCCCCGCTTCCTCCATTGCATAAGCAATATCTAATGCATTAGAATGATCCCCAACTTTACAATCCTCCTCAATCATCAAATCATAAAGCTCATCCGTAGCTCTCAATCCGCCGTTTGCTCCCTTCAAAAACACTCTATTGGCGTCCTCCATAAATCTTCCCCTAACAAGCTCCTCTAACCACATACAAAAACAATAACTAACTAAACAAACAAATAAAGTTATAAGCACAACTCATCCCAATTCTATAAATTAAATTATCAAATTTTACCAACAAGAAGTATCCAAGCGCGCCGAATATCATAATTTAATTTCCCCATTGCCGCTAGTAATTCTAATCCTCTAGTACCAAATCCTTTTGACCCAAACAACCGAATTAACGCTATACATGTTTCGTGCAGCGGCCGATGTCCTGCGCTCAATTCTCTTCTTAAAGATTGCATCTAATTTACAAAAAAAAAAAAAACATCAATTTTTTTTACATCAAAACCTTAATATTCAAAATTCAAGTTAAAAGAAGGAAAAAAAATGAGTTTTGAGAGGGAGATGGTAGAGTGTACCGCGCCTTCATGATCACCATTGAGAGTATGAGCAACAATGAGACCGTGAAAGGAACGGGGCCCAGGGGAGAGACCAGCTGCGATCATATCATAAATGACATCCGACACGCCGATGGTGTCGCGATTTCTCGCCCGGTGCATGAGCTCTTCCATGAATGCGAACCGGAGGTTTTTCTCCTCTGCGGAAACGACGAAAGAGAGCGGTGAGCCATTGTCGTTTAGTTGTTTTGGTGGTTTCTTTCGCCTGGATTTTTTCGGCGCAGCTGCTGAGGTAGAGGCGTAAACGACGCCATTTGTGGAGGGGAGGGAGTGGCGGGGTTTGAAAAGAAGAGGAGTTTGGAGAGAGAGAAGAGACATTTTTTTTGGATAAGAGAGGTTTAAGAGAGAGTTTGCTGGTAGCCAGTGGTGATAAAGGAGGGAGAAGATGGTCACGTGATATGTCACGTGTTAACGGTAACATAATTAAAGGCGCTTTTCCAATACTTAAACTAGAAGGAGTAATCAAAGTTTTAATTTGCTGTTAATTTAGCACCTTTTTGTATACTTTATTCAATATAGTCCCTCCAAAACTATTTTACGTAGAGATCAAATGATAGTTTTTTTATATTCATATCTTAAATATTGGTTAAAAAAAACAGATATTTCTTATTTTATTTATTAGATTTCAGGTATTCATTTAGATACTCATCAAAAACAAATTTAATAACTCTCTTATAATTTAATTATTTTATAAATTTTTTTTTGAAAATAATGATTTACATTTAGAATCAATTTAATTTTAAAATTTTGATGAAAAAATTTATTTATACATAATATATCACAACCACTCATAAAAGACATTGAGTTAAATAAAAACTTTTCTTTTTAACTTTTCTTTTTCTTTTTCAAATACAATTCTAAAACTTGCATTAATGATTTATAGATTAATAACTCTACATGATTGATGATAGAAATTGAAAGACTTGTTGCATTTCACAGACTCAAATAAGTAAGTAAAATCACACACACACACACACATATTTGAGTTGGATCTCAAATCGAGTTTTATTATATTTATACCTTATGTATTATCGATCAAGTAATGTAATTAATTTTTTAATAAAAAACACTCATTCAAATTTAGTATATATTATATTCAAATTAAATTATTATTCCCAAAACATATCACTTATTCAAATCTCTCTTTTTCAACACGTCCATCAACTTTATTAATGATACTAAAATATTATTTATAGTAGTATTTCTAATAAAAAAAAATGTTCTATAACATTTCCTACCACACCATTCATTCAATAATTAGGAGCTAAGGATATTGTACTAAATCTATTCTAATTTTTTTTAACTATGTATCTTGATAAGGTATATCAAGTTTAAACAAATTAAGTGGGCATTTTAATCACATGATACATGTTTTTTTTCTAGTCAAGTTGTAAAGATTTAAATAAAGAATTTATGATGTGCAATCTTAACATATAATAATTAAACAAAAGAGGATAAAATTAAAGAGTGAATTTTCAATTACTTTACCATTTATCTTTATTATTTAAAATCCTTCTCAGAAATATATTGCATTACATACATTGCTTTGCAAATAAAAAAATGCTTGTTCGTTCAATAATTCAAGTATTTTAGGTAAATGAAGTGAAAGTTTTTTGAATTTGAAACTTGTACAAGCTCGTCAAGGTAACATTCAAACTCATGATCATTTAGTCATAGAAAAGTATAATACGATGTAAAGCGAACAATATTAAACAGAAAGTTTAAGCTACTAGGTGGGTTCTAAAAATGATTTATACTATTCTATAAACATGTTTTTTTATACCTTTAATTTATGTGATTTGCAAATAGGAAAACTTTCATATATCACTAACTTTTTCATAGATAGATGACTTCTATGAAACTTTATTTTTATGTAGAGTTATACATCTCTACATACATAATGAAAGGAAAGTTTGAAACAAAGTCTCACTAGGCCAAGACCTCACAACTAAAATGCTACCTAGGTACACATCTCATTGCTCAACTAGGTCTTATCTGCACAAGGTAAGTGGATTATTTGTTGTTGGAATCCGGGAGGAAGGAGGAAATCATGGCTATAGTCAATGGCTTTGAAACACAGTGGTTCACACCTGCTTCTATGAAATCTTTGTGCGCAGACTCAAAAGTACAAGATGTGACACTAACAATGTTGCTCTTAACACCCATTGCTCGAAGCTCTCTTGTTGCCTGCTAAACATGATGATTGTAAATAATTACACGAGTACTAAATAAATAAACAAAAAGCATACATAATATAATCATACTTATATGAATAATCAAAATAAATTGATTTAAAAACTTATCATTTGAGCTATTCTTAATTCATTAAAAACAACTTTAAGTTTTAATTTTGGTTTAGTGATCAACAACTATTAAAACTAAAAATTTATATCTTTACTTCCTCAATGATTATCACCAACCCCACTTCTCTCAAAGAAAAATCTTTTTTTGATTTTAATACTTAAATTGTATTTAATTTGATGAAATTGAATATGTATTTATAGATATAACAAAGGAAAAAATACCCTCACTATATTATAGCTTAGTTGTTTCTACCTACCATTTTTGTTTTTAAAAACTACCATTTACATCATAAACTTTGCATGCGTGTCACAATATATATTTATACCATTCTATACTTTAGTTTATTCTACACTTATAAAACGATGTAAACTGTAATTTTATAAAACACGAAACACAAGTAAAAACTACTACACTATAAAATGTTCATGGTAATGTTTTCTATAATAAACTGACCAAGATAGTAACAAAAGCGTTTGTGTTGATGAATTGATGAAAAAACAATGCAAGTAATGGATTGAGACTTAATAAATTACATTATTATACAATTGCTACAATTGTTATTCTCTTAATGAAACAAATATTTTTAAAGTTTGTACAAACAAATTCATCATGAAAGCGAGTGAAGTTCAATTTCACAAGAACATACCGTAGGACCATTCATGATGGGCATTTCCATATCCATGAAAATAAGATCAAAGTAAGCTCCATTGATATGAAGATCAACAGCTTCTTTTCCATTTTTGGCTTCTTGAACTTTCAACCCAAGACTTGTAATCAACATCTTATGGACCATTCTAACGACAATACTATCATCCACAACAAGCACATGGAAATTGGTTTTTCCACCATCACTGTTCTCTTCTCCACCAGTCATCACTTTGCTCCTTGTTATTGAACTTTGTAAGCTACACATGCTTATTTCAAAAACCATTTTCATGTTAGTTTTTTTTGGATATATAAAGCACTTATTAGTGTAATAGAAACTCACAATGAACAACGATAAGCAAAATAAAATATGAAGCCTAGTCACAAGTAATACCAAATAGCAAACCTCAAATTAGTGTTATAAAACGTGCTCTAATTTTGATAAAAAAAAACATCAAGGAAAATACCTAGCAGTAAACAAGCAATACAACAACAATAATAAAAACAATAACAAATAATTATAACAAGCTCACTCAAATGCAATATGTTTGTTATTTACATGAAAGACATTCAAGTCACCTTTTGAGATCTATGCAACCTTCAGGTTGATTCACTTGCATCCACACTTGATGATAACTAATTAAATATATATGTAAAAACACTTATACAACAAACCATATTAAATACAATAATTTTAACACATTTCACAGGAATGATCACTAATAACGCAAATTATAACTACATATCTATTAGCTATAAAGGATTAAAAAAATAAATCAAGGACCAAACATTTGATAATACTTGGGCAACAAAGTTACCTAGAAAAAAAATCTAAAGAGGATTGATTTTTGTTGTGTCGTTTCTTGCTTTCATAACTTGATTTATATAGGCTTAGAAAAGTGAAAGCCCTCTTATTTTGAAATTCATGAGGAGATTGTGTGATTGAATGACGATTAACTAGTAGTCAGATTCATATTTTGTCACCTAGTTACTAAGTGGCAATACAAGGTAAAAAGAAATGAAAAGGTTGTTGCAACGTGTAAATTGAAATTTATCAACTTTGATATTTTCTTTTGCTATAAATGTTTTGAGATTCAGAAATCTAAAAAAAATCTATCTTTTTCTACAAATACAAAAGTGTCATTAATGTCACCTAATTGTATTAGATACAGTGAGATAAATTATACTAAAGTTCTCTTTGTTCTTTACCAAATTAGCCCTTTAGATACAAATAAGATTTTGCAATTGAGATGCTCGCACATTGATGAAAATGTTGAACTCCCTTGATACTAAAAATAGAATGATTTTATTTTAGGTATTGATTGTGTTTATTATACATGTATACATATATGGGTGCGGGTGTGGGTGCATAAATATCTAGTTAATAAACTAATTTTTTTTCTTTCTATTATCTCTTTTAAAATAAAAAAAAAATTTAACCAATAAACAATCATAAAAGAGAGTTATAATATAAAATGTACCTTTAAATTAAAGCATTTATTGTTTTAAATATTACAATTGATTGGTGATATTTTTAGGTACAAAATTAGAGTTTGTGATGATTTTATTTTTCCTTTTGTTTTCATTAATGTACACTTAATTTTTTTTCCATCTATTTATATTTTTATTCTGAACATTTCATTCATAAAAAATGATGGTGTTTTGTTCATGATTTTGATTTAAGTCTTCTTTGATTATATTTGACTTCATAATACAATTTTGCCCCACTAAACAAAACTTTTATCTTGAAAAATAATGATTTTGCTATAATTTAAAGAACTTTATCATATTTTAATTATTTTCATTGTTTTTGAATATTAATTTTCGGCAAGCAAGCAAGCAAAAAAAAACAAACAAAAAATGTAATTAGGAGTGAGATTGAAAGACAATATGAAAACATGTGCAATTGGCCAGCAATGACAAAATAAAAATCCAAGGACTAAGTTAGAAGAAATAGAGGAATGAGAGAGATACGAAAATATGGAATTAGTGACTAAATTGAAATAAAACTTGATAAAAAGGTGCAATTGGTCAAGAAAATAAAAAAACAAAAAAAATCAAGGACTAAATAAATAAATAAAACTATCCTTTTAAGCACAAAACTATGAATAAAACAATATCATTTTGGAAAATAAATAAAATGCACTTAAACAATGTGGTTTTGGTTCATGCACTAGCCATATTCTTCAACCTTTCTATACAAAAATCACCCTCCACCACCTCTAAGTCATTGCATTTTATGCTCTTTCTCCAGACTTCCTAACATAACCAAAACACCACACCCTGTTATCCGACATCCTCTTTTTTGCCCCTCATATGTATATTGAAATAACCTTTAAAACTAACATAAAACAAGACTAAAATTAAGCGGTTTTTGAAGACAAAAAGGTCATTTTTAGGGTTAAGGTTAATCCCAATAGACCATAGGTTCTAATCAAGCCACCTCGTAAGGCATTTGGAAGCTTTCCCTCATTATAAGTAGATAAAGATGAAGAACTTAATGAACTCTAAGTTAGAAAGAAAAAAATATCAAAGAGAGAGAAAAAGCGAAAATGAAAAAAAAAGAGTTTTGAGCTTGGAGAATGATGTATGTATGTGCTAGAAAGAGAGAAAGAACCTATAAAGACAAAGAAAAAAAAGTTTTGAGCTATGAAAATTAGATTTTGTTTGGGTAAAAATATGAGAAAGAAGAAAGAGAAATAAAACAAAAAAACAAAAAACAAGTTTCCCACTGGAATCCATTGAGAAAAATACTCAAAACCTCTCCATCACTAGCACCACCGCCTTCTCAACCACCACCAATGATTATAGTAGCTTGTCATTTACTGTAACCACCTTTAAGGTGCATCTAATCCATTTTCCTTATTTTCTTTTTCTTCCTACATGTTGCACAAGATTCATGCATTATCACAACTTATCATGTATATTTATTTGATTTTATTTTTATCAACTTCACATTCATGTTAAATTTGTTTTCTAAAACCATGCTTTTACCTTTTTATGTATACATATGCTTGCAAATTTGATTTTGAAAAATAAGTTATTACTCAAAATGCAAAATAATATACATTTCACTATTCATACATTGTCATTAATAGTCATGTATTTTTTTTAGCTTCTTATTCACACTAATTTCATGTTATAAAACTATGTTTTCATTTTTTTTTATGTATGATCATGCTTGTATATATATATATATATATATATATATATATATATATATATATATATATATAAAATAAAATAAAAACAACATTGATTAGTTTTCATCAAGTTAACATCATGTTTTCATTAGGCATGAGTTTTAACAGTAAGGTCAACAAATGTCTTCATTTTTAGGGACTGACATAAGAGTGTAATGTTTTTAACCTTTAAACAAGTACAATAATGAGTTAATGATTTTTTGTTGAGTTAGTGTCGTGTTTTGATAAAACTAGGGTTTGACCCAATTATATTAACATGTCTCTTTATTTTTATAAATTGAAGTACGTCCAACATGATATTTTTAAGATAAATTAAATAATGAGTTGATGAGTTCTCCTGAAACTAGGGACCAACGTAGGTTTAATACAATACTAGTTTCATCTTATTTTACTAGAACTCATTAAGTTGTGAGGCACTTGATCCATGACATGATATTAACACAACAATGATCTATCACTAATAAATAACTTACAAATATGCTCATAAAATAATATAATATTTAATGTCACACATGGAATGAATTCAGAAATAGCTAATGTAACATTTCATTTGAAATGATATAATAATGGTGAATTTTATATTTCCTTAATCAACACCTTGTTCAAATTTATAACCAATACATATTTTAAAACTCTTAGTCCATTTACAGAGATGAGTCTCATTTTAAAGCTCCTGCTTATGTTATATCTAGCGACATTTGATATTAAGTAAGAATTTTGAAGAAAAAACTATTATGTAAGATTTAAAGGTAAAGTGTTAAGTGTCGAAGTACTAAGGAGTTTTGGCACAACTTAAAAATATTATGGATATTAATGACTCCTAATAAATGTTAATTAGAATTTCAAATTAAATATAATTATAAAATACAAATAATATATGTGTGGTCTAAAATATAAAGTGGATGAAAAAATAATAATAATAAATCAAAAGTGACAAAAAAGACATAGACACTCAAGTTTATTCACACCCTTCACCCACAAGTTTAACATCTAACCTCATTTTTTTTTTGGTTCAGGGTTAAAAATTAAAAGATCAAGTGTTTTAAGGTGTTTTTTGTTTATTTACAGAAATCAAATTAATAATTGAGAAATTAAAATGACATTTTAATTTTGTAATAACTCAAAATAAATTTTAAATTTCTATTGTCTTATTTTAAAGATGGAAAGGAATAATGATTTTATCAATATGAGGGTAATAAAAAATAATACAAATAATTGCTATGCTGGTGGAGAAGGGAAAATAATGGTTGATGATGTAGTAATAATATTATAATATTATAATATTAATAATAATATATTTTAAAAACTTTAATGACTATCACAAAATATGGTGTGGTATTAAAAAGAGATAACGATAGTATTAGTGTGGATAGTGAAAGAGTGGTGATATACTAATAGTAATAATAGTAGTGGCGATAGTAACTAGAAAAGTGGCTCGTGTTATACTACTGGTCAAATCATAATTTTTTTGAATGCAAGAAAAATAATCAATCATTGTCCACATGCTTTTTGTCTACAAGTTTTTAACAATAAAAGCAATATCTAATGCATATGCTTAAGAAAAATAATCAAGCATTGTCCACATGCTTTTTGTCTAAA
Source organism: Salix udensis (assembly GCA_029204005.1). Lineage (NCBI taxonomy): Eukaryota > Viridiplantae > Streptophyta > Magnoliopsida > Malpighiales > Salicaceae > Salix > Salix udensis. The sequence goes on from CM055037.1 coordinate 11,251,783, forward strand.
AGTTTTTAACAATAAAAGCAATATCTAATGCATATGCTTAATAAAATAGTTTGAGGATTACATGCAAAAACAAATACTGAAAAATGATTCTAACATCAACTAATGACTAACTCAACAAGTTAAGGGGCATGTATAGCTAAAGATCTTTGATCCAAAGGTAAGTTAGACAATCGATCAAGACTCAGGTTTTTGTCTTCAAAAATTAATTTCAAGACACCATTTTTTTAATAATATAGAGAAAATAACATCTCGACATGACCCAAACCATCTTGGGTTAATTTGGTGAACCCGTGACCTAAATCATTTACTCAACCAACTCTAATAATCGTTTCTTTTTTTTATTCTATTATAAAAGACTGATGTTCAGTATAAAGTAATTGGATAAAATAAAAAAACTAATCATAATGAGTTGTAGAAAAAGAACACTTTTTTAATATATATCTATATATATATATAGATATATATTGAAGCACAAAAAATCAAGAATTAAACAATATGAGATTAAATAATATCTAAATATATAATTAATTAGTTTAAATATATCAAATATGTTTTTTTAAGAATAGCATATGATTTTAAAAAAAATAATGAAAAACAAGGCTAGAAGCACTAACCTTTTTGCCTACGACTTAAACATTTTAAAAAAACTAACATGTATAAGCAAAATAGCTCAAGCCCACTTGTTTGGGACAATGTTTTTTTCTTTTTTAGACATGACATATGATGCATCATTTATCAAATAATTTCTAAAACGAATAAGATAATTCATAATCTTTTTTGATAGATGATACAGTGTCTTTAGTTCATTTCTGGAAACTTAAGATGGCTAGAAAGTTAGCCTATCAACTTCTTGGATAACAAACTTGTTTTCAATAATTTTTTCACAAGAAAACACCGAATAAATACTTTAGAGGCCTTTAAAAACCCATTTGTGGTATTATATTTGAAAAAACATTGATCCCAAAATAAATAAATAAAAACCATCTCAAATTTAAAAGCTTTCAAAGTCTCGATCTTTTTTTAAAACTAAGATAGAGGTAAAAAAACATTTGAATGTGATTTTTCTTCTTGAAAATATCCCATTGACACTAAAAATGATCGTTTTAATTGCTAAAAGGGGTCAACTTACAACTTTCTCAACTATTTTTTCGCTTTTTTATAACCTTTTCTTTTCTCTCTCAAACTAGAGCTAAAATGTTAACATAAAATTTTCGCTAAAGTATTTGATAACCAAACTAAAGGAAATAAAAATAAGTATTAATAAATTCCAAGGATAAATTAAAAAAAAAGTGAAAGGGATCATTTTTTTTATTTTACAATAAGGTTGCTATTTTTCTAGTTCTTGAATTTTGTCCCTTAAATTTTAATCTAGTGCAAATAGTAAAATCTCTCTCAAACACATAAATAAACACATATAGATGTGAGTTGGGATTCAAATAGAGGTTTTATCATATTTATACCTTATCCATCAAGTAATGTAACTATTTTGTTTTCAAAAAACACTCCATTCAAGTTTAGTATCCATTATATTCAAATTAAATATGTTAATCCTCAAACATAGTACTTATTCGAATCTCTCTTTTTCCACACCTTCACCTAATTTATTAATGTTACTTTATAGTAGTATATCAAATCAAAAAAAGTTATATGAGATTTGGTATCAAACCATTCATTCAATAATTAGGAGGTAAGGATATTATACTAAATTTGTTCTATTTTTTTTTACTATATATGTCAATAAGGTATATCAAGTTTAAACAATTTATATATGTATTTAAATCACATAATACATGTTTTATTTTCAGCAAAGCTTTTAAAGATTTAAATAATCATTTATGATATGTAATTTTAACTAATAACAATTTAAAAAGAGATAACACTAAGGGGAGAAAATTGAATTTTCAATTACTTTACCATTTATCTTTATTATTTAAAAGCCTTCTCAGAAATATATTGCATTACATACATCACTTTGGAAATAAAAAATGCTTGTTTGTTCAATAATTAAAGTATTTTAGGTAAATGAAAGTGAAAGTTTTTTTTGAATTTGAAACTTGTATAAGCTCGTCATTATCTTATGTTTAGTTTTTTTTTAATTAATTACAATGAAAAGGTAACATTCAAACTTGTGACCATTTATTCATCAAGATTATAATATGATGTAAAAGAACAATTTTAACCGGAAAGTTTACGCTGCTAGATGGGTTCCAATAATGATTTATACTATTCTCTAACATGTTTTTTTATACCTTTAATTTATGTGATTTGCAAATAGAAAAACTTTCATATATCACTAACTTTTTCATAGATAGATGACTTTCTATGAAACTTTATTTTTATGTAGAGTTTATACATCTCTACATACATAATGAAAGGAAAGTTTGAAACAAAGTCTCACTAGGCCAAGACCTCACAACTAAAATGCTACCTAGGTACACATCTCATTGCTCAAGTAGGTCTTGTCTGCACAAGGTAAGTGGATTATTTGTTGTTGGAATCCGGGAGGAAGGAGGAAATCATGGCTATAGTCAATGGCTTTGAAACACAGTGGTTCAGGCCTGCTTCTATGAAATCTTTGTGCGCAGACTCAAAAGTACAAGATGTGACACCAATAATGTTGCTCTTAACACCCATTGCTCGAAGCTCTCTTGTTGCCTGCTAAACATGATGATTTGTAAATAATTACACGAGTACTAAATAAATAAACAAGCATACATAATATAATCATACTTGTATGAATAATCAAAATAAATTGATTTAAAAACTCATCATTTGAGCTTTTCTTAATTCATTAAAAACAACTTTAAGTTTTAATTTTAGTTCAGTGATCAACAACTATTAGAGCTAAAAATTTATATCTTTACTACCTCAATGATTACCACCAACCCCCATTTATCTCATTGGAAAATCTTTTTTTGATTTTAATACTTAAATTGTATTTAATTTGATAAAATTGAATGTGTATTTGTAGATATAACAAAGGAAAAATTACCCTCACCATATTATAGCTTAGTTGTTTCTACCTACCATTTGTGTTTTTAAAAACTACTGTTTACATCATAAACTTCTGCATGCGCGTCACAATATACATTTATATCATTCTATACTTTAGTTTATTCTACACTTATAAAAGATGTAAACTGTAATTTTATAAAACATGAAAGGCAAGTAAAAACCGCTACACTATAAAATGTTCATGGTAATGTTTTCTATAATAAACTGACCAAGATAGTAACAAAAGCGTTTATGTTGATGAATTGATGAAAAAACAATGCAAGCAATGGATTAAGACTTAATAAATTACATTATTATACAATTGCTACAATTGTTATTCATTTTGATGAAACAAATATTTTTATAGTTTGTAAAACAAATTCATCATAAAGCGAGTGAAGTTCAATTTCACAAGAAAATACCGTAGGACCATTCATGATGGGCATTTCCATATCCATGAAAATAAGATCAAAGTAAGCTCCATTGATATGAAGATCAACAACTTCTTTTCCATTTTTGGCTTCTTGAACTTTCAACCCAAGACTTGTAATCAACATCCTATGGACCATTCTAACGACAGTACTATCATCCACAACAAGCACATGGAAATCGGTTTTTCCACCATCACTGTTCTCTTCTCCACCAGTCATCGCTTTGCTCCTTGTTATTGAACTTTGTAAGCTACACATGCCTATTTCAAAAACTATTTTCATGTTATTCTTCTTTTTTTGGATATATAAAACACTTATTAGTGTAACAGAAACTCACAATGAACAACTATAAGCAAAAAAAAACATTTAACAAATAGTTATAATAAGATCACTCAAATGCAATATGTTTGTTATTTACATGAAAGACATTCAGGTCACCTATTTGAGATCTATGCAACCTCCTAGTTGATTCAATCACATCCATACTTGATGATAACTAATTAAATATACATGTAAAAACACTTATACAACAAACCATATTAAATACAATAATTTTAACACATTTCACAGGAATGATCACTAATAACACAAATTAGAACTACATATCTATTAGTTATAAAAGGATTAAAAAAAAATCAAACACTAAACATTTGATAATACCTGGGCAACAAAGTTACCTAGAAAAAGAATCTAAAGATGATTGATTTCCGTTGTGCCGCTTCTTACTTTCATAACTTGTATTATATAGGCTTAGGAAAGTGAAAGCCCTCTTATTTTGAAATTCACGAGGAGATTGTGTGATTGAATGAAGATTATCTAGTAGTTAGATTCGCATTTTGTCACCTAATTACTTAGTGGCTATACAAGGTAAAAAGAAATGAAAAGGTTGTTGGAACGTGTAAAGTGAAATTCATCAACTTTGATATTTTCTTTTGCTGTAAATATTTTGAGATTCAGAAATCTAAGAAAAAATCTAGCTTTTTTCTTCAAATACAAAAGTGTCATTAATGTCACTATCTCATAAGATGCATAATAATGAAGTATTGTAGATATTTATGCATATGCATAATCTAGTTTATGGATTCTTGTATATCGTTTTACAATTGTTTTAGATACGGTGGGATACATTATACTAAAGTTGTTTATTTTTTTCTTTTCCAAATTGGATTTTAGCATACAAAATAAGATTTTGTAATTGAGATGTTCACAAGTTGTTGAAAATGTTTTAACTTTCATGATATTAAAAAGCAAATAATTTTATTTTAGGTATGGATTGTATTATTATATATGTATGCATGCATATATGTATTTGTATGAATAAAGTATCTAGTCATTAAATTAATTGTGTTAGTTCTCCATTATCCCTTTGTAAAATAAAACAATTAATTAAAACAAAACAAACAATATGTAAAAAATTATGAAAAAGATTTATGATATCAAATGTACCTTTAAATTCAATCATTTATTGTTTTAAATATTATGGGCTAATTTAAGTATAGAATTTATATTACAATTAGTTGGAGATTTTTTTAGGGTACAAAATTAGAGTTTGTCATTATTTCATTTTTTCTTTTGTTTTATATTAATGTACTCTTTAAAAGCTCTTAATTTCTTCTATTTATATTTTTGTCATGATGGTGTTTTTGTAATGATTTTGGTTTGTTTCTTCTTTGATAATGTTTGATTTCATAAATCAAATTTTAGCCCCCCTAAAAACGTTTTTTCTTGAAAAACAAGTGCAAAAAACAATTAATTTAGAAATCATGTTTTTCTATGATTTTGATTACTTTATCAAATTCTAACTATTTTCATAGTTTTTGAATATTATTTTTATTCAAAGCAATGTTATTTTAATATGTTTTTTCAAAAAATGTTGATTGAGCAAAGGCTGAATTAACTTGCAACCTAAATTAATTTTTTATAACACTTTCAAAGCAATGTTATTTTAATATTTTTTTTAAATAATATCATTTTGGATTGATTTACCAGTTAACTTGCTTAACATCTAATATCCGAGCATGGTTTTAAAACCCTGCTTTTTAAATTCAAAATATATAACAATATGCAAGGCAGAGTTGAACACTAACACAATGGATGTGCGAAAATGTATAAGAAATTTCAATTATTCACCGTACATTACAAACATAATTTAATTTTATCCCCAACGGTATAAAATTCCATGATAGCAAACACAAATGGAACAAAAAGAACTGAAAAAGAACATAAATGGAACTGGGTTGAATTAAGTTATGGCCATCAAGAAGGTAGATTCTTTACAAAAATTATCATCTTCAAGACCTAGAATTAATCCAAGTCCAGGATGGTGCTGAGGTTCATAGGTTTCATATATTGGGTGGAGCCTGTAAACATCTGCTGCACTATAAATCTGTTTGCCTTCTCTGATGGATGGAAAGAATCCCAAAATGCAAAGAGGTCTCGATTAGGGCACAAGTCTGACAGTATTGTACACAGTCCTACGCCATTGTATGGTCCCTGTCCACAGCATGCTATCTTTGATGTACTAAATCCTGCCATGATTAACCAAAACAATGGCTTTTTTCATGATAAATCACAGCAAACATATTATCTGAAGAGTCTAATCTGAAGATATTGCTTACCATATGCTTTAGGATTGCTGATAAAATCAGTGTGCATTTGGTGAGTGTTCGCACCAATAAACACATTACTGCCGATTTTTCTGTTGACATCGTTTATCATGGTCTCAAGTTGTGCGTGATACAAGGCGGCAGCTCGCTGTAGTTCTTCTGAGCAACCACCATTTGTGCTCCTCGTGGCTAACTCTGCAGGAACACAACCTAGAGCTCCGGTGCCGGTCACCAGAACTCGGCGTGCCCCAAGATAATACAGCTTCTGCAGTGATGAAAAACGGGGAGGTATCAGGAATAACTCGTGTTATAATTGTTGTGAAATATATGAATGTAATGAACCAAAACAGATTCTCGAGGCGTGTTTGTGCACTGTCCTTGAGGATATTTCAACCAGGATTCAGCAAGTTTTTCGTTTAGAGAAGAGGGCAACACAGAAACAATTTGGAAAAAAGAAAGATCAACAAATGAGCAGAAGAGAAAAGTATTTCGGATTGTACCTTGTTTGAAAAATAATTGTTATAAAATTAAATTATGGTGACAGTTATAGTTGGAAAAAATAAACGGAAAATATCAATGTTTTTAGTTTAAGGGTTATCAAAATATTTTAACAAAACAACTAAATTTTTAGAGAATATAGATGTTGTCTTGTGCGCAAGGAGGTAAATCAAAGGTTTTTCTCTTACTCGATTCATCCTTGTGTGCGCGAGCTCACTCACAAAATGAGTGCTTGAGTTGAACATACATTTTAGTTATGCATAAAATGTTATGCAGGTTTGTGCTTGAGTTGAGCACAGAAGAGAACTTACCAGCAATAGTTTTCTGTATTCAGAAATGAGAAACTTTACATAATCTGGTAAATCATATTGGCGAGACCTTGCAGAATATGGAACCAAGTAATAGTTGTTGACAAAATCATTCCCACCAACGGTGATCAGGACAAGAGCTTGATTGACTAGTCGTTTGGCCTGCTCGGCTCCGATGAGTGCACTGACTCGTTGCTGGTATTGTTGGAAATATTCCAATTGGCTATGCATTCTTATTATGTTTATCTGAAATTTTTGCATTTTAGCCCACATAAGATCACCTGTTCGGATATCTATATATGGATTGAAATTGAAAGCAAGAAATTGCTCAGAATGAGTTTGTCAGTGAGAAACTCGACAGGCAGGCTACTTACAAACTGAATTCCAGTGTCACTAAGGATTCCAATTCCGGCCGAAGCAAAGTTGGCACCGACAAGCAGTCTTTGGTTTCTTAGCTCTGGACTCAGGTAAGGCAATGGGGATTCTGACCCAATATGTTCACCTGAAAAAATCATTTTATAACTCTTAATGAGACCAAGATTTCCTGAGAACACGTTAGTGTGCGTGTGAGCAGTTGTGGTCATCTAAAAGTTTAAGCTATTAAGTATAGTTCTAAAATATAATTTATATTATTCTCTAACATATACTCTCAAGTGAAAGTCATTTGGGCTTGAAACTTGCATATACTCATTCTATCTTGTACTTGATCTTTTATCAAATAGAATGAGAATGGTGAGACTTTGAACTCGTGATCGCCGAATCAACAAGACTCTAATACCATGTTAAAGAATCATCTCATCTAAAAACTTAAACTGTTAGGGTGAGACTCTAAATATGATTTATATTTTTCTCTAACATTTGAGAATCATGTAAAGATGTATGAGCTAGCTAGCTACGTAACAGAGAAATATAGATCATATACCACATATATAATGGCAAAATGTATAGGATAGTTAACTGATAAGACTCTGATATCATGTTAAAGAATCATCTAGCCTAAAAGCTTAAATTGTTAGATGAGACTCTGAATATGATTTATATTATTCTCTGACATTTGAGAATATATAAAGATGTATGAGCTAGCTAGCTAGGTAACAGAGAAATATAGATCAGATGCCACATATATAATGGCAAAATGTATAGGACAGTTAACTGATAATCATCTCACCTAAGAACTTAAACTGTTAGATGAGATTCTGAATATAATCTATATTTTTCTCTGACATTTGAGAATCTGTAAAGATGTATGAGCTAGCTAGCTAGGTAACAGAGAAATATAGATCATATGCCACATATATAATGGCAAAATTGTATAGGATAGTTAACTGATAATCATCTCACCTAAAAGCTTAAACTGTTAGATGAGATTCTGAATATGATTTATATTTTTCTCTGACATTTGAGAATGTGTAAAGATGTATGAGCTAGCTAGCTAGGTAACAGAGAAATATAGATCATATGCCACATATATAATGGCAAAATGTATAGGAAAGTTAACTGATAATATCAGGAATGTTGAGGCCATTCGAGAATCGGCCTGTTGCTTGTTGCGTTGGATAATCGATCCCGTAAGGTGGTGAATCGGCTCGAGCAGTTGTAGCCAGGTAGTTGTTGTTGCCACTGTCGACTAGTGAATCACCGAACACGAAGAAAGCCCTGCCGTCAGCTCGGTGAACCATGGCTACCAGCACCATTGCCAGCCCTGAGAACACCCAATAAGAACTGCAACCTGATGAGATGGCAGCCATTGAAATGGTCAACGAATCCCAGGAAGAGAATACTTGTATTGACAAATGGTCAACGAATTCCTGGAAGAGAATACTTTTGTGTTGACAAAGTAAGATCCCCGAGGATGAAAGATACAAGATGGACGTGCATCTATATATACAACTTCTGGCTCTACCACCCTGGATGTAAACAAGGTTATATTTGAAAGTGTTTTTTGTTCAGAATTATATTAAAATGTTGTTTTTTTTATTTTTTTAAAATTCATTTTTGATACCAGCACATGAAAATAATCTAAAAATCACTATAATTTTTTTAATTTAAAGTAAAAAAAAATAATAAATAATTTTTTTTTCAAAAACACTTTTAAAATACAGTGTCAAAACAAAGACTAAGTCCTGGTAGTTGTGGATGTTAACAAGTTGTACGAGCTATGAATTAAATCCTTGCCACAAAATCTGTTATGGCTGTATTCATGTAGCTGGATTTCAATCAACTGATTATGCCTTAATATTTAAGAATGCATGTGCTTGTATAGTGTGGTTATCTTTCTGATCGATACAAGTTCTTTTCACACATCTAACAACTACATTATCATAGAAATGATTTTAAAGGCATTATAATTTCTTCAAGGTAAAACTTAGTATACCAATATTAATTAGTTTTAAAAAATAATATAAATCATTTATAAGATAAACTTCAAACTTTTAGGTTGGGATGATTTTTTAATATTTTATCAAAGCCTTTCAAATCCAACTTCAATTCTCTCTTCTAATTAAAATTAGTTACTATTACAAGGTAATATCAAACATGTTGCAAGCTAAAAGAGTTTTCATTAGAAGAGTGTGATAAAATATAATACAAATCATATCTTGGATTTTATCCAATAACTTAAGATTTTATATACAGATAATTATTTTACACTCAGTACTAGAAAAATAATTAATTCATATGAAAAAAAACCAACAAATTTTTCCTGCTAGTATTTGTTTGTGAACATTCCAATAACAAGTTTTTGTCACTCTTTCCATCTTTCCATCGTAGTTCTTTAAGACACCTTTCCCGATAAAATGTTTTTGTCGGTAAATGTATTTAGTAAGCACTAAGGGATTTGCAGGTGGAATTATAATGGAATTCAAAAAATCTATGAAAGTAGATGACGTGATATTTTTTCGAGAGAATTACTGGTGACTTTACAAACACATATATTTCACCAGTAATTTCATAGTAAACACCAAAGGATTTACGGGCAGAATTACAGGGACTTAAAAAATCCTATGAAGTATGATGATGTTACATTTTTTCTAACATTACTAATGGTGTTAACAACAATATAGTTCGACAGTAATTCCAATAGTAAACACCAACGAATTTGCAAGCGGAATTACACTGAGATTAAAAAACTCTATGAAGTACGATAATGTGACATTTTAATCGACAAAGCTATTGATGGAGTTGTCAGTAGATATATTTTGTCATTAAATCCTTTGGTAATTTTTTTAATTTATGACTTGACCATCGACCCTCCTCCCTCTCCTCTTTTTTTAATTCTTCCTTTTGTATTTTTTTTTCCTCTGTAATCCTAACCACCCTCTCCCTCTAATTTCAACATAGTTCGACCTCTCATAACAAATCCAGCAACCACAACACTAAGTTCTTAAGCATATGTGTTTTGTTTTGATTTTTTTATTTCTCCACTTTAAATAAGCAAATCTACCATTTTTGCATATTTTGAAGTATATTGATTTTGTTTGGATGTTGTTTGTTTTAAAGTTTTTTTTATCATATAGATTTATGATGTATGATGTGTCTGTGTTAGAGTTTGTTTTAGATTATATAAAATTTTATTTTTTAGTTAAGATATTTAATTAATGCATTATTATTGTATATAAGTAATGGAGAATCATTAATGGATATATCTTGAATCACCTAAAGGTTGTTTAGAATGAATTATTACAATGGGGCTCATAGTTTTATTAACTACACAATATCTAATCCGAGAAACAATAGTGGAGGCGATATTAGATGCTCATGCAAAAAGTGCAAAATCATAAAGTTTATCGATCTAGATGTTGTCACAATGTATCTTCTACAAAAAGGGTTCATGGAGGAATATTTATGTTGGTATGCACATAAAGAAGAATTTGTTCCTCATGAGATCATGATAGAAATGATGGTTTGATCATCTTCTAGTTCTAGCAACATGTATGGAGTTGTAGATGTCAATAGTAATTCCTATAGAAATATGGTTATGATTGTGACGAGAGTGAATCAGAGTGGTGCAAGTGAATGTTTCAATCATAAATGAAAAATCAATTGGTTTTTTTAATGTAGGTTTACAAATATTGAGGTCACGATAATAATAACAATGGTCTTTAAATCATTGATGGACACTTATTATTTCAATGGAGTCTGATATCCAAAAATCTTAAATGGAAATTGTTGGTCAATGCATGGTTTACAAGGTTTAAGGTTAATTTGAACTTAATTTTATGATGATGTTACGGAAAAGGTGTGGGAGAATCATGTTGTAACTAGGTAATTTTGGTGACAGTAATTTTGGTTTTTTTTTCAAATAATATAATTTTATTTTTTATTTACTAACAAATAATTCATCTATACAATATAGGTTGATTGATTTCAAGTTAGAGGAACAGGAAAAAGCAAAAAAATATTTGCGAGTAAGAGAGCTTCCAAACTAGAAGAACATGGCAATCTAGAATAAGTTCAGGTCGTCATACATCTCAAAGGCAATTTACGCATATTACATTGAGCACATCATGGCTGAGCATTTCAAGAGACGCTCATATTATTGTGACCAGAGGCAGAACTGATGTTTTCTAGGTTTTGTTATCATGCACTTCGAAGACTCTGTGCCATTCATTTTGCATGCAAAACAAATGATACATTTTTATTTAATTACATCATTTTTTGTCTACAATTTTTCCTTTTTAATATTTGTAGCTAATAATGTTTTTTTTCTTGCAGGCTACAAGTCTTGGATGCAATCCATTACCGATGGAGCTTTTTGTTGAGACGCATGTGCGAAGTAGAGACCGCTAAAAAGGAGTGTAGCATTTTTATAGATACTAACACTCATCAATTCGTGGTATGCTGGTATTCTTCAATTTCTTTTTCTTAAGTTATTATTTCATTGGATTTTTTCTTACTTTTTTGTATTTTTTTTCTAGGAAAGATATAATAGCCGGTTGAAAGAGAAATATAAGAATGATCCTTCAACCCATACAAATTTTGATTTAGATGAGTGGTTGGTGGAAGGATTGTCCGGTGGACTCGATAGAAATCAAATATACAAACTTTATAACACTACGACTGAGAATTTGTGATCAGCTCTTATTGTTTTGACCGTTGAAACATCCTTCAAATCGGTTCCTTTCATGCAAACTTTGGAGTTCTAGATGACTTTACCCGAGAAAGTCATGATAAGACAGTTGAACTTTGGAGTTCTAGATGACTTTACCCGAGAAAATGCATGATAAGACAGTTGAACTTCATGATGAGATGTCGGGACTTCGTGATGAGACAGTCGCACTACATCGAATGGTTATGCATATACAATGATATTAGAATGATCCATGTGCTCCTTTTATGTCTCACGATCCCGACCAACCTCTTCCTCCTCCAACACCACCTCTATTTTAGATTTATTGTACTTGAATTTTGAATGTTCAAAATTTAATAATTTGTAACAAATATTTGAATTTTAAATTAAATTAATTTGAAATATTTTTTTCAATTTATTTTTTTGAGAAATGTTAAAATAGTAGTGACTAAATTAAATAAGGAACTTTCTGTCAGTGTTTTCCGAAAGAGTTGAAATACCACTATTATCGATGGCTATACCGAAAGAATAGTACATATGAAATCACTGACAGAATATTAACGATGATATCACTGATAGAATATATTAATATAGATACTAATAGAATATGCCGACACAATGTTATCAATGGAGTTATAGTCGGTGTTTCCATCGATATACTTATTTCCGAGTGACTACACAAAGAAAAGAAATTGTCGACAAAAAGCTTCTGTTCGCGTGGTTGTCAAAAAAAATTACAGAAAGATTTTGGTAGTGACATATCTAAACTCCTAAGGCTACCAAAAATACCTAACGCTTAAAGGGGATAATGTTTCAGATTCTTTTGCATGCTCAAACAAATCTTATGAACTTTTTCGATTACTTATCACTAAGATAACGATTCATTTCATGACATACATTGCCATGGTGATTAATCTTACAACAATTCTCTTAGAGCATCATCCATCGATCGATCAGGGATGTTTAGGAATGTATTTGGAAAGTATTTTTGAAAAAAAAATGATTTTTTTTATTTTAAATTAAAAAAAAATAGTGATTTTAGATCATTTTGATATGCTGATATTAAAAATAATTTTTAAAAAAATAAAAAAAAATATTATTTTGATATATTTTTGAACGAAAAATACTTTAAAAAATAATATCAACTACGATTGCAAACCAAATCCAAATCAAAGTAAAGTTAAAAATCCAGGTTCTCTTTTTCTTCAAAGCCTAGTTTCCTTGTTTTGGTGAGACAGTGAGACTATGGCTTTGAATTTTGAGGTTTTGACTTCTACAGGATGGAGGACAAATACAAATAAATGATTGTTTCGAGAACTGTTGTTTTTAAAAAATATTTTTTATTTAAAAATATATTAAAATGATGATTTTATTATTATTTTTTAAAAATTATAATTAACATCAACACATGAAAATAATCTAGAAACATAAATATATTTAATTTAAAATATATTTTAAAAAAAAACTCTTAAAAACATATTATAAAACAAAGCTGTAGAGGTCAGATGGAATCAACCCACTTGGCACCTTCTAGGTTTCCTTCAATTATTATAGCATATGACGTGCATATATTGGTAGTAGTTAAAGTAAGTAGCACCTACTACTTTAACTTCCACCGCCCAAGTCGTGACTCATTCTGAAAAAAAAAAACAAAATACAGTGACCAAGAAATTACATGATCACTGAAGCTTCAAACCAAATCTATAATTTAAATTAAATATTTTATATCATTTTCATGTATATATTGATTTAAAAATAAAATTAAAAATATTATTTTAATAAATTTTAAAATAAAAAACATTTTAAAAAATAAATTCAACCAAATTCATAAACAGTGATATTCCAGGTCTTCCTGTAACATGAACTGTGGAATTTTTAAAAGTTCATTACATTCTAGTTATCCAGTCACATCGGATAGGGTTTGAACAATATACCTCAACTTAACTTAAAATTGCACATGAACAACGACAGGAATTCTACCTTTTCAGTGACCTAGAGTGTAAGTCATGTCCCTCAAAAAGTTAAAATGTGGATCATATAATGCATTTTATATATATATATATATATATATATATATATATATATATATTCTTCTTTTTTTCTCCGAGTAAACTTCATTCTTTTTTAAAAAAAAACTATGAGTCTGAGTTCGATGAATAAAACTCTGATTATCTCAGATTTTTACAAGATAAATATATCTTCACTTGAACTTGAAACCTATAAGAATATATCTTTTTTTTTCTCCGAGTAAACTTCATTCTTTTTTAAAAAAAAATATGAGTCCGCGTTAAATGAATAAAACTCTGATTATGTCAATTTTTTACAAGATAAATATACCTTCACTTGAACTTGAAACCTATAATAATATATCTTCTTTTTTTCTCCGAGTAAACTTCATTCTTTTTTTAAAAAAAAATATGAATCCGAGTTAAATGAATAAAACTTACAAGATAAATATACTCTCACTTGAACTTGAAACCTATAAAAAAGATTTTAAATTTTTTTCCATCACCAAACACTTTTGTGAACAATTTTTTTTATATATATCTCCAAAAACCTAACTGCAAATCACCAAAATAATAATGGTTTGTTAATGTTTTGGTTGGTCTTGACACCTTTTGTAGCACCTAAGTGACATAACAGTAAAAAACAGTTCAGAAAACCATTAAACCCCCATAATCACAGACTACACTCGATTGCTTGCGAGCTAATTTTTTCAGGCTCTTAATTTCTCAACGGTGCTTTGGAATGAAAGTCACGCCCTGCCTACAGCTTCCACTTCACAGAAAAAAAATTGCCTTTTTTCTTTCTAGTTGTCAAGAACTTTAATACCCACAAGATATATATGAGAATGGACAAGTTGACAGCACAATTACTCTGAATCAAGTTATCATGTGATGAAAAATTATCAGCATTGTGCGTTGCATAAATTGAGACCAGAAAAGTTTGCAGCAGGTGATGGGGTGAGGCAACTTCTATTTTTTAAGGTTATTAAGAGCCAAATTACGAATAAAGGTTCTTTGCAAACTGTGAAATTGCGATTCATGTAGAAAATCTGGCGAGAAATAATTTTGGCTGCTTTAGTTGATGTTGTTCTACAGAACAACTTGCCAATTTGTTTATTCATGGTCTTGTTTAGTTGATGTAGTTTTTTTTCCGGGCATTCTGTCGATTTGTTTATCTTTATGATCACAAGAATCCTCTGTGATGCAGATGACAGAGCCAACAAAGTTAGATGTAGAGGTATAGACAGACAAGAATGTTGAGGAATTATTTCACTTAAACTTAGGTAAAGTCCTAATATGATTTATATTATTCTCTAGTACATCTTCTCAAGTGAAAGCTTTTTTAGATTTGAAACTTTTACAGGCTCACACTACCTTGTACTTGATTTTTATCAAATAGAATGGGGGTGGTGAGATTCGAACACGTGACCGTTGGGTCAACAAGGCTATAATATCATATTAAAGGAACTATCTTCCCTAAAAATTTAAATTGTCAGGTGAGGTTCAGAATATAATTTATATTATTCTCTAACACCCAACAAATCAAGCTGAAAGTCAATCCTTGTTTATGACACAGTTTACATTTTGTCTATTATGGGACTCTCTTCTGTAACTGCTTTATCTTTTTACAAGTGAGAATTGAGATAATGTTAAGAAATTAAGATTAATGTTTCGCAGGATAATGAAATTTCTCTTGACATCATTTGTGAAAGAGCAAGAAATCAAAACGCATATAAATAGTTACTTTATTTAACAAAGAAAGCCATGCAGAGGATGATTTCATGCCATGGCATCCAAGGTCATGATTGTGCTGAGATTCATGGGGTACATGTACTTGGTAGTGCCAGAGAACATCTTCTCCACGATCAATCGGTTTGCCTTTTCAGATGGGTGGAATGCATCCCAGAATGCGTAGAGGTTTCGATTCGGGCACAAGTCGGATGATACCGTGCATAGTCCTAGACCATTGTATGGTCCTTGTCCACAACATGCTATCTTTGAGGTGGTAAATCCTGCGAGTCAATATTGTTAGAGAATAATATAAATCATATTCTATGATCTCAATTAATATCTTAAATTTTTAGATTAGATGGTTATTTGACATCGTATCGGTGTCTTGTTAACCCAGCGATCACGAGTTCGAATCTTACCACCTCCATGCTATTTGATAAAAATCAAGCACAATATAATATGGATCTGTGCAAGTTTCAAGCCCAAATGAACTATCTCACCTAAAAGCTTAAGTCGTTAGGTGAGGCCTCAAAATATGATATATTATTCTCCAACACACCTCTTCAAGTGAAAGTCTTTTAGGCTTGAAACTTGCACAAACTCATACTATATTGTGCTTGTTTTTTATCAAATAAAAAGGGATGGTGAGATTCGAACTCGTGACCGTTGGGTCACCAAGATTTTGATACCATATTAAGGAACTATCTCGTCTAAAAACTTAAATTATTAAGTGAGGCTTCAGAATAGATGGTTCTGTGAAGAAATAATCGTTTTTGACAATAGAATTTGGCATACCAAATGCTTGAGGATCACTAATGAAATCCAAGTGTGATTGCTGTGTGTTCGCAGCAACAAAAACAGTTTTTCCAATCTTTTTGTTTAGTCCTTTTATCATCCCAACAAGTTGTGGATTGTACAAGGACGCAGCTCGTTGAAGTTCGGCTGAGCAACCCCCATTTGTGCCCCTCATAGCTAACTCTGCCGGAGCACAACCCATTGGCCCAGTCCCTGTCACGAGAACTCTGCGGGCTCCCAGTTTATATAGCTTCTGCATTGATGATAGAAAGAAGATGATAAATCATGTTTAATTTTCCATTTTAAGATAGGTTGAAGCTTTTTTTTTCAAAATCTCCATTGAAGGGACTTACCATTAGTATTTTTCGGTATTCTAAAATGAGATATCTGACATATCTTGGTAGAGACAATTGGCGAGACCTTGCAGAATAGGGTAACAAGTAGTAGTTGTTCACGAAATCATTTCCACCAACAGTAATCAGGACGAGGGCTCCTTTTACAAGTCTCTCAGTCTGATCAACTCCTATAAGTGCTCGAGCTCGTCGCTGGTATTCTTGGAAGTATTCAAGTTGTCTATCCATTCTGATTATGTTTATCTGCAAAATTTCAACGCTCTAATAAGTTGACAGTGTTAAGAAACCATCTCACTTAAAAGCTCAAGTTATTAGATGAGATCTCAAAATATGATTTATATTATTCTCTAACACACTCTCTTAAGTGAAAGTTCTTTGAGCTTGAAACTTGCACAAGCTCACATTATCTTGAACTTGATTTTTATCGATTATAATGCGGCGGTGAGATTCGATCTCGTGACCGTTGGGTCAACAAGGCTATGATACTATGTTAAGGAACCATCTCACCTAAGAACTCAAGCTATTATGTGAGATCTCAAAATATGATTTATATTATTTTCTAGCAGATAACAAGTATAAAGTCATAAGCATCTACTGCTGGCAAGTTTCACATTCTATCAGAATAAGTATATATTTCTAGGCATTATGATCATCAGATTAACTCACAAACTGAACTCCGGTATCGTTGAGGATCCCAATTCCTGCTGAAGCAAAATTGGCACCTTGAAGTAACCTCTGTCCTCTTAGCTCAGGACTCAGGTATGGCAACACAGGTTTGGATCCGATCCGCTGACCTGAGGACATTGAATAGCTCTGTGAGATTGGAAAGGAAATTTCATCACAGGTTAAGTCACATTGCAAGAACTTAACTGATTAGGTCTGGGATGTTGAGGCCATTCGAGAAACGGCCAGTGGGACGATGAGTTGGATAATCGATCCCGTAAGGGGGTGAGTCTGCTCGGGCAGTTGTTGCGAGATAGTTGTTGTTGCCACTATCGACAAGTGAGTCACCAAACACGAAGAAAACTCGAGACTCAGCTTGCAGAGCACCATAACTCAGTGCCAGCACAAGACTGAAAATCACCCCAGCAATGGATGGAGTTGCCATTGTAGGACGACGAAACTAGAGTAAGGTCTCTGTTAGTGGCAAAGATCTCTGCTATGTGTTTGAAACGACAATGAACATGGGTATTTATAGCTTTTCCATTACAATTTAAGAATCATGCGAGCTTGGAGAGGTAGTTGTCTGTTGCAACTACTCTTTCACAATTTCAAATTGAATCCCATGATAAGAGTTAATTGCTGGCAGAGCTAGTTTCATCTTTTTTCTGGCCTTCAATTATGCCTTGCATTTTTTGGACTAGAGATCAGTCCCCATTAACTGGTTTTTTGGACTTCCAATATTCTGAAGGTATCAGGATAATTAGTAGGATTATGAATATATATGACAAACTACATTTTTTCAATTTGTTTTTGAATAATATTCAATGCCAAGCGTGGTTATCTTTTAGTTATCAACGCAGGATTAGAAAATAATAAATAAATAATTAGATATTTCTTGCTTTAAGAATATAGAAATTCATTTATAAACTATCTCATAAAAATATTTATTTTATTTTGTTGTCTCTTCAATGGAATTTTTTTTTTTCAAAGACATTGATTCCATCAATATTAGTGACATTTCAAGTAATTATTTTTCATCTCTCTAGAATATATCGATAGAAATTTCCGTCTGTAATTCCATCACTAACATTTTTAAAATATTTTGTCAGTGATTTTATCGGTAGTAGTGATATTTCAAGTAATTATTTTTAAACCCTCTTGAAAATACTGACGAAAATTTTCATTTATAATTTTGTCACAAATATTTTTTAAAAAATAAATATACTGAAAATAATTTTAAAAAATAAAAGTAATAAAAAAATAAAAATATATGTCAAATTAAATTAAATTAAATTGTTTATATTCAAAATTCAAATACAGTAAATCTAAATGAAATATTTGTAACACTGGAGGAGGAAGTTTGTTAGAACCACGGGGCCAAAAAGAAGTAGCATGTGGATCATCCCAATATGCATCTACATTAACATTCGACACAATTTAGTCGTTTCCGAACGAATTCCGGTTGTCTCATCATGAAGCCACTTCTCTCAGCACGTACTTTCTTGACTAAAGCCGCTTGGAACTCTAGAGTTTGTGTGAACATACTGAATTGAATGAGGTTCCAATGGTCGACCGAATTTTTATTGGGTCCACCAAATGATTATGCCTCCATCCACAAATCCAAATTGAGACTGGAATGGGTCGAATGATTGTCCCTTTTTTCTCCTTCAATCGTTTATTATATATTTCCTGGAAAGAAAAAAAGTCAGAAAAAAAAATCAATGAAATAATAACTTCTTAGAAAGAAACCGGTAAAAACCAACATACCATAAATTATTGAGCGCGACTATCCATGAATAGTTGTTGCCACTCCACACATGTATCTCAACAAAAAAAAGCTTCATCAATAAGGGATTGCATTCAAGAGTCATAACCTACAACAACAAAAAGTTGTCAAATAAAAATATTAATAAAAAAAATTGAAGGAATTAAAAAATGAGAAGAGAAAAGAAGATGAGAAGTGAAAGACATACCTAGTTTAGGTTTAGAAGAAGAAAAGATAAGAGAAAGATTGAACAAGGAAAGAAAGAGAGAGAGAACCAAATTGTTGATGTGTAAGAGAGACAAAGAGAAAAGGAGGGAGGAGGAAAAAGAAGAAGATAAAATGCCCATGGGGGTGCTGGTTGTGGTCTTTTAAACTACATTTACCAATGGACGGATAATAAAAGTTTAATGTTTTTAATTTTTTTCATCGGTAATTTCATTGGTAAAGTCAAATGAAAACTTTTAGTCTACCTAAAATTTTTAGAGACCCTTTCAAATATTATCGGTGACTTTTCATTCCATCGATAATATTATAGGTAAATACCAACTGAATTAGTTTGTCTGCAATATCGTGTATGATGTTTACAATGAAAAGTCACATGAGAAAGGGAATAATTATTATGACTACTAGACAATACTAACAGGATTAATTCATTAGCAATATCATGTGTGATGTCTACAATGAGTAGTGTTATGGATAAGGAGAACAGTTCTCGTGGCTACTGAAAAATACCAACATAATAAGCTTGTTGGTAATGTATGATGTTCCCTCATCGGTATTCCGGTTAGTGTTAAACAACTTAAAATACAAGATGTTACTTGTATTTTATATCCATCTATCTTGCAAATACTTAACACAGATGCACACACAATGTTATAACATCAATAATAATGTTGCACAATATATTTTTTTATCATTGAATAATAATTTTATATCATTTTTATTATATTGAAATTAATTAATCAAAATTTTATACTTCCTCGTCAATTGATGTGTCCTCATCCTCATCACGATCTTTAATGTTTATTTTGTTGTTATCATTATCTTCTTCAGTCTGTTGGAAATGGAGACATCATTCAACTCCTCAGCATTAACATCAACATCAACAAAAATATTCTTGCCGATGTAAAAATATGAATTTTCTTCCAGGTCGTTAGATGAAGCAACTTGGTATGGATCTATTAACTCACCGAGTTGAAAGACATCTTCTCCCTCGGTGATTCATCGTTTTGATGCTCAATAACATGGACATGTTCCCTGAGTTTTGTTTTCACTATGAATAACTAATCAGCTCTTGACTGATTCTTTTTAAAGGAATGAGTGTATTTGTAATAAACTTGTTGATATTTCTCGGAGAAAACAAAGACATTGTTGGGGTTTGTGAGGTCTAGCCTTTGAATTAATTTTGACCAAATCATGATAAATATCTACTCTGACTCCTCTTTCTTTACATTTGAATAAAAGTACTCATTTGGGCTCACTATGATATTTCAATTCAATGACCTCTTTTAATCTCTCATAGTAGTCAACTTCAAACTCATTAGAAAAAGATCGTTCAACACAAACTCTATTGTTATATATCTTTCTACCATATCTATATTGTTTAGTATAAAACACGTGTCATCTGACAAAATACTCGATGTGACACTTAACTTTTTCATTTAGAAACAGTACTTATATGTGTTCTAAACCACATGGAAATTGTTCATCTTGTAATTGAAAGATTTTAGGATTTAGTCAGCTATGCGTTTTCAGACAATAAAAATTAATGATGTTGTCTATAAGAAATTCAACAATGTATCAGTTTATGATATTTGTAAGAGATAATTTGTTCGAAAACAACATGTTAAGTAGTATATTTACTAGATAAAAGGTCTCAGTTAATCGCGGTTAAAAGCACATAATTATGTGCTTGTCTGAATTCTATTTCTGACAAATATCTTTATATATTAGCTAAGCTTTGTCCATGAATATTTTTTTAAATTTATTTTTTGTTGTCATTCTTTATTTATTTTTATCATATTTTAAAGATAATCAAGAAAAAAATATAATGCCCGGTTACTAAAACAATAGAACAGCGTACATTATCATAAAAAATGTATATATATCAAAATACATACATCTTAACAATAATTTAATAACTGAATCCCAATTCCAAGACACTTAAAACATTAGAACAACATACATTTTCCCTATTAAACCACTGCAAACAACATAAATTAGGACATAATATAGTAGGAATAGAAACGAGGTTTTGAAAACGAGAGGCTTATTGATTCTCTAGCTAAGTCCTTGAGTCCAAGGCCAAGATGGTGCTCAGATTCATGGGGTACATATAGGTGGTGTCTCCGGTCAGAATCTGCTGAGTAATTATTCCGTTTGCCCTTTCCGATGGGTGGAATGGGTCCCAAAATGCATAGACGTCACGGTTAGGGCACAAGTTTGAAGCTACTGTGCATAGCCCTAGACCATTGTATGGCCCTTGACCACAACATGCTATCTTTGATGTAATGAACCCTGCATGACAGCAATACATAGCATTTACGTTAGAAAAAAAAATGTTTTTTTTTTCAACTTTATTCATTTATGGGTTTTTTTGCACTCCACGCCCATCTGAGAGGTCAATTCATAAATGTATAGGCTTCAACTTGATGTATGGAGACAATTAATGAGGTGTTCTTTTCAATAATAACATTTTTTATTCCATTTATTTACATATCTTTCTTTTTCTTTGCGTCAAGCCTGCACGTCGACACAGATTAGATTTTTTTGCATGATCTTAAGCTTTAAGAACGTACCCCCACATCGAAATATTTTTTTTTTTGCTGCAGGCCAGCACATACATGCACAACTGTAGTGAAATTGACAGGTATAATTTCATAGAGGTAGCTTTCTTAATAAATGCAAATCAATGATCAGCTCTCGATAGGTTGGGCTGTCTCCTACATTTAGTAATGAAATTATTGTCATTTTTCGTGTGTGATTCAAATCATGATAAGTATCTTGGACATTGGTGGGAGAAAACAAAGACATTGTAGGGGTTATGAAGTCTAGCTTTTGAATTAATTATGATCAAATCATGATAAATATTCTTTTATGCTCGCTATGATACTGCAATTCAATGATTTTTTTTAATTTTTTATTATAATCAACTTTAAACTCTTTAGAAGTAAATTATTTAGCATAAACTCTATTATTATATACTTTTCTATCATATCTATATTGTTTAGTATAAAACACTTTGATAAAACACTGGTTGTGACACTTAACTTTTCGTTTAGAAACGAGGACAGGATGGCATTGACATTCCATTCCAATTTGTAGTGTCAACCTCAATTTATAATCCCTTTTTGCTTACGGTGACGCATGTATAAGCACTTATCTTAGTGATTGCAAACAGAAATAAATTTGTTGGGTTTTTAAGAAATAAAAATAAATAACTCGTTAATTAATTAAATGAACGAAAGAAGTAAATATAATATGCAAGCTCGAAATAGCTTTACCATATGCTTGAGGATTGCGAACAAAGTCAGTTGCCATTTGCCTTGTATTAGCAGCAATGAAGATATCCGCACCGTATTGATTGTTGAGTTCTCCGATCATTTGAGTGAGTTGAGGGTTGTACAAGGCAGCTGCTCGCTGTATCTCGGCGGAGCACTGTCCATCTGGGCTCCTCTGCGCCAATTCCGCCGGCACACAACCCATCGGACCTGTCCCGGTTACGAGAACCCGACGTGCTCCGAGATCATATAGCCTCTGGAACAGCATTTTGAGATGAAATAAGATCAAATTCTTGTAAATTTGTTCTAATTTAATACTTTTGGACAAATTTTGCATGCTGGGCAGGGAAATATTTGAAGTGATGCAGAAGAAAGTTACCATTAGAAAGCTTCCTGTACTCGGAGATGAGATATCTCACGTAATCAGGGAGCCGAAACTGGCGAGACCTAGCTGAGAAGGGCACCAGGTAGTAGTTGTTGACGAAATCATTCCCACCAACTGTGATGAGGATCAGTGCTTCATTTACAAGTTGCTGGGTGTTCTGAGCTCCGATGAGAGCTGTGACACGGCGCTGGTATTGCTCGAAGTACTCCAATTGTTTGTACATCCTGATTATGTTCAGCTGAAAAATGCATCACCTCATCAAGTCAAATTTCAGATAAATTAAGTAACCGATCGAGATAGATTTAGTGCGATGGTGTTCTTGCTAGTGAAAGAATCACAGTGAAAGAACACGAGAAATGGTCAAAGATGTAAGAAATTATTATTATGTCTCTGATGACATGTTCATGATCATGGGATCAATTGATTAATCATGGGATCAATTGTTTAATTTTATCCTTGATGGTAGGAGAAAACTAGCTAATATATTAATGAGAGGGGTTCATAATTTATCTATAAATAATAGCATGTGTACTCCATCTACTGTTACTGATAGGTATAAATCAAAAGTTTTTTCTCAGAAATTTTATTATTATTTTGAAACGATGTCGTTGTTGCTACTACTGCATTGGGAATTTTATTTGGAACTTGAGCGAACATGGTTGAAAGATATTTATAATTTAAATTTTCTCTATTATATTTATTTAGCATCCAATTATATAAAGTATATAACAAAATAATCACACTTACAAACTGAATCCCAGTGTCATTGAGGATTCCAATGCCAGCCGAAGCAAAATTGGCACCAACTAGTAGCCTCTGTCCAGTTAGCTCGGGGACTGAGATAAGGCAGGGTGGATTCCGAGCCAAGATTTTGACCTAGATCGAGAGCATGTAACGTGTTAGTTTAAACCAAAAACATGTAACGTAAACTACATATTTCAACTGGAAAAAGAAACCCAACTGATAAAATCTGGGATGTTCAAGCCATTAGAGAATCGGCCAGTCGGCCGGCGAGTTGGAAAATCGATGCCGTAAGGTGGTGAGTCTGCTCGTGCGGTGGTGACCAGGTAATTGTTATTTCCATTATCCACCAGTGAGTCTCCGAACACGAAGAAAGCCCTGGCTTCTGCCAGTGGAGCAGAAGCAATTGCCATTGCTACGACCAGACCTATCAGTATGGAAATGGCTGCCATTGTTGCCGAGCCAGCAGCCATTACGATTTCTTGGAAGAAACAAATCTCGGAAGGAGGGAGGGAGGGTAGAAGAAGATAGTTTCTTGATGCATGGATCGAGGAATATTGAAGGAATTATATAGGTAAGGGTTATTGTCAGGGGATTAAAAAATTGGCCCACTGTAAGTAAAGAAATCCGGTACCGGTGGTTGTGTGGTGTAATGCCACAAGAACAGGCTTCACCTCCACTTCATTTCAGCAGCCAAATTCCATCTTTCAGCAGAGAATATTTTCTACTGCCCCTTAATCATTAAATAATAATTTATATTAATATATTTTGTGTGGTTTATTAAATATTCATTTTTTGCCCTTTTTTCTTTTTTTTATTGGCACAAGAAACACAACATTTTATCTTAATATTTCATCTTAAATACAATTGAGAAATAACAGATGAGATCTCTTCGACGAGACGGTGCCAGACAATTATATTGTTACAGAATAATATAAATTATATTTTGAGTTTTTTTTAACAGTTATGTTAGCTATTTGGTGAGATAGTTTCTTTACATGATATAAGAACTTTATTAACCGAGCAGTCACGAGTTCGAATCTTACTACTCCTATTCTATTTTATAAAAATTAAACACAAGATAATATTTCACTTAAAGGGGTGTTAAAAAATAATATAAATCATATTTTTTGATTTCATCTAACAGGTTAATCTTTTAGGTGAAATGGTTCTTTAATATATATTATGTACCAGATCATATAGTATGTACCCGATCAAGCATTTAAGGCAGCAATAATCATAATTTTTATAGACCAGAAATTAAATACAACCTTTCCAGTTATGTAAACTCTTCTTTGTAATTAATTACAGAGTTGAATTCTACATTCCATTGAACAGAATGGTCATGGAGAAATCAGAAAGGTCATAAAAAATAATGAGGGAATCCGAGAGGTCATGGAGAAATTAGAATGAAATTTAACAAATTTTAGTAGTTTATTTTTAAGATGAAAATGAATAATAATTATAAAAAAAAGGAAATTATTGATGATGATGATAATGATAATAATAATAATAATAATAATAAATGAAATAATATGGTATAGTAATAACAATAATCATATTATATATATATAAAAAACAATTAATGTCGGTGTCAATCACAATAGAATGTAGAGATGATTATGGAAGAAAAGTGATGTACATGGTAGAAAAGTGGTGATGCAATAAATATTTATATATAAGAAAATATATATTTTCTTTTCTTGTTTTTATTAAATAATTTTTATATATATTCTTTATTGAAAATATTATTACATAAAATTAAAATTTATAATAAAAATAAATTATTTTTCTAAATTTTATTTTTAACATCAAAATAATAAAACGATGCAAAAATATCAAAACAAATTAATTTAAAAAAAAATATAGATTGAAACTCACCCCTTGAATATAGACGGCTACGACCAGGTTTTACGGTAATAATTGCAGGCTCCTGTTTTCCGGTGCCGATAAACATTATACAGTCCTCGAAGAGGCAACACTTTCTCTTATTCCTTCTCCTCCTCTTCTTATCGAAAATTTATTTAAAAATACATTAAAATAATATATTGTTTATTTTTAAAATATAATTTTTAAAATATAATTTTTAATATAAACATATAAAAATGATTTTAAAAACTAAAAACAATAATTTAAAATAAAAAATAAAAAAATAAAATCTTTTTAAAAAAAAAGGCTTTTGAAAAGTTATGATCGAGAATAAAATTTATTCTACCCTCACTAGCTACTTTTAACGGCTTATAAATTCCTGACAGTAATTTGAAGCTGTACTTTCAGCTTTTCGAGATATTATATTATTATTATTATTATTAGTGATTATTATTATGATGTCATTATAAACATTTTCTTTTCCTCCAATTTCCAATAAAAAAAAAAGAAGTAAATTCCAGCGGTGTGAAATTAATAACAACAACAAGTGGCGGTGGAATTGATTGCACAAATGGAGGCTTAAATATGGAAGTCGTGGACCCAAAACCCTATGGACTTTTTTTTTATAGCTCCCTTGCCGTTTAAGGTTAAATGTGCTTCTAGGGTTTGAAAATTCAATTGTAGAGGTAAGATTAAAATTAGCTTTTTAAAATATTTTTTATTTACAAATATATTAAAATGATATTTTTTTTATTTTTTAAAAAAAACATGACTTCCATACATAAATATACTAAAAGAATTAATTTGAATATAAAAAATATAAATATATTTTTTTTATTTTTTTTCAAAAAAAGATTATTCTAAGTTAAATATGCGTGACCATGGTGCTTAATGCACATGTCAAAATAGCATGGTAGTTCAACAACTACTACACATTATGGTTTCAAATTTAATTCTGCTGTTTTTCTACCTATTTTTTTAGGCGCTTTAATTCATATGCATAGCCATACACATAAAGTCCATGTCCCTACTACATACACGTACAATAATTTATCTCTCTCTCTCTCTCTCTCTCTCTCTATATATATATATATATATATATATATATATATATTGCTTTCTACTATCTAGGTTTTTTTATATTTTTCTTAGATGGGTTTCAAGAACCATACATGATATAATCATGAAGCTCAATCTTTGAGAAATTGAAATTTTAATGTATTGAAATCAAGAAAAAAAAACCTTAAACAAAATCCAAAATTAAAAATAGAAATTAAAAGAATGAAAGTTGCTAAAAATAAAGAATAATTTAAAGGCAACATGAAATGTTTACTTTGAGATCTAAATTGGGAAGAAAAAAACATTAACAAAAGGAGAAGAAAAAAAGAAAAAAGAAAAAAAATGAGGTTGGAAAAAAGAAAGAAAGAAAAAAGCAATACACTATCAACTTGGATTTAAGTTCAAATTAAGAACACTAAAATTGAGCAAGTAGAGTTCTTCAACGTGTTCTTAGAATAAAAAAATCAAAAAACATATGCTAAGTTTTATTAAATAAATCATGAATTATTGTGTAAATAAATAAATAAGTCATTAAAGATAAATACAAACATAGTGAAAAAAATAATAGAAAAATCAAGATATCTAGTATCTTAACATAAGTTATTTATATTGTTGTGTTTAATAAATTTGTTTATTAAAACTCAATTTTTAATAAATATTGATATACATATAAGATTCATTTAATAAAATTAATAAAAAAAAAGCAAGACTTCACATCTTCAAAAAATAATAAAAAAATATTTAATTTTAATAAAAATACATTAAAAAAATTTACAAATGAGTCGTATTAACCTCTTGACAAATTAAATACACCCAATATAATCAAAAATCAATCACTATTTAAAAAAACCAAATAAGAAACAAATAATTATTGAAGGGGTATTAATTAAATTATTAATTTACTATTTTTAAATGCAAATAAAAACAAGTGTTAATAAAAAAAATGAGGTCACATCTTAGCCCACATAAAAAGAGCTCATGCATATACATGCACATCCTTGTATTTTTTTAAGTTTAAGAGGTGGACAACATGTGTATCTCTTCCAATGCTTTAAAAAAAAAGAAGATAATGTGTTATCTAAAATCTCATAATTTGATTATTATGGTAAATGAAAAAAACAAGATCTATTGTTTTTTCCATCCAAAAAGTCATTGTAAGCTTTTTGACCCAAAACATTTAGAAAATACACTAGAAATCTTGTTAAACCAAATCATGTTCACCAAAAACATTTTAGTAAATCGATTAGGAAACAAAATATTTTTCAGACTTAAATATGTAATTTTAATTGTTTTCAAGAAGAAGAAAAGTTTAATATTAACACACACCTTACCTATCCTACCTACCCCCAATTATATAGAACCTTTTAACATGAAAATTTTATATTTTCATAGCCTAAATCTTACATGAGAGCAATTTTCTTTTTTTAAGCCAAAAATCGCATGACCCTCTCTTTTACCTCCATCTAAAGAAGAACTAAAAAAAAAAGTTTGGTATGGAAATATATTTTTGGAAATTATATAGATCAAATATCGAATAGAAAATAATTTAAATAACAAATTTCAAACTTGAAAACAATTTTACATGTTTTTCTTATTTCAGCCCTCTGTCTTTTAACTCGACTCTCACGACCAACAAAATATACAATATGTCTCTAATTTGGGCTTGAAATGACTAAAATCATGCACAAATAACTTAGAGTTCCAAATTAAAATTCTTCAAATAAAATCTACAATCAAATATGAGAAGATAAACAGGAAAGTAGAAACAATGAAATCACCACACCATTTAGCTTTTCTCATTAAATGTACATAGTCTTATTAATAGTATATATTTGATTGAAAAATACTGAAATCAAATAACATAAATACCATTTTAAGTAGATATTGAAAAGTATTCACAAAAAAGAAATTAGTTTTTGTATTTTTCATAAAAAGAAATTGATATGATGTAGGGGAATTTCTTCGATATGTTTGGTGTCATAATCTTTATTTATTTTATTAATGTTCAAATAAACATTACTATGTAAAGAATATTAAAACAAGTTTCCCAAATCATCATCAATAGAAAACTAAAAACTAAATCACCACTCATCAGCAAATCTGTTAATTGGAATAGTAATTTCCTTTCATGCTTGTTGTAGAGTTTTCCCTAAAATAATGAACTCCGAATCCTGCCAAATCAATACTTTACATTTTCCTTTACCTAATAACCCAAAAATACTTTAATATTTTTTATGTTATAGTAATTATAATTAAATGACTAATTAAGATAATAACCCAAAAGTTAATGACGATAAAGATTTTGTGTTTATTTGGGAGTGTGATTAAAATTATTTTTTAAAATATTTTTCACTCAAAAATATATTATTATGATATTTTTTATTTTTAAAAAAATTATTTTTGAAATCATCACATGAAAATGATATAAAATTACTAAATAATTTTAATTTAAAATAAAAATAAAAAAATTCAAATATTTTCAAAAATATTTTGTAAAACACAATAAAAAACCGGTCGAAATCCAAAAGAAATCTTTTTGGACTTGCTCTCAGCTTTATGGAAATATCTGAAAAATATTTCTTAACTTTCTCTCAAATTACTTATTTAAGATAATAACCCAAAAGTTAATGACGATAAAGATGTTTTTTTTCTGTTTAGCAGTGTAATTGAAATTGTTTTTTAATATATTTTTTATTCAAAAATACATTACAATGGTGTTTTTTATTTTTAAAAAATTATTTTTGACATCAGCATATGAAAATATTCAAAAAAATACTAAAAAAAATTTAATTTAAAAAAAATTCAAAAATAATTTTGAAATATAATAAAAAACAGGTCAAAAATCCAAAAAAAAAAAAAAGTTTTGGACTTGCAGTCAGCTTTTATTTTTGATACCACCAGAGTGTAATCTTTCATAAAGATTTTGATTATGATTGAGAACAGACAGTTTGCTTTAATTTGTGAGGATAAAGTTCGAGGAGACAACACTGTATGGACTTAATTGACTAACTATCTTTTCAGTCAACGAACTTTATCAAATGAGATCAACAAATTGCCCCCAACTTTATTATTAATACTGTATATATATATATATAAAAAAAAAAATATTTATTATTTAAATTCAATTACCCTTTTAATGCAGCATTACAACTTTTTAGTTTTATTTTAATTTCGTGGGCTGGGTCTTTTGGTAAGTGGTTGGATTATCTTTATGATTTGGAGCATCTTCGCCCAAAGAAAATTCCAGGGCCTCTTTCACTTCATCTTTCATTTCAAATGTGAACCCATTGCACATTATTGCTTCTGTATATGAACTTTGCACTTGAAATTTCATTTTGAAAGTGTTTTTTTTTAAATATATTTTTTAATGATTTTTTATTTTAAATTAATATAATTGATGGTCTTAGATTATTTTTATATTTTTGATATTAAAAAGTGTTTTTATAATAAAGTATCATATCTAAAGATATTACAAAAATATTATTTTAATGTAAATTTTTTTGAATAGCTAAAAATCATCTCACACACCGGATGAATAACATGAAACAACCCACATGTGAATTGTTTTTTAAAACATAATATCTCTATTTTCTTTGTTCATAGTTCTAAGTCACTGCCCATCATTCCTGTAAGGAAAGAATCCAAAAAATCAATTCCTTATTGTAGCTTTTAAGAGTAATTTATTTATTTTATTGTACTTTTAAAAAATAAGAATAGAGAAAAAAACAATTCGATGATAGTTACTTTTTATAATTCCTTAGAAAGAAAAAAATCAAGTTATTTTCTATTAATCTAATAATGATTAATAGACATTGTGAAAAGATATCTTACTTATTAATATTTAATACAATGTTTTTGGTTGAGGATGTACTAAGTCAAATGTATACAATAAAAACCCAATCCCTTTTAATTTTCCCAATAACATTATTTATTTGGATAAATCCTTTATTATTATAGTTATAATTATAATTTGGTAAGAAACTAACGTACTAGCAAACACAAAGCTGGAAAACAACTCTTTTTCGCTAATAATCTTTAACATTCAACCAAATTGTCTGTAGGTAATCCAACCAATATGATTGGCATTATGTTTTTACTAAAAAAAAATTATTTGTTATTTTAAATTTATTCTTTATGTGTTTTTAGAATATTTCGATGTGCTGATATCAAAAATATTTTTTTAAAAAATAATAAACCAATCAATCTATACCTTGATTACAACTTTACATGTTAATTAATTTAGTTTGACTCCCCCTTGTCACAATCAATATTCAAATGAGGGATAGCGACTAACATCCCATTTATATTGAAGACAGTAGACTAATAGCATGATAAATACATTTTTGACTTGCTTCATATCAACAATCTAGTAAACTCGTAAAACTTAAATCAATTTGATGGATTTTAATGATATTATCGATTTTGCACAGAGTCAAGTCTGATTGTACTGATTTTGATTTTTTAATCTCGATTTTGTATGTAAATACTTGTTAGCTCATAAAATCATACGATCTAGCTTTTGATTTTGATAACAATGATTATAACTTTACATGTTAATTAATTTGGTTTGACTCCCACTTGTCACACTTATAGTCAGTGAGGATGGTGACTAACATCCCATTTATATTGAAGATAGTAGACTAAGAGCATGACAAATTCAATTTCTGACTTGCTTCATATTAAAAAATCTAGTAAACTCGTAAAATCAAACTGATTTGATTGATTTTAATGATCTTATCTATTTTGCACGAGTCAAGTCTGATTGTACTGATTTTGATTTTTCTAATCTGATTTTAGTATGTAAATACATGTTAGCTCGTAAAATCATATGATTATACTATTTCAGCTCTTGAATTTGATAACAATGATTACAACTTAACATGTTAATTAATTTGGTTTGACTCCCACTTGTCATAGTCAATAGTCAATAAGGATAACGACTAACATCCCATTTATATTGAAGATAACAGACTAATAGCATGATAAATTTCAATTTTGAACTTTAGTTCATATAAAAAAATCTAGTAAACTCATAAAATCAAACCGATTTTGATTGATTTTTAATGATCTTACAGATTTTGCACGAGTTAAGTCTGATTTTACTGATTTCAATTTTTTAAATCTGATTTTGTATGTAAATATATGTCAACTCGTAAAATCATAAGATTTTACGATTTAGCTCGTGATTTTAATAACAATGATTGCATCTTAGCATGTTAATTAATTTGGTTTGACTCCCTACTTGTCACCTCCAATAGTCAATACCATTTATATTGAAGAGAGTAGGTAAGAGCCATGACGAATTTCTCGATTTTCTGAAATATTGATGTGGGGACTTCCTGATCAAGGTTCCATGTGATCGAAATAAATGGGGCCGGCCTGGTTGGAACTTAGTAACTCCATAAATAATTAGGATCAGATTTATTTATTTATTATAACCCTAATCACAGGATACACAGACGAAAATCAGAAACTGAATATAAATTATTTTGATAAAAAAAAATAAAAAATAAAATGAAGCTCGTCTATACAATTATTTTCTACTTGAATGCGTAGTAAAGTGCATTGAGCCATTCAAAGAGGCAATAATTTATGACATGGCTGTGCTACAACAACTGCATAAAGAAGAAACCTATCGACAACACTTCTACCTAGTTGTGCAAGAGTATCCATTATGACGTGAAAAAATAAGAATTTTCGTGCCACATCCTGTATTTATAAATTAATGATATGAGTTACGGCATGGGGGCGGTTGCGGTTGTTTTTGAAAGTACTTTTTATTTAGAAATACATCAAAATGATTTTTTTTATTATTTTTAAAAATTATTTTTGATATCAGCACATCAAAATAATTTAAAAACACCAAAAAAATTTCATTTAAAATGAAGAAAAAAAAAAAGAATTTTGAGCAAAAGACGGTTGTACCGCCGAAACAAACAAACAGTTCCTTGTAAAAATGGAGAATCACTATCACAAAATTTACTAATTCATATAAAATTGTCGACCAAAACATTATGTCGGTATTTAGTTGATAATATTATTGTTGGTATTTGCCTATGAATATATTCCTTGGTATTTTACCAACATCTTTACTGGTAGAAGGGTTCTATCGATAACTGTTAGTGATAAGTACTGAGAGAATTACATGGATATTGCCGATAAAATCACCGACAAAAATTAAATTACCGAAAGATGTTTTCCATTCCTATATTACATTACAATACTGATAATAATTCCCATAGTTAAAACAATTAATTGTGTACACAATAGTTTATAACTTAACATTAAAATGATATTTAGAAAAAAAATAAATGAATAAAGATTAGAGAATGTATATCTACTACGTATATTGACGTAGAAAATTAGGTAGCCTATTTTGGCATCGCTTTTAATGATGTAGCGGTGGTTGGCTTTGAATGCGTTGAGAGTGGCTTTTATTTGGCTGTGTATGCCTTGCATGGCTTAGAATGATATTGGCTTGCAGGCCTGGACCTGCTCTAACTATTTTATTTTTTTATTCGAGAAAATCATTTTTTTTATTTGGTTTAAATAAGTAAAATCTTAATTATTTTAAATTTTTACAAGATAAATACACCCTGACTCGAATCTAAAACTTATAACACACACACACACACACACACATATATATATAACTAGCTGCTTAGTGATTACGTGCCCGTTTGGGATGACGTTTCAACCGTCGTTTCTGAAAAAAAATGATTTTTTTTCCATTTTAAATGAATTTGGTTTTTGGTGTTTTTAAATCATTTTGATGTGATGATGTCAAAAATAATTTTTAAAAAATAAAAAAATATCATTTTTGATGTATTTTTAAATAAAAATCACTTTAAAAAACAACCGTAATAGCTCATTCCAAACATGCCATAGGAATTTTTCAGTGGAGATAGAGGTTATGTAATTTATAGAGAAATTGACACTCGTCCTCGGTTGTTGTTGATTTGATCGTTCATTAGAGTAAAACATAATGTTTGGTGAGTGTGTGATCCATGCTTTTTCTGTAGAAAATAATCATAGTTTCTAGTTGACCCTTGTTTAGTCCTTCGGCTTATCAGTCCATATGGTAGTAGTTCACCCAACAATTCCATGCCCTCTTTGCCAGTCAATTTTGTTTTGGTTGATATTTTTTTTTAATTGGAACAAAATATTTCGGTTTTAGAATATTTTCGGCATGTTGTTTCGGGATTGTACTGTTTATGTGTATATATATATATATATATAATTAAATATATTAATTTAAAAAAAATAATTCAAATCCAAAAATAAATTTATTTAGAATTGTGCAATTTAATTTAAAAAAAGACATAATAAAATGATTTTTTTGAACAAAATTATGAACATGTATAATATTATAAGAATGTCATCATCAATCTGGCAGGATCATTACATTCTCTTATTGCTATGAAATTTTAACATAATATATATAAATATAATCAAGAGACTCCTTGTGAAATTTCATTTCAATCTAACGGTCGGATTAAGAGATATGATTGATATTATAGAAATTATTCATTATTAAAAAAACACTATTTGGCCGAAACAGAACGGGCGAAACAAAACCATAACGTTTCGGCTGGTATTTTGACAGAAAAATATGAAATGAACCAGAATTTAAACTAAGATAAAAACGATTCCATCTTATCTTGTTTTTTTAACTTGTACGAAACGTTTCGGTTGTTTCAGAAACAAAACCAACTGACAACTATGATTTTAAAAATCACTTTTTGAAAAAATTTTATTTTCATTTTAAATTAAAGAATTTTGGTGCTTTTAATAATTTTTATGTGTTGATATCAAAAATAATATTTTTTTTTAAATAAAATATTTTGATATATTTCTAAACAAAAATATTTTAAAAACAATATCAACCATACACTACCGAACAGTCAATTCAAGCAGTTGGCACTTGGCACACAGATACTTGTTTTACAGTCTCATAAAATGTTCCTGACACCAATGCAGACCTCATAAATTTGGCACACATATCAAGCCTTAGTTAATACTTCGCACAAACTCACCAACGACCTCGCCTGATTCCGGTACAAACAATATCATGGAGGTGTTTTCGAAAAAATATTATTTTTATTTTAAATTTTAAGTTAATTTTTTTTAATGTTTTAGATTATTTCGATGCGTTGATATCAAAAAATATTTTTAATTAAAAAAACATCATTTTAATGTATATCTGAACGAAAAAAACTTCAAAAAACAACTTCAACCATGATTCCAGCGACCTCGCCTGATTCCGCTACAAACAATATCATGGAGGTGTTTTGAAAAATATTATTTTTATTTTAAATTATTTTTTTTAATATTTTAAATTATTTTGATGTGTTGATATCAAATGATATTTTTAATAACATAAAAAAAACATCATTTTAATGCATTTCTGAACGAAAAACATTTCAAAAAACAACTACGACCATAATTCCAGCCCCAAGAAGACTACAACTGTTCATAGTGTTCAATTACAAGAATCAGAAACCAGTACTTGTAATAATTATCTGAATAATTAAACCAAAGAATCCAAGGCCATGATGGTGCTGAGATTCATCGGGTTCATGAACTTGGTGCTGCCGGTGACGATGGTGCTAACAATGATCCTGTTAGCTCTCTCAGTTGGATGGAATGGATCCCAAAATGCAAATATGTCTCTGTTAGGGCACAAGTTGGAAAGTATAGTGCACAGCCCTATCCCATTGAAACGTCCTTGCCCGCAACAGGCAACTTGCGAAGTCACAAATCCTGCAGACAAGCCATTTAGAATAGTAGTTCATGCTGGTGCAGTGAGATATTTAAAGAATTTGCTAATAATTAGCTGTTTAATGGAGAAAAATTGGTTGGAAAGTAAGTTGATCGATCATTAATTGGTTAAAAAATAAAAAATAACAAATTGGGTGGAGTGTAAGGAATCAAACTCAGCCAGAGCACAGGACTTGAATGCCTAAAATGGCATTAACTCTATTAGTAATGGTTCATGCATGCATATCCTTACATTAATATCAACACATTTAAGTCTATTAAATGTTTTTTTGGGATTTGAGTAAACCACACTTCCCGAAAAATATATTTTGTAGACCTAGATAAACGAGTAAAACATCGATTGTCACGGTTCTTATAAGAGGTGCATTCGAACTAAAAGCTTATTGTGCAGATCACAAACTCTATGTCATCATGTCAATTCCAGGGACAACTTAAGTCTCCTAAAAGTATTGCTATACCTCCCGGGAAATATATTTTGTGGACCTAGATAAATAAGTAAAACCTTGATTGTCATAGGCTCTTACAAGATATGTACTCTAACTAAAGACCTGCTATGCAGATCACAAACTCTATGTCATCACGCCAATTACGGTGACAACTTAAGTCTCCTAAAAGTATTGCTATATATTTTGTGGACCTCGATAAGCGAGTAAAACTTAAATTATTACGAGTTCTTATAAGGGATGTATTTGAACTAAAAATCTACTATGCAGATAACAAGTTCTCTATCATCACGCCAATTCCGGGACAACTTAAGTCTCCTAAAAGTATTGCTATATGCTTGGTGCATCTGCAAATTCTTTATGCATTTAAACTCCACCTTCGTTTTGTCTCTTCTTTTTATGTAATCTATAAAAACAATTTCTCTTTATTCTGATAAATAAGGTAGTAATTAATCCAGTAAAACTTTACTTCGATGATCACTTACCATATGCTCGGGGATTAGTAACGAAATCCATGTTCAAATCATATGCATTGGCAGCGATGAAAACGTCCGATCCAATTTCCCTATTGAGTTCCAATAACATTTGCACCAGTTGTGGGTTGAACAAGGCAGCCGCTGTCTGCAGCTCCGCCGCACATTCTCCATTTCTGCTCCTCATCGCCCTCTCTGCTGGAACGCAACCTAATGGTCCTGTCCCTGTCACCAAAACCCTACGCGCACCCAATTCGTATACTCTCTGCATGGTGAAACATCAATTTACTTTGTTAATTAAGTGCACAATTTAATAGGTCGGCGACATTCCGGCGACAGGAAACTGCAGGAAAATTGCAGTGATTTGACTGGGAAAGGAAAGGGTGGTGTAATAATGGAGTAGCCGACGACAGGAAGGTAAATAAATAAAGTGCTCTGTGATTTTACAAATAAATGTGGAAGTAGAGGGGGGCTAATTAACTTGACTTTTATTTATAATTATTATCAGGAAAATGGGATTTAATTAACTTAAATTGAAGTAAAAAGGAGGTGCTTATGTGGTGCTGGGTTTTCGAAATTCAAACTCATGAGGATGAAGATAGTTGTTATTGGAATAAGTGAGCTTATAATACATGTTAGCGTGGCTATACAATAAAATTAATGGAAAATAATAATTATCCGAGCAGCAAAAAACAATGAAAAATCCATTGTTAATTTAAATCAAATAGCTATGATTGAGTAATTCGTTGCAGATAAATTAGCAACGATGAGATTATTTGCAATAGATTAATTCATTGCTAATAACTTATTGTTTTTAGTAGTGAGTCCATTAACGATGGATCGTAGCAACAAAAAAATAATTTGAGTGATGTTTTACATGGTGAGACAATAAGGGGGGAAATAGGGAATCATTTAATGCTACAAGAACATCAAAGATACTTTTTAGACGTTTGGTGGAAAATCAAATGGAGAATTTAGTGCAAATTGGACAGTAGGAGGTCAAATCATTTTGAAAGGGCAATTAGTGATAATTTGGTATGGCTTTCAAAGAAGACAGAAAGTTTTGAAAGATTTATAAATTCTCTGCGGATGATCTGACGAAAACGTTTTAATGAGAAAATCATGTATCAATGAAAATGTCTGAAAGGCTTTTAAATAGCATGTCAGAAAAATCAAGTGCTGGTTGACTTCATGACCAACGAGCAGTCCAATCAATAAACTCCTAATGTGTTTTTATTTAAAAATATATTAAAATAATTATTTTCAAAAATAATTGTAATCGCACCCAAATAGGTACTAAGATTACTTTAATAGTATGATTAAGATTACTTTTGAAAATGTTTTTCATTTAGAAATACATTAAAATGATTTTATTTTATTTTTTAAAAATTATTTTTGATATCAATACATGAAAATGATATAAAAACACTAAAAATATTTAATTTTAAATAAAATAAAAATAAAAATCTCATTTTTTTCAAAAATACTTCCTGTGAAACAGTGACTTAGCCTCATTCAGTATATTTTATCAGTGTTATAATATTTTCGCATGGCATTTTTGACATCAGCAACCTGAACTGGGTTAGTTTAACTTGGTTTTTTTTTATCAAAACAATGTGACTTCAGAGTTTTTCTTTTTTAAAATAAATAAATAAAACTTGCTATAGTCTATTAAATCTCTTTATAATGTCTCATTTTGCAACAAAAAATTTTGGAAAAAAAAAGAAATAAAAAGAGTATATTACCATTAGAATCTTGCGGTACTCGGAGATGAGATAGACGACATAATCAGGGAGGGCGAATTGGCGAGACCTTGCTGAAAACGGCACCAAGTAGTAGTTGTTAACAAAGTCATTTCCCCCTAGTGTCATCAGGACTAAAGCTTGATTGACCAGTCGTTGAGCTTGCTCCGGTCCGATAAGTGCACTAACCCTTTGCTGATATTGCTGGAAGAATTGCAGTTGTCGTCCGATTCGGATAATGTTTAGCTGAAATGTATAATAATTAGGTTAAAATCGATATATAAGTTAAGGAACCATCTCATCTAAAAGCTTAAACTTGTACGTGAGACCCCATAGTATGATTTATATTATTCTCTAACACCCCCCTCAAGTGAAAGCCATTTGAGCTTGAAACTTGCACAGACCCACATCACCTTGTGCTTGATTTTTATCAAATAGAATGGGAGTGGTGAGATTCGAACTCGTGACAGCTAGGTCAACAGAGCTCTGATACCAAGTTAAGGAACTATCTCATCTAAAAACTTAAGCTTGTAAGTGAGATCTCATAATATGATTTATATTATTCTTTAACAATATATATGATGAACACTGTGTTTTTTGCTTTCTTGTACAACAAAATATGAGATTTATACGTAAAGAAAAAGAATTGAAAACAAAAATGAACTTACGAACTGGATTCCAGTATCATTGAGAATTCCAATTCCGGCAGAGGCAAAGTTGGCTCCGACAAGAAGTTTTTCTCCCCTGAGCTGAGGATTTAGGTATGGCAATGTCGGTTCCGAGCCAATTGCCTGACCTGGTAATTATATACATGGCTGAGATTAGTCAATCTACAGTGCAAGATAAGAAAAAGAAGAAGATATGCATGCATGCAATCTAAAAAAAAAACCCTACTGATGAGGTCAGGGATGTTGAAGCCATTAGAGAAACGTCCGGTGGCTCGATGAGTTGGATAATCGATCCCGTACGGCGGTGCATCGGCCCGGGCAGTGGTGGCGAGGTAGTTGTTGTTGCCGTTATCAACCAACGAATCACCGAAAAACGAAGAAAGCCCTCGCCTGAACTTCCGGCGGAACACTTGCCAGTGTTATTACAAGACCTAAAATAATTACAGAAACGAAACCTGATGAGATATCCTTAAACATGTTTCCAAGCAACCCTAGCACAGAGTTGATGGGCACTGCTCTAATTAACACAATTTTGATCTGCATGGAAATGAATGAGAAAAGCTCAGGGGTATAAATAATGTTCTTCACTTCCTGTTATGAGCCTTCGATCGACAAAACATTAATGACTTTTTCAACCACCAGATAAGGGTGGTGACTGCTGTCACAGCAGAAGCTAAGAGCTTACGAGCTGTTTCAATCATGGTTGTAGGTTTTGTTCCGTTCCGGTTAAAACAGTAGAAACATTTCGTATCAGTTAAAAAAAAAAGATAAAATAATATCATTTTTATCTTGGTCTAAATTCTAGATTTTTCGGCCAAATGCCGATGGAAACGTTCTGGTTTCGTTCCACCCTTTATGTTCGGCCAAATAGTATAATTAATAATTTTATAATATCAATCATATTTGTTTTTTACCGTTAGATTGAGATAAAATATCAAAACACTATGTCCCCGGGATATAGTGATTTAGAGTGTGGTTGTTATTGTTTTTAGAAATTATTTTTTATTTAGAAATATATTAAAATTATATTTTTTATTTTTATAATTATTTTTGACATCAACACATCAAAATAATCTAAAAATATCAAAATATTTTAATTTAAAATAAAAAATATAAATATTTTTTAAAAAAAATACAGTGCCGAACACCTTCATGAAATCATTCACCATGCCTTGCTTTTGTGCATGACACCTGCCATCAATGTACAGTCCATTCTCATGTTATAGTTGAGCTGGCAATACTAAATATCAAGCTTTTGGATGTTTGTTTAGAATAATTTTATAAATTTTACTCTTACACCCGAGTGAATGACAATTGCTTTCAATCTCATTGATTTCTCTCAATTTTAAAGGATGTTGAATTTATTTATTTGACATGAAAAAATATTTATTTTACTTTAATGATCAATAAATTATAGCAATGAATATCTAGATCTTTAAACTAAGTTAACGATATATTGATTTATTATTTTTATTTTAAGATTTTTTTTTCAAAATCACCCCATTCTTTTTTTATCTTTTAGTATGAAAATTAAACAAATTTTTCTTTGGGTTCTAGACCAAATGCCAACAGTAAATTTTAACCTTTAAAATCAATTATCAAATAGATTTGGGTTAGCTTCACTGTTTGTATTGGAAGTTACTCTTTTTTTCTTATTTACTTTCGTTTTTTATATAACCTAATTATGTTGATTTTCATTTTTTCTGAATTATTGCGGGGTGTTTTGGGGTTGGTGGGTTATTTATGAAGATTTCTAAAGTTTTAGTTAAAAAAATGATTTTTCATCATATTTACTTGATTTTTAGAGTGTTTGGCATTTCGTTTCAAAAATATTTTAAAAAAAATTGATTTTTTATTTTATTTTATTTTTTATTTTATTTTTTATTTTATTTTAAAATAAAAAAATTAATGTTTTTATATTATTTTTATGTGCTACTGTTAAAAATATTTTTAAATAAAAAATAATATTAAAAGTAAACTCATATCTACAACGGTGATGTTCATATTCTAGTCAACATCCTGGTTGGAGAAATCCCAGGAGAAGGCTTAGGCTTCTAGGCCCGGTCGTGCCTTAACTTTTCTATTGAGGTGAGGCTGGCTCATAAAAAAAAATGTTGTTTTTTTTTAAAAAAATTATTCTTTATTAAAAAATAATAATTAATGTAAAGTGTTATAAATATATAAAAATATAAATTAAATAATAATATATTTTAGATATTATTTTACTAAACACAATTCATTTTTTACTTGTTTTCAAATAATAGTATACTAGTATTCTTTTTATTATATGAGGAAGTTTTCTTTTTACAATTCATCATTGTTTTTTAAAATACTTACTGAGTGATTTTTTTTTACATATATTGTTATTATCATACAATCAAATAATTGTTTTTTAGAAGAAAAAAATGATATTATCAAGTATGGTTAAATTCATGATTAGAGTTGAGATTTAATAATTAACTCAAGTTGACCGAAATTGCTCGAGGAGTTGTCATCTTGATATTTGTAAAAACAAAAGGCTAGATATAAAATAAATTATGTAGTTCATAATCAAAATCTTACTTATAAATAAAAGAAATATGAATAACAACTTATATTTCTTATGTTTTTTAAAAATGCAATCCAATATCCTTAGTTTGCCAATTACCTAATACACACACACACGGTAGCCTATTGATGATTTTCTTAAATAAGTTAGCTAAATAAAATGGTGTTTTATTATATCTTCACTATATAAATGGCATTTATGTAATTTCCTTAAAAACAAAATTAACACACGGTCCATTTATAACTTTACACTTTGTTTATTTATCAAAATTTCTTGTTCTTATTTTCATTTATTCTGTTTTTTTATTCTATTTTTTGCAACTTTGTTTTTCAAAAACAAAAACAATTTTCTTTACTCTTGCCCTATTTCATACCATTTTTTTATTCTCATCTTCATTCATTTGTTTTTTTAATTATTTTAATTTATTTATTGTTTTTTTTCACTTAGCCAACTTATCGATTTACACTTGTCCTATTTATCACAATTCTTTTTATTCCTATCTCCATTCATTCTTTGTTGAGAAAAAAAACTTGCTGTATTTTTTAATTTGTTTTTACATTTCACCTATCAAACACTATTTTTTTTTTGTTTTTATCTTCATTTATTCATAGCTTTCTAACTTCTTTTAATTTAATTTAATTTCTCTTTACATTGGCTTTTTGTCGCATTGGTATTCCCAGCTAATCATAAAATTGTTATTATTATTTTTAGGAAAACCTTTTGTGAGTTTACTAGGAAACTTAAAAAGGTTGTAAAGTGAATTGGAGATTTATTGTCCGCACACTGTATATGCTGCTATCCTGAGGAAACGAACAGGAGAAGACTGAATCTTCCAACTATTGGCTAGCCTTAATCCGGATTATGAGGACCTTAGAAGTCACATTCTGATGAACTCCAATCTTCCATCTTTCGAAAATGTGTGTGCCACAATCCAACGTGAAGAAACTCGTCGAAAGGTCATGTCTCATACAATTGCTCCCAGTAATCCTAATGTTCGTGCATATCTTACACGTCCATTATCTGAGGTAAAGCCTAACTGATGCAAACTCTGAAAATAGTCAAAGTATTTTACTTGTATTTATCTCGCATTAGATATTGGTAGCTTTCATAATTTATAGGTTATTGATTCTAGAGCCACTAATCATATGTCTGATAAGTTGACCAATTTCTTTGATTTCTCTATTCTTTTCACTCATTTTTGTTTTGGTAGCAAATGGGAAAGGTGCTTCTGTAAAGGGCAAGGGAAAAATGAAACTCGTGTCACACACTATCGAGTCTGATGTTCTTTAGGTTCCCTCCTTTCCTTTCCAGCTACTCTCTGTAAAAAAAGTTCACCTCCTCACTCAATTGTGAAGCTATATTTTCTCCTTACAAGGTTATCTTACATGACTTCGTCACCGAGAAGATGATTGGTGAAGGATAACACTTGTATAGACTTTACTACTTCACTCCTGATTCTCAAATTTCTAAAGGTTTCTAAGCAATGTCTTCTCCTACCAATCAACATCTCCTTTGGCATCGCCGTCTAACTCATCCTTCAACATTTGTCTTTAATAACATATCTCATGTTTTACCTAAAGGAACTCTTGATTGTGAGATTTGTCATTTTTCTAAGACATTTAGACTACCTTTTTAAATCATCATTGTCTCAAACTACTCAGACATTTGAAATTGTACATTCGGACCGTTCTCCTCTTCCTTTGATAGTTTTAAATATTTTATAACCTTTATTGATGATTTCTCTAGAGTTACTTGGGTATATCAACTAAAATCTGAATGTGAAGTATTTGAATACTTTTAAAAAAATTCATATATTGGTCACTACTGAATTCTCAGCGAATTTAAAATTTTATGTTAAGATAATGGCTCAAATTATATATCCCATAATATGACACAGTACCTAAACTCTAATGGCATAGTGTATCGGACTAGTTATGTCAGCACACCATAACAAAATGGAATTGCTGAACATAAAAATACATTTTTACTTGGGTAAAAATATTTTATAACCTTTATTGATGATTTCTCTAGAGTTACTTGGGTCTATCTACTAAAATCTAAATGTGAAGTATTTGAATACTTTAAAAAATTTCATATATTGGTCACTACTCAATTCTCAGTGAAAATTAAAATTTTATGTTCAGATAATGGCTCAGAATATATGTTCCATAATATGACACAATACCTAAACTCTAATGGCATAGTGCATCAGACTAGTTGTGTTAGCACGCCATAACAAAGTGGAATTGTTGAATGTAAAATCATGATCTGATGGAGAAAACTTGAGCCATAATGCTCCAAATGAATGTTCCTAAATATTTTTGGTCTTGTAGAGTTCTTACTACCACTCATTTTATAAATCATCTACCCAGTTGAGTGTTGGATTTCAAATGTCCTCCTGAGGTTTTGCAGGACAAAGTGCAAGATGTGTCATACCTGAAAGTGTTCGGTTGCACTTTCTACGTACATTTGCCAGCCACTCAACATGATAAACTTGATCTCAGAGTTGTTAAATGCATCTTCTTGGGTTACTCACAAATGAAGAACGAGTACAAATGTTATGAGCCTAAATCCAAGAAGCTATACATCTCTAGAGATGTTCGATTTGTCAAAACTAGTCCTTACTTCAAAGGCACTAGTCAATAAAAGATCCTCCAAGAGTTTTTTCCTCTACTCAGTGTTGATCCTCACATTGAAAATTCTACTGATTTTCTCAAATCAGCTACAAATCTGACTACAACCGCACCATCCACTATGATTGTCTCTAATAACAATGTGGAGTCTTCTGCTAATGTTCCCCCAGCAGGTATTATTAGCGTTTTGGAATGCAAATCATCCAATGTCCAAAACAGAGTAAAACCACTGCGACGTAATCCACCACGGACTCATCACCGTCCTGCCAAATTGCAAGATTATGTTGGTTATACAGTCAGGTATCCAATTAATAAATTCATGACTTATCAAAAACTATCACCTATGCACATAGCTTTTCTTACAGCAATCTCCAGTTTTCATAAACCCAAAATTTTTCAAGATGCTCGAGCTCAAAGTATTTTGCAAAAAGCTATGGCAGAAGAATTGATAGCTCTCGATGAAAATAAAACTTGGAGTATAACTCCTTTTCCTCATGGAAAACATGTAGTTAGGAGTCGTTGGATATTAAAAACAAAATTTAATTCTGATGGCTCAATTGATCGACACAAAGCTCGTTTTGTTGCTCAAGGATTTACTAAAAAATTCAGCATTGAATACAAGGAGACAT
Organism: Salix udensis; assembly: GCA_029204005.1. Taxonomy (NCBI): domain Eukaryota; kingdom Viridiplantae; phylum Streptophyta; class Magnoliopsida; order Malpighiales; family Salicaceae; genus Salix; species Salix udensis. The sequence goes on from CM055037.1 coordinate 11,296,472, forward strand.
TATCTCCAGTTGCAAAAATGACCACTATTAGAGTTTTGTTGTTTGTAACTATCAACAATAGATGGAAAATATCACATATGGATGTTAAAAACGCATTCCTACACGAAGATCTTAAAGAAGAAGTCTTTATGAAACTTCCACCTGGACACCTTCAAAGTGGAGATTCCAGAATGGTTTGTAAACTACATAAATAATAACAATGATTCGATTACTCTATTAAAAAAGAATCTCCAGCTCCAATTTCTAATCTAGGATCTTGGGCATTTGAAGTATTTTCTTGGAATTGAAATGGCTACTTCTAGCAAAGGGAAATATCTAAATCAATAAAAATATATTATAGACTTGCTTCAAGATGATGATTTGCTACATTTTAAATTCATAGCCACACCATTAAACAGCTAATTAAAACTAGAATCAAATGGAGAAGCTCTTGAATCTCCTAGCCACTATCAGAAACTTGTTGGAAAACTTATATATCTAACCATTACGTGACCTGACATTGTGTTTGTTGTTAGTCTTGTCAGTCAACACATGCATGCCCCAATCATTCAACACCTAGGAATGGTGAAACACATTCTTTGATATTTGAAAGAATCTATTGGTCATGGCATTGTTATGAATAATAACAGACATACGAACATTATAGGATACTCTGATTTTGATTGGGCTAGTAATGCACTTGATCATAGATCAACTATGGGTTATTGTATGTTCGTTGGTGATAACGTTGTTTCGTGGAAAAGTAAAAAACAACGTGTGGTGGCTTGTTGTAATGCTGAGATTGAATATCGTGTAATGACATTAACGACTTGTGAGCTTGTATGGCTTAAACACCTTCTCACTGATCTAGGTTGTCGGTGCAATATTCCCATGACTTTATTATGATAATCAAGCAGCCATGCACATTGCGTCTAATCCTATTTTTCTTGAATGCACAAAGCACATGAAGTTAATTGTCACTACATGCAGTAACAAGTTCAGACAAAACTTAATGCTACTCATTATGTGTGTACAACCGATCAATTTCTACCAAAAAGATGTTTTTCGCGCAAAAATATGTTTACCAAAGTTCTACCAACTACTCAATTTCACTAGCAACTAAGCAACCTCAGATACATTAATCCTCTGGATCCAGCTTAAAGGGGAGCATTGCAAATAGTTCTCATCATTTCCTGAAATTATGGTGACAATTAGTAAATATTTTTTTTAATTTTTTATAAATTATTTTTGACAGTCGCACATGAAAATAATTTTAAAACATCAAAAAAATTATATTTTAGTAAAAAATAGAAATAATTTTTTTTTCTAATTTTTTTCAAAAGCACTTTTGAAGTACAGTGTCAAACACCCCCGAATTCCAAAAATAGAAAAATCCCCCCACCAATAGCTAATTCCCAAGAAAGAGTTGGCATGGTAAGAGGGCATTGAAAGGTCCTAGCAAGAGCTAAGTCTCCACGTGCCAAACTAGAAGTGATGCCCAAGAACCACCCACCACTCGCAACTCTTTTCCTCAACTTGACATGGGAAATAGAGAGGATGTTAGAAAATAATATAAATTATATTTTAAGACCTCACCTAAGAGCTTAAATTTTTAGGTGAGATGGTTTCTTAACATGATATCAAAGCGTTGTTGACCCAGCAGTCATGAGTTCAAATCTCACCACCCTCATTCTATTTGATAAAAATCAAACACAAGATAGTGTTAGTCTCTATGCAAGTTTCAAGCCTAAAAGATTTTAACTTGAGGGGTATATTAAAGAATAATATAAATAATATTCTAAGACCTCACCTAATAACTTATGTTTTTAGGTGAAATAGTTTTTTAACAGAGAAAGCATAAATTGTCATAATTTCAATTAGTTCATTACCCCTTCCCACCCGACATCAACATGTTGATCATAAAAGCAAGGGCTTTGAGCTGCAGCAACATGGCAAACCTCTCAACCTCAAAACACATCAAGGGAACATTTTTAATTTCCTAGATCATGAAATGCAGGGGTCACAGCAACAACATCTCTATCAACTTTTGAATACTAGAAATCACACCCACCCTCAACTCCTTAAACTGTGAACCAAAAGAACCAGTCCTCACCATGAACCAACCATTGCCTAGGGTACAAAATGTATCTCTCTCCGCAGCTGCATGCTGCAAACCATGAGCAAAAGTCATCCTACCCTTCGTCCCGTGGCAATTCCCAGGACTTACCCATCTGCATTATTTTTTAGAAAAAAACTCAATAAATCCTTCCTTAACCTCTTCTCGCCAACCACCAACATGTTGGCGACCATAAATGCAAACACTAACACCTGCAACAACTTGACCAAATTCTCAAACTCAGACCCCTCGACATGTTTTTTATGCCCCTAATTATTATAAGAAGGAACCATAGCCGCAACACTATTGCAACCTGAACCAACGATGGGCAAAAAACTTGCATCTGCTTCTCGTGGTAGTCCACACGCTAATTATAAGGCACGAAAAGCTCTCTTTAGATAGTTGTCTCTTGCACAAAACAAAGAGGTGACTAACTGTTTGCATATGTCAACAATTTAAAACCACATTGCAAGATAAAAAAAAAGTGCCCTTTGAACCAACCCCTGAATAAGCAGCTTGGAAACACAATTCATGCGTACTCATTATGAAATGCAAGAGGCTATATGCACACATGCAAATGTGAAAGCTATTTTAATTGAACAGTCCAAGAACCAACTTCTTGAGGCATGTTCTAACCTTGATATGCATGTTAAGGAACCATCTCACCTAAAAGTTATGGAACCATCTCACATAAAAACTTAACTTTTTGCTGAGATGATGCGTTAACATGGAATTAGAGCCTTGTTGATCCAGCAGTTACGAGTTCGAATCTCACATTTCTCATTTTATTTGATAAAAACTAAGTACAAGGTAGTGTCGATCTGTATGCAAATTTCAAGCTCATAAAACTTTCATTTGAGGAGGTGTGATAGAGAATAATATAAATAATATACTAGAACCTCATTTAAAAGCAAGTCCAACACTGCAAGTATCATAAGAGCCATATTCAAAAATTTGTCCTTTAACCTTTTATTTTATTGTAGAGCACTCCAACATAACAACTATTTCAATAGCTAAATAGTTGTTCTGTGGTTGAAGTGTTATTCGTAGCAGCCCAGAACATAAAAGCTAAAGGACATTTTATTACCGTTGAAACACTATTTGAAGTAATTAAATCATTCTGAACATGTTGCTTCACCAAAGACGAACACAGACCAATTTTTTCTTCAATGGATTTGTAGATCTGAGAGTCAAAAAGAAAAACATTGATCTAAGAGTCAAGATCCGACAATATGGGTTTTGGTAATTTCTTGTTGGGTTGCAAAATCAATTTTGCTTCCTTCCCAACATCAACGGTAATAAAAGGAACAAAGATTTGTTCCTGTTTTTGGATCGAAGCTCTTTCTCACCACTGCTTCTTGCAAGAAAGGGATCTACAAGAAAGAGAAATAAGCAAGAGAAGAGAGAGAGAGAGTCGAGTTGCGATTGTTGGATAGGGTGTTTGTATGTTGGCTAAAAGAAAAAGTTTTTTCCCTCAATAATAATAATTTGTTAGAAGATGCATAGAAGAGAAATGAAAATAGGGAGGCCAAATCAAAGTAGAGAATTGACAATGACAGACAATGATTTTTTTTATTTAAATCAAATTTGATTTTTTTTATTTAAATATAATTAAAAAAATTAATAATTATAATGTAAAATGGTTTTTTAAAAGCAATTATTTAATTATATAACTTACTCATATTAATTGTATAATTAATTGCATAATTATATTATATACAAAATACTTGCACTATATTTAAAATGATATACAAAAAATAACTCTTCTAAATGACTTTTACCATTAAAGTAGACATAAACAAAAAAAACTATATTTATACTATTCAAAAAGCCATTTTAGAGATTTAGATCTCTAAAATAACTTGTACCATTGGAGATACTCTAATAACTTAAGATTTTAGAGAAGATAGTTTCTTAACAATACAACCTCTTTTCTGACAGTTAAGCAACACAGAGATTGAAGCTCTTCAGCAACTACAAACCTGGCAATCAAGAAAAGGAGAATGATAAAAGGCAAAGGAAAAAAAAACTTCAATTACCCACCACGCAACTGATGGAAGGCCAGAAAGCGTCAATGGAGTTTAAAAAACAGAAATCATGAAGAACCTGGAAATGAAGGAACGAGAAAACGCAAGCAAATATTATAGCAAACGCACTCTTGAATCTACCCTGGAGAAGCCGAATCAGAAAAGTGCAAAGCTGCACCAGAAAGAAACAACAGCAAGGTCACGCTAGGCTTGCAATTATAAAGCGACACATGCAAGAAACCATGGAAGGAAATGGATCGAACCTAGCAGACATGGCCATGCACACGAAGTTTAAGAGCTTCATAAAAATATCGATTGACAGCAAAAAAAAGTCTGAAACAAACCACAATAGTTGGAGAAAAAACCCAGATAAGCTCGTCGCAACTAGCCATCTTTAGCGACGAAATCAGAAACCAGATTTCTAGCTGAAACCGAACGTCGAATCCCATTAGCTCTCCCATTTGCAAGGAAAGATTTCGCCAAGAATTTAATGCTCTCCCATCTTTTCCGAGTCTCTCTCAGCCAAAAGTAGCAGCAAATCTCAAAATTACCAGTGCAAGCTCACCACTCCTAGTGAGCTTCGCCTCTTTAAGAGCCCCTTTGGGACGACGTTTCAAACGCCGTTTCTAAAAAAATCATTTTTTTTTATTTTAAATGAATATGTTTTGATGTTCTTAGATCATTTTGATGTGCTGATATCAAAAATGATTTTAAAAAAATAAAAAAATATCATTTTGATGTATTTCGGCATGAAAAGCCCTTTGAAAAGCTACCGCAACAGCTCTCCCAAACAAGTCTTAAGCCTCCAAAAACAGCTAAGCCGCCTTCAATTATAAACCCAAAGCCTCTCCAACGTGAAGAAGCTGGTGTGTGTTTTCAACCCTTTAAGTGTGGAGTTTGGTTGAGTTATTTTTAAAAATGTTTTTTGTTTATAAATATATTAAAATGTTTTTTTTAAAGAATTATTTTTGATATCAGCACATGAAAATAATTTAAAACCACTATTTTTTAATTTAAAATAAAAAATAAAATAAAATTCAAAATTTTCAAAAGCATTTTTAAAACACAGTGTTAAACACTCTGTAAGTGATTGTTTGAAAGTGTGGTTGAAGTTGCTTTTAAAAGTGTTTTTTGTTGAGAAATATATCAAAATGATGTTTTTTTTTAAAAAAAATCACTTTTGACTTCATCACATCAAAATAATCTAAAAACACCATTTTTTTTAATTTTAAATAAAAAATATAAATATGAATAATTTCTTTTCAAAAACATTCCTAAACACCCCCCAAAAGCCAATGTTCAATCTTTGCAAGCTTCTCTCAGCCTAAAACTAACCTGCCATCAATTGTAAACCCAAAGCCTCTTTAAACGAGCATAAGGTGGCCTTAAAAACCAAGAAGGCAAGTCCACAATGCCATGTTTCAATGGCACACAGTGGTTCCACAGTGTAATTCAAACGTGGTTTAGAGATCTCTGTAATGTAATAATCTGTAATTTATTTTATATTGTAACTCGATATAAAATGACCCAAGCTAGAAAATATTCCTTTAATTTTTTGAATCATTTTGATATAAAAAGTTAATTTTTTTTTAATAAATAAAAAATATTATCTTAATATATTTTCACCCAAAAAAAACATTACAAATCTAATCTGAATCCGATAAATTAATATCTCGTAAGAAAATAAAATATTATCATTTTAATAGATTTTTTTTTGTTTTCAAGTTTTTGAATATTTAATGCTTGTTTGATATTGTATTGATTTTGTTTTTTAAATTTCATTATTTTTAATGTTTTCATGTTATGTTAGTATATTAATATTGAAAATAAGTTCTTCCGCAATCAGTTTGAAAGTGTAGTTGATGTTGCTTTTAAGAATATATTTGACATTGTGGTTGTTTTTGTACTTGAGGTTGGAAAAAAATAGTTTTATGAAAAGCGTTTTAGTTGCGGTTCATAACTGAAATTGAAGTGTTTAGCTAAAATTATTGTTGAGGATGAGGTTTAATAAAAATAGTTTCGCGAAATTAATTCAAAGGACACACACATATATTAGAGAAGGAGCTGCCGTGACGTGGAGAGCGAAAAAGACCGCCGACGACGATAGAGAGGAAGGCAACGGTGATGGTAAAACTCGATGCTAAGGTAATATCAATCCTAAAAACACGATGGACATGACAGTAAAATATGAAAAAACATGATGCATGATGCTGCAGGCTGCGGTTGAAAAGCATCTCTGCGATGCTTTTCAAAACTGAGTTTGAAACTTAGTTTTTGTGCAGGACCCACACCAATAAATCTGTGGCACAAATGCTTACCAAACAGTTTGGCTCTGCGGTGAGCCTCAACCGCAGAAAACACTGCAGAGCCAAACACCCACTAAAAGTGTTTTTCGTTCAAAAATATATCAAATAATATTTTTTATTTTTTAAAATTAATTTTTGATATCAATACATGAAAATAATCCAAAAACATTAATTTTTTTAATTTAAATAAGAAATAAAAATTCTTTGAATTTTTTTTAAAATACTTTTAAAATACAATAACAAACAAAATCTTAATGCAAGTAAGAAGATGCGACTATCGTCAATAAAACAAAACAGATGCACGCTTTGTGTAATTATTGCTAGCACGTAAAGATGCATTATCATTATCATTAAAGTTAATGCAACAAGCCATGGGCCTCAACCAAATTCCCTCTGAGAGCCCAACAACCGCCATTTGCAGAAAAAAGACGCCACTCTCTTTCTAAAACCCTACACTCTAATACTACAACCATTTTCCTGGACCTTCAACATCCCCAATCCGGATCTCCTCCACCAATGGCGGACTCCCTCGTCCCTCACGTCCCTCTCTACCTCCGTCTCAACCTCCTCCACCAAAATCCGCCTCCGTAGTCTTCCGTCACGATGTCGTCTCCCCTCCTCGCCAACGCAGAGATGACGGTCGAGCTAGTATCGATGTTAGTCGACACGATTTTTCGGACTCTATTCATATACGATGATCGCCGTTCGAGAAAAGCAGTCGATGATGTGATTATCAAGTCATTAAATGAGGTTATCTTCATGAAAAGTTTCGCTGGCGCGGTTGTTCAGGCAATGGAGAAGCAATTGAAAGTTCAATCACATGTTGGATGTTATAGGCTACTTAACTGGTCCGTTTTGTTGTTAACTAAAAGTCAATTCAGTTCAGTTTCTAAAAACGCAGTTTCTAGAGTAGCTTCTGCGCAGGCTGGAATGGTTAATCTTGTGATGCAACGATCATTTCGGGAGCGAAGAGCCTGCAGAAGGATTTTCTTTCACTTGTTTTCACAGGTTCAGTGACGATGGCTGTTATTTGGTTCTTGTTTGATTTTTGCTTTTTTTTTTTTAATTCGATTTTATTTATGTTGAAGTTGAGTTTTGATTGTTTGTGATAGTCGCCCGATATTTATAAGATATACATCGAAGAGTTAAAGAACGGGCGGTTTGCATATAAAGAAGGTCCGGAGTTAATTCGGCTATTACTTGAGTTTTCGAGTGCATCAACTTCTCGTTTTGAGCAATGCAAGGTTAGAGATTGTTTGATTTTCGGTTATTGTGGTGTTATGGGATGCCAGTTGTTTTTTTTCTGGTGTTAGGTTTTGATGTTGTTATTTGATTTGTGCAGTCTATATTTGTGGATATATACTTGAAAACGGTTTTGAATGCTAGAGAAAAGCCGGTAAAGGGGCTTAGTGAGTGTTTTCATCCCGCTGTTTAGGCATTTGTCACATGAGGATTTTCAGAATGCAGTGTTACCGTCATCGGTGAAAATGTTGAAGCGGAACCCTGAGATTGTGTTGGAAGCGGTTGGGGTTCTTTTGGAGTCTGTCAGTCTTGATTTGAGCAAGTATGGGATCGAACTTCTTTCAGTAGTATTATCACAGGTTCGGCATGCTGATGAAGGTAGAAGGGTTGGTGCATTGGCTATAGTACGGTGTTTGAGCCAGAAGTCGAGTAATCCTGATGCCTTAGAAGCCATGTTCAATGCTGTTAAAGCTGTAATTGGAGGTTTGGAGTTGAAAATTGTTTCATGCAGTGGTTGAAAAATTGATTTATTATGGTTCAGATGATAAAGTAGTGAACCTATTCGAAAATCAACTGATATTATATTCATTAAATGTGATCAGGGTCAGAAGGAAGACTTCAATTTCCATATCAACGAACTGGCATGTTCAATGCTGTGCAAGAGTTGTCACATGCTCCTGATGGAAAGTTTTTAAACAGTCTCGTGCTTACCATATGCAGTTTCCTTCTATCTTGCTACAAGGATGAGGGTAATGTATTACTAGATGAACTCCTTGACTGTTATTGTCTTTTATATTTAATTATTACTCCTGTTAATTAGTGAAAATTGAAATATCTTTTTTATAATTTTTATGGGCAGTTATCAGTATATTACTTCCACTCTTTTTATACAAGTTGCTTGGTTGTTTGTTTATTTTTCCATTTTATCATGTCATTCATCTCTAATGGTTGATTTTCAGGAAATGAAGAGGTAAAGCTTGCAATTTTGTCAGCTGTTGCTTCTTGGGCAGCACGCTCCGCTGATTCTGTTCAACCAGATTTAGTTTCTTTTATTGCTGCTGGCCTCAAGGAGAAGGAAATTTTGAGAAGAGGGCATCTTCGATGTCTACAGGTCATATGTAAAAATGCTGATGCTGTTTTACAGGTAACTTTGGTCAATTAATGTCATCCCTCTCCAAGATGATGTTTCCATCACTTAAATGAACTTGTTGATGCTGCATTTCAGATATCATCTTTACTTGGACCACTTGTTCAACTTGTAAAAACTGGTTTCACAAAAGCAGTGCAGCGATTGGATGGGGTATATGCTTTGCTTGTTGTTGCGAAGATAGCTTCTACAGACATCAAAGCAGGTTTTCATATCTACTGCCAGTACTCATACAACTGTTCTATTCATTTCTCTTTCTGTCATTGATAAGCGACAGCTTTAAGCAGTCCTTTTCTGCATTCATGTTGTATTCCTCAATCAATTGTTTTATTCTTTTCTCTTGTTGTCAATGATAAGAGATGAAGCATTCCTTTCTGCTTTCATGTTGCTTTGGCTTCTGATTTTATTATCATTTAGTTGATCTTCCCTTTTCTTTCCTTCATTGTTTCTCAGAGGAGACTCTAGCTAAAGGAAAAGATATGGTCTTTCATATCTCAAAATGAACCTTCCCTTGTTCCAATATCTATGGTAACTTCTGAACTGACTTTCTGCTTTTTATCCTCTCCTTTTTCCTAAATGTTTCATGTTAATTTATTAATTCCACATACGGTGGCCTGCAGGCCTCAAAGTTGTTGAATGAGGATTGCATGACATGTGTTGATCTTCTTGAGGTGCTTCTAGTGGAGCATTCACGCAGGTTCATCTTCATTTATACTCCACATTCTCTATCATAGCTTGTAATTTTTTTAAATGGTTCTTTCATTGCCTTGCAGAGTGTTGGAAGCTTTTTCAGTGAAATTACTGTTCCAGGTACTGCTTTGTAGTGCTGCGCAAAATTCCTTCAGCTGATTAGAGTACATGACTAAATGCTTATTAATTGGGTGCAGTTAATGGTCTTCTTACTATGCCATCCAAGTTGGGATGTTAGAAGGATGTCATATGGTGCTACCAGAAAGATAATTACTGCTATTCCGCTGTTATCTGAACTTCTTTTACTGGAGTTCACAAATTTTCTTTCAGTAGTTGGAGAGAGACTCTCTCTTTTGGGGACCAGGTAACTCTTAAGCTGAACAACCTTTATATCCCTTCTGGTTTCTGGTGGCTAAAGTTAGATAACTGTGATGTGTGGTGAATCCTTTATGATTATTCTATTTAAATACTGATTGTCACATATGGTGCTCAACTTACCTTTTGTTACACATATGAAATGAAAACTTGCACTTTTAATGTCAATCAATTTACTTGATATCTCTTCACTACAATAATGGGTGACCCAAATTTAGATGCATTTTTCTTGTTCTAGTTTTGTTACATTATCCCCCCCCGTCCAACCATCCATATGGAATCTGATTACATGTGATTGTAGTGATTCAGATAATTCATTGGACGCCCAAGCTGCATTTGTTCCATCTGTTGAGGTATTAGTGAAGGCTTTAACAGTAATATCATGTGCAACTCTTGCTGCATCTCCAAGTGTATCTGCTCATGTCATATTCTGCTCACATCACCCATGCATGGTTGGCACCGCAAAAAGAGATGTGGTTTGGAAGGTAGCCTCTTTCTCCCTCTCTGTAAATCATCCTTTTTCTAAATTTGAAGTTAATTGCAATGGTTTTTCTGGAAACTTCTTATCGAGGGCATTGATATCTATGATTATGGTTTATCATAAAGCTAAGTGTAACTCAAGATGTTTGTATCCTAGTAATTTCAAGATGTTTGTATCCTAGTAATTCAAGATGGTTTATCATAAAGCTAAGTGTAATTTAATCATAATTTAAGCTGTTCAGGCATAACGAATTTTGAAGCTGTTTTGTATCCTTGGAATTTGCAGCGGAGGAAAAGTGGCATATCAAATCATTTATTGATCTGAACACTTCCTCTGTATTGATTTGTATGATTGGCAGGAATAAGATTCATTTGTCAAAGCTGAGGGAAAGGGTTTCTCATTACAAAGCCCAGTTTACTCAATTTTGTCTTATTATTTCATGTGTGATTGAAATAAGTTAGATGCTAAAATCGAAGAAAAGATAAAGCATGTGTTAGTTTAGTTCTAAGCCATTCAGAATTGTGTTTTGCTTAGATAGCATGAACTAATTAAGTAACAATATGATGGCTTACGGCATGCCAAATCTTAAGTGGAAAATGCTCTGGATAAGCATGAGAGGTTAGTGATTTTTCCAACAAGGATAAAAGTTATTAGACTATGGATGACAGCAAACATGGACATATCTTATTTCAGGCTTTGGACCTAAATGCTAACTATCTTTCTGCTAATTTCATTTCTTCCCTTTTCCTCTTATCCATTTGCAGAGGCTCCATAAATGTTTGCGAAGACATGGGATTGAAGTTATTGGCATTGTTTCTGCTGATGTTGAGAATTTGTGCAAGGTAAAATTCAGCTTCTTATTTGTCCTTGCTTTTTGGAAACAATAACCAATGGAAATTTTGAGTGGAGTTTACATTTTTACCTGCTTCTTTTAGTGTTTTAGTGCCTGAACAACAAACCATGACTGTATAAATTATGAATTAGTCTCCATTACTTTCATGGCAAATTTATCAGGTTATTAAAACTGAGCTTGATTTTTATGAAACTTATTTAATTTGCTAGTAAAATATATGTAAACATTGTGCCCTTCCAACTGCAGACATTATACGGGTTAGTTTCACTGAGTGACACTTACATTATTAGACACCAACTTTACTCTTTTTCTACATTGAGTACATCAAATTGTTCAAGTGCACCGACGCTTTGATTTTTTGGAAAGGAAAATTGCAATGTTGGTCCACCAATTTGCATTTTTTTCAATCATGTACATGAACTATATTAAACTCAGTTTCATTTTGGTACATTGACCTTTTTGATTGTTCCAATGGTGTACTTTTACAATAATCCATTGGTTTTTACCTCTCCTGCCTGCCCTCCTCCTAGATTTGCAGAAAGGATATTGTAAAATTTTGAGTTGTGAATGTTGCTGTGTAGTCACGTTTTACTATTGCGGTGTCAGTATATGTAGTCAAGAGTATCAACTGCAAATTGAAAAATTAAATTTCAGTCTTTATAATTTGCTAATTGTATTCATCATTGAAATTCTTTAATTTTCTAATTGGTGCGTTGATGGTGGTATCATATTGGGAGGGGGAGGATTATTTTCACGAGCATGGCTGTGACTGGAACTGGTTTTTGCAGCATGGATTGATCTTGTTGTGTGGTTTAATTGCTGATGAATTATTTTCTATTTGTTCAGCATTCTCTTCTATAGCTTTAGGTTTTATTCCAAGTCAATTGCAGTTTTAGCATTTTTTTGTTGTTTGCAAGCTGCAAACCATGCTAAGAGTTCATGTTCATACATCAAGTCGGTCACTAACCTCCTATATTTTTTTTTGTCAGGGTTTACTAGGACCAATGGGATTGACAAGTTTAAACCCTCTAGAACAGGAAGCAGCAATAAATTCTCTATCAACTTTGATGTCCATAACACCAAGAGATTTGTATTTGGCATTTGAAAAGGTTGTTACTTGTATATCCGTTGTTCTATTTTAAATGAAATCTTGATGAATTATGGCCAATTGGCCATATTTGTTACTGCTGACTGCTGACCATAATTTTCTTGTTCTCCTTGCCAGCAATTGAAAAATCTTCCAGACCGTTATGCGCATGATATGCTTTCAGAGAGTGATATTCAAGTAATGTTTCTAAACTCACTTAATTGCTTGATACTGGATTTGCCAATATAATACCAGTCACTTTCTTATAGCAAGGCCATTCTCAAGTTTGCTACTTGAAGACTATACATGTGTGAAATGAGAGATAAAATTTTCAATCGTGGAATGAATAATTTGACATTGTGCACTGGGATGACATTTTAGTTGTCACTGCTGGGTGTGCATTTGTTAAGATCAGAGTTTGTCTTAGAACTTTTCTTCCAGTTCTTGTTTCTGGAGCAGCACAGGATTGTTGACACAAATGACAGTTGGTTTGGCGACCATATGTCATTTGATTAATTGAGCTTGTTGGGCTTTGGCCTTTGAGAATGTGAAAATATATTATTAGGCTGATATTTGCTTGCAGCTACTACTGAATCTGTGTATTCAGAAATTCCAGTGATTATTTGTTTAGATCAGAAGATGTTAGTTGAGGGCTTTTGGCAATGAAAATTTGGTCCAAGCCTAGTTGGCAGGAGCATATTAATTCCACTTTTGTACTAACAAATCCTTTTCCTTTACATTTTCCCACTAGCTCATTGTATTTATGTAAGGATAAATGTTTCTTGTTGTGACAGTGGCCTTCTATAAGCTTCTAGCCTTAGCCACTGGATTTCCTTTTGTTTTCTGTGTTTTTGACAAAGGGCTTTGTATTGCTTGTAAAATTGTTCTTTCAGATTTTTCATACCCCCGAAGGAATGCTTTCTAGTGAGCAAGGCGTTTATGTTGCAGAATCTGTTGCTTCTAAGAACACAAGACAGGCGAAGGGTCGTTTTCGGATGTACGAGGATGACAATGATATGGTAGTTAGTGATCCTTTTCATTTTTTCCCCTCGCTATTTTTTGCTCTTACTGCCACCTGGTGTTATTTTCATCTGCAACTGTGCCTCTCTTCCTAGGATCATGTCAGTTCTAATCATTTTGCGAAGAGAGAACCAACTGGTAGAGAAGCTGCTGGTATCGGTAAAAAGGATACTGGGAAGCTGACGAAGAAACCTGGCATGTTATTCTGCACTTGGTAAATTAATTGATACTGGTATGGATTACATTTATTTCCTGTTTAACATGCTTGTGTTTCATTGTCTCTGGTTTTTGTAGATAAAGGAAAGACAGCAAAAGAAGAGGCTCGTGAATTAATGCTGAAGGAGGAGGCAGTTATACGTGATAAGGTTAGAGGTATACAGAACAACCTTTCGATGATGCTGAGAGCTCTTGGGGAAATGGCCATCTCTAATCCTGTATTTGCACACAGCCAACTAACTTCCCTGGTTCGTGTCATGCAACCTGCTTCTCTTTGTGTGTGTACTTTTCATTGATGTATAAAGAAACAGGTGATATCTCACAAGCATGATGTTAGAATTTGACTGTTCTTCTACTTCTTACTCTGTTATGTGACAATTGGTCTCTTGAATGATCGCTGTGAAATTAAACTTCAACTGCCTTTCCTTTTCTGGTCCCCAATTCCTCAGCAAGTTAGCTTTGATCACTTTTATTATATGAAACATCTGCATGCTAGGAGATGGGAAAGAATGATATGTCCATGCTTGCTATTGTTCATTTTAAGAGCCCATTATCTATTTTATTTTTATGATTGTTGTTTGGAAACAATATTTTTCATGCTAGAGAATTGCTCCCATGGTGGTCCTAATCTATTCCTCATATAAGTTCTGATTCTCTCTCTTAGATCTGGTGATTTAAAGTATGTTTCAGTGCTTGTATCTTTAAGGGGTTTTATTTTTCATGTACTTTAAGCACCTCTATGTGGTCCTAATCCTCTTCTTTTGTGCATATTATCAGATTAAGTTTGTTGACCCTTTGCTACAGTCACCTATAGTGAGTGACATGGCCTATGAGACCCTGGTGAAGCTATCACGATGTACAGTTGCACCTCTTTGTCATTGGGCTTTTGACATTGCTACTGCTCTACGCCTTATTGTGACCGAGGATGTCAGTGTTTTCTTGGATCTTATTCCACCAGCTGGTGATGGGGAAGCCAATGAGAGTCCTTCTTTGGGTCTTTTCGAGAGAATAGTTAATGGCTTATCTGTATCTTGCAAACCTGGACCACTTCCTGTAGATTCTTTTACTTTTGTATTTCCTGTAAGTCTTCTTCCCTATCATGTATAACTAAATTCATTGCAACTTCATGTTAATCTATATGTGATGTCTTTGTTGTCAGATACTGGAGCGCATTTTATTATCACCGAAGAAGACTGCACTTCATGATGATGTGCTTCGTATTCTCAATTTGCACATGGATCCGCTGTTACCCCTTCCTAGACTTCAAATGCTATCAGTTAGAAATATAAACTTTTGTTTTTGATTTTCAGATTTCTGTGTTTCTTTTTGCACGCTAAATTCACTCTTTGTGTTGCAGGCTCTTTATCATGCTCTAGGTGTTGTACCTGCCCACCAGGGCTCCATTGGACCAGCATTAAATGAATTGTGCCTCGGTTTAAAACCAGAGGAAGTTGCACCTGTATGATGATACATTTTAACTTTGGTTTCAGTTTCCATGTAACTCTGTTTAACCTTCCATGGTTTTATTTTCAAATATTTATGGTTGCAGGCACTGCATGGAGTGTATGCAAAAGATGTTCATGTAAGACTGGCCTGCTTAAATGCCATAAAATGTATACCAGCAGTTGCCAGCCGATCTGTTCCCGAGAATGTTGAGGTTGCAACTAGTCTTTGGATTGCCCTACATGATCCAGAAAAGGTTTGGTTTGCCAACTGTGGTTTCTTTGATGTAATTGAATTTGGAAACGAACTTTTCTTTGTAACAGGAAATCGTTCAGTGGATAGTTTTTTCAGCTTATTTGTATCACCTGTTCTATTGGTTGTTTACTTGTATTTTCTTTCCCTTTGATGTGTAATTATAAATGTCAACCTTGCATTTCCCCCCATTGTTTTCACAATAAGTGCACCAAACTTGTTGCTCCACTTCTAAGATTCTTGTGGCTTTCATTGCTTAAAATGTACTGTGTGCTCTGAGGCATCCACTGCTAAATTCCCTGT
The DNA here is from genome assembly GCA_029204005.1 of Salix udensis. Taxonomy (NCBI): domain Eukaryota; kingdom Viridiplantae; phylum Streptophyta; class Magnoliopsida; order Malpighiales; family Salicaceae; genus Salix; species Salix udensis. The sequence continues at coordinate 11,312,009 of CM055037.1, forward strand.
TTCACTCTTTTTGTGCTTTCCAAATGCATATTTTCTGCCATCATCATCAATTTATAAGTTTTGTCTATTTAAGAGTTTTGGGTGTTTTTTATTCAACATGTATTATTCTGGTAATAATAAAATTTTATAGTTAGGATTCTATTTCCTATTTATATATGTTTGTTTAGCCACCTATATAAAGTATCATATTTGTATACTGGATAATTGTATGTTGAAGGAGAATCATTGAGAATGTTGCAATTTAGTATTTTCCAAACTCTTTTTCTGGATTCAAGGAATCTCCTGTAGATTTTTAGGCTACTTGTATCCTTACCCTTAATTTGCCTATCATGTTCAACCAGTCATACTTTATTTTTCTGGTAAATTTACAAGAAGCTAAGTGCATTTTATATGTCCATGGTCCTTTTCCAGTTTTGTTTGTTTGATCTGTCTGGTATTCTCTGCTTTGCTTGAGCAACTTAAATGCTGTAGCCTTCCTGGAGGTTTAGATAAATTTGATATGCATGTGGTAAAGTTTATCATACATGGGAATGTGAACAGCCCTGAAAACATCTATTTAAGACCTTGAATGATTGAGTAACTTAAATGTTGCGACTTCAGTCGCAACTCTATGCATTTGAAGACACTAGAAAGGTTTTCACTTATCATATAATGAATGCTCAATTTAGAAGTATTCTGAGACATTTGAATTAAGTTATTGTCATCAATGATTTGTCTCAAACAGATACCTGGAAGTTCAGTGAACTGGGCTATTAACCATTTAATCTATGAAAAACATTGTGTAAGCAATTTATCCTCCAAAGGATACTGCTCTTTTTGTTACAATTATACAGATTACATGGTTCTGAACTTGATGTTGTAACATTCTTTCATCTTAAATTTCACTTATTTTACCTTGTTTTAAATCACTGGTTTGTTTTTCAAATTTTCATACTGTTTTTTTGTCAGTTAATTATCTCATTTAGTTGCCTGTTTTTGTTATTAATTTGATCTCACCGCCTTTGTTTTTTACTCAATGTTTACAGTCAGTTGCTGAAGCTGTAGAGGATATTTGGGATCGCTATGGACATGACTTTGGGACCAATTATTCTGGACTTTTCAAAGCTCTTTCTCATATTGATTACAATGTGCGGTTGGCTGCTGCAGAGGCATTAGCTACTGCTTTGGATGAAAAACCAGATACTATACAGGTTAGTATGACAAAATTATGATTCTTCTTCTGTGTGCTGTTTTCTAATTTTTTATTGATTTCTTCAGGAATCTCTTTCTACTTTATTTTCTTTATATATCCGGGATACTGGTTTTGGTGAGGATACTGTTGATGCTGGTTGGCTGGGTAGACAAGGCATAGCACTGGCTTTACACTCTGCTGCTGATGTTCTAAGAACAAAAGACCTCCCTGTTGTTATGACATTCCTCATATCACGAGCATTGGTAAGATTTGCTTTGCTTTTCTGCTATGATCTTGTAATTGCATGAAAAAAATTGCTTTGTATAATCTAATTATCAACTCTGTGTTTTGTTTTTCTTTGCGCTTGAATTCTTATTGATGGACTTGATCTTGTAAATCAACCATCATTCTGGATCATAGTGTCCAATTAAGATGGCGCATTGTTAAGAAATAATTACTTTCCCAAATTATCACATCCATTTTTGGATACTTTTTTTGGAGACTAGGTAGCTACAGTCATTTAATCAAAGTTCTACTTAATATTACAATCATGGCTAAACAGCTTTTCGTTGCAGTTATTGTCTAACCCTGAAAATACTGCTGTTAACAATGGACTACTGATCTGCTATGCTATTTGATTAAAATTTCTTATTAGATTAAAATTTCCATCATCTTCTATCTTTGCATTAAATAGAAGAAAGCTATACTATTTTTTCTTAAAGTGTATTTGGGACTCTTCAATTGCATTTTCACCCCATATCAAGGAGAATCACCATTTGCATTTCAATAATTTGTATGGTATGGACGATCCTGTATGCCTTGAATTGGTTGTCATCTTAGCTATAAATTTGATTTTAATAAATCAATCTCTGTATTTTTTAACCCTTTTATGTTGTAGGGTGACCCTAATGCAGATGTTCGAGGGAGAATGATCAATGCTGGCATCATAATTATTGATAAGCATGGAAGAGACAATGTTTCCTTATTATTTCCAATCTTTGAGAACTACCTGAACAAGCAGGTCAGTCTTCATTCAAATTATAACACGCTAGACCTTTTGTACTCTGTTTTTCTGTTTCTATACTTCATGTCTTCTTTAGATTGATAGACTCTGATGTAATGATTAAACAATATTTAACCTATTAAAATTGTCCCTCTTATATAATTTCTTGTGCTTAGGCATCAGATGAGGAAAAATATGATTTGGTTCGTGAGGGTGTTGTTATTTTTACTGGAGCCTTGGCAAAACACTTGGCTAAGGTTTGATTTTATGTGCCAGTGCTCCTTTCATAGCAAATTCATCTAGCATTTTTTGTTGTTTGGTTTTAACATCTGTATTTTCTTGCAGGATGATCCCAAAGTCCATGCAGTGGTGGAGAAGTTGTTGGATGTTTTAAATACTCCATCAGAGGCTGTTCAGCGGGCAGTTTCAATGTGCCTATCACCTCTAATGCAGTCAAAGAAAGTATGAAACAATTTTTGCCTAAAATTAAAATCTAAGTCTCATAGTGATGCATTTAGTTATTGTTACATATTGATGCTCGTGCCCTTTTTAATTCTTCTATCTGAAAAAATTGAACTAGAGGCAGGATATTTCTGAAGTTTCATGCTGTTATATGTCGGTTTACAAGCTTCCCTAAAATCTCTTTTTCTTGCTTCAGGATGATGCACCTGCTCTTGTTTCTAGGTTATTGGATCAACTTATGAATAGTGACAAATATGGGGAACGCCGTGGAGCAGCTTTTGGACTTGCTGGAGTGGTCAAAGGATTTGGAATTTCTTGCTTGAAGAAGTATGGAATTGCTACTGCAATAAGGGAAAGTCTTGCAGATAGGTATATTCACACTCTGGTTGGTTTAAGTATTATCAAAATAGTATATTCCTCTGATTCTGGTCATTTGATTTAATCATATTTGGCAATGTTAGTAGCTTCTCTCAAGTTAAAAATTTCCTGATCCTTTTTTTTCCCGTATGTAGACATGAACAGTGATTCCTTAATTTAGAGAAGTCAACAAGAATAAAATTGTATTCTAATAGGGTTTTTGTTCATTTAGCTGTCATAGTGCGGGTGGAGGTGATACCCTGTCTGCCAACCCATAGTGCTTCTTGCTGTGGTTATTCACCTTTGTATTTTTATTTTTATTTTGGTCTTTAACAAGCTTGTGTCTCTTTCAATCTACAGGAGTTCAGCAAAACACCGTGAAGGAGCTCAACTGGCTTTTGAGTGCTTCTGTGAAACCCTTGGAAAACTGTTTGAACCGTATGTATAAATAATTGTAGCCTAAACACTGCAATGCTGTTGTGCAGACTTATTTGTATGATTAATGCATCTATTTTTCCTGTTTATATTCAGGTATGTGATTCAAATGTTACCGTTACTTTTGGTTTCTTTCTCCGACCAAGTTGTAGCAGTTCGTGAAGCTGCTGAATGTGCTGCTCGTTCAATGATGTCTCAACTTAGTGCACAGGGGGTGAAGCTTATACTTCCATCGATTCTAAAGGTGCTTTCTGTGGATTTAATATTTATGTATTCAGCACATTTGTTTGATAAGATATAATAAATGAATTGGTCATGTAGTTCTTCTAAATCTTGAGGGACCATACTACGGATAGAGACTCAGTTTTTATTCTGACATAGGGATATACTTTCCATTTACAGTTGATAATTTAACTCTAGTAACCATGTAATGATTTTAGTTAGGTCTCATTATACTGCACATTTATGCTTGATTGATACAGTTACTTTAGTTGAATAATAAAATTCTTTTATTTCCCTGGATGTTGGACATTTATGATCTGTTAACTGTGCTCTGAATTGAATCAAATAACTTTTTATACTAGCTAGTTGACTATGATAAAACAGCAGATATTCACAAGCAGAGGTGAAAGTGAACTATGTTGCATGCCATTACTGTGTTTGTGACTTGTTTTACTCTCTTTGATATTTTTCTTAAGATAGCAATGAATGTCACCATGAGGATGATTCCTTATTAGTATTTTTATTTATGTTGTTGACATAGTGTTTAGTAATATTATTATTTTCCCCATTTGTTTGTTTGTCCTGCTACGTCTCACTATTTGGATCATGTTGCACCGCTTTCAGTGTGCTTAACTGATCAAATTGTTGCATGTACATTTTTAAACTCAGGGTCTTGAGGATAAAGCCTGGCGGACAAAGCAAAGCAGTGTACAACTACTTGGTGCTATGGCATACTGTGCTCCTCAACAATTGTCTCAATGCCTTCCTACTATTGTGCCCAAACTGACAGAGGTTTATAAATGCATGCACAAGCCTTGTTGCTTGGCCTTCTTTAAATAAACATAAATTCTTGACCTTGGAATTTTGTTTCCAAATTTAGGTTTTAACTGATACACATCCCAAAGTCCAGTCAGCAGGACAAATGGCACTTCAGCAGGTTATATTATTAATATATATATATATATATATATATATTTGCTTGCATTTGTTTTTTGTGAGTTATTATTCATAATTTGTTCTTCGTGCATAGTGGTTCATGACTAACTGTCCATAATGTCATCCCAGGTTGGGAGTGTGATAAAGAATCCAGAAATATCTTCTCTTGTCCCGACCCTTCTCATGGGCCTAACAGACCCTAATGACTATACAAAATATTCTCTTGATATTCTCCTCCAGGTATGGTCTATGGATGAACATTTTTTTTAGGTTTTTAGTTTTATTTTAGCATGTTTCATGTCACTAAATGCCTCTTGGTTTCTTGCAGACAACTTTCATTAATTCAATTGACGCCCCATCACTTGCACTATTGGTACCTATTGTTCATAGAGGTCTTAGGGAGAGGAGTGCTGAAACTAAAAAGAAAGCTTCACAAATAGTTGGAAACATGTGCTCACTGGTTACAGAACCTAAGGATATGATTCCTTACATAGGGTTGCTTCTTCCTGAAGTTAAAAAGGTACTTTTTTCACTGGAGTTACGTACATATATTGGTATACAGTTTTGTCCTCTGATTGAGTTTGATTTTGAATGAGAACAGGTTCTTGTGGATCCAATTCCAGAAGTTCGGTCTGTGGCAGCAAGGGCCATTGGATCTCTTATAAGAGGAATGGGCGAGGAAAACTTCCCTGATCTTGTTCCTTGGCTGTTTTGATACTCTTAAAACTGATAATAGTAATGTTGAGCGCTCTGGAGCTGCTCAAGGATTGAGTGAGGTATTACTGGTTACTCTAACTTTCTAGCTGACTAGAGAACCACCTTTAACTGAATTAAGCTTATTATATACATATGGTTTCTCACGTCTTCTGCACTTACTGTCATAAACACAACTATTATGTCTATTGTGGTTAGATGAAGGCAATTAAACTGAAAATGGATTGTTATGATTATGAAGTGATACTTTTTGAAGAAACATTAGTTTTCTGAATTTGCAGACTTCTTTTAATCGGCTATAACTAAGTTAGGGGCTTTTGTTATCTATCTCCAGGTTCTATCTGCACTTGGCACAGGATACTTTGAACATATGCTCCCTGATATTATCCGAAACTGTTCTCATCAAAAGGCATCTGTGCGTGATGGATATTTAACACTTTTCAAGGTGAACTACTATGCATCAGCTAATATTCTCATAAAAAATGTGTCCAATAAAGTTTTTTTTTCCCCCAAACCACATTGAATTTTGCTTATGAACCTTTTCTGATTATGTCCTTTTTGTGCTAATTATATGCAGTATCTACCAAGATCTTTAGGTGTTCAGTTCCAGAATTATTTGCAGCAGGTGTTGCCTGCAATTTTAGATGGTAGGTTCAGTAATTTTGAAGGATATTTGCAGTAGTTTTGGTTTCTTAGATTGCTCAATTCCTTTTTAAACTAAAAATGTTTTTTTGTGGATTTTTTTCCAGTACCGGTAGTAGTAGAACAATTTGGCTTATAAATAATGGCTTGTTTACTCTAACAGGTCTCGCGGATGAGAATGAATCTGTTCGTGAAGCAGCATTGGGTGCTGGCCATGTCCTGGTGGAGCACTATGCAACAACGTAGGCATTCATAGTCTTGCTGTGTTTCTTTGTATTTTACTTGGTGCTGGATTGAAATTTACTTTTGTTACCACCTGTTTGCAAATGATTTTTTTTAAAAAAAATTCCTGCCATAAAACTACTTGAGAATTTCTTGTTGGGGCCAAAACAATGTTGCCATTTCTGTCATTTCAAATTTTATTTCCATTTAACTTGAAATTTATTCTGATTCTATGAAAGACATGTGCAGTCTGTGATAGCTGTCTATGTCGTAAGAGTATTTTGCATATTTTTGTGATCTGTAATCTTTGTTGGATGTATGCTATTTTATCTTATTATGCTCCTTTTCATCCATAGGTCCTTGCCTCTTCTCCTTCCTGCTGTTGAAGATGGTATTTTCAATGATAATTGGCGCCTCCGGCAAAGCTCAGTGGAATTGTTAGGAGATCTCTTGTTTAAGGTTCATACTACTTCACTTCTTTCCAGTGCTCCATTTTGCAAGTTCCTTTTGTTAAGCTTCTGAGATTGCCTTTTTTCCATGTCCAGGTAGCTGGGACTTCTGGAAAAGCTTTACTTGAGGGGGGTAGTGATGATGAAGGTGCTAGTACTGAAGCACAAGGACGTGCTATTATTGAGGTTTTAGGAAGAGATAAGCGTAATGAAGTTCTTGCTGCATTATACATGGTCCGGACTGATGTCAGTTTATCTGTGCGTCAGGTAGTGGCACATTCTCATCTCTCTTCCTCTTGCATGTTGTTTGCTTCTTATGTGTTTTATGCACATTTGTAAACTGAATGCTCCTGTCCCTCTGTTCAGGCTGCCTTACATGTATGGAAAACTATAGTGGCCAATACTCCTAAGACTCTTAAGGAAATAATGCCAGTTTTAATGAATACTTTAATATCTTCTCTGGCATCGTCATCTTCTGAAAGGCGGCAGGTCTGTGCTGTTTTTTTTTATTTATTTCAGATTTTAGTTTCCTGATTATTATTTTTCCCAGTATTTATTTAGTAATTTTTTTTTATTTTTTAATTCAGGTTGCTGCGCGAGCATTGGGTGAACTTGTTCGAAAGCTCGGTGAAAGAGTGCTTCCGTTGATTATCCCAATCCTATCCCAGGGGCTGAAGGATCCCAATTCTGGCAGAAGACAAGTAAGGATTTTATCTGTAGCTGCATAAGTTTGTCCACTTTCTCTGTTGAAACTACCCCTCTCCATCAATACTGTCTAATAAACTAAACCCAACAGGCAGATACAAATCTTGTACTTAACTTTCAGAGGGATCTTGATCAAGTTTTCATCCATTAACCATATTCATGGAAACCATGCATGCACTGAAATCACCATTTTGTCTACTTTGTCTCCTCATCTCTCAATATCATATGTAGACATTAATCAAGAAATTTTTATTGTTTTTTATAGTCCAAGTTGGTAGAAAACATTATTCAAGGAATTTAGTCACAAGAAAAATAGAAGAATTGATCAATCATGAGGAAATTACAAAGGTTACTTTTTTGTTATTTTCATGAAATTCTCATATGGCTTGGAATTACAGGGTGTATGCATTGGTCTGAGTGAAGTGATGGCAAGTGCTGTGAAGAGTCAATTATTGAGTTTTATGAATGAACTCATCCCTACAATCCGGACTGCCCTTTGTGATAGGTTAGTTTCAGTATCTCTACTTGTAATTTTGTAAATCTCTCGAATGTTTGATAATTTTTATGAAAACGTATGTTAACAGCATGCCTGAGGTGCGTGAGTCTGCAGGCTTAGCATTCAGCACTCTGTACAAGGTACATCATTTCTATCTTCTGGGTTGTGTTTCACATTCTTGTTTAGATATTAATTTATGGGCTCTTAAATTGTCTCTTTATTTAGAGTGCTGGATTGCAAGCAATTGATGAAATTGTTCCAACACTGCTGCATGCTCTGGAGGATGATGAAACCTCTGATACGGCACTAGATGGTCTCAAACAAATCTTAAGGTAAACGCCTTGTGCAGCTTATGTATTGATATTCAAGTCTTTGTGTATATTTTTCTATTGTAAAATGTGGTTAATTTCTGCTCTTGTGAATCTCAGTGTCAGGACTACAGCTGTACTGCCTCATATTTTGCCCAAGCTGGTCCATCTTCCCCTTTCGTATGTGTAGCTTCCTTCAGTTGCTATAATTTTTTAAAACATGCGTACAAAAATACATTATGATTGCTCTTTTTCTAAGACATTGAATATTTATCCAGTGCCTTCAATGCACATGCACTAGGAGCCTTAGCTGAGGTTGCAGGTCCTGGTCTTAACTCTCACCTTGGTACTGTTCTTCCTGCTTTACTCTCTGCAATGGGCGCTGAGGACAAGGTATGCAACTAGTTTGAATGTCATATCAAATTTCAACTCTTGTTTGCCTATAAATATCAATCTTTTTTGGCATTAGTGTACCTTCATTTAAAATACATCTTGAAAATGCTGTTCATTCTATTAGATTATCTAATGACTGGATTTGTAGGATGTTGAAACTTTGGCTAAGAAGGCTGCAGAAACAGTAACCTTGGTCATAGATGAGGAAGGCGTTGAGTATCTGATAGCAGAACTTCTAAAAGGTGTTGGCGATACTCTGGTGTGTAGCCCATTTATCCTTGCCCATCCATGCTCTCTCTCTCTCTCTCTCTCTCTCTCTCTACACCCACACCCACTCAAACACATGTATTTATCACTAATTTTGGTTCTGTATATTTATGGTGTCAGGCTTCAATCAGAAGAAGTTCATCATACCTGATAGGATTTTTCTTCAAATACAGCAAGTTATATTTGGTAGATGAAGCGCCAAATATGATATCTACTCTGATTGTTTTGCTAAGCGATTCCGATTCATCAACTGTTGCGGTATTTATCAGATGCATAATTCAGTCATCTTTACTCTTCCATAAATTGTATCTAATGTTCTTTTCAATAGGTTGCTTGGGAAGCTTTATCAAGGGTTATTGGCTCTGTTCCTAAAGAGGTGCTTCCTTCATATATAAAATTAGTACGTGATGCTGTGTCCACGTCCAGAGATAAAGAGCGAAGGAAGAAAAAAAGGTTAGTGATCACTATTCTGCAGTGTAGACAATTGGGTATGAACTATGATACTGTTAACAGAATGCACAGAAACGTTAATTTTTGTCTGATTTGTGGAAGGATGACTCATCCGGCTATTTATGTCCATTTCAATATTTGTTGCAGGGAGGACCGGTTGTGATTCCCGGTTTCTGTCTCCCAAAAGCTCTCCAACCATTGCTTCCAATATTTCTTCAAGTAAGGATGTTTGTATTCTTATTGTCATAACGTTGTACTTATGCTTTTCTTTTGTTAATCTTATTTGTCAGAATATTGTTTTTTTTCTTTTGTTTTTATATCATCCTTACATGCAACATGTATTTTAGATTTGGTTGTTAATTTCTACATTTCACTTTTATTTTTGAGAAATCTTCAAGAAAGATTAGGAAACATGATTTGAGATCCCTACTTTAATTTTTTTATCCCATACATATGGCAGTTGAACATTCTGTTTATCTGTAGTTATATTGGTCATGGTAAAAATTTCATGTTATGAGCTTGGGAAGGCCTTTTTTTCTCCTCAGCCAGCCACCTTGATGCTGTGTTTGCAATTTGCTGGTTTACTAGCAATTAATGATATGGTTTCCGAAGTGTTTTGTTACTGCCTCGATTCTTCCTTTGGGTGGTTTATTACTAGTGTCAGTTTTCCTGTTTCATGAAGTTGTTATCCTGTAAAACACACACACTTCATGTGATCCTATCAGTTATATACATTTGGTTCTCTAGTTGACTACCAGGTTAGAAAAAGTATTAATCATAGTTATCTGCCTCTCTGTCTCATTTGTGGTGACTCGTTGACAATGTATTAATATTATCCTGTTTCTGATATCTTATCACATTTTAGGGTCTGATAAGCGGCTCTGCTGAATTAAGAGAGCAGGCAGCACTGGGTCTTGGGGAGCTAATTGAAGTGACTAGCGAAAAAGCATTGAAGGATTTTGTCATTCCAATAACTGGGTATGTGAACCATATACATTTAGGAAATCTAGTTAATACTAAATGTTCATATATGTGAAAAATGTTAGTACAAGTTTTGACTTCTAGAATTAATGTACCATAAAAGTACAGTGCTGGTTTGCAATGTGTCTATTGTCTTTGGGAAATCTTGCTTTTGTGAATCATACTTTTGGGGACTCTATAATACTGACTGATTATGTGTGATGTAGTTATGGATGAGTGATATGTAACAACCATATCTTTTCATTTAATATCTGCTCCTAACAGTTTTATTAACTCTGGATTTGGATCATTTTTTTTAATTTCTTTTTTCCTGAAATGGAAATTCCTTTTTTTTTCCCAGCAAGGATAATTTAACTGTAAAATCACATTTGTATTTTAGATTCACACAATCAATTATTCTCTTAGAAACACCAGAATTTGCACCCTAAAATGAATGGTCTGTACCAAGAGACGGGTATTGAATATTTGGCATGCCTCTAATCTTTATGAGCTCACCCTGTATATTTTTCAGATTGTGTATCTGTTATCTGTAGGTTCTGTTAGTTTAATGGTCTTTTCATTAAATTGTATGCTTGTGTAAGAGCTCATAATGACCACATAAATTTTTATATTTTTTGCTTCTGCTCTTAACGTTCCCAAGTGCTTGGGGTGCTTATTGCCTTTTGATGCCTTGATTTTAATGGTTCTCTTATTAATAAAAAAAAGTATATTCCCATCAGCAGAATTTTCCTAGGTGTCCACCTACTATAATGATGTATTTGTTTTATAATTACAGGCCTCTTATCCGGATTATAGGCGACCGGTTTCCTTGGCAGGTGAAGAGTGCTATCTTGTCTACATTGAGCATCTTAATACGGAAGGGTGCGATGACCCTGAGGCCTTTTCTTCCTCAGCTTCAAACAACATTTATTAAGTGCTTGCAAGATAGTACAAGGTTTGTTTGTACAATAAAAGCTCAGTTGTCAAACTGTTGTCAAATTGTTTTCGTAAATTATTTGTGGGTATCTTGGAACATTTTTTCCTTTCATATATCCTTTTACTCATGTCTTTTTTGCTTTGGCATATTTATGGTCTGAGCTCCTATTTCCTGCTCATGAGATATTGAGTGAAATGCAGGACGGTTCGTACAAGCTCTGCTTTTGCACTTGGAAAGCTTAGTGCACTCAGTACTAGAGTTGATCCTCTAGTCAGTGACCTCCTGTCCAGCTTGCAGGTTTGGTAGTTTTTTTCTTTTGCCTTGCTCTGATCTTTGTTATGATAATGACATCACTTTTAATTTTGTTGCTCAGGCATCAGATGCTGGTGTTCGGGAGGCAATTCTCACAGCTTTAAAAGGTGTCCTTAAGCATGCTGGGAAAAGTGTGAGTGATCCTGTCAGAGTTCGTGTTTTCAGTCAACTCAAGGATTTAATTCATCATGATGAGGACCAAGTCCGAATATGTGCTGCCAGCATATTGGGTATCACTTCACAGGTGGGTTTGGGTATTTTGAGTATCTTGGTTTTGCAATTATATGTTTTCATTTTAACTGATAGCAGTGTTGACATATTTGAAACTCTGGCTTAGACCTGATGTTTGTTCTATTTGAATAGTGAATTACCATTAACACCACCCAAGCCTGACTTCTGTTTCAACAAGAAGTTGCTAGAATTAGGATATAGTGCCAGTGCTACATGATTGCTGAGCTCTGGACTAAATATAGTTTTTTTCTAAATAAACCTGTGGTGAGAAGCTGGATCTGGGCAGAACACCATGTTTTTTTCAGCTTTCATTGCTCTTGATGGACTTTCCTTGTTTATTGCTACCCACCTCTTTGTTAAAACTTGCAATTTCTTCTACACTCACATTTTCAAATAATGACATTGCAGTACATGGAAGAACCTCAGCTGGATGATCTGCTTGAACTACTCTCAAGTTTGGCATCTTCTCCTAGTTGGGAGTCTAGGCACGGCTCAGTACTCAGCATCTCATCCTTGCTTAGGCACAATCCTTCCTCTGTTGTTACATCCCGAATGTTTCCATCTATCATGCACTGCCTTAAAGATGCCCTGAAAGATGAGAAGGTATTGCAGTTCTAACAGTTGTAATTTTGTGTTTGTATTTTACCAATTACTGAATATGCTCTTCTGCAAATTAGTTTCCTCTTCGTGAAACTTCAACAAAGGCATTAGGAAGGCTTGTACTTCATCAGATTCAGAGTGATCCTTCTGAAACCACTGCGAATGTTGATATCATTTCGACAATAGTGTCTTCTCTGCACGATGACTCCAGTGAAGTCAGAAGGAGAGGTTTATCTGCTTTAAAAGCTGTTGCAAAAGTATGCACCTGTGTTTCTACTCTAATAAGGAATTCATGAACATATAATTTCAGGAACTTTAACGGGCATTTATTTTTCAGGCAAGTCCTCCATCAATTACGGTCCATATTTCCATTATTGGCCCTGCACTTGCTGAATGTTTGAAGGACAGTAGTACTCCGGTGAGGCTAGCCGCGGAAAGATGTGCTGTGCATGCCTTCCAGATGACAAAAGGTATTTTTTTTATATATTGATTCAATATCATTTTTCCTTAGATCATGTTTCTTTTAATTGTCGAGTGAGATTAAAATTGATCCTTCTATCTTTCATCTCTCAATGTCCATGGCATTGCAAGGTCTTCTAATTTACATTGTTTAATGTGAATCAGGAAAACTAAGAGGTTTCCTTATTTAATGGCTTGGATTCGTTTTTTCAGGTACAGACAATGTTCAAGCTGCTCAAAAATTTATTACAGGCTTGGATGCTAGGCGACTGTCGAAGTTCCCTGAATATAGGTATTCTGGTTGAACATTTAGTTTTGGTTCTGGGATTTAGCTGCTTTTGAAACTCAGTATGTGTGCTAGATATAATTTAGAAGGATAAAAAATTTCATTTTCTTCTGCTTTGCCATACCTTGTTTTAAACCATTATATTCTGTCTCCTGGTATATTTATGGATACCAATCACAAACTTCCGCTCAGTACTTGCTATAACTATTACTTGCATGGATGTATGGCACAGAATTATGCTTTTCATGTTTGTATCCATGACATGACATTCGTATACGATGATGTATCTGATTGAACATAGCTCTATAAGAAAACAAAAATATATTTGGTTCTGAAGCTCATAAAGAGAATGAATGCTGATGAAGAAGTATCAAATATCAAGTGTACTGTGTATGGTCTTTATATGGCGGTTATTATTTTCTGATGTACTTTTTCCGGTGGTTGTGGAATTGCAGCGATGCGAGCGAAGACAGTGAGGAAGAATCAACAAGCGGGTAATAGCTGATCGCGGATCTCTCTCTCTATTATTTCTGTGCTCTTCAATGAAAGGTACGCAAAAACCACCAGGAAGTTTGATCAAAATATTATTTGTGGCGACTCTTGTTCATAGGAGTACATAGTCGTATTTAATCATAGGAAGATAAAAGGTTTAACACCATCAGTTTTGGATGTGGATTAAATGTAGATATAGCGGTGGATTTTTGCACTTGTTTTTGCAAACCCTAGCGATTGCTGAGGAGGAATAGGAAGGGCTGCTCCCACACGAGCCCCCCTTTTTTTGTTGTAATTTATGTCAGCACTACTGGTAGTTATCTGGATGAACAATTTTGCTCCTTGCCCTGCCCAGATTGCTAAACGGATAAAAGGCCAGTGCTTGATTTTTTTCCTAAATTAAAATAAAGCAGATTTCTTAAATAATTTGGAGTCTAGATCTTGTATTGCTTGAGATTGAAATGGGTAATAATAAGTAAAATTAAGATCTGAATTCAAATTTTATTGTTGGTATAAAATAGTGATGTGCAAACTTAAAAAAATAATATAAAATCAATTATGAAACTCATTTAACGAGTTTTCATGCACTTTCGAGTTGGTTGAAAAATAAAATTGACTTGGCCCTTTCGTGTATCCACTTTCAAAACAACCGAAGAAGATTGCTGTTGGGTTGATAGCAATGTGTTTATCAAACCCTAATGCTACCACGTAACTTGTGCTTACAACAATGGTGGACCTGGATTAACAAGTATTTATTTTTTATTTATTTATTTATTTATAAGAATCATATAGGAATATAACATCATGAATGAGCACAGAAGTATCTGAGATTCGAGAATAGAAACTCAAATATTTTAATTTATTTCTAATTAAAATACACAACCACATGGATAGGAGGAGTGCACCACAGCATACATTAAAGGAACCCAATACAGCTCCCTAAAAATTTGATATTTCAACACCAATTATGAACAGTCTCTTTCCTTGGGTGTACCAATTTATGAACACTCTCTTTCCTTGGGTTTCATCACCTCAAAGTCCAAATCATTTTCTTATATTATTAAAAAAAATTATATGTGGTGTCCTGGTGGAATATTTTATAACCTATACTTTAATTTGTTAATTAGGTGCTTATATCATATTATGTGTGACGGGGTTGTAAGCCATTATGTTCATTTCTACATAATGAATTCAGTTGTAATCTTTGACATGAACAGAGCCAAATATGGAGAGAAATCATGGTATACAATTATTTTATTTTTCTATCATGGTTTGCATGAGATTAATCATAGCTGCTAACTTTGCAAAATAAGATTTGATATTCATTATATATCTTATGCTTTTGATTGATTAAGGAAAAAGGGAAGGAAAATTAAAGAGATGAACATAACCTTTGTAAAAGAAAATGATGCATGGTTATCACAAAATTTACCTATGCTAAGTTCATGCTAATAGAATTTTGCTTTCGTTGATTCTTACTAGGAAATTCATTAAGATAGTGCCATATCTTATAATTTCTTGTTACATACCCATAATAAAAGTCCCTGAAAAAAAAAGTAGATATAAATTTTTAAGAAATCATAAAATCTAAAAACTTAAGCTGTTAGGTGAGGTCTTCATAATATGATTTATATTATTTTCTAACACACCTCCTCAAGTGAAAACTCTTTGGATTTAAAACTTGCACATGCCCACACTACCTTGTGCTTGATTGTTTTTTATCAATATAAAATGAGGATGGTGAGATTCAAACTCATGACTACTAACAAGACTCTGATACCATGTTGGAGTCATCTTATCTAAAAACTTAAGTTGTTAGATGAAGTCCCTTGAATATGTATATTATTCTCTAACATAAATTTAATTTATTTTTTAAAATTGACACTATATATATATATATATGGTAAATTTGAGTGTATATTTAGAGGGTAAAGTATCATATTCATATTTCAGATCATATACCTATATAAAGATTTATTTATTGAAAAAGTATATTTTGTGGGATCGAAGTGAACAAGTAAAATACTGGTTGTTCTAGGCTTTTACAAGAACTGCACACCTGACTCGAAAACTAGAGACCTATTATATAGATATCAAGTCTTTTTATCATCACGTCATGCTCTTAGAGACCATTTATTATCAAGTTAACAACAAATATATATATATGAGTGTATATTTAGAGGGTAAAGTATCATATTCACATTTCGGATCATATACCTATAAATTGGGTGGAGAAATACGAAATACAAGCCATGTGGCAACACCAAAACATGGAGAACACATCAATTTGAGAGCTAACTTGGAGTTTAAAACAAGGGTAGGAGAGAGATGGAGAAGACTGAGAAGGAAAGAAAGCCATGGCTAAGAAGCTCTTAAAGTGAACATTAATGGCAGAGTTTTATGGTGGCATTCAAGTAGCCACTGCAATAAAACGAAGCCTGCATAGATAATTGGGGTAGGTCTCGGTTTTTATACTGCTTTCAAGTCTCTGTTTCTTCTCTGTCTCTGACTTTCGCGCGCGCAACTCCATACGAGCAAACACAAAAGATTTAACAAACTCTCAATTCCGTTTTGATTGTTCATTCTTTTTTTTAATTGAAATGGAATATTTTGATTTTGGATTGTTTCAGTATTTTGTTTTGGAGTTATACTGTTTATATATATACATGAATAAATACAAAAGATTTAATCAATGTTTTCAATTTCGTTTTCGATTGATACTTCGTTTTATCAATGAGAACGAAATGTTTCAGTTTTGAAGTGTTTTAGCGTGTTGTTTTGGGATTTTGTGTATGTGTATTAATTAAAAAAATAGTTGAAATCAAAACATAAAATTATTTAGAATTGTGTAATTTAATTAAAAAAAAAGACACAATAAAATGATTTTTGTGAATAAAATTATGAACATATATAATATTACGAGAATGTCATCATCAATCTCGCAAGGTCATTAAATTCTCTGATTGGTCTGAAATTTTAACATAATATATATAAATACGTCAAGAGACTTCTCGTAAAATTTCATCTCAATCTCATGGTAGGATTAAGAGATATGATTAATATTGTAAAATTATTTATTATTTAACAAAAGCATTATTTGGCTAAAACAAAATGGGCGAAACTAGACCGGAACGTTTCGGCCGGTATTTAACCGAAAAATCCAGAATGGACCGGAATTTAAACCGAGATAAAAACAACATTGTTTTATCTCGATATTTTTTAAATGGTACGAAATGTTTCGGCTGAAACTAAATGGGACGGAAATGAAATCAGAATGTTTTGACCGGTATTTGGCTGAAAAAAATCCAGAATGAACTAAAATTTAAACCGAGATAAAAACAACGTTATTTTACCTCAAATTTTTAATTGGTAGATATGTTTCGAAAACAAAAAAAAAGAAACTGACATCCCTGGATTTAACACTAATATATATATATATATATATATATATATGAATCTGAATCCAATGTAATCAATGATGAACTGCTTGATAGTGAATGTGTCAGAGAGGGAGCCGGCCTCTACATTTGCAGCTGGTTAATTAACCAGCTCCAACAACCTTTCTTCTCACCATAATGAGCCCGGAAAGAGAGAGAGAGATTGATAGAGACGAGAGTCATTTTCCATTATCTGTTCTGGTTTCTGTGTGGGTTTTGGTGCATTGATTAGATTAATCTGTTACCTATTCTGCTTCTTTTTTCTAGCAATGCCCTGCTATCTCCCCACAGTTTCCCTCTGTGTTGAGCACTGAAAGTAAAAAAATCATGGGTTTTGCGGTGAAGAAGATAGGGTTTCTACCTCCTCTGGTTCTAGCTCTGGTTCTTTTTCCACAGGTTTACTGCTGTTTTGTCAGCCCTAAATTACACCAACTATAGCCAAGTCAGTAGCGTTAGACTTGAGAGGATTCAGAGGCACTTGGACAAGATTAACAAGCCCTGCAGCCATGACCATAGAGGTATATATTACATTTCTATCTTCTTAAATTTTTCACCAAATTCTTGTTGTTTTGACGTTTTTCTGTGATCTTTACAGAGCCCAGATGGAGATATCATAGACTGTGTTCATAAGAGAAAACAGCCTGCTTTGGATCACCCTCTTTTAAAGAATCACAAGATCCAGGTAAATAACCTTCAAAAAACCACCTCCTCCTCCTCCCCTCTCTTGCCCTCTCCATTCCATTAACATGTAACATTGCTATAACCTTTAATTTCTCTTCTTGTCTTACCGCTATCTTTTGGTCAAGTCCCTAATAGGTATATGTTAAGTGATGATAAAGAGCTTGCAATCTGCATAACAAGTTTCAAGTTCGAGTCAAAATATATATTTCCTCATAAGAATCTGAAACAATCAGGATTTTCATTATCTAGAGCATAAATTATACTTTCTAGAGATGGGTTTATAAAATATACTAGAACTAGAGATGGGTTTACGGGGATGGTGTTTTGATTAACTTTCTGGGTGGCAAACACTACCATATTATAGCTTTTTCACGTGTAAAATAAGGTTATGAAGCTTCCCAGTGTTCCTAATTCTTGTGTACGAAAAAGGGTTTTCTTGGCTCCATGTATTCTGTCGTCTTCTTTGTTCTCATAAAAAATCCCACTATTCAATCAGTATAAAACTTGAAGGTAAGGCTAAATATTCCTCTCTCTCTCTCTCTCTCTCTCTCGCTAGCATGCAGTAACGTCGTTAGCTTTGACTAATGCTACTAGCTATGATGATGATTATGGGATGTAATTAACAGAGAGAGCCCCCAGAAATGCCGAGACTGAAGGTGTTGAAAGATGGCGAAGAGCTGAGACCAGAAAGAACAAAGAAGAGCAAAGAAGCAGGAGGTGCTGTGCGACGTTCATGGCAAATGTGGCACCGGAATGGGACAAGGTGCCCTAGGGGAACCGTTCCCATACGGCGGAGCACGGTGGGTGATGTGCTGAGAGCCAAGTCTTTGTTTGATTTCGGCAAGAAACGACGACGATCAATCTCTCTTGCTCGACGCAGGGATGCACCTGACGTCGTCAGTGGCAATGGTCATGAGGTATCCTATCTTTTCCCCCTCGTTGGAATTTGATTTTCAATATATATATATATGGATTATTTTCATTATTAATTATTTCAAATTATTATGTATACATAAATTAAAAAATGATTTTCACTGCTGAAGGATCATATGGTGTGGTGCCTTTAAGTCAAACATTCCTGTGCATGGTTTAAAGACAGCACAATTAAGCTATTTTGGGTTGAAATATTAATCATATGTTACATTTATACACCTTCATATTTAATGTTTTTATTAATGAGAGCTCAATATTTTTTAATTTTCTTTTTGAGAATTATGAGATTTCAAAGAGCAAATTACTTTATAATTAAATTGTTAAATTAGGGTTTTTTATATACAATGGGAAAATTTTCATGATCATATTAGTTACATTCTCCACTCTAAATAAATAAAACCCATAATAAATATATTTTTTTTATCTAAAATTATATATATATAAAAAATAACTAAAGAAATATATATTTTTTACAACTTCTTAGCTCTTGCTATAATTATTATTAAAATATAGAGTTTTAGTATTTTCTTATGAACAAATAAATAATTATTATTATTAGCATTTGATTATACCACAAAAATAGATCCGAATTTTTAATACACAAATTTTGTATTTTGTTTTTATTTTAGGATAAAAAGAATAGATATAAAAATAAAATTATTTATGGATAATTTCATAGTGAATTTTTATTTCTTACCTCAAAATAGTAATGCAACATTTGACTATTGATCTCATTCTGAGGGCCTGTTTGGGAGGGCGGTTGCGGTTGTTTTTTAAGTGCTTTTCATTTAGAAATACATCAACATGATATTTTTTTATTTTTAAAAAATTATTTTTGACATCAGCACATCAAAATGATTTAAAATCACCAAAAAAATCATTTTAAAAAAACAATTTTTAAAAAAATAACAGTACAACCGTACTCCCAACCAGCTTCTCAATCACTTTCCTTTATTTGAACAAATTTCTAGCCATATGATTGAAGATAATTTTCCTGATCGGGACCCACAGATTTACCTTGAAGTTTGTGTTATATTTATTTTCTACCACGTGATCCTCCTTCTTCTCTTGCTCATAGCATGCAATTGCCTACACTGGATTATTGGAGGAGGTGTACGGAGCGAAGGCAACCATTAACGTGTGGGACCCAACCATCGAGGCGGTCAATGAGTTCAGTCTATCACAGATCTGGATTCTCTCGGGATCGTTCAACGGCCCAGATCTCAACAGCATAGAAGCTGGGTGGCAGGTATCTCCTGTCCACACTATCCCCCACTATTTTCTACTATTTTAATTATATAATTAATTACCATGGATTAATATATGGTTTATATATTAATTATATTTTTTATTAATGGGATTTTCTAAAGTGATGATTGTTCTACTAGTCAGGTCAGTCCTGAGCTTTATGGTGACAGCAGGCCCAGATTGTTTACTTATTGGACAGTAAGATCTCTGATATTTAATTCTCAATTACTAATTAATTGTTTCTTGTTATTAATTTTTTTAATAATACAAAAACTATTAAATGAATATTAAAAAATAACTAGAATTTAAATAGAATCGTATTCCAGATGAACAGTTAGTGAGTGAAAAAATAAATAGAAGATGAGTGATACACGATACAAATCAAATCCTTTGATATATATATATATATATATATATATATAATGTTTATTGAGCTAAAGACTCTAAGGGTGTGACGTGATGATAAATAATTTGAAATCTGCATAGTAGGTCTTGAGTTCGAGTCAGGACGTGCATCTCTTTGTAAGAGTATGTGATAGTTGGAATTTTATTCACTCACCTACAGCCTACAAATGTGCTTTTCGTGGGGTGGGAGTTTTTCGAATCAAAAAAAAATATTATAATATATTTGTTTTTTGTGTTTTAAAAATATTTTCTGAAAAAAAATTAAGATTTTTTTTATTTTCAATTAAGATTTTTTTTATGTTTTAAGTTGTTTTGATATGATGATGTTAATTTAAATTTTAAAAAATAAAAAAATTATTATTTTAATATTTGTTTTTATTAAAAAAACTGTTACCATAAGATTTCATGGTTTACTATAAAACAAAACTGAAAAATAGTTGGAGAATTTTTGTTTGGTATTTTTACATGGAGTTATGAAGGAATAGGAATAATAAAAAATAAATAATAATTTTTTTTATTAGAGATTTCAAAAAGTTCTATCAATAAATTTAAATGACTTAACCTCCATAAATAATTTTTCCCTGTATTTTCCTCTGTATTATATTTAAAAATAAAATAAAATTTAGTAGAAGTGATTCAAATGAAACTAATAACATTGTTGTTTTCCAAAATCAAGTAGAAGAAATTTTATCAAATTTGAAAAGTTTTGGGAAAGAAAGATTTAATGATTTATAAATTTATATTTTGCAGAGTGATTCATATCAAGCAACCGGGTGCTACAACCTTCTTTGTGCAGGATTTGTGCAAACCCACAGCAGAATAGCCATTGGAGCCTCCATTTCTCCTCTATCATCATACACAGGCAACCAATATGATATCAGCATCCTCATTTGGAAGGTACTAGAACATCAAATATTTCCTTAAATTTCTTTAAATATTGTTAAGAATCTCACCTAAAAAGCTTAAATTGTTAGATGAGGTCCCAGAATATGAATTATATCATTTTCTAACACATCCCTCTCAAGCCAAAGTCTTTTAAGCTTGAAACTTGCACAAGCCCACATTACCTTGTGTCTTGATTTTTTTATCAAATAAAATGAAAATGTTGAGATTCAAACTCTTAATCGTTAGGTCAACAAGACTCTAATATCATGTTAAAGAACTATCTGTTAGGTGAGACACTGGAATGTGAATTATATTATTCTCTAACGAATATTTTCCTGGAATCAGGACCCGAAGCTAGGTAACTGGTGGATGAGTTTCGGTGACGGTACCCTGGTCGGATACTGGCCGGCAGAGCTATTTACACACCTAGCAAAGCACGCCACCATGGTGGAGTGGGGCGGCGAGGTGGTGAACTCAAGGGCCGACGGAAAACACACGGCGACGCAGATGGGGTCCGGCCACTTTGCAGAAGATGGGTTTCGGAAAAGGCAAGCTATTTCCGGAACCTTGAAATTGTAGACTCTGATAACAGCCTCAGCTCAGCCCGAAGCATCTCAACCATGGCTGAAAACACCAACTGCTACAATATCCAAAGCTCCTACAGCAATGAATGGGGCACCCACTTCTATTACGGTGGCCCGGGGAGCAATCCACGGTGCCCGTGATCGTGCTCCTCCTCCTCCTCGTCGTCGTCAAGAACTGACGATTCAATTTCCAGGTCCACGTAAATCTCGAGCTCTGTCAAATTCCTTAAACATGTAATTATGTTTCTGCTATTTCCATTCTTGTTTCTGCTAAAATGGGAAAAGAAACAAATATAGCATAAACAGCCATGGAAATAGCTGTGTTTTGGATAGGTATCTCTTGTGTCAATTTTTAGCTTTTATAATCATCTTCATGGGTTAAAGAATTGCTGGAGGTAACCTCTGTTTTTTATCATTCAATTTATCAACGATAGGTCTACCTGGGCTGTTTGTTTCAGCAAAACATCTTATTTTTATGTTGTGTGACTGTTTAATGTTGTGTTTTTTCAGAAACGAGTTTTTTTGAAAAAAAATTATTTTTTATTTTAAATTAAATTATTTTAATGATTTTTTAGACTATTTTCATGATTTCTAATATCAAAATTAACTTTTTAAAAATAAAAAACATGAAAAAATTAACTAAGGACATTTAAATGAATAAAACTAGGATATAGAGCCTGTTTATTTTGTATACTCTAAAGAAACTTTATGACAAACAATTTTTTTTGCTTTATTTTCTTATATTACTTTTGTTGTATTGATATTAAAAATACTTGATAGTGTACTTTGTTGGATTTAAAAGAACGAGCAAAATTCCAATTATTTCTAGGCTTTTACAGAAAGAATGCACGTCCTGACTCGAACTCAAGACATGTTGTGCCGACATCTAGAAAAGTAAATCACAACTTGTTCCCTCCAACAAAAAAAAATTCTAGTATAACACCACAGACAAAACAACAAGATTACTCTGGAATCAAACATAAGATACAGAGGAACAAACTGGATTATTTTGCCAATGTTATCCAAGATTCAACCGGAAAATGATAGATTGGCATGCCTGGCATAAAAGCTCTGGTTTATTATAAACATAACCAAGACAAAATTATATTTGTCCCAATATGACTTCCCCACCAGAAACCTTGAAATCAGATGGAGCTTCCTCTACATTTAGAACCTTTACCTCTCCATCTTCCACGTAGGCAGACCATCTACACAGCACGCAAAAGCCAAATGTCTTAAGGAAAATATATCCATGATCAACACACAGATCAGTGGAGTCTTGGGTGGATGAAAGTAAATAACCAACATAAACTACGATTAACTGCCACCATGAAGAAAATGACAAAAATCATGGATATTTCTTTAGGGTTTATTGGCTCAAAGCCCATGCAGAAAACAGCCAAATAGGGAAATCAAATGAGATCCCTGAATCAGATAATTCAGAATGCTGGGAAATGCATGTTAGAACACCAAGAACAGACATGACAGCATCATACCTTTCAGAGCGATGCCCTAGCAAAGCAACAGAGAGATCTTTATGTAATTCCAAGCTCTTGTGAAGGCTCCCATCGAAGTCTCCGTAAAATTCAATCTAAAATGGAAAAAAGGCTAGTTAAAAGGGAAATAAAGTGAAGAAGATACTGCATATTGGAACAGTTCACTACCCTAACAAGATGAAATGTTCCTGCAAAGAGGATTAAATTTCAAATTTCTACAGTACGAAAATAATAACAAATGTATATGATTCACAATAATCACTTACAGCATCTTTAGCTTGAAGTTTCTCTGCCCAGGCGTGCATAGTGTATGGATCGTTAACAGCCACACAAATGACAGAATCAATCCCTTTAGCCTTGAACTTATCAATTATATTTTTGTAACTAGGCACATGCTGCTGCGAACAAACCCCTGTGTATGCGCCCTGGGACATGGTAATTACATCACAAAATAGAAGGAATCATGTTTTAGCTATTCAGGTCATTCTTTCATCAAATCTTTGACTTGAGAATCTTATTCCCAAAACAAATTAATATCGCTTTCACACTTTCTTGAATAAAAAAACACCCTCTTCTCCTCTTCCCCATTGTCATCCACGCCAGTGTCTGTGTTGAGACAACAATTATTTTGGCTTCCACTTTCATGTCTATCATACTAAAAGGAAAAGTGCAAAAGAGGATTGATTGTCTTAAGTGCTGTTTGCTGATTTGTTTGTGATGCAAAGCATGAGGCTAACTTGAATGATTAATTTAACAAGTCTGACATCTATTTGAAGCTATTTATAATTTTTTCCTGATTAGAAACCAAGTTTTTAAGTCAGGTTAATAGGAGAAAAGGATCCCTTACAAGTAAGTTTCACCTATTTGTCTGATACACTATATTGTCTTCTTTTTTTTATGTCAGTCACTTGCAAAGTTCTATAAAATTTAAAACCTCAATTTCAAATATTTAATCACAGAACCAGCAGGCGTCTGGCCTAATGGTAGTGAGCTCCTTGTACTTGCAAGGAGGTCACATTATAGAGTATCTGAGCTTAAAATATGCCCCATTACAAGAAAATGCCGGATTAAAACCTTCATCTTTTATCCCTAGAATGCTTAACAAATGATTATGAGATATAGAGATCCTATCAAGAGCCACAAATAAAAATCAGGGGACCTAATTGCCAACAATCAATTCAAATTATACCAAAATATGTAATAAAAGAAGCAATAAAATATGAATTAAAATGCAGATGATACTCACAGGGAGGCCAAAGATGACAACTTTCTTGCCCTGAAAATATAAAATTAAGGAAAACAAATCGCAATTAATTAAAACATAAAAAATGGGTCTTTTACGTATTTAACTTCTCAATCAATTAACCAACCTTGAAAATGTCTTTTAAAGGAGTTGTTGAGAATTTTGAAGAAACGCCTTCGTCCCAGGTCCGGGATTTTTGGAGGGAAACGCCTGGCGCGGCGGAGACTATGTCAGTCCCGACGGCAACCTTAGCGTAGGATCTCCACGATCCTCCGATGATTCCGAGACTACCAGCCATTGACTTGAGTAGGCAAGTAGGGCTTGTTCGCTTGAGGATTGCAGATGCCATGGCTTACTACGCTTTAATCGAGTGTGTTTCTCTCTTGTTTGTTTGCTGCTGGTTCTGCAAGTTTGAGGTTTATTGGTTGTCGGGGAGGAGGGGTCTATCAAAATGGAAGTAGTGAACGACATGCTCATACGAACGTTTGGCTGTCGTTTCAATAACATTTGATTATCATTATAATAATAATTAAAAAAAGCTAAAGGTCGGTTTGAAAATCATTATTCACCGAAGTATAATATATAATTGTGGATTAAACATTTATAAAAAAAATAACTTGATCATCATTTTTTTTCACGAATAATCTCAATTGCATGATTTGTTAAGAGAAGATTGAATTGAGAGTCAGAGAACTAAAAAACAATTTTTGTTTAAAAAAAAAAAATTAAATACCTCATATATTTTTATCTATTAGGTGATCGGTACATCTAATTATAGAAAAATTAATTCTTGTACTAAAATCTAATTTTATTGAACAAGTGATCACGAGTTTAAAAGAGTGTTTGACATAGCCTTTCAAAAATATTTTTGAAAAAAAATAAAAAAAATTTATTTTATTCTTTACTTTAAGTTAAAAGTTTTGGTGCTCTTAGTTCATTTTCGTGTGCTGAAAATAATTTTTTTTTTAAATAAATATTATTTTGATGTATTTATAAAATAAAATATTTTAAAATCAGCCTCAACCACATTTCTAAATAGACACAAAAACTCATCTCTTTTATTTAATTTCATAAAAATTAAACATAAAATAACAAAAAATTATGCAAATTTAAATCCCAAAAGCTTTCATTTTAGGGTTTCTTTTAACCTAATATTAAAATATTAAAATCATTGATGGCCATCACTTTACTTGCATGCCTAATCTTTGAGATGAAGAAGATTCAAATGGTCAAAGCTGCCACGCGTGAAACTTTCCAGCTGAATAAAATTCTTCAGTCTTGTCAATTCTTCTTCGTCGAGATTATTTAACGATGAAAGAGAGATCAGCTGCTGGACGACGAAGACATCGCGCAAGAACTCTGTTCTTCTTCAAGAACTTCTGGTTATAAAAACATCCAAGATCCCTTTCTGCTACAAGCTTTTTCAATGGCTTCTTCGATCTCCATCTCCATCCTCCTCATCGCCATTTTCTCTTTCTCAAGCCCAGACTTTGTTGCTTACGCACAGAATGATACACTCAAACAAGGCCAGCTTCTCCGGGACGACGAGCAGCTAATTTCTGCCGGAGGGATCTTCAGGCTGGGATTCTTCAGCGCCGACTCAAACGCGGGGTTGATCGGCACCGGCGCCGGTGCCCGGTACCTGGGAATCTGGTTTGAACATATACCGGTTTACTCAGTATGGGTGGCCAACCGAGACACCCCAGTGCCGGATTCCTCCGGTGGGTTAACCATCTGTAAGGATGGCAAGCTGAAGATCACACACCAAGGAGGCCCACCGATAGTAATAAACTCAGATGTTGAATCACCGGAAAGTTCCGGCGACAGCATCACCGCCACCCTGCTTGACTCCGGTAACCTGGTCGTTCGACGGGGTAGATTATGATGGGAAACCTGCTGGGCCTGTTCTGTGGCAGAGCTTTGATGATCTGCATAACATGTTACTGCCTGGGATGAGACTGCGCGTGAATCTTAGGGCTAGGAAGAACTGGACGCTTAATTCATGGTCAAGTGAAGAAGTTCCTGCTCCCGGCGCGTTCATGCTAGGCCTGTGGGCCCGCTTCTTCAGGTTGCGTTACTATTTTGTCAAGTAACTATCTTATATGAAAACTTATTAAAAATATTTTTTAATATATTCTTAAATGATAGTCTTTTGAGCTTGAAACTTGCACAAATTTTATACTTGATTTTTATCAAATAAAATAGACGTGATGAGATTCAAACTCGTGATTGTTGGATCAATAAGGCTGTGATACCATGTCAAGGAACAATCTCATCTAAAAATTTAAATTATTTTTAGATAAGATCCCAAAAATATAATTTATATTATTTTCTAACATAAACATAAACAGTAGTGCTTGCCCTATCCAAGAATGGAAGTTTTCAATCAGAACCTGGTCCAACAATAAAAACTGACATTGTTAGAACCGCATTTAACATGTTTTGGGCAATCGAGTCCCTAGGAAACTTGCGAGATTTATGCGGATAGGTTTTGAATTCAAGTAAAAATATATATTTTTTATACGAATCTAGAATATTAAAATTTTATTCACTCATTTAAATTCACAAAATATATTTTTAAACCCTCTCAACCTCCCCACTGAGACAGCTTCTTCTACTACATTTTGCTTCTACAAAACTTCCCTTAATTTGCAGCCATGATTTAGTCCATCGGCGACGTCGTTCCAAGCTTTCTTCCAGCTCATTTTAGCTGGAATTTGGGTGAGTTTGTCTTCACGCTCAATAATCTCTCCCACTTTAGAGCATAGTTGTTAATTCTGTTCTGGAACGGCCGGAACGTTCCATTCCATTCAAAAAACCAAGACAAAAACGGCCGTTCCATTCCATTCAAAAAACCAAGACAAAACGGTGTCATTTTCGTCTCGGTTTGTCTGTTCCAGAAATTCCGGCCAAATTCCGGCCGGAATGCCTCGATTCCGTTCCGGACGTGCCGTTCCGGGTTCAAAATCTTTTATTTATTTATTTTTTTTAAATTATTTTTGACATCTATACATCAAAATAATTTAAAAGCACCAAAATATTTTAAATAAAAAAGAATTCAAATTTTAATTATGCTTGTTAAATTATTATTTTAATAAGTATATATTTATTTTAAAAAATAATTTTAAAAATATCCTGAAAAACAACAAAAACAAAAAGAGAAGACACCTTATCCAAAATCAAAATCATGTATAAGCTGTCTTTTCTTCTTTTTTTTTGTTGTTTTTCAGGATATTTTTAAAATTATTTTTTAAAATAAATATATACTTATTAAAATAATAATTTTCTTTTAAATTAAAAACAACAAAAAGAAAAAGAAAAGACACCTTATCCAAAATCAAGTTCTTGGGTCCCATTATACAAGTCCCACAAATATCAAGAATTTGATACCCCAAATATTCTTTTTTTTCTTTCAAAACACACGAAAGTACTAAACTACTACTTCTATCAATCAGAACTCCAGTTGCTGACACATTTAACGGAACTGGAACTGGAACTGGAACACAAATGTCTTCTCCTCCTCCTCTTCGTCTCCTTCAACCTCTGCCAACTCTCACTTCTTCATTTTCTACCCTTCTCTTTCTTCAAAATCATCTCCATAGCCCTTCTCTAACCTCTCTTAAAAGACCCAAAAAAATCCTCTTTTCAAAACCTCTTAAAATCCCATCTTTTGCTCTCACAGAGTCATCAGACTCTCCTCACTCTCTCGAACCTTCTCCGCAAACCCTCCTTCAAGAGCTCTCGGTAAGCACCCACATACAAATTTAGACATACAAACATGTATTAGTATGTACTATCATCTTGTACATTTCCTGAAATTGTAATGTGTTTTAGTGATTTTTGCTGTGTTTTTGTCATATGGGGTTGCAGGATTGCTTTGATCTTCCACCAGATTATTTCCAACAATTACCGAGTGATCTTAGATTAGATGTGAGTTCAGTTTCTGTGGATTCTTCTTTGTTGGGTTTCGTTTTAAGGCTACTTTTGTGATGTATTTACTCTTTAAAGAGGTTTTTGCATATGTCAATCGAGAGAATTTATGTTTGTGTTTATAGTTAAATGATGCAGCTTTTGATCTTTCAAATGGAACGGTTCTTGATGAGGTTAGTTGTTCTTGGTCGTTGCCTTGATATTAATAAATGATCCAACGAAGGTTTCTGTTTTTATTTTCTTTCTGTGCATCTCATCCTTGCATAGGGGCCATGCTAATATTCTCTGTATTTCGCTTCAATTTTATTGCATGCCATCAAAGGGATGCTTTTATGGTGTTTTCATTTTATGAAGATCTGGGAGTTAATGATTTTTGTTTTCTGGGAGATTGGAAAGTTATGGTTTATTAAACTTGACCCTTTTTTTTCTTTTTTTTTTCACTGGGCTTTGGAAGCATTGATATTGGCTCTGTTAGAGAATAATATAAATCATATTTTAAATCTCACCTAAGAGTTTCAGTTTAAGCTTTTAGGTAAGATGGTTTTTAGGTAAGATAGTTCTTTGACAGACTCATTGTTGTTTTTCCAAAAATCATTAACCAAGCAATGATAGTTTCTTTCTGTATGCCTGTATCCACAAGGTTAAGAACAAGATACTTCATACGAGAATGGCAGTTCACATGAAAACCAGATTCTTAATTGATTGTTTTTTGTACTCCACTGTTTGTGGTTACAAAGGAGAAATGCAGTAGACCAAAATGGCAGGAATCCAGGAAACTATGCCTTTGAGCTTAAATTATGTAAAAAAAATCCCCATTATGAGTACATAATTAAGCTGTACCAAGTTGTTGCAATAAGAACTGCAGGTATAAGTGACCAGTTGGCTTTTCAACTATTTCTCATTTTAGGTGTCCTCTATGTTTGTCTATATCTGTAATGTTGCTGACTACAATGAAAAGCATTTTTCGCTGAGAGTAGTTTCGGGCGGTAACTTTTTAGTGTGGCAAAGAGCTGGGAGAAATCTTGTTAAATCTCGCTAGAGCATGGGAGCTGGCTGACACATCAACTTCCCGAACTTTAGCGAGCAAATTGTCTGTGCTGGAGAGCTCTTTAACGAACAATGCTAAATCAGGTACGAATAGGAGCATTCATAACCGACATTGGATGAATGGTTTAAGAGTTTGTTCTGAATCTGAAGCTTTTACTCCTTTTTTATACCGGTTTAGCATTTGGAAAACGTTTACTATCTGCTGGAATGAGGTTCCAATCCATGGGACAGTATGGTCAGGGTGAACTGCAAAAGGTACTTCATCTAACTTCAAAGCTAATCTTGTTCTTTCAACATTGTTATTTTACTCAAAATGTATCAATGAAACCTTTTTTTGTGGAGGATACAGCATGTGGGATAAAAGCCAGCAGCCATATTAGTTGTGCTAAATATGTATTTAGTTCTTAACTTACATTGGTGTCAATTGTTCTTCTGAATTTCTCATTCAAACTTTATAACCAAAGCACTATTTGCCTCAAGAGAGGAGCATGCCAAGATGTCAACTTGAAACCTTGTTGGCACAATCACTAGCAGTTATTTCCTTGCCTCCTTGCCACATTATGATTGTTTGGACATGTCTTGTAGTTTGTCCATTCAAACTGTATGCATCTTTTTTTCTGATTTGATTAAAAATGTAAAGGAGTTCTGTATCTCGGCACAATTGCCAAGGTTCACATAATCCATTTTTGGTTGCCCTTCTTGTGCTGCTTTGAGTTGAAGATTCCTTTGCAGTCTCTTGACAAAAGTAAAATAGCTACAGTTTTAATTGTTGCAAGAAAGATTTTTTAAAAGAACTAGGAATGTAATTAATGCAAATTGTATGTTACCTTGTATCATATTCATAGTTTATATCTAGTAAGTTCATCAATATTGTTATTTCCCTTTACACGGGATCGTAGTCCCCCTAGAGATTGCGTTTCTGAAGTAACACAATTAAGTAACACCACTCAACCATTGTAGATTGCAAAAACAATGATTACAGCAGGAAAGCTGCTTTCTGCAAGTTCAATATCAACAGCAACTGACGAAGAACCGAAGAAAGAAACAAAAGTCCTGAAGGTAGCTGATAACGCCATGTTTATTGGGATATTTCCTCAAAGAGATGCATTATAAATAAAATTTATAACAGACAATGTGAATCCAATCCGCAGTTTGGAGACCTGCAGATTGAGATAACACCCTTGAAGGCTAATATCGGGGCTGTCATCGGACTTGTGTTTGGGTAAATATTCCATTCAAACTGTCTGTTACCTTTCTCAACGTTTTATTTCACAACTAAGAGGAGAAAAAATTTTAAACATCCAATTTTGAAGTGTAGGATTCTTTCATGGGAACTAGCTCAAGGCATTCAAAGCAGTCCAGAGAGTTCATTGGAGTATGCAAATGACAATGCTTTACTGCTGGCTAAGGTTTTGGAAAAAATGCAAAATAGATTCTTATTGCCTCCGTTCCTCTCGTAACCTATTGATAATCAAATCCTGAAATTTTCTGGTTGCAGTCTCTGAGAGGAACTCTACTTGCCCTTTGCTACTCATCAACCTTACTGTCTGCTTGTACCACTGTGGGACTTCTCTTTCTGGCAAGACAAGTAAAGTCGAGGGAAAATTGAGCTTTCAGCCCACTTCCACTGTAAGTGATGACATGAAGGTTTTGGTATTTTTTCTAACAATGGAAGTACAAAACTACTCAAGTATAATGTCATAATTGCCCCTTCCTTTCTTTATTTTTGACCTACCCTCTGAAAGTGTAAAAGGGCCATACTTGTCAAAGAGTTTTGTTGTCTGCATTTTGCCTCATGTTTTGTAATGCAAAGATTTACATTATAGTTGCACAGCCAATATATACAAGTTCATACCTTCCTTATATCTCTGTTTGCTGTTTGTGTGTTGCTTTTGCCACTTATTTTGTCTGTGTGCCTGTAATAGTGGGTCTCTCTGACTATTTTTTTTTTTTTATTCGCTCAAAAAGTTGTCTTAGTAATGAGTTTAGGGTTAAAAAATAATGAAAAACCCTCATCAACCAAAAGCTAGAGGCACAGATGGTTAGGATATATAACTTGTACCAGGATTTTTGTTATTCATTTACAGAGATTACCATTAACCTTACATCTTGCACAGACTCGATCATTAGCTATTGGCTGACAATTGGTTTGCAATAATTTTCATCCCTCCAGTACAAGGTTCTTGCCAGCTATTGGCAAGGCCATGAGAGGTTTTTTCTCTTCTATTTTACAGATTGAAGTATATGATGTATTTTTTTTTATTGTTTTTTGGATTCGAGGAAATCTCACTTCCCAGAAATTGCACCTTGTGAGTCAGGGTGAGCGACTAAAACTCCCGGTTGTCCTAAACTCTTACAAGAGATACACGCCCTGACTCAAACTCGAGACCTGCAGTGCAAATCTCAAAGTCTTTTTGTCCTCACCTCATGCCCTTCTGGGACTTAGGAATGTATTATTGAGTCAGCATCAGACCCTGAATTTCCCCCCTAATTGATGCTGACTGCAGCAAAATTTCTGGTTGCTTGAGGTCACGTCTGTAAGATGAACAGATGGTTTGAAAATGTCCAGAAAATTTATAATTCTCTTTTGACATTGATTATGAACTTTCAGTGATGGTTAAGGAAATTATTATGCCAATAGATGCGGCAATTAGCTGGCTACTGCTTAGAATAATGCATCCATAAAAATGACAGGAAATATATTGGCAGCTGTTGAATTCAAGGCGTGCATGGAGTTATAGCAATGAACTATAAACTTACCGTAGCCTTGTTAGCTGATGTCTCAAAACTCCAGCATCCCATGATTTCTTTTCAAACACATTAAAACTCTGCTTGAAATTCACTGCTTTGCGATGAATTTTTCCTTTCAATGCGGTGGTTTGCGATCTGCACAGTAGATCTCGAGTTCGAGTTAGCGTGTGCATCTCTTGTAAGAGTCTTGGACAACGAGGGTTTTACTCGCTCATCTAGGCCTACAAAGTGCATAAAATGACTGGAATTTCAAGCTTTAGATTTCACTCGTCATGGATTGAGTAATTGTATTTTTAATAAAAAAAATGAATATAAGTTATTTTAATTTTTTTTTATAAAATACTCTTAATTTTAAACTAAAAATTGATGTTTTTTCATTTAATTAAATAAATTGAAAATTATTTGTGTTAATAAATACAAAACAAACCATTTACAATAACTAAAGACTAAACTATAAAAATCAGGACATGTATATTTTTCAAGATATTTGATCTTGCAATTAACAAATTTGGCAATAAAAAAGCCCAACCTCACATGTTTGAGATGACGATATATTTATTTTTAATGGAAATGTCTTTTTAATAGGGATGACTCGTAATTTGTTGTTACAAATAATCAAAGAGGTGATGTGTGGCCTGCTTCTGTCTCTATTTCAACCATGATAATGACTGAAAATGAAGGATGAAAAATCAAGGTTGGTGTTTTATGACATAGAAACCTATTTCTTAACTCATTTTTTACTCTAAATATCAACCAAACATTTCATTCACCTTGATAAACCCATGTATATCCTTGTATAATCTAAAAATATGCTCTTAACCCCAAAATCATCTTGAAATAAAAAACTATCGAAAATCAATTTTATTGTTGTTTTTTGGATTAGAAGAAACTTCATCTCTCTTTATGTATTCTTTGTGGGACTCGGGTTAAGCGAGTAAAGACCTCAGTTCTTCTAAACTCTTATACTAGTGAGCACGCTCTGACTCGAACCTGAGATCTGCAATACAAATCTTAAACTCTTTATCACCATATCATGTTAATTGAGGACTATTTTATCATTTTAGGCATTTGAAAGAGAAAAAACACCGAGGTAAAACTTTTTCATTATAAAAAAAACCCGTTGACACCAAAATTTATATTTTTAGTGACCATAATTGATGTTAACCTAGATTTGACGGACTTAACTTGGAAAGTATAAGAGCCGCAATGAACATTTCATGCCATTGTTTTAAACTTGGTATGATACCTTCCACTTTTTTAACCTAAATTCCATTTCTTTCAACCTTGTCCTTGCTCAATAAATTTAAAACAATTGGGCTTCAATTTGACCCTTAAAAGATACAATCAGCTAAAGAATCTATGCTAAAATATGAGAATAAAAAAATAATATTTTCGAGTACAATGGATATTCCAGACGGTTTAGGGTTTCAGAGTTTCTTATATGTTGTGGTTCTTGCTGTAGAAAATCCTTAAAAAACAAACCTTCATCTCAATCTGACCAAGCATATACTCGCAGCCAGGTAAGACATCTTCATTTAATAATTGAGATTATATAGTTGGAATACTTCTCCCCAGATATATTTTGTTTCTTATTTTAACATCACCATATAAAAATACCTAAAATTATTAAAAAAATCATTTAAAATAAAAAAAATTATTTTTTTTCAAAAACAATTTAGAAACGGGGCCGAATTGTTTACTGGCAGATTCCTTTGACTTTCTGCATTTATTTTTCATTGAAAACTCAGATTCTTCAGCACCCGAAAAGGCATGCTGTCGCAATCCGATCAGGCAAGAATATTTTAGTAACCTGAAGTTAGGGTTAATAAAATAAATATGTTGTATATTATAAGAGGGAAGGGTTAATAAAATAAATTAAAAATAAAAATTTTGTTGCTTAATTTAGCTTTAACTTCATCGAGAGGCCATTTTCTTTCCCTTTCTTTTGACCTTGCATTGTTTTGGGTTCCCTGTCACATCTTCGCTGTCATTACTAGCCATGTTTTCTTCTCTTACATCATCTGTTATCTCATGTAAGAAGTTATTTTTTGTTAAATATAAATCATTAAATTCAAATTATTTATATATATATATATATATATATATATATATATATAA
Source organism: Salix udensis (assembly GCA_029204005.1). Taxonomy (NCBI): domain Eukaryota; kingdom Viridiplantae; phylum Streptophyta; class Magnoliopsida; order Malpighiales; family Salicaceae; genus Salix; species Salix udensis. The sequence goes on from CM055037.1 coordinate 11,346,276, forward strand.
ATTCAACTAGATTGTGTTGTCTAATGCAATACTTATTGAAATGCATGTACTTAGTGTTGGGAATTGTGAGTGCATGTTACAGATTGCTAGCGTCTTACGTTTTATTTAAAAATACTTGAGAACAAATCAATTTAATGTTTTTTCGGTTACAAATTATTTTGAAAAGTATTGTAAAAAACATATTGTAATTAATGCAAAAAACAAACATTTATTGATTATTATTATTATTTTATATAAAGAAACTTCATTTTTTCATAAAATACGCTTTGTGGGTCTAGATAAATAAGTAAAATTTCAATTATCTCAGATTCTTTTAAAAAATAAACGTTCAAACCCAAACTTAAGACCTGTTACACAGCTCGTAACCTCCCTATTTCATTTAGCATTGTGGATTCTAAATGAAAAGTTACTGGGGGCTACAATAAAGAAAATCAAATTGAAGGACATAGATGGGATCCTCTAATGTTTTTTTTTTTTAAAAAAGTTAATAAATAAAATCAAATCGTTGTTAAATCTAAATCATCAAATTCAAATTAAATGAATATTATATAATATGTAATAAAAAATAAATTCAGCTAAATTCTGTATTGGTCTTCTATTATAATTACCTAATTTAAGATTGTGTTTGGTTATTATCGTGTAAAAAAGAGGGATGAAAAGATAATTAATTAAAAACTAGAATAAAAGTTTTTTTTTATCTCAAGCTTTTATTACAAAATATATATATTTTCTCTATCACCACTTTTTTTTTATCTTGAAACAGTAACTAATTAACACTAAAACATGGTAATATCCAAATTCATTTGGTTATACTAAACAATACATGAGATGTATGTAGTTTGCAATATGTATAGCAGATCTCGAGTTTGAATCAAAACTTATAAAAGTCTGAAATAATCAAAGATCTTATTCACTCATCTAGAAATACAAAATACACTTTCCGAAAAATAAGATTACATCATATGTGCTAAAAGTGATTCATTTTCACTCCTCCTCCTCCTCCTCCTCCTACTAATTAATGGCCCCATCTTATGTAAGCAATTATTTAGTATTGATTAAATCTTCTTAAATTATCATATTCTACTAATTTGACTTCGAAAAATGAATCTGGATTTTGAATCTTTTAAGTACATGTTGGCTGAAACATTTAGTAATTTATAATCAGTAGGTCCACTAGCTAGGTTAACCCCAAACCATGGTTTTTCATTTCTATGAACTGATCATCTGCTGCGCAAGAACCACCTTTCTGGATTTTATTTTTATTTATTTATTTATTTATTTTTATTTTTTATTTTTTTATTCCTTCCATAATAGAAAACTTCATCCTTAGATTATTGAGGAAACTCATAAGCTTCTTTCCACATAAAAACAACAAAAAAACAAATTATTCACAACATCCAAAGACAATATTATTGTCTTAACGAAATCCATCCCTTGTCTCGGCACCATCTCTCATTATCTGCCAGCAAAAAAAACAATTTAAATTCTTAAAAATAATTAAATTAAGGTAACTAGATATATCTTATTGTTCATCACATGAATCTCTTCCAAATCAATCAATTAAGGCAAGTAGCTAGCTAGCTTGTCTCCATTATTTAGGGTTTGTTTGGGAGTATAATTGTGATTGTTTTTCAAAGTATTTTTCGTTCAAAAAAGTATAAAAATGATATTTTTTAATTTTTTTTAAGAAATCATTTTTGACATCAACACATCAAAATAACTAAAAACACTATTTTTTTTTAAAAAATAATACATAATTTGTTTTTCAAAAATATTTTTGAAACACGATGACGACAAACTGACACTTGCAACACAATGTTTTCAAAAATAATTTAGGGTTTGCTTTGAGAATATAATTGAGGTTACTTTTCAAAGTGTTTTTCGTTCAGAAAAACATTATAATGATGTTTTTTTTTATTTTTTTTTAAATTATTTTTGATATCACAACATTAAAATAATTAAAAACACCAAAATATTTTGATTATAAGTAAAAAATAAAAAAAAAATTATATTTTTTCAAAAATATTTTTAAAACCGCAATGTTTTCTCCTAAAATTCCACCACCAATTGGGGGAAGATTCTTCAAGTTACAATACAAAATGTAACCGGCAAATTATTGGTATTTAGATCTCTTCAAAAGATGGATCTTGATTATGTCAGCAGTTTCCTATCAACCACAAGAACTCCATTTTTTTTTCAGGTTTGAGTGGTGATGAATTTCAAAAGATGGATCTTCATATTTTATTGTGTGTAGCTTGTTAGACTCTCGAGGAGATTTAAACCGAAATTCTAAATAATTATCCAGATTAATTTACAATCTAATTAAACTATATTTGATTTTAAAATAAATTAAAATGATGTCATCTTTAATTTTTTTTAATTATTAAAATTATATTATTTAAAATTGATTTAAATTAACTAGTTTAACCCAAAGTAATTCAATTAAGTCAAGAGCCGGATTAGGTTTAGTAACTATAGTTTTTTTTAGCTGTATTGTTGGATTCCAAACCAGAGATCATGGTTTTATAATTTTTTAACCCATGCTTAGATCAACAATCTAATGTTTACGTAATTTAAATCAAACAATAATTTTGAAAAAAAAAGTAAATAAAAAAAGAGGGTGGAAAAAGTCTACTCATTTTGTCTTTGCTTGACTCTCACTACCCTCTTCTCTCTCTATATATTTTAGTTCCGTGCCCTCCTCTCTTCCACAACCTATCGGCACATCTGTCTCTCCCTCTCTTTCCGCTTCCACCATGGCCTGCTCAGCCACTGACCTAGCTCCGCTCCTCTCCGCCACCGTGAACTCCACCGAAGCTGCCACCTACTTGTGCTCCCAGTTCACCAACGTAAACTATGCAGTCAACAATACTTACCTTCTTTTCTCTGCCTACCTGGTCTTTGCCATGCAACTTGGCTTTGCCATGCTGTGTGCTGGCTCTGTCAGGGCCAAGAACACCATGAACATAATGCTTACTAATGTTCTTGATGCGGCTGCTGGTGGCATTTCTTACTATCTCGTCGGCTATGCCTTTGCCTTCGGCTCTCCCAGCAATGGCTTCATCGGCCGCCATTTCTTCGGTTTGAATGACTTTCCTAATGCTGAGGAGGATTATAGTTTCTTCCTCTATCAATGGGCTTTTGCTATAGCTGCTGCTGGAATCACGAGTGGCTCCATTGCTGAGAGAACCCAGTTCGTTGCTTACCTCATATACTCCTCCTTTTTAACCGGCTTTGTCTACCCTGTTGTTTCACACTGGTTCTGGTCCGGCGATGGCTGGGGCAACCCGGCCAAAACGAACAGTCATCATCTTTTATTCGGGTCGGGTGCAATCGACTTCGCTGGTTCCGGTGTAGTTCACATGGTTGGAGGTGTTGCAGGTTTGTGGGGTGCTCTTATTGAAGGCCCGCGAATCGGCCGGTTCGACCACAATGGTAGGTCCGTCGCGTTACGCGGTCACAGCGCCTCGTTGGTGGTGCTCGGCACATTCATGCTGTGGTTTGGGTGGTACGGGTTCAACCCCGGTTCGTTTCTGACAATCCTAAAGAGCTACGGTGGCGATCCAGTGTATTACGGCCAATGGAGTGCTGTCAGGGAGGACAGCTGTCACCACAACATTGGCTGGGAGCACAGCTGCCCTTACCACCTTGTTCGGGAAGAGATTACTGTCCGGTCACTGGAACGTGATTGATGTCTGCAATGGCTTGCTGGGGGGTTTCGCTGCCATCACCTCCGGGTGCTCCGTCGTGGAGCCATGGGCTGCGATCATCTGCGGCTTCGTTGCGGCTTGGGTTTTAATCGGGTGTAACAAGCTCGCAAATAAACTACACTACGACGACCCACTGGAGGCGGCCCAATTGCACGGCGGATGCGGCATGTGGGGGCTGCTCTTTCACCGGGCTGTTTGCGAGGGAGAGGTATGTGAACGAGGTTTATCCGAACAAGATAGGGCGGCCGTACGGGCTGTTCATGGGCGGCGGCGGCAAGCTGTTGGCGGCGCAAATCATCGAAATCCTAGTGATAATCGGATGGGTCTCGGCGACAATGGGCCCACTCTTCTATGGTCTTCACAAGCTGAAGCTGTTGAGGATCTCGAGCGAGGATGAGATGGCAGGCATGGATATGACGAGGCATGGAGGTTTTGCTTATGCATATCAGGATGACGATGATGCATCAGGGAGACCTTCGATCATGATGAAAAAAGTGGAGCATGCTAATGACACCACACCTGATCGGAAGTCACAAGCTATCGGTGTGTGATCAAAGTTTTCTTGATAAACATGATGCAAATCAACTTAAAGGTGTGATTGATGTGGGATCTTGTTTCTTGATTAAAGAATATTTGTATGGGGTTATTATATAAGTCTTAAACTATTTTTGCTTTTAAAAGTTATCTTTGTTTTTATTTGAGTATGTGAAGGAAACAATGTTATATGATGATGATGGTATATTTTCCAAGTGTACATTTTCAATAATTTTATGCAATTATTATTTAGTTTCTCGAGAATATTATAATTTTTAGGGTTAATCTCTTATATATAAAATCTTAGATTGAAAAATCAATCAAAATTTCAGCAAAATCTCCTGTATACTAAGAGGTTACCAATTATTAGCCAGAAATTTATTACACTTTAATATTCAACTAATTCATATTCTATTCATTATCCAAGTACCTTGGACTCATCACATCATAACTCAACAAATCACATCCATCGTATTTCTTTAGGGTTCACTACATACATATACTTACGAGTATAAATTGATCAATTTAAAAAATAAAAAGCATAATCACACATTAATTATCTAAGACACAATAAAAAAAACTAATATGACATTATTGGAGCAAGGACGCACTCAATAATTACCGCATTTGAATATTAGGTTAGTTTTAGAATTGAGCTTAGTAATTTTCTTTAATATACTTTCCACATGTTTTTCTTGGTTACAAGCCTAGATTATAGATTTCATTTGTCAACTCTCTCTCTATATATAAAGTAATAAAAATGGCCTGCTCAATCTAAAAACTTAACTAATTTTAAAAAGAATCTAAAAACTTAACTAATTTTAAAAAGAATCTACAAAAATAGAGCTAACCATATCTTCTCTTTAAAATGCATTACTTGAATCATAAGGTTGAATTATAGCATAAATGTGATGCGATCCAACCATCAAAGGATCCATTGGAGGTTCCAGTTGGTCTAGTTACTAGGCTTAGGGCTAAGAAGTTCAAAGAAGCTTTCAATGGACTTCTTCAAGATACATGGGCTAAGGTGGACTTCAAGAGGATCTGTAATAATAAAGAGCAAGCCTTGATTAATCTCATTCAAGTTCAAGAAGGGCTTGTTGGTGGAACCAAGACCATTACACAAGGATTGGGAGAAGAAGACTAGATTCAGACAGTTTGACCTTTGGTTACTCCTTTAGTCATAACTGGAGCTACAGATCTAATTTTGATGTGATTCTAGTTGGGATGCAAACTAGACTTCAATACCTTTCCAACAGTATATGGAACGCCTTCTAATTCATTAAGACGAGAGAGAACCATCCATTTTAAGTTGGGTCTTGCTGTTGCCCGACAAAATACAGAAACAACGAACTTGTCTTATTTAATTAGTTGGGCTATCAAATTTTAATTATTTTGAGAGGAGATAATTTGTTTGGGTTTCTAGACTTGTTTATTTGTTTATTTTAATTAGTTTGGGCTAGTTTTAGCTTGGGTTGATTATTATTTATGTTGGGCTTATGTGAGACCCATTAAGGAAACTAGGGTTTTGGCTTGGAGTATAAATACTCTTTAGGAATAATGTTAGGGAAATTTTTTGAATAATATTTTCCAGCATTGTAGCCGTCTTTGGTTGCTTCATCTTGTTTCTTGATTGAACTTTAACTTTTTAACTCTTGAAAGAATTGATCATTCTTTGTTGTGAATTTATACTTCTTTTGCTCGTCTCCAGGTGTAGGCGTTGTGATCGAGTTGGTTTATAGTCTTGTTGCCTTGGAGCAAGTCTTCCATCATGATAAGCTCATTCAATTCTCAACAAACTTGGGTCAGATTGATCTTGGGGTCGTGAATACCATTAAATTCCATTAGGGTTCGCATCAAAATGACAAACCCAAAAAATAATAATGTCAAATTCTCAACCAACCAAAATATTAAGAGATAAAAAAAAAAGTCAACAAAAAAAGAGATACAAAATTACTTATTATTAGATTTTCTAGTATTTTAATATTAGCAACTCCTGGAAATTATAATTTTATAATTATAAAAAAACTATTTTTCACGCACTTTCTAGCAATAGAGGACAACACAAAAAAGGTTTTTGCGACAATGGTGATAGTTTTGTCAAGCATAAGGAGAAATAGAAATATACCTCTGAAATTGATTGAACGGGAAGTTTGATACCTCCTTTGCTGTAACAGTGATGTTCTTTTGAATGAAAATAGTGTTGCATTGACCTATAAGAAAGTGGTAATTTTGAGTGCGAATTGCAGGGGTCTGGATCGAGAGGGAAGGTTTTGATACGAGAAGAAGAGCTTGATGATCTTACTGATTTGATTTCAATCTCAACGATTTATGAGAGTTATCTTAACTGCTTAATAATCCCTAAAATATGCAATATATCCAATGCATATTTTTGTTGAGACATAAAAATACCTTTCCAAGATAGTGACACTTCAATACCCAAAAATTATTTTAGATTACCAAGATCCTTGATACGGAATTGAAGCTAGAGATAATCTTTGAGAAGTTGGAGTTTTTGTGCATCATTTCCTGTAATGAGTATGTCATCGACATAAATTAATATGCCAATAAATGATGTGCCTTTTACTTTGGTGAAGAGTGAATAATTTGCCTTGGATTGTCAAAAACCTACATTCTAAATGGCAATGGAGAATTTAGAGAACCAATTGTGAGAAGCTTGTTTAAGGCCATACAGTGACTTGTTGAGCTGACATACCAAGTTCTTCCCCTGTCGGCGAAGACTAAGAGGAGGAACCATATAAACCTTTTCGTCAAGATCACCATGAAGGAATGCATTTTGGACATCCAACTGATGAAGAAACCAATTACGAGAAGTGGCAACAACAAGTAAGCAGCGGAAAGTAGTGAGTTTGGCTGTAGGAGAAAAGGTTTCAAGATAATTCACACCTTCAACTTGAGTATAACCTTTGGCAACGAGACGTGCTTGTTCAATAGTCCCATTAGAGTTATATTTCATACGATAAACCTATTTGTAGTCGATGGGTTTGTAGCGAGTAGGAAGTGGCACAAGAGACCAAGTGTGGTTGAGGGCAAGGGCATCCAACTCAGCTTGCATGGCGGCACACCATTTAGGATTTAAAACTGCTTGAGCATAGGAGGTAAGTTCCATGTGACCTGAATGTGAGCTAAAAAAGAGCGATGAGATGGAGAAAGATGAGAGTATGAGAGAAAGTTAGAAATAGGATGTTTTGTACCTATAGGAATTGACATTGGTTCAGGAGATTGGTGGGGAGAAACAATAAGATGAGAGAGATGGTAGTCATGATGCCATACAGGTGCATGTTTGGGGTGAGTAAAGACACGAAGTGGATTAGGTTGAGAGACAGGCTCACTTGGAGTAGGGGTTAGGTTAGGGGTAGTGGAAGATATAAGATCCATAGAGAGAGAGAGAGAGGGTGTAGGTTGATGGTCATCTTGTTGGTTATGTGGTAGTGGTGTGGGTTCGACAGGATAAGAAGGGGGAATGTCATTTTAGGGTAGTGGCAAGACAGAGGAAGGACTATATGGACGGGTTTGATAAGGAAAACTATTTTCAAAGAAGTGGACGTCCTGAATGACAATGAATTTTTTATTATCTATATCATAAAGTTTGTAACTTTTTTTGACCCGTGGGATACCCAATAAAGATACAACGATGAGTACGAGAATCAAATTTATGAGATGGATGGACAATGGTAGCATAACTAAGACAACCAAAAACACGAAGGTGAAAAGGGTAGGTGAATGATTATATGGAAGTTAAAAAGGACTTTTATTGGATAATAAGGGAGTGGGTAAACGGTTTATGATGTAGACAGCGGTAAGAACACATTCACCCTAAAATTGTAGTGGGAGATTGGATTCACAATGAATGGCACGAGTGATATTTAATATGTGACGGTGTTTGCGTTCCACCACACCATTTTTTTGTGGAATATAAATGCAAGATCGTTGAAACTCAATGCCATGGGAGAGGAATAAAGGTTGCATGGAAACAAATTCAGAGCCATTGTCATAACAAATTGTTTTGATGGAAAGATGAAATTGATTCTGAACAAAAAAATTAATTTTTTTGAGAAGATATTAAGTATCATATTTTTAATTTAGTAAAAAAAAGCCAAGTGCATCTGCTAAAATCATCCACAATAGTTAGAAAAAAACAGTCTGTTTAGCCATAGGACAAACACCACAAGTTTTGTCAAAAGAAACAAAAATAAAAGAAAACGATTTATGGAGTTGGAGACGGGCATGTGATGGGTGACCGAGGTGTTGATGCCAAAGATAAGAAGTTGGTGGAATGTGACAAGAAATTGGTGACGGTGAGGGTAGTGACATGTAGTATAGACCACCGCTTTGTTTACCCCTATCCAATCATCTTTCCCTTAGCCAAGTCCTGCAAGACACAAAAGTCAGGAAATAGGATGATGTAACAATGCAATGATTTAGTGATTTTACTAGCAGATAAAAGATTCAAATTGAATGATGGAGCATGAAGAACATCTATAAGAGTAATGTACTTCTTAAAAAGAATTGTGCATGTGGAATCAATGAGTACAAATGAGCCTGTAGGTAATTTGACAGAGGGTACATGTGAGGGATTCTTGTCAATAAAACAAAAATCCAAGGTTGAGAAAAAATGGAATTGATGGAAGGAAAAGAGGGATTAAACAAACCTGCTGCATTAGCAAAAACATTGGAGTGGCCAGATGAGGAATTGGTGGAAAACTTTACCATAGCAGTTGTGAGTTGTTTGCATTGTTCATCAGTGAGCCCATAAAGAGATTCTAAATTGTAGGCTGATTAGGTCGTTAGCATGGTGTGACTCAGTACCATTGGATCGCTTGGGCTAGTGGAAGGAAGTTGTCTGGCTTGTTGTATTGAGAAGGAATTGGTGTCCACTTGATGGGTTTTTGGTGTTTATCGTGCACCATAATTTCCACCATGGTTGCGCCCATAGATCCTGTTGCTGTGGGAGTTACCACTAGTTGAAGGGGTAATTTTTCTATCACCACAATGAAGTTTATGCCCTGGTAGATACCCATGGAACTTGTGACAAGTTTCAATATTATGGTAGTCACGATAATAGTAACTACAATGGAGAGGATTACCATTGGTGTCGTGTCTCCGAGATCGATTTTGAGAAAAGTTATTGTTTCTGGTGTGTTGGATGGCTGCAGCAAAGGAGAAGTTTTCAGTTGTGAATGAGCCAATTTCCCTTTGTTTTTCTTCTTGGGTAATTAAAGAATATGCTCTACGAACACTTGGGAGATGATTCATAAGCAGAATTTGACCACGCACTACATTATAAGAGTCATTAAGACCCATTAAAAACTACACGATGTGATCTCGATCTTTTTGTTCATTGTTTGTTCTCATACCCCCACAAGAACAAGTAGGAGGAAGATTATAAGATGCAAGCTCATCCCATAAAGCCTTGAGCTTGGTGGAATATAAGGATACCAACATGGTTCCTTGAATGTGAGAAACGATCTACTTTTGAATTTGAAAGATTCATGGAGCGTTTCCTTAGGAAAATTTGTCTTCAAGATCTACCCAAATTTCTCTTGTAGTGTCTACGTAAACCATGTCATCTACTAAGTCGGAGTCAATTGAAGATAATAACTAGGAAATAACCATCTTGTCACAACGATCCTAAAGAGTGTAATCATCGAGTTTCTGGGTAGATGATGTTTGTTCAATGGAGTCGTCAACAAAACCAATCTTGTTTTTGGCGGGAAGAGCAATAATTATGGAACGACGCTAGGTTGCATAATTATCACCATTAAGTTTCTTGGAAACCAATAAAAGGTCTGGGTGATCAGAGGAATGAATAAAAAGAGGGCTAGAAGACTTCATTACCGGATTCTGTCAGTAGGGGAACATTCCATCTCACCTATAAAGATAAATCAAGAGTCACCAGGGTGCTCTGATACCATGTAAAATCAAATTTGTAGTATATTATTTCTGCATTGAATGAATTGATACATAACGATGATACAAGGAATATAAAGATACAAGATGAGCTATTCTTGGTAACTAACTAATCTAGGGTAGAAATCTGGTTTGACCCATATAATTATAATTAAATATATAATTACAGAAGTTACGAGATTTCTTTCCTAACAATTTTTCTTTTAGAAGGCTGCTGAGTGTTTATCAAAATTGAGAGCTACTAGAAATTCTTTATTATTTTCAAGATTAGGAGGCAAATGAAGAACATAACCAGAACTTGAAAAACATTGGAGCTAAACTGAAAATTTTGGTGAAGAAGAGTGAAACCTTATGCAGAATCTGTGTAGAAAAGATAATCTTAGGAATAAAAAACTGATGGAATTCCTCCATTAATAGTTTTGATTAGACCTTATGAATTTAGAATTAAAACTAAATGTTTTTAGCTTTAAATTAGGTGTTTTTTAGTTGAAAAACTATTTTTATGTATGTTTGCATAAATTTGAAAAAAATAATTCTTTAAAAATTACTTCCAAATCCAAATTTAAGTTGGAAAAAATTATATTTTTGAGTTTATTGTAAAATAGTTTCTTAAGCTACAAAATAATAAAGTAAGTGTGTAAAATAATATTTTTTTTAGAGTGTTGTTTATTCTTTGTTAGACTTTGTTTTTTATGGGATTAGTCCTGGGTTCATAATCATCACCAATTTTAAATGTTAATGAGGGTTAACTCTCTTTTTTTTTCTTTTTTTTTAAATTAATTTATTTTAATTTTATCCTTCAATATGTAATTTATTTGAAATTAATCTTCATACCTTTTTTATTCCTTTCTGTCCTATTGGGTTATCTTAATCATGTTCTCATGGTTGCGAGATTTGCGTACTAATCTAGATTGACTCAGATGTTTTTGTTTTCCATTACTATAAGATTAGTCCTGAGTTCATGATCAGAGTCATCAAACTTTTTTTATCCTTTTTAAAATTGATTTATTGCAATCATCATAAATCATCTGGAAATTGATCTTCATACTTTTTTTTAAACTTTTCTATTAAATTATCCTAATCTTGTATCCATAATCACAGGGTTTATAAGTTAGCCTTGTACTTAGTTGTTAAACTTGTACTTAATCAATAGGTTGATCTAAGATTCAAAAGCTTTTTTACATTATTTTTTTTGAAATCATAATTTAGTAATAAGAGTTTAGGACTAAGAGATTTGCTCCTCTTATAGTCTCAGATTCGAGCCATATGGTTGTCAATATGATAGTTACTAGAGGCTTACATGATCATTAACTTCATGGTCCCATAAATTAGTCGATATAACAGAACACATGTTAATAAAAAAAGTTTTTTTTTACCAAGACAAGTTTTTAATGCCTGCGATAGATAGGATGAACATCTAAGAAAAAAAAATCATGGTTTTAATGAAATAATTAACTCAATGATTGGTGAATTGATCCAATAATTCAATGAACTAGATTTTTTTTAATAAAAAATCAGCATTTTTTCACCATCTGGCGGGTCATGGGTCGGACCTTAAACGTAGACTTTGAATCGAATAAAAATGTTTTGATTTAGATCCCTATCCCTATCCCCAACAGGAACTGAAGTAACAGATAATGTAGTTTGATGTCTTAACAGATTGTTACAAATAAACAATAAAATCAGTCCAGCAAATGGGGACTCACTTTCTTCTCCCACAACTCTCCTTCCCTGCTAAAACAACGCCACCATCACTTCCGCTTCTAAACCATAATAACCACCATCTCTCTACCGGCAATCTTACTAGTAGGCCTAGTGGCCCTCGCTTGGCTTGGAAGAATCATGGTCCTACTTCAACTGGACGCTCCAGATTCAATTTTGAAGATGAGCTCAATACTGACAGTGGTGATTATGATGACGAGTTTGGATTCAGTGGAACTGGGAAGCAGAGGGTATGGTGGTTGGATGATGATGATTGGGATGATGATGATCTGGATGATGATGAGGAGGAAAATGAGTTCGGGGTTTTTCAGGTATGTTAAAGGAGAGGATTTTCTTTGTATGTAATTGTTATTTTTTCTTCTCTAATCATGGGAAATCGAGGTTTTCTTGTCTTTAAGATGATAAAGATTGGATTTTGGTAGCTGGGTTTTGTCGGCTGCAATGGAAGTGTTTGAAATGAAGAAAAGATTGAAATTTTATCATTAATCAAAAGTAACTGAGTGGAAAATACTACTACGAGATGCTAGAAAAGCTTCTAAGAGCTAAATGAACGACCAATTACTGTATAAAGAAGAATGTTTGGGATTAGAAATTGCATCACTTAGCAGCTTAGTATTCTGAAGTCTTCGTACTCACAAACTGCACAATCCACTTAGTAGTGACATAAGAAGTAGAACCAGCGTGGCCGTGAATTTCTTTTGTTTCTATGAACCTAGATGCAATAAACAGCAACTTTCCATGACATTCTCAACAAAACAAAGAGAAATCACTTCATTTGCAGAGCTTTTTGCCAACCAAATTCAGTAGCCCGGTTTAGCTCTCCTGTTAATCCCACTTTTCATTAATACAGAAAGCCACGCACTTTTGGAATAGACACAATCAATGAAGTGGTTATGATCCTTATCTTTCATTTCCACAGAGTAAACAAATAGGATTGATGTTTTTTTGCACCTCTTGATCTGCCTGTCGTCGGTTAAAGTATCCTAAATTTCCTCGGATCAGGTGTATGCCAATCCACCCTGTTGCTTTTAATTATGAGAAACGCCTAGGCACTCCTTGATGAAAGCTTCCTATCTGAGCTTAATTGCCACACCGTATTGTCATCATGCATATCATTTGAAAGATTACTCCACATATAGCTCCCTGAAATTCTGCTAGAGATTCAGACCCTGTATGAGATCAACTCCATTCACTAACTCTAATCACTTCATTCACCGTAGTATCAGCTGGAGGCCTTGGATTTTGAATCACCTTCAATCCATGCTTCTTGACAAGAGGGAAACGGGGATGCCAGCAATCCCACCAGAGATGAGTGGCATTACCATCACTAATTATATGCATAATTTGATCCCCAGACCATCTCCTTTAGCTTGAGAATTTTCTTCCAGTTCCAGGCTGCAGTCAGGTGGTACTTTTAAGCTCCAGAAACTCTTTCCGCTAAGCTTGCAAGCTGAAATCCAGGCCTGAGTAGTAACAATGTTGCATTGGTTTTTCTCTTCTTTTTCTTTTGTATTTTTTTAAAAAAAGTCTTTAATTCTATCTGTTAGTTTGATTTTGGAATTAAGAAATGATATAAGGGAAGACAGTCTTATTGGTTTACTCAGGAAATTTCACAGTATTGGATGTTCCCATTACCTTTGTAGAGAAACCTTTTTTCACTTACTTTGATGTTCATGGTAATGAGGGAAGCCTTAATCTCATGTGTAGGTGATTTTAAATTTCTGATATTGTTGCAAGGACCATAATCCAGCTGTTGATTATTTCAATGGATAAAGGGTGAATCTTTGCAAAATATGGTTACTTGAGGGTGGGGGAGTGATTTTTCTTGGTGTATCACATGATTATTAGTTGTTTCTTTCTTGGGTGAGGAAGAGAGAGGGAGAGGAGGAAAAACATGTTTCCCTTTTGATGCCGGTTCCGCCTTTGTCTAGATATATCGCTTAGTGTTGATTGTAGCAACATTTTAAGTTGGGATCACATGTTTTTAAGAAAGGGGCAAGGAACAAAGCATATTTGGGCAGAGTTCTTGCTGGATTGTGGCTAATTAGTAACTTGGAACTGGTGGCGAAGGAAGACTTGCAAAGGGTGAGATCCGCTGAGAAGCTGATAGTTTATAAGTTTTTGGAAGGGGACATTAGACATTAGCAGGGTTGCCCTCAGAATGACATGCTATTTTATTAGCTATTTTTAGTGCCCGGTGCTTCTACGTACTAATATAAAGATGATCCTTTTTTGTGCTTATGGAAATTATGGTGCAAGCAGTCAATGATTGTTGAAAAGGAAGAATCATTCCAATATAGATAATGATTTCTGCATGAATATAATGAGCTCAATTTGTTATCACATCATATTTGCTTTTGTTTTCGTAGCTTTGTTAAGCTTGTTTGTAACCCACCTCTATGATTAGTCTCATCTTTGGCTGGGGCTGCTAAAATTGCATTCTTGGTTGCCAATTCATTTGTAAACTAGCTGATCCTTATTAACTGTTTTTTTTTTTAATTATTATTATTATTATTATCATTGTTGTTGTTGACAGAGGTTTCTTCTCAACTGTAAAACATAATGAGTTTATATTATGTGCAATATAATTTCCTGCATAGCATGACTTCATGTGATTCAGTGCAGGTAATTAAAGCTTTTGGTTGGATGATTCCGGCCGTCGCCGTATCATTTCTGCTAGGAACTGACAACCCAAATGCGTTCTTAATGGCGTTAGCAGTTCCGTTAGGACAGACTGCCTTGTCGCTTGTACTGGATAAAGTCTGGGGAACTACAAGCACTAATCGAAAACGCAGATCAAGAACCAAAACCAGGAAAAAGCCATCTGCTAGAGCTTCCAGCAAAACAAAAAAGACTGGGCCTAAGGCAGGGGAATACAAGACTAATGAACGAAAAGGGAGTTACCAGTCGTGGGTGGCGGCAACAGATGGTGGTTCCACCACGAAAAACACCAGCAGGGCACCCGGTTTTGGCGGATGGGATGATCTCGATAAAGCAAGCTACAAGGCCGCCGGAAGGAGAAGTCAAAAGGGAGATGAGCGTCCAAAACAGAATGAAGGTAAATTAAGTAGGAGAAGAAGAGTCAGGGACAGACCACTTCTTCTTAGGCTGCTGATTGCTGTTTTCCCATTTTTGGATTCTTGG
This sequence comes from Salix udensis, assembly GCA_029204005.1. Lineage (NCBI taxonomy): Eukaryota > Viridiplantae > Streptophyta > Magnoliopsida > Malpighiales > Salicaceae > Salix > Salix udensis. The sequence continues at coordinate 11,361,317 of CM055037.1, forward strand.
AGTAAGTTCTTATAATTGTTTGTCATCAACCTTCCATAATATTGGAAAATGTCTGGAGAGATACGTGAACACTAAGCATTATGTGGAGAAAAATTGAAGTTCCACGACAGGCTATCAGAATATATATGAAATTATTTCCATCACATTATCAAACACTGAACTACTTGATTGAGAGTGTCTTGATTTAAGAAATATTTCTTGATAATAATATGTTATTTTAATATATTTTTATTTAAAAATAATTTTAGAAAAAATTACTTCCATCCATTGATCAAACACTCGAACTACTTGATTAAGAGTGTCATGATTTGGCGTGGCATGATGACAGACGATTTGCGATTTTCACAGTAGATATTGAGTTCAAGTCAGAGTATGTATCTCTTGTATAAATTTTAGACAGTTGAGGTTTTACTCGTTCATCTAGATCTACAAAATATGTTTTTCAGAGAGTGAAGTTTCCTCGTATAAAAAAAAGATAAATTTTTTGATTATATTTTCCTCAACATAAGCCTGTTCTTTCTGTTTGTCCCCTCCTGACTTTTCTCTATCTTCTTCAACAGTTCTTCATGAAATGCTTTCACATTACCAATGCTCCACCTGCTTGATCTTCATCAAGAAAATTAAACCCATTTTGTTAAAAAAAATTATGGCGGCACAAGTTTGTGCCCTAATAAGATATTTAATCATCCAAATACACAAGAACAGCTTTGAAATGGAGAATTTTGAAGGTCTTATTATCCAAATGTAGAACTAGCAGAGTTTAGTGATAACAATTTATTTCTTACAAGGTTGATGAGTAGTATGGGGATTGCTGTGTGTGTCGGTGCATGCTGCATGTTGTCCATGGAACTTATGCATCACAGTGAGTAAGTTGAGTTGCCAAATTATTTCTATAAAGTTTTTTTTTTAAATTAAATAATTTCATCTTAATTTTTTTTTGGTGTTTTTAAATAATTTTGATGTTTTGATATAAAATAATATTTTTTAAAAATAATTTAATATATTTCTAAATAAAAAATATTTTTAAAAAACAATATCAATCAACAATCAAAGTGTTAAAAATAGTTTTCTCAACATTTCTAATTCGGCATTCAATCATTATTGCACAACGTCCAAGCGTTAAAACTTCACAAATAAAATTAAATAGAATCAAATTCAAGTCTGAAAAATAAAAATAAAAATAAAAAATGGCAGGAAAATCCGTGCTGTGGGGAATGGGAATTTAAAGATCCGTATATGCTCCATAGTATGGACAAACCCGTAAAACGATGCGTTTTTCCTTAGAAAATGACATTATTTGTGCTTCATTTTCAATGTTGATGGTACTTGTGTTTATTAAAATTATATATATTTAGCTCTCGAGTATAGCATTGATATTATTTGATGCGCGTTTGAGATTTGAGTAGATATAGAAATATCATATTTTTAATCTATTTTTTTAATTTATATTATTAATTATTTAATGATCTTTTAGATCCATCTTTCATGTACTAAAAATCATATAATAATTTATTTTTTTTAAATTATTTTGATGTATTTTTAAATGAAAAAAAATATTTTTAAAAGCAATCACAACCACATTTTCATGTGTTAATATTAAAAATATTTTTTTTTAAAAAAAGAACATCATTTTAATGCATTTTTAAACGAAAAACAATTTCAAAAGCAATCACAACCACATTTTCATGTGTTAATGTCAAAAATAATATTTTTTAAAAAAAAAGATATCATTTTGATGCATTTTTCAAATGAAAAATACTTTTAAAAACCATCAAAACTACATTTTTATATGCTAATGCAAAAAATAATTAAAAAAAATAAATTATTTTAATATATTTTTAAATAAAAAACTATTTTAAAAAGTAGTGATAACCACACTTTCACTAGTTGAAGTGTGTACGTGGGCGATGTGCTTGCAACTTGTATGAAGTCAACTCCATGAAATGGCTACACAAGGCAACATAAGTTTTCATCCCTTAAGAGACTTGATGAGATCTGGACTTCAAAATTAATAATTTATTTATATTAATTAAAGGCATTTTACCCTTTAAGAGAGTTGATGAGATCTTCTTGCAAGTTGAGGTTCAACTTCTAGCCTTCGAAAGAGTGTGCTCTCATGATCTCATAAAAGAATTCATGATAAACGTATTATAGAATAATATAAATTATATTTTAGGACCTTACTTAATAGTTTAAGTTTTTAAATGAGATGATTCTTTGACATGGTATCAGAGCCTTGTTGACTTAGCGGTCACGAGTTCGAATCTCACCACTCCATTTTATTTGATAAAAATAATAGCATACAATATAGTATATGTTTGTGCAAGTATCAAACCTAAAAGACTTTTATTTGAGGAGATGTGTCAATGAATAATATAAATTATATTTCTAAGACCTCACCTCACAACTTAAAATTAAATAAAATAATAAAGTTCACCTCTCGAAACAAATACAATAATAAAAAGTAAAAACTAAAAAAAAACCCTCGAGTTAACTTTATTATAAATTTGTGATTTAGGATATGAAATAGAAAGAAACTTTATGGAAGAATTAACAGCAAAACTCATCAAAAATGAAGGTGCAATAGTTTAATATTAATAAAGGATAAAACTTAACAAAGATTAAAGTCAATTATTAATGATTATTTATCTAATTAGATAAACTGACCCGAGTTCTTTTGGCACTTCTAACCAAGGTTGTCAATATCGTTCTGGTTGTTGTTCTGCTTTTTTTATTAGTACGGAACGTTTCAGTTTCGAGGTATTTCGGCATGCCGTTTCGGAGTTGTACTATTTATATATAATTAATTATATATATATATGAAAAAAATTAAAATATTAATTTAACAAGCATAATTAAAATTCAAGATAAATTAACTTTAAATTATACAATATAAACACAAAGTCAAACAAACATAATCTCAAAATTAGAAACACAATCACAAGTTAATCAAAATAAGGAGGATTTTAAGGCCGGAACGGTACCGAGACATTCCGACCAGAATTTGGCCAGTATTTCCGGAACGGACCGAAATTAAAACCGAGACAAAAACGACACCGTTTTATCTCTGTTTTTTTAACAGAACAGAATATTCAGACCATTCCGGCCAGAACAAAACAATATTGACAACCCTCCTTCTAACCTCCAAAGAAGTGCTCTCACGATCCCATAAAGGATGTTCTATATAAAATATGATCATGAGTCATGAGGGATAATTAATCACGAAATTCCGAAGGAAAATCATAAATAAATCAGAAAAGATTAGATCAGGATCAAAATTTTATAAACATTAAAAAATGCATATATAATGATGATGATGATTAAAATATTGATAAATTTATGTTTTTTTTGTCAATAAAAGTTATTGAATATTATTTCAAGAACATTAAAGTAGATAATTCTCACTCGGCAGCTTCCTAACCATGAACTTAGACTACGTCGTTTCCACGTACTTATGCTACCGAAAGTATGACTTGGTTGATTAAAGAAGCCTTTTAAATTGTATGTAATGATGTTTATCTAGATTCTTTTTGGTAAAGATTAGATTGCTTGGATCAAAGAATTCAAAGAATTCAAAGTTGATAACGTTTAGAAAAAAATATACTATAGTCTTGATATTTCTATATAGTAAAATATAATTATATGATAATTAGACAATTAAAAGACACTTATAGGTAATTGATGTAAATATGATCTGTGGAAAAGAATATTAACAGGTTATAGAAGACATTGATGGTTATAGATCATTGATATCATTTGTTTATATAAGAAAGATGACAAATAAGATGGAGATATCATAGAAACTCATCAAAAACTCAAATCACTGCATTGCAGTTTTATCAAGTTCTTAAGACATTTCAAGCTTAAAATCGATAGGTGATAGTTTATAGGCGATAATTATGTGAGCGATATTTTTAGTTAGCGATACAATAGTATGTGATAAAATAATAGGCGATATGAATGTCACGCCCACGCCGTTGAGAAAGCAGCTTCAGCACGCCCCACAACTTGGAAAACATCCCAGTGCTAGAAATGGGTCTTTCACAGGTCTGAAAAACGGGTCATCGATATAAGTAATACATCGAGCCATATGCCCCCTATTTTATTCTAGATTAAGCAACGATGCACAACACCCACACACCCGCGACAGGTCTATAGATGACCCACTAAGCTATCGCACCCTAGTCATGTCACGAGGAGTGTTTTAGTCGACTGAGAAAAACAAGATCTTCTCTTTCTCGGAACAAGCAGACAAGACACATGTGCGGTGACGCCCCCCACCAACTTATTATAAAAACATAGATGTGAAATTTAAAAACATGTAACTTATTATAAAAACCATGTGTAAGGATTGCAATTCAACCATGAAAGAAGAATTAGCATCTTAGGGTTATAGATATCAAACAAGACTTACAAGAAGGTATGAATTTCTCTTCAAGATTTAGTTTGTAAGGACAATCTAGACTACTTCAAGCTCATCCTCAAATAGAAACCTACTATGAGAATCAAAAGATGCTAAAGGAAATTTAAAAAAAATAAATAAATTACCTAGAAAAAAGTCTTTAAAAACACATCTTCGTTTAAAGAAAGCTAGAGTAAGGTCAGATCTAAAGAGCATGAATGAGCTAATAAAATTCAAGAAAATAAAAGACTTAGGGATGTAGCTAAAACTATACAAAGAATATTATAGACTATAAATAAATGAAGAGCATTAAATATTAGGAAAAATTTCCAAAGTATTTTTTTTTATTAATTAGATCAATGATAATTTGATCATTAAAATGGATGAAAAAAAATAAAGGATACCTAATTAATTATATCAATAAATAAATTATCCAATGTTTGATATTGTGATGCTACTAAAATATTTTTTGTTTGAAAATTCATCATAGTGAAAGAAATCAACACATATAAAATATAAAAAAATACTAAAAAACATTAATTTAATTTTTTGTAAGACAACATTTTCATAAAACAACTAAAAATGATTTTTTTTAATCCCAAAAATAAAATTATTTAAGATTGTGTAATTTAATCTAAAAAAACACAGTGAAATGATTTTTTTGAATAAAATTATGAATATATATAATATTACGAGAATACAACCATTAATCTCGCAAGGGCATTACATTCTCTGATTGCTCTGAAATTTTAACATAATATATATAAATATATTAAGATACTCCTCGTAAAATTTTATCTTAATTTAACAGTCGGATTAAGAGATATGATTGATATTGTAAAATTATTTATTATTTTTAAAAAATACTATTTGGCCGAAACCGGAACGTTTCGACCAGTATTTGGCCGAAAAATCCAGAATGAGCTGGACTTTAAACCGAGGTAAAAACAATTCTGTTTTGTCTTGTTTTCTTAACTGGTACGAAACATTTCGGTCGAAATAAAATAAAAGCTGACAACCATAATTGAAAATATTTTTTAATACATTAATATAATTTTTTTTTGTAATTTTTTTTATATTAGTATCATAAAAATATTAAAAATTTTAAATTTATAATAAAATAAAAAATCTTTTTTTTTGAAAAATACTTTTAAATTGAAAAACACCCCTTACAAATCAAGCATCCCATCAAAAATTTCCAACCCCCATCACAAACCAGCTCATCACACCCAATCACACCCAATCACACCGTCGCCGCCGACGCCGACGCCTTACCTCATCCTCACCACCGCCACAACACAGACAACAAGAAAAATCCATTAACCATTACCAAAATCAGAAAAATCTTTCCAAGCCAACTTGTAAATTAAAAAAGAATAATTGAAAAAACAACTTCCTAATCCTTCCCTTTCTTTTTTGACACAAAAACCTCCCTAGTTGCCATCTCAGACAGCACACAAACATTTTCATACCTCTATTTTAGATGCGCCTACTGTTGTTTACTCCAAACCCCATCAAAACCTCTTCATCATTGTATTTCCTCAACCCGCTTCGATCCATCTTAACCAAACTCACCTTGCCAACTCAGAGATCTTTCATCCCTGCAAGAATGGCAATCCCTCCAAGATCAATAGCAGCAGCGCCATCTTGCACTACAACATCAGGCAACAGTAGCATCAACATTGGAGAGGGTCTTGCTAGTAAATTCTGGATCAAGTTTAGAAGAGAATCTATTTTTGCTATGTACACTCCTTTTGTCATCTCTTTGGCTTCTGGCACTCTCAAAATTGATTCTTTTAGGCATTATATTTCTCAAGATTCTCACTTTCTCAAATCGTTTGCTCATGCGTGAGTGCCCCTTTCTCCTTTTTCTTATTTTTTAAGCTATTTTGATTCTTGTGTTCTTTTGGAATTCTTGATTATTGTGATATAGTGATGGAAATATTGTTTTTTTCACCTTCCCTTTTGTGGGTTCTTGGTTTGTGGGCGAGTGAAGTAATGATTGATAATTTATGGTTTAAGTATTTCAGGTAACTAAGAGAGAAAGGAATTAGCGAAAATTTGGAGATCTTCATGAAAGAGTTTGGTGAAGTATCAAATGGAGTTTATTGGATTATTAAACTGTGAAGTGAAAGATAAGATAAGATAATTTATGATTAAGGTTCGGTCATTAGGAGGGAGAAGAGAGATTGTTTGATGGATAATGGAATTTCTTTTTATCATTTCTGTAATTAACCTAGTTGTTTGGAAGCTGAGAAAAGTGTGGGAAAGGGGAGAAAAAATGGTTTGATTTTGGACAAATAATGTTATAGAGTAGTAGAAAAGATGAAAGCAGCGGTGGTGCGTACTAATTTAGATGTGTTATCTGTGAATGGAAATAAAGTAATTTTTTTTTGATGAAGTGGCATTTGATTTCTATATGGCTCTAGAAACATGTTTGAATGATCTGTTTTTAATTTCAGGTTCTGTATGTGTGTATTGGTTTTTTAGCATGTTTAATAAGAAATCTTGCAAAATAAAATGTTTGGGGGTAGGGGGTCAATTAAGGCTGGAGGATGTCCTATGCTTAAACCTTTCCTAGTGAATGAGTTTTGATGATCTTCGCTTATAATATGAAGAGCTGGAATTAAATCTTATAATTCATTTGTTTGCTGAGAGCGGTGGAAGAAAAAATTGCAACCAAGAGCTGCTTCCCCTACTTTTTGTAAGCTAAGTTAATTAGACTTGTTGCCATATTTGACGAATTATGGTACTTTTCGGTGAAAACAATAGCAGCATCACCTATATGAATAAAATTCCTTCCATCTTTTCTTGTGTCAGTTTCCATCTACTAATTGGAGGTTTAAAATGTTATTGTTTGAAAAAAAAAGAAAATACTAGCTGCATCACCTGAGGTGAGTTACACAATTGAATTACAGACAATGTTTTATTTGCTTTTGTCAAGTATTGACTACATCAATAGAGTTAGGCTACTTTTCAACTGTTTGATTTGGTTTATTATTGATGTTATGGGATTTTAGGTTTGAATTGGCGGAAGAGTGTGCTGATGATGATGAAGCAAAGCTAGCAATCTCTGAGTTGAGGAAGGGTGTCTTAAAGGAGCTGAAGATGCACAATTCATTTGTACAGGTTAGATAATTGACGTTGAAAGCACAGCTTCCTCTTCTTTTCATTTCTATTTGCTATTTTGTTATTTGTTTTGATGGAGAAAAAAAAATAGTTTGAGTTTTTTTAACCTTTGTTTGTGAAAGATGAGTTTTTTTCTTTCTTTCTTCTCTTTTTATGGGTTCCTACTAATGCCATGTTTAAGCATCTTTTCCTTCTGCTGATATTTTGTGAGAATCCTTAAGGATCATTTCTTTGTTGCCTTGCTTAAAACAGCTTTATTATGGAGACTATTTTTCCTTCCCCCCTTTGCATTCTGAAATTCCAGTTGTTGAATCTATGTTACTGTAATGTGGTTCTGTCATCATGCATTTTGTAGCTTTACTTCTGCTTGCTCCTTCCAGGAAGCTCATTTCCATCAGTGGGCCACGGAGGAGAATAATTCTTCAACACTGGAATCTTAAGGAACAAATTTTCTGCTTTAACCCCTGTGATGTTCATTCGTCATACTAGTGCTACTAAAATCATACTATTTTTACTTTATATAATCAAATTAGAGATGACAAGTTTCTAAAGAGGTGACTGCAACTTTTGTAGTAAACTAAACGAGGACTGATGAGTTCACAGGAAGGGCACCTCATCTTAATCACCATTTCTTGTGTGCCTTGAAGATTCTTTCTTTTAACACTTTGGAGCTAGTACCATAGATCTGTCTTAAAATTTTAATTTTCACCTAAAATAGTGTAATTATAAATAAGCTTACACATCTATCAATCTTTATTTCTCCAATGCTGTAAGCATATGGATGTCTTAAATGAAACAGTTCTGTCAGTGTTCTGAATGTTTGAAATATCCAGGAATGGGGTATAGACCCAGGTAAAGAGGGGACTATCAATACTGCTACTGTAAAATACACAGATTTCTTGTTGGCCACAGCTTCTGGGAAGGTTGAAGGAGTGAAAGGTCTTGGTAAACTTGCAACGCCTTTTGAAAGAACAAAAGTTGCAGCCTATACTCTGGGTGCCATGACTCCTTGCATGCGGCTGTATTCCTTTCTTGGCAAGGAACTCCAGGCAATTTTAGGTCCGGAGGGTAATGGGCACCCTTACAAGAATTGGATCGACAGTTATTCGTCTGAGAGTTTTCAGGTAATTCAAAGTATTGCCGGTGGTATTTTGCTTTGTAATGGGCCTCCTGATTACACTTTCCTGATTCAATCTGAGGTTAAAATATATTTCATAAATGGCCTACTCTACCCCCAACATCTCAACTATTGTACTCTTTGAAATCTAGGCATCAGCTCTGCAAACTGAAGACTTGCTGGATAAACTTAGTGTCTCCTTGACAGGCGAGGAGCTTGACATCATTGAAAAGCTTTATCACCAGGCCATTGAAACTTGAAATAGAATTCTTCCTTGCTCAGCCAATTGCCCAGTCAACTTTAGCTCCCCTGACAAAAGGGCATAACCCTGAAGAAGACCGGCTTGTCATATTTTCTGATTTTGATTTGACATGCACTGTTGTTGACTCTTCTGCCATTTTGGCAGAAATTGCGATAGTAACAGCACCAAAATCTGATGTGGTTCAACCTGAGACTCAAATTGTTCGGATGTCATCAGCTGATCTGAGGAACACATGGGGTCTTCTTTCTGGACAGTACACGGAAGAGTATGAGCAATGTATTGAAAGCATAATGCCATCTGCAAAAGGTACAATTTTTCTGTGCAAATTCTTGTGAGGTAGAAGTTGGACTCTATTAATTTTTGGGGGATGTGAAATGGGCTGTTGCTGAAGAAGTTAGTATAATAATAAATCCTGTCTGGTTTTGACTTTCTGATTTTTTGCAGTGAAATTCAACTATGAGGCTCTTTGTAAAGCACTTGAGCAACTTTCAGACTTTGAGAAAAGGGCAAATTCTAGAGTGATTGATTCTGAAGTTCTCAAAGGTTTGAATCTTGAAGATGTAAAACGAGCGGGTGAACGTTTGATTCTTCAGGATGGTTGCACTGGTTTCTTTCAGAAAATTGTGAAGAATGAAAATTTGAATACTAATGTCCATGTGCTCTCATACTGCTGGTGTGGTGATCTCATCAGATCAGCTTTCTCCTCAGGTATGCTCCTTCCATGTGAGAACCTTGAGTAAAGATCTCGTAACAGAAAACATATATAAGTTTGTGTTTGGTAATGCAGTTGAATGTTCATTTTCAAATTGCTTCTCATCTGAAAAAAGTGCATTTTAAGTGTTTTTTTTTAATGATTTTGACATCCTCATACCAAAATCATCAAAAAAAAATCAACATGGTGCTTTTTTCAGATGAGAAATACTTTGATAAGCACCTAAACTGCAATACCAAAGCATTCCCTAAAAAGAAAAGCTATATCTTGTTATGGTCCTGCCGATTTGGGTTTTTGGGAGGGGGAATTTGGAGGTGATCTACAGTTCAGTATTTTTGCGTGAAGCGACTGCTCTAAAACACTCAAAGTGATTTGGTGTACTGTAGCTTTGAATATGCACTCACACACATCAGTCAGAGTTTGTAGCTTTCTACTTTTCACATTGCTAACTCACAGGAACAGTGACCTCTTAATTACTATACAGTCTTATTGTTGCATTAAATTCTACTCCACTGATGATGATCCCTAACTATAGATGTTGAAAGTAGTTTGTGATGTAGGATAGCTCAATCCTTGTTGATACTCAATTAGTTGCATAGCCTACATTATGTGGGTTGCCGTGTTTGGTTTTTATCCTTGTTTTCCTGTTTTTCAAATCCACTTTTTGTAAGGACTACCTTTTTCTGAGAGAGATCTGCTCTAGTTTCAGATTTCCATAATCCTTTGCAGCATGTGAGCACAGATGAAAAATCTGTCTCATATAATGTGCTAATTTTGGGAAGAACATATCAGAAAGCAATAAAAACAACATGAAAATCGCAAAATTATTTGGAAACATATGCTATCAACTACTAAGGTGAAAAAATAAATAAAAAACTAAATGTTTGTTGTGCAAGCACCAACAAATTAAATGAAATGAAAGGTGTATCGTAATAAACTCCTTTCTTATTTAATTGTGTGGAATTGGAAGACAGCATTTATTGCAATTTCTTACTGCAATGGTTTTTTCTTCTTCATTTCTAAGATTTATGCATTGAAATTTTCTCATATAGTAACTAAAATGGAATATGCATCTAAAATTTGTGCAAAGAATTTCATGGCATGAGTCAACATAATAGGAGGATACAGAAGTCAATCCTGGTATGTTGGTGGAAATTTTACATAGAAACCTCTTCTTAAATATGCAGTAGATAGGATCACAACTTATAACATATGAGAAAGACTGCCGGTATTGTTACTCTTGATGAGCATAAGATCTCCATTAAGTTGAAAGAAAAAATTACTATCACACGGGGGAACTGCATTTCAGGAAACCTTAGAACAATAGATAAACCATTGGATCTAACAGTATGTATTTGAGTTATACACCTAACTGGGAGTTTATAAATGTTATTTTGGGGGCACACCTGAGGCCTTGCAATGCCCTGAGCTGCTGAGACTTAGCATGGCTGTGACATGCCTTGCCGTAGCGTGGAAAACCATGACTTGCCCACAACGTCTCTTCCAGGAGAACAAGATGTGGGTGAGCCTCCATGGTTACATAGTCACATTCTCTGACAGGTATGCATGCATACTGACAGAAAGGATACAAGACTAATCATGAATTGCTATTTATTTATATTATTGTTTCTAACATATAGAAATGACCATCATAGAATCCATATGTGGGCTCGATGAATCAAATGCTTAATCCTTGCTAACTGGAATCTAGATATCATAAATCATTGCTCAAAGTGTTGGGACGATAACTTGTTGATCTTGTCATCGATGATGCAAGGAGAAGTAGTGGAGTCGGTATAGAATATTTATTTGAGGCAATATCATCACAGCTTCTCAAAATCTGTTATCATGCTAATGCTGGTTATATGTCCTTACCTTTTGATCTCCCAGTCCCTTGTACTCTTTGAACCATAATCAGCCGTGGTTTGCTTTGTTGTTATACAGGGGGTTTGGATGCTCTAAATATTCACGCGAATGAGTTAATTTTCGAAGAATCAATCTCCACGGGAGAGATTGTTAACAAGGTAGAATCTCCCATGGACAAAGCTCAAGCTTTCAATGACATCTTAAAGAATTACAGCGATGACAGAAAGAACTTTGACTGTTTACATTGGAGATTCAGTTGGTGACTTGCTTTGTCTACTTCAGGCAGATATTGGTATTGTAGTTGGATCTAGTGCAAGCTTAAGGAGCGTGGGAAGTCAATTTGGTGTTTCTTTTGTACCACTGTTCCCTGGCCTGGTAAGAAAACAGAAAGAATCTGATGGAGAATCTCCTAACTGGAAAGGGCTATCTGGCATGCTATATACAGTCTCTAGTTGGTCAGAAATACATGCCTTCATTCTGGGGTGGTAGAATCTTTTTCGTTCGCACACTCTCCTGCGTTTTAGTTCGGAGAAATCAAGGAAATATTCATTGCTTGATGGAACACCAATACAAGATGATGGCCTATTTTATCAGGGGCCGCATATCTGCTGCTGTTTGTCCTTTTTTCTTTTCTTTTCACAGGTTTTCTGATAAAAAGTGTAATGAATTCTGCTGGCTGGATAATGCTGTGAACTTGGTATTTACAATCTCCTGTACTTTTGTTGCCAACCCCACCAATTCTTTCGTAGCCCATTGTAGATGCTTGTTGGCACTGGTTCTATACCTTAGTTTCTATAAATGTTATTTTTTCGGCATGTAGATGGGACTTGTCAGTTTGTTCATATGGTGCATGAATCTACGCATTGCTGGTATTTTGTTCTATTCATTGATGATGCATGAAGGTTCATATATATATTCACACACAACTTTACAATACTTGGATTAATATATTAGAACTAATAGGTTACGTGTTAAAAATCAATGGTAATGATCTATTTCTGAAATCATGGATGCAATTCATGAACAGAGCCAACAGATGCAGTGTAAGTTGCCATAATTCAAGGTGTTTCTTGATGAACTTCCGGGAAATGACATCAATACTGTTTTCAAGTCTTTGCCAGAATTCTATGAAGAGGTTAGAAAGAAGATCTTTGAGGGGACATCAATGCTGACTCTGTCAGGAATAGGAAGAGTTTAACTCATTTATGAATCCATTTTTTTAATATATTTTATTAAAAAAAACAGAGCGAAAATGTTTTTTAAAACACAGATTTCTCATTGATTTGGCCTGGTCAGGTTACAAATGGGGGGCACTATAAGGATTGTGTGAAGCTCTAGGAATTGAAATGCATGCAGAGAGAGAGAGAGAGATAACAAATTTACTTTTATTCATAATGAGCCAAAACTACTTCCATATCTAAACAAGCAACAAAAAATAACTTTTTAATTGATTTATGTGTTTTTGTCTTTTCCGCACATAGATGTTCACCTACAGTGTTTATGATTAAGGTTGTCTATTTCGTTCGGTTTCAGATGAAACAGTCAAAACGTTTCGTAGCAGTTAAAAAAAACAAGACAAAATAAAATCGTTTTTATCTCGGTTTAAATTTCATTCCAGATTTTTGGCCAAATACTGGCCAAAAATTCTGGTTTCGTTTCGTCCGTTCTATTTCGGCCAAATAGTATTTTTTTTTAAATAATGAATAATTTAACAATATCAATCATATTTTTTAATCTGATCGTTAGATTGAGATGCAATTTTACGAGGAGTTTCTTGATATATATATATATATATATATATATATATATTATGTTGAAAATTTCAGAGCAATCAGAGAATATAATGACTTTATGAGATTGATGATGACATTCTCGTAATATTATACTTGTTTTAGATTAAATTGTACAATTATAAATAATTTTATTTTGGATTTAAACTAGATTTTTTTGAACAAACATATTTAATTACACACACACACATTAACAGTATAACTCCGAAATAGCGACACCAAAACACTCCAAAATCAAAATATTCCATTCCAATTGAAGAAAAAAAATACCAATAGAAACAGTATTGAGAACCTTGATTTTGATAGCACTGTTTCTGCGAAACAAATTGTCCAGAGTTAATCATCAATACTATCTCCCAGGAAAAAAATAAATGCAATAATATGAGGTAAAATGTGATTCCAGGAAGAAGGAAATGCATGCAGCGACGCCTACCTGCTTCTTTCATATGATTAAGCTTCTCTTATCTTAACTTGAAAATATTTAATAAGAAAAAAAATGTACTGAGACATCACATTTTTAGCAGCAACGCACTGTGATAGAGAGAGGCTAGAAGGAATGAATTCTTGGCGTAGCTTCCCACCCTGATCATAACGTTCATATAATATAAATTATATTATAGGATTTTATATATAAACTTAAGTTTTTAGGTGAGATGGTTCCTGATATAGTATTACAATCTTATTGACTCAACAATCATAAGTTTAAATCTCACCATCCCCATTCTATTCGATAAAAAATCAAGCACAAGGTAGTGTAGGCTTGTGCAAGTTTCAAGCCTAAAAAGCTTTCATTTAAAGAAGTGTGTTAGATAATAATATAAATCATATTCGGGGATTCACCTATAAACTTTCAAAATTTAAATATTATTACATTTTACTAAAAACATAAATTAACACACGCACCTGAAATCCAAATCCAATAAATCATATTCTAGGACTTCATATATAAGTTTTAGGTTAGGTGGTTCCTGATATGGTGCTAGAATTTTATTGACTCAACGGTCATAAATTTAAATCTTTCCTCCCATTCTATTTGATAAAAAATCAAGCACAAGGTAATAATATAAATCATATTCTAGGGATTCACTTGAAAACTTAAGCTTTCAAAATTTAAATATTATTAAATTTTACTAAAAACATAAATTAACACACGCACCTGAAATCCAAATCCAAATCCAATAAAGAATATATAAATATTATATTACTAATGAGTAAAATGCTAATTAAAACGCCCCAACGTTAATAATGATCGTATGATCCAACACGTATTTCCATATCGGAAACGGTTTATACTCACTGCCTTTAAACTTCTATAAATATAGTATAATGCAATAGCCCTTGATCAACGGTTTCTGTCACCGTTAGGGTTAATTTGCTTCTGTATTTCTTAAGTCTTACCGTTAGATCACCGTTAGGGTTCCGACTGTAGCTTATCTTTTTCCCTTTTTTCATGAAATAACAGATTGCCATTGGTTCTGTTGAAAGCAATGTGCTTTGGTTTTCCTGAGTTCTTACAGTAAACCTAGGATGAATGCATTGTGATCCTGTTTCTATGATAAACAGAAGGTACGCCAGGAAAAGCATGGAGCATGAAGAAACCAAGAGTTGATCATTTAATAAATATTGGCAGTGTTTCTTATGCCAAAATTCATGAGGAAAAAAAAATTAAACTTGAATATAAAAATCAGAAATGCATACTGCTGGGATATGAAGAAAATTCACATGGTTACAAATTGTATAATCCTATGACAAAGAAGATGATCGTGTCAAGAGATGTGAGGTTTGGTGAAGGGCAAAAAATAGAACTCGAATTTAACGATCAACCACATAAACTAATTGTAGATGAAGAACAAATTCGAAAATGATAAAGAAGAAATCATGTTAGCTCCATCTTCATCAACTCAAACTAGTAGTCGTGTCGGTCCTTCAAGCTAAAAAAAGACAGTGCATAAAAGATATTTATGATGTAATAGAGAGAATCAATCTTGATGATGTTAATATGCTGTGTTTGATTTCAGGAAATGTCCCGATTATATTTGAAGAAGCATGTCAAAAAGAGAGATGGAAGGAAACAATGAAGGAGGAAATCAATTCCATTATAAAAAAAAATACTTTGAAATTCAAAACACTTGCTAAAGAACAAAATGCAATAGGAGTGAAATTTATTTTCAAGACAAAAAAAAATACAAAAGAAAAAAAATGAAAAACATAAAGCACATTATTGGAGAAGGGGTAGAGGCAACAATATGAAGTTAATTATATTTTTGAGTTATTTCCTAAAAAATAAAAAATAACAAAAATAAAATAAAAAGGGCTCACATTGGTTAAAAAAAAAAGTTGGAAATTTTAGGTGTATTCAATAGCCCGATCATACCTCTATTGTTCCCAATGATGAAGGAAAATACAAATTCACTCTATATTTTAAAAAATTATAGTTTATGTCATATACATTTATTCTTATTCACAAAAGATTTTTTTTTTCAAAACCTAATAAAATGGTTTTAATAAATTATGATGATAGTAGTTAGTTTTGTTTTTTAGTTTTCCAATTTTGAAAACAATTAAGGAATAAAATCGGTAGTGATTGATATGAAACAATGCCTACAATAATTCTGGAGATTAGGGAATCCAGAATAGCCCAACAGTGTCTATTGGTTTTAAATTTATTAATAAATATTGAAAAAATAAAAACAAAATAAATAAACCTAAAGGTTTTAAGGAAATCGGGCCAACGTTAACAATGATCGTATGATCCAAAACGTATTTCCATAATGGAAACGGTTCATACTCACCGCCTTTAAACTTCTATAAATATAGCATAATGCAGTAACCCTTGATCAACCAAACCCTACTTCTCAGTTTTCCCTACTCACCGGTCTCTCCTCGCAGCCAAAGTTTCCAAATCGATCGATCCATCACTTTCTTTATTCAAGAAAGCAATACTCTTCAATGGCTGACGTCCCCGTTGAAGAATCAATGCGCCTCTTACGTTTGGTGGACACAGACTCGACTGCTGATGATCAGTCCAAGATCATTGATGGGTTATCCAAGGGCTCCGAAGGTGTGATCACTCTTGAGGGATTGACGGCTGAACTGCTAGAACATCTCGAAGCAGCTTCCAAACAGAGGGAAATTGAAGATGATATTGAGTGTATTCTCACAGAGATTTTAAAGTTTGATGTCTGTTCTTTCCCATCCAATGATAGCCGAATTTGATCATTACTGGTGTAGTACTGTCACCGTTAGGGTTAGTTTCCTTCTGTATTTCTTAAGGCTTGCCGTTAGATCACCGTTAGGGTTCCGACTGTAGCTTATCTTTTTCCTTTTTTTTATGAAATAGTAGATTGCCATTGGCTCTGTTGAAAGCAATGTGCTTTGGTTTTCCTGAGTTCTTGCAGTAATGATCCTGTTTCTATGATAAACAGAAGGTACAGCAGTATACCCAGATCATGATAGATCAAAGTGACCATTAAATCGTTTTTTTTTATGATAAAACGAGACGATTTCATAGAAATATGATCAGGCTGCCATTAATTCTAGGTCAAGTTCGATATTTACTAGATCAACTAGGGCATGTATGAGCGTTGAGGCCCACCAGCACATTATATCTCAAATTGGTATCAAATTGATCGAGAAAAAAACATAATGTTAGATGGGAGGTTCATAAATAATTAAGTTTTCTGAAAAAAATTAATGGACTATATGATAATTGAAGCAAAAAAAATGATATGACACATTTGAAAATTAATGGAGTCATCTACTTGTATATCAATGCAATTAGAACAACACCAAGAGAGATTGAGAAATTGGAAAGTGTAGAACACCAGAATGGACTATATAATGCTTTTGAAAATTAGCCACCTGATTTGTCTTTTCAAGTAAAAAACAGAAGAAAATAATGAATAGTAATCATATGACACATGATCAAGTCTTTTTTCCCCTTCTTTAAAACAACATCGTTTTAGAATTTTAGTCAAAATTCAATTTGGTTATTTAACTTTAAATGCCTTTCAATTGCACCCTTAATTGACTCTAAACATTCAATTTTATACAATTTTTCCCTATTGAACTTCAATATCAGCCCTATGTTTTCACGCGCTTTTTTATTTTATTATAGTCCATGACCATTTTTTTATTTTTTTTCAATTTCACTCTTGATTTCAATCAATTAAGCCATTATGGTTTGGCATCTTTTGTGTATTGGTCTTTGGTTATAAATTTTTTCAATTTAGTGATTAATTGAACCTCAATTTGATTTTCTTCTGTTTTAACCCATGATTTTAATTAATTGACTTGATAAAATTAAATTTGGTACACTGAAAATCTAATTGTCTTAATTAAGCTCAAATTTTGCTCTTAAACTTAGTCTTTCAATTGAATCTAAATTAATTCTTAAATATAATTAAACTTTAATTTAGCCTATGATTAAATCAAATTGGCCTATTAAAATCTAATTATACCCTTGGACTTAATTTTTATTTAGATTTGTTCAATAATAATTTATTTTGACCTTGAATCTACAATGTTTTTTTAATTCTTAGGCACAACAATATACAATCAGGCTTTTGGATTTGTCCAAAATTCTAGCTTTATTTTTCCATCATGTTAGTCCTTTTTTTATTTTCTGGTCTTTATTTGTGTTTCTTTTTTGGAGAATAGCATAAAATATAAATTAAATCGCATTACTAGCTGCCAATGAAAAAGTTTATGCAAGCACAATATCATCATATAAGTGTTTAAAATGAAAGTTGATATTCTAATATTCTTCTCTATGAAATACGAAGAGAGAAAAGGACTTGATTAGGGAATCTACTTTAAGTACCATAAGGAAATTAAATAAATAATTATTAGTTAAAAATAAAAAAAATAGTAAAAGTTGATATTTATAAATATCTACTCACAAATGTACGTGTTCCTTCATCAACTATATATGAAAAAAAAAATAGTAATAAATTTTGCTAAGAGAAAGAAAGCCAATTGACAACCGCTCCCTGCTATGATTTGGCTATATGTAGAGATTTTACTATGATCATGTCCCACCCTTTTTAATATATACTTCGTAAAAAAAGTAAAATTAAAAACAAAAGGCAAGAATTAACAATAGCTTAAGAAAAGATATCAAGTCTTTAAGGGCGTGACGTGGTGGTATAAAATTTGAGATTTGTCTTGTAGGTCTCGTGTTCGAGTTAAAACATGTTCACCTTGTAAGAACCTTAGACAATCAAGGTCTTACTCACTTAATCCGGGACCGCAAAGAATACCTAAAGAGAGGTGGGTTTCCATTATAAAAAAATAATACTTTGAAATTCAAAACACTTGCTGAAGAACAAAATGCAATAGGAGTGAAATTTATTTTCAAGACCAAAAAAAAAAAATACAAAAGAAAAAAAATGAAAAAAATAAAGCACATTATTGGAGAAGGGATAGAGGCAACAATATGAAGTTAATTATGAAAATGTTATTGCTCCAGTACCAAGAATGGAAATAGTAAGAACAATATTTTTCCCTAGCAGCTCATAAAAGATGGAAGATATTCAACATTCTTGAAAAATAACCTTGAAGAGAAAGTTTATGTAGAACGGCCAATTGACTTTGTGGTAAAAGGGGAAGAAGAGAAGGTTACAAATTGAAAAAAACTCTTTATTTATAGGTTTAAACAAGCACTAAAAGCATGGAGATCTAGAATTGATGGTTATCTTTCATAAAAAGGATTCATAAGATATCATTAGGAACATGTATTATATATGGAAAAAAGCGTACAAGGTTGAGTGATGTTTGTTTGTTTATATGATGATGACATACTCTTCATAGGGGATGATATTACTATGATTCAAGGCTTCAAGCAATCCATGCTGAAGGAATTTGAAATAGCAGACCTTGGTCTTATGGCATACTTTTGGGATTAGAGGTAACGGAGTGCAATGATGAAATTTTCATTTCACAGGCCACATGTCATAACCTATTTTTGAGTTATTTCCTAAAAAATAAAAAATAACAAAAATAAAATAAAAAGGGCTCACATTAGTGGAAAAATCAAGTTGGAAATTTTAGGTGTATTCAATAGCCCGATCATACCTCTATTGTTCCCAATGATGAAGGAAAATACAAATTCACTCTATATTTTAAAAAATTATAGTTTATGTCATATACATTTATTCTTATTCACAAAAGATTTTTTTTTTCAAAACCTAATAAAATGGTTTTAATAAATTATGATGATAGTAGTTAGTTTTGTTTTTTAGTTTTCCAATTTTGAAAACAATTAAGGAATAAAATCGGTAGTGATTGATATGAAACAATGCCTACAATAATTCTGGAGATTAGGGAATCCAGAATAGCCCAACAGTGTCTATTGGTTTTAAATTTATTAATAAATATTGAAAAAATAAAAACAAAATAAATAAACCTAAAGGCTTTAAGGAAATCGGGCCAACGTTAACAATGATCGTATGATCCAAAACGTATTTCCATAATGGAAACGGTTTATACTCACCGCCTTTAAACTTCTATAAATATAGCATAATGCAGTAGCCCTTGATCAACCAAACCCTACTTCTCAGTTTTCCCTACTCATCACGGGATCTCTCCTCGCAGCCAAAGTTTCCAAATCGATCGATCCACCACTTTCTTTATTCAAGAAAGCAATAGACTCTTCAATGGCTGACGTCCCCGTTGAAGAATCAATGCGTCTCTTACGTTTGGTGGACACAGACTCGACTGCTGATGATCAGTCCAAGATCAGTGATGGGTTATCCAAGGACTACAAAGGTGTGATCACTCTTGAGGGATTGACGGCTGATCTGCTAGAACATCTCGAAGCAGCTTCCAAACAGAGGGAAATTGAAGATGATATTGAATTGATTCTCACAGAGATTTTAAAGGTTGATGTCTGTTCTTTCCCATCCAATGATAGCCGAATTTGATCATTACTGGTGCAGTACTGTCACCGTTAGGGTTAGTTTCCTTCTGTATTTCTTAAGGCTTACCGTTAGATCACCGTTAGGGTTCCGACTGTAGCTTATCTTTTTCCCTTTTCTTATGAAACAACAGATTGCCATTGGTTCTGTTGAAAGCAATGTGCTTTGGTTTTCATGAGTTCTTGCAGTAAACCTAGGATGAATGCAGCTTGATCTTGTTTCTATGATAAACAGAAGGTATAGCAGTATACCCAGATCATTATATATCCAAGTGACCATTAAATCGTTTTTTTTTTTTTTTATGATAAAACGAGACGATTTCATAGAAAAATGATCAGGCTGCCATGAATTCTAGGTCAAGTCCGATATTTACTAGATCAACTAGGGCATGTATGAGCGTTGAGGCCCACCAGCACATTATATTTCAAATCGGTAATCAATTGATCGAGAAAAAAACATGATGTTAGATGGGAGGTTCATAAATAATTAAATTTTCTGAAAACATTATTGGACTATATGATAATTGAAGCAAAAATAAAAATAAAAATGATATGACACATTTGAAAATTAATGGAGTCATCTACTTGTATATCAATGCAATTAGAACAACACCAAGAGAGATTGAGAAATTGGAAAGTGTAGAACACCAGAATGGACTATATAATGCTTTTGAAAATTAGCCACCTGAATTGTCTTTTCAAGTAAAAAACAGAAGAAAATAATGAATAGTAATCATATGACACATTATCGAGTCTTTTTTTTCCTTCTTCAAATACAACATCGTTTTAGAATTTTAGTTAAAATTCAATTTGGTTCTTTAACTTTTAATGCCTTTCAATTGCACCCTTAATTGACTCTAAACATTCAATTTTATACAATTTTTCCCTATTGAACTTCAATATCAACCCTATGTTTTCACGCGCTTTTTTATTTTATTTTAGTCCATGACCATTTCTTTTTAATTTTTTTTCAATTTCACTCTTGATTTCAATCAATTAAGCCCTTATGGTTTGGCATCTTTTGTGTATTGGTCTTTGGCTATAAATTTCTTCAAATTAGTGATTAATTGAACCTCAAAATTGATTTTCTTCTGTTTTAGCCCATGATTTTACTTAATTGACTTGATAAAATTAAATTTGGTAGACTAAAAATCTAATTGTCTTAATTAAGCTCAAATTGTGCTCTTAAACTTAGTCTTTCAATTGGATCTAAATTAATTCTTAAATATAATTAAAATTTAATTTAGCCTATGATTAAATCAAATTGGCCTATTAAAATCTAATTATACCCTTGGACTTAATTTTTATTTAGATTTGTTCAATAATAATTTATTTTGACCTTGAATCTACAATGTTTTTTAATTCTTAGGCACAACAATATATAATCAGGCTTTTGAATTTGTCCAAAATTCTAGCTTCATTTTTCCATCATGTTAGTTCTTTTTTTATTTTCTCGTCTTTATTTGTGTTTTTGTTTTTGGAGAATAGCATAAAATATAAATTAAATCGCATTACTAGCTGCCAATGAAAAAGTTTATTCAAGCACAATGTCATCATATAAGTGTTTAAAATGAAAGTTGATATTCTAATACTTTTTTAGCGCAATAATATTCTTCTCAATGAAATACGAAGAGAGAAAAGGACTTGATTAGGGAATCTACTTTAGTTACCATAAGGAAATTAAATAAATAATTATTAGTTAAAAATTAAAAAAAAAATAGTAAGAGTTGATATGTATAAATATCTACTCACAAATGTACGTGTTCCTTCAACAACTATATATGGAAAAAAAAAAATTGCTAAGAGAAAGAAAGCCAATTGACAACCGCTCCCTGCTATCATTTGGCTATATTTATAGATTTCACTATGATCATGTCCCACCCTTTATAATATAAACTTCTTAAAAAAAGTAAAATTAAAAACAAAAGGCAAGAATTAACAATAGCTTAAGAAAAGATACCAAGTCTTTAAGGGCGTGACGTGGTGGTAAAAATTTGAGATTTGTCTTGTAAGTCTCATGTTCGAGTTAGAACATGTTCATCTTGTAAGAACCTTAAACAATCAGGGTTTTATTCACTTAATCCGGGACCGCAAAGAATACCTAAAGAGGTAGGGATTTCCTTAAATTCAAAAAGAATAAAATAAGTAAAGATATGATGGGGGACCATAGTAATTGTATATCTACTCCTAAGATAATCATATCTCTAATCCACTCTAACCTAATCTAATCTAATCTAATCTAATCTAATCTAATCTAATCTAATCTAATGATATGTTTAATGAAGTTTACTTTAATTATAAATTATTATTATAAGCATTAATAAAACTTTCTTCTAAGTGGGGTTGGTGTTAAATTAGGATATCTTCACTCAATGAGCATAAGAAACGTGTTAAAGTATGATTACTTTTGACAATGAGAAACAATTTTCTAAATAAAAACTATATTCCAAAATTATTATTTTGTTGTGTGGCATTGGAATAATCTCTTTTAAATATATTCCCAATTAAAAAAAATATTCCCACTTTTTAGTGAATGTCTTCTATAACTCTAATTTGTTCTTTTCCGAGTTTCGTTACGTGTGGTGTCATCAGTGTTGTCACCATCAATAACAATTTAACACAAAAAACATCTTAATTTTAGCATTTTTTTTCTATATTTGAATTTTATTAATTTATCATATTTTTCATAGTTTCAAACTTAGTTGTTTTGTTTCCTCTTTTATATTTATAAGGTTTTATACTTTAATGAAAACATATTTCAATTTTCTGTAAATAATACAAATCAAGTATTTTTTGCTACTCTATCTTTTTATGGATATGTTCTTATAAAAATTATTTTATGAATTGTTTCATTTAATCATAAATTCTATCAAGATTTTCTTGTCTCGTGTCTAGTTATTTTAAATCAATTGCTAAGTGTCTCAGTTATACAATTGGCCTTCGACAAAATTACACATTAAGAAATTAAAGATTAATCGAAAATAAAATAAAAAACAAATTATATCTATTATACTTAAAGATAAAGAAAAACCCAATTGCAAAAAAAATACAATATAGATTCTGTCCATTCATCATCACAATCATAAGCTATAATTTGAACATCACATAAAATCCAATTAAATAAGGAATAATCATACATGCTTACGGTGAGTAATCTACATAAATCCCTAAGAACAAATCCAAAAATTTCCATCATTGAGTGACTCGGCATCTCAATGACATCAAAACCCAAACTCACCATCTCTTTTAAAAGGATGTTTGAGAATGTGTTTGGAAAATATTTTTGAAAAAATAATGTTTTTTTTTATTTTTTATTTTTATTTAAAATTAAATTTTTTTGTTACTATCCAGTTTTCTACCCTTTTTTAAAAAAAAAATAATAAAAAAGATTAAAAAAGATATATGTTTTTGCGTTGTTTTTGGTATTTATCAATATTTTCCTATTTGGACAACCTTTATCCAAAAATACACTGGAAGGAAGATACTTGACATAAATTAAATTAAGATATCCATAAATTATGTGATATTTAACTATAATGAATTTATACCTTATATTCAGCAAGTAAAATATTAACATTTTACTTTTGAAAAACGACTAGCTTACAAATAAGATAAGAAAAAAAAATTAGTGAAAAATTACTAGTTTAGTTGAAACTTGAAACTGGTTCACTATAATTTAGTTATAATAATAATAATAATAATAAACCCTCGTATTCAAGAGTGTGTTTGCATAATATATCCCAAGGGCATGATGTAATGACGGAGAACTTGAGATCTGCATAAAAGATTTCGAGTTCGAATCAGGATGTGGATCTCTTATAAAAATATAGGACAACCAGAATTTTACTTGTTTACATGGACCCACAAAATACAATTTTTAGAATATGAAATTTCCTTTAATCCAAAAAAACAACATTCGTATCAGCAATGTCTTTTGATGAGCCCTAAGAGATGTCTTCTATTTTTTTCAAACCCCACTACAATAAACATTTTTTTTTGGCAGCATAAAAGGTGGATATCCACACCATATAACATATAAGATCATTTAATTATTTTTTAAATGATTATGAAAATCGTTCTTAAAGCAAATTTCTCTCAATTTCAATACACTTGAGATGTGGAACATTGATACGATGCGCACACCAACCATTGAATGTGTATATCAAAACTTAGTTGGATAACCACTTGGAATATGACCTTAATTTTTATTTTATAATTAAATTTTTAACACTTCTGTCTTTAATCTATGTATTAGTTGTTTTGTTTGATATTGTGGTTGATGTTGTTTTTAAAATGTATTTTATTTAAAAATACATTAAAATAATGTTTTTTTAATTTTAAAAAATTATTTTTGACATCAGCACATCAAAATAATCTAAAAACACCAAAATATTTTAATTTAAAATGAAAAATAAAAAATTAAAAAAATTAAAAAAAACAATATTAAAAGTAGGTGCCAAACCTTCTTTAAAATTTTTCATCTAAATGCATTGATGACTTCTCAACTAGAGGTGACTTGGTTAGTACCCACTTCTGATTTGTGACACGATTTTCAAGGGGGAAAACATTATTCAATTATGTCATTAATTTTGAAAAAAAAGTGATTAGCTGACTAATACTGCCAATAGATTTTCAGTTTGATGAGGAGAAAGTCTCTGATTAATATTCATGTGGATTTCTTAATTTATAATCTAAGTTACTGAATGAATTAATTTGTGTCAAATTGATAAAGACAAAAATAATATAAGAAAATAATAAGTAAAAACAATATAGAATTATGTTAGATAGGATCATCACTTAAGAACTTTAATTTGAAATTTTATTACTTAATATTTCTCTTCAAATAGTATACCTTTCTAAAAGGACTACAACTTCCTCGATAAACCCAATTAAAATACTAAATAAATTTAAAAAACTTGAAAATAAAAGAAAAGTAATAAAAGTTCTCAATAAACTATGAAAAATAAAATTATAAAGCGTAATATTTTTCAAAACTAAATAAATATATACATATATATATAAATTCCTTAACAATCCTTCTACATAGTCTCTTTATTCCGAGAAAAAACTTGTCATTGAATTTAAATTGTTATTATCTTCATCTCGTGAATGTCTAATCAAAGACTCTTCAACTTTATTTCTTTATTTGTTTAAGGTCCATAACAATTTTAACTATCAACTTCAATCCCTTCATATTAATTTTTTTTATATGAACAATAATTAACAAATTATGTCTCTTCATTTAGCCTCTAAAGTGATGAAATACATACCTAAAACTTGTTTCATCAACACGTGTTGTATTCATATAATTGTTCAACAAATATATCTTTCTAATAATCATAAGCTTATAGTCAAAATGATTAATATAATTCATATCAATATTTTTTTTTTGTTGAATAATTTTCATGTTTTGTTTTCTCTGACTCACTCATCTAGGTTCACAAAGTGTGCTTTCTGGAGAATAGGTTGTCCTCACATCCAAAAAAAAAATACCAAGAAATTCATGGGCCTAAACATTTTCTTAAGTTCAACTAAATTTTGATTCAATCCACAACATAACATAAGTACCATAATCTACATAAAAAAATTATTACTACAACCCCAACAGAAACAAAATAAATATAAAAATCATCACTAAAAAATTAAATAGGTAAAAAATATTGAGTATAAAATCAATATTGTGAGCTTTTCTTTTTTCCTGAACTATTCAAGTAGATACCCATCTTACATCTCTTTTCCCTTCAAGTGAAGCAATCATCGCATTCATGCAAAGTCATCTCAAAAGTTGCTTTAACCCCTTTTTCTTTTTTCTTTTTTACTCCTCTTTTTTTCTCCCTATTAACCTTTAATTAAACATCATTTCTAGAATGGTTTTTATTTTGATAAAAAGAAAAAAAAAACATTTTTTCTCCTTTTCTAAACAGATATACAGATTCTCAAAATAATTCTAAATTCGGTCAAGCCTTGATCAAAAGCTTGGACCATCCAAAAGGCAATGCCTAAAGCTTAAGAATGACCCTACTACTCTATAAAACACCCTATTGTTGCTACTTTAAGCATAATTTTCACCATCAAAATATATGGCACTTTCATGTTCAAATTAAATAAATTCATCGTATTTATCAGCTACATCTATAATTATACATATATAATAATGGTGTCTGCGTCACTTTATCAAACTTAATTAATTAATTAATAGTCACCAAGCTTGATGATAATAATAATAAAAAAAAAGATAATCATCCTAATGGTGGCTAATATTCAAGCCACGTATTTAATTATTGAGTTTTCTAAACTAATCCATAATCAATTCTAACTTTTCCTCTCTTTACTAATGCTGTTTAATTGATATGTCCTTTCATGTTGAAATTAAACAAATCCATTGAGTTTGTCAGCTAACTGTCTGTTTGGTAGTGAAATTGAAGTTGTTTTTCAAAATATTTTTCGTTCAGAAAAGTATCAGAATGTTTTTTTTTTTTTAAAATCATTTTTGACATCAGCACATCAAAATAATCTAACAATATAAAAAAATTAATTTAAAATAATTTGTTTTTTCAAAAACGCTTTTAAAATACAGTGCCGAATATTTAATAATGGTGTCTACGCCACTTCATCAAACTTAATTGCTTAGTAGTCACCAACCTTGTTAAAAAATTAATCAAGTTAATGGTGGCTATATTCAAGCCACGTATTCAATTATTCAGTTCTCTAAATTAATCCCTAATCACTTATGATTTTCCCTTCTTTCTTAATGATGGTTAATTATATTTTATTTTCTTAATGGACCTTACATTTAGATGGTTCACCTTATATTCCCACCATAGCATAACAAGGTTTATTAAATGAATAAGATATATTTGATTCACTATATATTATATCAAAGTAGACCTTCACTTGTACGTGGCTTACATTAATTTATTTTCTTATATATTAGTTCTTGTTCCATCCGTCTTCAACCCAAGAGCCAAGAAACCTCGTAACCTTAGTCTCTTAGTGTGTAAAAATAACCAAGAACTTGTTGGCACCTTCTTTTCTCCTTCCTTCCAATTCTTTCTCTGTAGATCGATTTTTCTTTTCATTTCTTTTCCAATTAGGGTTTATCATTGTCGGTGGAGTAGAAGGAGGGGATCATCATGGCACTTATGAAGAGAACATTTTTTGAAGGATTACTTGCTGAGCATAATGAAACAACCATGGAGCCGTGGCCTAATGATTCAAGAGAAAGATGGTGACAAGAGGCAATGAAGCCTCTAGGCAAGTCTAATTCTTGGCTTTGAATTATCTTTTCCTTCTCTTTTTTTCTGTGTTTGGTTTCTAAGAAAATGTAAGAAAGAAAAAAATAACAAAACATATGTGGAATGTTAACTTCGGATGAGATTCCAAGGTTTTATTTGTTCAAGTTGTCGTGTCTTTTGGTTGACCATACAATTTTTCTCTTCCTCTTCTTCTTCTTCTTCTTCAGTGCTTTTGTATGCTTAAACACATTAAGAATGACCATTGATCATTTCAGAACATTAATCTTTGTTTTGTTTCCTATCTCATCTACTTAATTTTTCAATATTTTATTTTAATCATATCGTAGACATCTCCCTGCTCAGCTTTTGGTTCTTGTCCTTCGATCACTCTCTATTACTTTGTGTGTTTGTACCTGTTTCTAGCATAAAAGTTGTCTCCGTGAAGAATTAACTTAACGGACTTTATATAAAGCTTAAAACATAAGTGATGTAGTACCATAAATTCAGCTAATTCATCAACTAATTATGTTCAGAAATCATTTCATCTAATAGCTTAACTTTTAAGTGAGATCTCAGAATATGATTTATATTATTCTCTAACACACTCTCTCAAGTAAAACCTTTTTGGCCTTGAAACTTGCACAAAGACTCACACTACCTTGTGCTTGATTTTTATCAAATAAAATGAGGGTGGTGAGATTCGAACTCGTGATCGCTGGGTCAACAAGGTTCTGATACCATGTCAAGGAACCATCTCACCTAAAAGTTTACGCTTCAGGTGAGATCCTAGAATATGATTTATATTATTCTCTAACAATTCACAAGGAATTACCGACGAAGTTTTTCTATCGATATTTTATCGTGAAGATTATTGACAGAAATAATTTGTTATCATTTTAGTCGGTCTTTACCAAGAAGAAATCTCCGTCGGTAAATAATTTCCGGTAATGCGCATGTGACTAGGCTATGAAAATGCTAGCTAGGGTTAATTTGTTACAAGGAACAAAATTTCAATCAAATAACACATGAAGGAATAATAATAGCTCATGGTTTATTATTGTAGCTATACATTATTGGTATGGACCATGTTTCCACAATTTAAATAGCCAGACCCTAGCTGTCCTCTATGATTGTGAGTGATATGAACAACACACCATCCCTCACACAACTGTATATCGAGGGAAAATAATCTAAATTATTGAATGCAAGAACAGGAAAATAGCTGCAAAAGTTTCAAGTGAAGCTATGGATCCATTGCCTACTTTGTATCCCACCCACCAAAAAACCCATAAATTTCGCGATCTTAATAAGAATCATCAATCTAAACTGTGATCCATTCCGAAAAACAAAAGTGAATGCGAGTGAGAGGAAATGTTTTGTGTGTTAAGTAATTATGTAATCTGAAAATTTAAATTTTTAGATGAGGATCTAGAATATAATTTATATTATTTTTTAATATTCTTAAGTGAAATATCTTTGGGCTTAAAACTTGTACAAACTCATATTATCTTATACTTAATTTTTATCAAATAAAATAGGAATAGTGAAATTCGAATTCATGACCGTTGAGTCAAAAAGAATCTACTATTATCTTAATAAATCATTTCATCTAAAAATAAGATGATTTCTTAACCTAAACCTTCTTATTCTTATTCAATGAAAGAGAGGCAGATTTGGTTCCAAATACATGGGAAAGAAGATAATGTAACCAAAAAAAAAATCTCTAGGATATGACAAATTGCAGGAACTGCAGACGTTACTGTATCAAGTAAATGAAGGTATCAGAAATGCATATTCCCAGGCTTGTATAATACTAAGAAAATAGCCTCGGATACTGTCCAATCCATGTCCTTGTGGACTTTTTTTATGCCAGAAAATTTCATCATCGAAAATATATTTTATGGATTCAGATAAGCAAGTAATATTTTGGCTATTCCAAGTTTTTACAAAAAAAACATTTGTTCTGACTCAAACTCGAGATCTACTATGCAAATTACAAGTATTCTCTATCACGTTATACCCTTTAATTAGCCTTGTAAACTTACTAAGAGGAGGGAGCTAATTTCAAGATTTAGTTAGCTTCTTGAACTTGATTGGTTTAGACAAAATATTGTTTTCCATCTTTTCACAACCTTAAACACAGATAATGATGCTTTCATAGGATTCTGTGTGTCTTGATATTGAAGGTATTCATGCCACTTCCATGAACTATATAAATTTCAACGAGAAAAAGTCATGGTAGGGGTACACAGTTCGCAGCTTTCCTCATCTTTAAAGCTAAAATAATAGAACTTGTCATGAAGCATACAACCTTTAGGATAAGGACGATGATTCACTGATGTCCCACCTTTTATAATTTGCTTTTACTTTATAATTATTAAATATTTTAGGGTTAGTCGCCATGTGTTTTGATTATTGGAAAATGACAAGAAACTAAAAGCAAAAAAAAAGAGAAAGTCTTATATCAACTAGAGCTTTTCAATTGCTAATGACTCATGAAGGACTAGAGTAAAACTTAATATAATCATTGACAAATGTGGGTTAGTTCGATGACAAATCACTAAAATTGAAGATTTCAAAAATTAAATTATCTAGTAAGTGGCTAATGGTAAGAATTCATGACTCAGAGGCTTGCTTTCTTATGATCTTAGGTTCGAGACATGTGGTTGCTAATAAGATTGTTAACTTCAGGACCCGTAAGATTAATCAAGATGCATTCAAGCTGATCTAGACACCCACATTAATAAAAAAAAAATTCAAAAATCATATAAGAAAATTCAATAAGCTTGTAAACCAACATCTTGCCTCAATAGTTTTCATTTTGGTATCTAGTACTTATTAGCTTGTTTAATGCAAAATAGTTATTTAAAGTGATTTTTTATTAAAGAATATTTCTAAAAATGAATTATTTTTCAATATATTTGACAGTATTATAAAAATAATTTTCAGTATTTAGTTATATGATTGGTAATACAAATGAAAATTAACTTATTAATATTTTTTTTCAAGTATGTTAACAAAATAAGGCTCAAATATGATAGATAAAACAGTTGAAGGAGAATGAAATAAAAAAAAAATCAATTTTTAAATAAAACAAATAGTTATAAAAAAATTAAGAAAGTAGTGATTTAATCATTTCACCCTTTTTTTTAAGCCTTTTTTTTTATTAGAAAGTATTTTCTTCTTGATCCACTTTTTTAAAAGTTTCCATTGCTAGTGGTAAAGTAGATATCCACAGTGTTCATATTTTTATGATGGATTTGGCTTGCTGCCATATTAAAAAGTTTGGTCCATGAGTTGGTTCAAAAGATACAGATTTTTTAAAGAAGGTTTCCCTTTAAAAAGATTATTATTGCACAATTAATTTATGCATTTATTTAATCTGCTTCAAAACAAAGCCAAATTGATATTTTTTATTTTTTTATTTTTTAAAAATCATTTTTAATATTAAAATATTTTAAAAACACCAATATTTTTTAATTTAAAAAAAAAAATTAAACTTCAAAGAAGATAGAGCATCATATAACAAATGCAAGTGTTGGGTGGGCTGATGACAAGAGCATAATATAACTTATATTGATCTAAATCATACTAGGAAACGACTCCAGCCCTGTTTCTGTGGACACAAACAGATTAAAGATCAATCTATGTGCAAATTAGGGATTAACCAAAGTTAATTATAACCATCGATAATGGATGCTGCATGATCATCAGTACTCTCTTTTTTTATAAAATTTAACAGCTTTATTATTAATAAACAATTAAATAGGTTGCGTGAAAAAATATGTTTAACTATCAGTTTTTTTATAATCTTTGATTCTATTAAAAACATGGCTATTTAGTCAGTAGCATCAGTAAGTCCATTGTTGGTCTGTTCAAAACTTTATTTTGTTTGTGCTGTGTTGTAGAATAATATTAATTATATTACGGATAAGTTGATTGTTGGAGGAAAATGGGTGAGCCCTACTAATATGAATTCTCTATCAAGGAACTATCTCACCTAAAAGCTTAAGCTTGTAGGTGAGGTTCCAGAATATAATTATATTATACTCTAACACCCCCCTTCAAGTGAAAGCTTTTTTGGCTTGAAACTTGCACAGATCCACATCATCTTGTGCTTGGTTTTTTTATCAAATAGAATGGGGGTGGTGAGATTCGAATTCGTGACCGCTGGGTCAACAAGGCTCTGATACCATGTCAAGGAATCATCCCACCTAAAACCTTAAGCTTGTAGGTGAGGCTCCAGAATATGATTATATTATACTCTAATATTCTCACCTAATATCTTAAGTTTTTAGGTGAGATGATTTATTGATATGGTATCAGAATTTTGTTGACCTAATAATCTTGAGTTTTTGAATTTCATTACTCTATTTTTATTTGATGAAAATATAACACAAGGTAATGTGGGTCTGTGCAAGTTTCAAACCCAGAAAATTCTCACTTGAACACGTGAGTTAGAGAATAATATTAATCATATTGTAGATGAAATGGTTTCTCAAAAATTTGCACTTATTAGACGATCTGTGCAAGTTTCAAATCCAGAAAATTTTCACCTGAACACGTGAGTTAAAGAATATTATTAATCATATCGTAGATAAAATGATTTCTCGATAATTTGCGCTGATTAGAAGATCAGATCCCGAATATGCGAACCCGGTGATTATAGGACTTCAACCAGTAAGAGAGATGGTGGTGAAGGATCAAGCTAAAGAAGGAATCAAGATCCGCAGTACCCTCCTGGAAGACAAAATTATTGCTGTCTAGACATATGCTCAAGGTTGTGCATAAGGATAAAAGCTTCCAAGCTTTCTTTTGAAAATTTCCAGTAATTAGCGCACATCATTGATATACTGATAAGAAATCATCTCATCTAAATGTTTAAACTGTTAAATAAAGTTTCAAGATATAATTTATATTATTCTTCAATATTATAGATAGAAATGATTAGAATAACAATCCTAAGAACACTATAGTGAGGAAGAGAGGAAACAAATTTAAAATATCAATATTACCATTATTAATAATAATATTAAAAAAAATTATTATTATTTAAAGAAAATTGAATATATCTTGTACTTGGTGGGAATATGAACAAAACAAGAATGCTTTAGATTCTATTAGTTTTGATAGTATTGACTTATTAAATAAATGGATATGTTAAGAACTTTTATTTTTTCATGGAAACTATGAGGCATGTTTGTGTAATTTAATTTCAGAGGATGATAATACGTTTGGTGGAAATGATCATTTATTGAAATATGTAGTTGATGTTTTGATCGATATATCCCTGTAAAATCTTTATTTTTATGTTAATGATGGAAATAATGTTTGATTTATTGAAACCTTTTATTTTTTTTAATATTTTTTTGTGTTGAATTATTAATTTTAAGTTAAAATTCTCTTAAATTTTAAAATTATTTTGAGTTGCATGGTATTGTATAATCTGAAATTAATAATAATAACAGAGTATTACATTGGTAAAATGGTGAAATACATAAGATAATGCAAGACTCTGGGATTCCAGGAGCACCATCGGCTAACAATTACAGCAACAGAACACAAATCAATTTTCACTCTGACATGGATTATTGAATAGAAAAACAACAATTCCTGAAGATTTTCATCAGTAGAAATTAAACACTCAAGTGTGGAGATTATGAGAACAGCCTCTTGACACTGCTACTGCCGCTTTCCATAATCTTTTTGCCGATCTTGTACGTTGCATAAGCATCAGTAGTTGCAGACTCGATCTGTTCATGGCTGAGAGTATGTTCAAACCAGTTTGACCATAAAACATTAAGAGGTTTTGAGTCAACTTTTAGTGAAGCAATTCTGTAAGCCAATTCCCTTGCACTGTAAGCAGCGAGTCGAGGTTGGTCGTATATTTTAGCAGCCAACTCACTCAGCTCCACCGCATTCCGAACCACCAGACCGTCAACACATCTCAGCCGTTGAAGATCTTCCTTGATATGAACTCCGACGAAAAGAATGTCCTTGATCGAAAGAAATCGTTTTAGAGATGGCGAAATATGATTCGGAGAGAGCCTTATCAGGACGCAGCCAAGTTTAGTGCAGAATGTCAGCACAGCAATGTGATGTTCTACTCTCCTCGGAAGGTGCTCAGACTTGTCGGACTGAGAATGGTGCTCGCTGTTTCTGCCGGAAGTGCTTCCTGATCTGCTAGAAGAAGTCCCTTTGAAGCCCCACTCGATGTCGAACCCGACAACCATGTCGCCGATTTTAATCATGTCCTGCAATAATATGTAGAGGCAAAGATGCGAATCATCGTCCGAGACAACCTCCGTCACCAGTGTAGCACCGTCGTTCATTGTAAGCTGAGGCCCACGTAGGGTTTCCATTGTTGCATGCACCGAGTGAACTTCGATTCGGACGCAGAGTGAACCTCTATCGGTTTATGATTTCACAGATTCTGGTTTTAATGCTGTAAGAAAAATAGAAAACCGAGGTGAGGGGATGATCAGAAGAAGATGATTAATTATGCAAGAACAGTAAATCAATGAGGATATCTAATGGCTCTTAGCAATATCTACTGTACTCGTAGCATTTCGGCATTATCGTATCAATCTGCGGTTAATGCAACCTTAGGATATTCAAAACAATTCAGAACAATCATGTTCGACAGTAGCAACTAGCAATGAAACACGAAATGAATCGTATTCTGATCCAGAAAGCAGTTTTTTTTTGTTAGAAAATAATATAAATCAAATTCTGGGACCTCATTTAATATTTTAAGTTTTTAGATGAGATTGTTCCTTGACATGGTATAAGAGTCTTGTTGACCCAGCGGTCACGAATTCGAATCTCACCACCCCATTCTATTTGATAAAAAAAATAAAACATAAGATAGTGTGGGTCTGTTCAAGTTTCAAGTCCAAAAAGCTTTCATTTAAGGAGATGTGTTGAGAATAATATAAATCATATTTTAGAGCCTCACCTAACAATTTAAGTTTTTAGATAAGACGATTTCATGGTACTTTCACAACAATTTCATTTACAGCAAGGAATTACAGAAACTTTTCTACAGAAATGAGGAGGGAAACAAAAAATTAAAACCATAAAGATACTTAAATATCATAGTAACGATTCGGGGGGCAATCTTATGAAGCAAAAATAATGTACATCAACTGAGAAGATGGATTTTAAGATATTGAAGTTCTGATATTATAGATTCTGAACGATTAGTTGCATAAGTAATGTGCTATCAGGATCAAGAACACAACCTAATCAACCCACTGAGATTCATAACATAAGGACAGGGCATTGTATCAGAAGGAAAGGAAAAATGATCATATATCACATATTAAATACAATAACTCTAAATGCCAATCTGTTTCAGATCCAAAATTTCCTAGAAAACTTGCTGTCTGAACGTCCATTTACGTCCAGGAAAAAGTTGCAATGAAATCAAAGACACATTAAGGTGGAAGAAGGAAACAGCCAAATGTGATTTCATGAAAATTAGAGGCTTCTCTTTCATGGTCTGACGCAAAATTTCTCAGAAAATGCCCCCCATTGATATGAGAATAGACATGGAGAGGAAGAAAAAAAAACAAAAGAACTCTCAAGCAAATGATCATACACGAATTCCAAATCAAAAACAAAATGTTTTTAGATATAATCACAAACCCATTACCATATTTCCCTCCACATTCTTTAAATCATTACTAATTTAGAGAGTCCCAAAGAGGGAGAGAGGAATAAGAACTTACATGGAAGCTATGCAGCATTTTCTCCTAGTATCAACAATGGCCAAGGAGAGGGTACCATAAACTCATTCCTCGAAAAAAATAGGCATGCAAATTCATTCCTTAAATTGAGGTTCTTCTGCTATTTTAGGATAGGATGGTCAACATGGATTGATCAAGATGACTGAGAATCTTAAATTTTATTCCTAGCCATCAATTTTTCCGAGAAATGTGTCATTCTTGCCAGACACCAAAGAATCTAGCAGTACCATACATACCAACCATATCATAGATAATGCACTAAAAGGTTCAACACATATCTTAGTCGCCGGTAAAGTCCACGATTGTTTCTCCAACGTTATATGTAAGTATAATATTTCAATATTATGAAAGCTTAAGACATTCTTTATGTCAACTTGACCATATAAAGCCATGGCTGGCTAAGAACCTTAGCTTGCAAATTCACTTAGCTCCACTGGGATCTCATCATAAGTGATCCATAATCATTTCAACCTTTTCGGTTTTAAATGAACCGCAACAAAAATAGCATCTTTGAAATTGCAGGAAAGCACAAGAAGAAGAATCTCACAAGAGAAAGAGTTGCATATTAATCTGCAATCTTAAAAGAATACACTATGTATAAGGTTTTATAGATAGATTATCTATATATAACCTTCTCTTCTATGCTAGCTTTTTTAAAAATAAAGGATAATATCGCAATGTTAACAACCAAATTGGTTATCTGAAATATCAGCAAGGAATTTCAGTTTTGAATTCAATCTCTAGCACGCCTCTTTAACCCCATGGGTAGGTCTTGAACATGAAAATGTTAGAGAATAATATAAATTATATTTTGGACGTCATTTAATAGCTTAAATTTTTAGGTGAGATGGTTACTTGATATGATATCAGAACTTTATTGACCCAACAGTCACGAGTTTGAATCTCATTATCCTCATTTTATTTGATAAAAATCAAATACAATATAGTGTGGGTCTGTGCAAGTTTCAAGCCTAAAGAGCTTTCACTTGAAGGGATGTGTTAGAGAATAATATAAATTATATTTTGAAACTCACTTAATAGCTTAAGTTTTTAGGTAAGATGATTCCTTGATAGAAAGTTGTCCTGGAGTAGTAATAAACAAATGGCTGATCAAAATGACTTAGTTAATAAATATGCAAGTTGATCCCTAGTAGATAGAAAGTGAAATATCATTTTTGAATATGTTTAGTTCTGGCATGGAAAATCAGATTAAAGGACAAGTAAGTAGCTCCAATATTATCACACCTTAGTTTTGGACTAGTTAATAAGGAAGTTACAAATCGAGGAGAATGGATTGGCATGGAAAATGTTTACAAATCCAACTGATTAGATTGGTTCCATAAAAGATATAGTAAGCACCAACACTATGTTTGTCATCTCTGTCACCAGCCCAGTAAGCATCATCACCAAACCCCTGGAAAGCATTTGACAGTTTTAGAATGATTGTTCTTCGATTTATGCTTGAATCTACTAACATGGTAGACTGTGAAAGAAATATCTAGATGAGTGAATCCTAAATAATGTAATGCGCCAACAGTGTTGTGAAACTTAGATAGAATACAAGGGGTACTCATAGAAGTTGAATAAGGCTTGGCTTCATGCATGTGAACCCATAACAAGTCAACTATTTATTTTCTTTGCGTGAATAACAAATTAATCATGTTCATTAAAAAAGGCTTCTGCTAGAGTTCCTAAATCTTTAATTAGAGAGACAACACCGAGTTGCTGAATAAACTTTTCAATTTCAGCAGAGTTAGTCCCGGATAAGATTGTTTAACAACATATATGCGGATGAAATTAGGGATCGCAGAAGTTTGAAGAGTGAATAAGAAGGGATCTTCCTCTGAACCAAGAAATCCCATCTAGAATAAAATGTCTATTAACCTAGAAAAATAGGTTTGAGGAGCCTGTTTCAAGTCATATAAGCTCTTCTTCAATTGGCAGATATGATTGGGAAAATCATGTTTAATGTATCACTGGGGTTGTTGCGTGTAAACTTCCTTTTGTAGAAGACGATTTAGGTAGGCACTTTTTATGTCAATTTGCCTAATACTCCATCATCGTGTGATGGCTAATGGTAGTCTTGTCTTAACCACGAGACTAAGGGTTTAAATGTAGTCCACATCATATTGTTGATGATATCCCTTGGCCACTAATCATACTTTAAAATGTTCAACACGACCATCTATATATCATCTACATATCAAGGAATTATCACATTTAAAAATTTAAGCTATTACATGAGACCCGAGAATATAATTTACATTATTCTCTAACACACCCTTGAGTGAAAACTCTTTGGGCTTGAAATTTACACACAGGTCCACACTATATTGTGCTTGATTTTTATCAAATAGAACGAAGATGGTGATATTCAAATTCGTGATCGTTGGTTCAACAAGACTCTAATATCATGTCAAGGAATCATCTCACCTAAAAGCTTAAGCTATTAGGTGATGCCCCAGAATATGATTTATATTATTCTCTAACAGTACATGTCTCTTTATATGAAACACCTATTTGTTACCAACAAGATTATGAACCCGTAAACCATTTTTAACAAGAGCATTAAATTCAATGTCCATGGTTGCACACCATTGGTGAAGTTTGAAAGCCTTAGAGAAACAAGTAGGAAGATACAAGCTTAGTCAGTAAACATTGAAGTGATGGATAGAAAGCAATACCAACATACGGAGCTTTCAGTTCGAGAGACTGTGTTTGAGATTGAGTGATCATGTGTTACTGTTGAAGCTCATTTGGAAACACATCTGAAGAGCAGGGGAATATAGAGGAGAAGATGGTGTAGAAATTATAGTAGCAGTAGTTGAAGATGAAATGGAATTGGTTGTGTACACTGGAGTGTGTCATCTAAGCATAACAAAGTAGATTGAGCATTAAGTGTAGCTGATTACCTACGAATGAATAAGATAAATAAAAAATGTGTTCCTCTGCATCTTGAATATTCTAAATAATTCTCCTATATTTTTGCTATATTAAGTTTTGTTATTGTAAAGAGAAATTTGATTAAGCTTTTTGATTCATAGGTAATCTTAGATTAAAATCTTCTATTTGTACATTAATGGGAGAGAATGGTGATATGAACCAAATTTGATGGTTTTATGCACATTCACCATCCCTACATTAACTGGGTGGGTGTCATGATGATGAAATTATTGGGTTTCATGAATATAATACATGTAGCAGAAATAATAATACAATATTTAGGATTATAAGGACTCCCGGTTAGATAGATCTTAAGTTGTTTCGGATTTATTATCTGAAGATCTAATCTCCTTCAACTTTAAATAATTCTTTAAAGATTGGATGGGTTATCACAAATCACAAGTCATTCAATTGTTCAGCCTCCGACAATAATCCACGTGAACCACCAAAAAATTATATTTAAGAGAGAGATTGTCATGTCTAGAGTGTTAGCTCTCATTGTGAGATTTACATAGTTTTTCTATCTAATAGACAATATTTTCTATTACAAGGGTTACATTTTCTATCTAATAGAAGGGTCATAGCTTATTACTTATAGACAAATTTAAAAAACGCTATAAATTGGCAAAGTCTCAATTTGCCCCATGAATTATATCAATGTTATGACAGTTTAAGAAATTAACTCAATTAAGTTCTTACTTGATTAATACAATATTATAATTCTTCATTTCTAAAACTTATTTTAATCAAATCATTCTTAATTAAATTTATCGTAGTTTAATTTTCTAACTAATTGTTCTAAGTATGTGTGACTCATTAGGCTATTATTATGTTGACTCTAATATGAATTCTAATTCTAATTAAATAATTTAATTTATTATTAGTTTAACAATTGATTAATTTTTATTTGAAGATTAGGTATATCTTGTAGCAATATATCATGATCCCCCTAAATATTAGAAAATTTATTAGTGGTGTGACTAAAACTTTCAATGAATTGTTTCTTAGTGTAATTAGTATTTTCATCAATAATATTAAAATATATGGTATATATTTACATTAAATAGTCATGTTCGTTCAAATTTCATTTCATATTGGTCAAGTATTTTCTCAGTTAATAGTATTTGAGAATATATATATATATATATATACACTACTAGAAATAAAATCAAGTTAACTCATTTCTAGGTTATTCTTCAAAATCTGCTAGAAATAAAATAAAAAGGGGATGGTGTTGGTAGAAAAATCAAGTTGGAAATTTTAGATAGATTCGAGAGAACAAATGTGCCTCTATTGTGCCCAAAATACAGATGAAGGCTAAAATAATTTATTATTCGATAAATCTCCATAAAAATTAAGTCCAACAACATAATTATATTTCTTATAGGCCAATTTAACTTAATCGTGTGTCAATTTAAAGTATAATTATATTTGGAATTAATTTAGGATACAATTAAGAGATTTAATTAAGTGCAAGGACTTAATTATACTTTAATTGGTCAAATTAATTTTAATAAAAGCTTAATCAATGAAAAATCACTTCCGACAGCCACCAGTTCCCTCTTCCTCTCCCTCGCCATCTACGTCCCTCTCTCGTATGCACCAGCCTACCTTTTCCTCTAGCCACTTACGACCTTCCTTCTCTTCTTCTTATTCCCCTTCACAACAGCCGACCATCGGAGGCCACCGGTTCCGACAGCCACCAGTTCCCTCTTCCTCTCCCTTGCCATCAACATACCTCTCTTGTCAGCTCCAACATACCTCTTCCTCCCGCCACTGACGACCTTTTTTCTCTTCTTTTTATTCCCCTTCACAACAGTCGACCATCGGAGGCCATCACTTCCGACAGCCACCAGTTCCCCTGCTCCAATTCCCTCTCCTGTCAGCTCCACTCTGCCTCTTCCTCCAGCCACTAACGGCCTCCCTTTTCCCCTTCTCCTTCCCTTCATGATGTCGACCATCATAGACCACCACTTCCGACAGTCACCAGTTCCCCCTGCTTTAGTTCCCCCTCTTCCTCTCCCTTTTCTCTTCTTCTTATTCCCCTTCACAACAGTCGACCATCGGAGGCCACCACTTCCGACAGCCACTAGTTCCCCCTGCTCCAATTCCCTCTCACGTCAGCTCCACTCTGCCTCTTCCTCCAGCCACTAACGACCTCCCTTTTCCCCTTTTCCTTCCCTTCATGATGTCGACCATCATAGACCACCACCTCTAACAGCCACCAGTTCCCCCTGATCTAGTTCCCTCTTCCTCTCCCGTCAGCACCAGCCTGCCTCTTCCTCCAGTCGTCGATAACCTCCCTTCTCCTCTTTTCCTTCCCTTTACGACAGTCGACCATCGTAAGACACCAATTCCCCCTGCTCTAGTTCCCTCTTCCTCTCCCTCGCCATTAACATCCATCTCCCATTAGCTCCAGCACGCCTCTTCCTCCTGCCTCCCTTCTCCCTTTCTCCTTCCTTTCATAA
The DNA here is from genome assembly GCA_029204005.1 of Salix udensis. Lineage (NCBI taxonomy): Eukaryota > Viridiplantae > Streptophyta > Magnoliopsida > Malpighiales > Salicaceae > Salix > Salix udensis. The sequence continues at coordinate 11,401,908 of CM055037.1, forward strand.
CAATGGACCACCGTAGGCCACCAATTCCGACAACTACTAGTTCCCTCTTCCTCCACACATCGATGGTCTCTTTCCTCTTCACGCAACAATATTGTCATCAACCTTTCTTTCTGTTGTGGCCGCCTCCACATACCAAATCAACATTGTCTTCCCTTTTCTCGTCAGCTTTCCTAGATCGGACACAACAACAACACCAACTCGCCAACAGTCCCCACTACCTCCAGTTCACATGGTGGCATTCGCCAGCAACAACGAAGGAGAACCAATAGCCAACCAACCACATGAAACCGAGAAGAAGGAAGCGGACAAACCAAAGAACAGATCTGGAGAAAAGGAGCTGAAACATTGTTTACAAGTTTGTGTTTTTTTTTTTTACAGGTCACCATGAAGGGCACCACAGCCGACATAAGAGAGGGAAGGGGTAGATCCACACCCCCTATTTTGCTGCTTCACCAGCGGCAGCGAACAACACAATGTGCCACCAATGAGCCGAAGCACCACCACTTTCCTGCACTGCCTCCACTATTTTTCATTGTTTTCGAGGTGGTTTATTTTATAATTTTAGATTTTATGTGTTTGTTTAAATTGTTATTGTTTTTTTACTTCTCATAATTGTTATGTAGTTTGTAAAATGTAATGAAAAAGAGAATGTCTGCGTGTAGCATTTAAAAAAAATAAAAAATGAATAAAAATATATTTTTTCTATTTACAGAGAAAACAAAAAATGTGTTGCTTACATGCATATGATCGAATTCTAAAATTCTAAAATTTTCCTAAGTATATTTCTAAAAATATAAATGTGGTGTTAAAATCTTCCTTTTACACAATAAGTCCTAGTGACTTAATACTAGGTGGCAACTACTAACAAAATATTATGGTCATAATTTTATTATTATAAGAACACCCTTCTCTCTGGGGATGGCAGCGTGCGCGGAGAGGGAAGAAAAACAATCATCGTGACAATATTATATTATATTCATTAATACAATATAATATTAATGAATATAATATTATATTGATATTAGAAATAATTTATTTTTTATTATATATATATAATAATAATAATTACACGTATAATTAATAGATATAAAACTTACTAAACTACAAAAAAATGTGGAGCCAAATTTAAAAGGCATGCCTCCGCCGCTACTATTTGTTGTCTTGTTTCAATTTGGAAAGCATAGATCTTGAACTGGGAACGATTGGGCTATCCCCTCCAGTGACAACAAATTGTTGTTTTCCCTGTAAAAGAAGGCAGCAGTGTTGAGATATCGGTGGCTTCATTACTGATTTATATAATAAGGAACACCTCTAGCAGAATTGAAAATGTACCCTGCGAGTAGTCGTCGGTGGTCAAAGAGCTTGGTTTTCTGTTCTGATTTCAGAATCATCGAATGCGATTCAAGTGATAAAATGGCTCTGGTCAAGCACATACGATGACACACAGGAGGAGGCAGCTAGCTTGGTTTTCTGTTTTGATTTCAGGATCATCGAATGCGATTCAAGTGAGAAAATGGCTCTGGTTTTGCTTTAATTGCAGGCTTGGCAGCCATTTCAGGAACTCCAAAAACATTCCAGAATCTGAGTGTTTCATCCCCGGCAGCTGTTGCTACTGTGCAACCATCCGGACTCTACAGGAAAAATGGCAAGAAGTTAACAAATTAAAGCTTTTGGAGAAACAGTTATTAAGAAAATCAGTTTCGGTTCTCAGGTTATTTATTACCTGGGCCATGTAAAGAACTCTAGAAGTATGGCCATTGAGCTCTGCCATTTTCACCATTGATGGGTATTTCCAAACAGTGAGTTGATTCTGAGTAAACCCATGAGAGCTAAGCAGTTCCCTCTCATTCTTGTTCCACAACAGAGCACAAACCTGAGACCCAGTATCTATGGAGTTCAAGCAGGCACCTGTATGTGTATTCCAGAATTTAATACTCCGATCTCCTCCACCTCCTCCGGTGGCAAGCAAATTCCCCTGAAAAGGACACCAGGCCAGGGCTTTCACCGCAGAAGTATGGTCCTCGAGCCTGTGAAGCCATTGTGTTGCCGAGTTTGATAATGCTGTAGACCTATCCCATATATGAACCAGATTATCATTGCCTCCGCTGGCTAATTGCTGGCCTGATGCTGACCATTTAAGCCCACAAACCTCCTGTGTGTGCCCTCTGTAAGTCTCAACAATGTGTGATCGAATTCTCACGTCGTTGTTAATGATTTGACCATCCATTCCTCCTGTTGTGAGGATGTGATTGTTCCATGCCAGTGACCCAACTCGCGATCTGTGTCCTCCACTTAGTGTTCTTAGCTGTGTATATACATCATCAAAACCAGTTATTTTTCAAGGGTTTTGCCTCACTCGAATCCAGAAATGGACAACTTTGAAAAAGGATATGGACCAACCTGTCTGTTTGACGTCGAATCCCATAACTGTACATGAGAATTGTTCAAGCCAATGGCGATATGGCGTCCATCAGGAGCCCAGTTGACGCTAGTAACAGGTCCATCTTCTTCATCAACTGTGACCAATTCTGAGGTAGAACCATCTGAAGCATCCCACAAATAAACAGTATTTCCGAGAGCTATGGCTAGAACATTGCTACTGCCCCAATCCAGCAAGTTAAGGTAGAAATCATCCACAATATCTGGTGCATCCAACGTCCTCTCAGAACTCTGAGGAATATGTCTGCGAGGCTTGGTGGACTTGGCCTTGTGGTGGAGAGAGTAGTCTTGAGGAATCAACTCAACCGGTGCAGGAGGCTTGTTCTTGAAAGCTAGAATTCGAGTTCGATTTATGTTCAAGGAATCAGCAAGCTGCTTCTTATAAGCCTCTCTTGACGGCGAGTTTCCTGTTGGGTTTTCTTTTCCTTTTCTCCCTTCTGTTAGCATGAAATGGGCATAATCCATATCCATGGCTGACCTGTTTGGTATAAATCTATCCAACTGTTGCAAGAGTCATATTACAATAACAAATGATAAGAACACAGTTCGTTGTTACATCATTATCAGATTACAATAACAAATGATAAGAACACAATTCTTTATTACATCATTATCAGATTACAATAACAAATGATAAGAACACAGTTCTTTATTACATCATTATCAGATTACAATAACAAATGATAAGAACACAATTCGTTGTTACATAATTATCATATTACAATAACAAATGATAAGAACACAATTCGTTGTTACATCATTATCAGATTACAATAACAAATGATAAGAATACAATTCGTTATTAGATCATTATCAGATAACATCAAGAAAACCAGAGCAAAATCTTACGTTTTCTTTAGAGGTCGTTCTTGGAAGAAACTGCTGTTGAAGAGGGAAACGAGATTGTGCTTTCAAGCTTGAAGAAGTGTTCATAGATCCTGCATCCATAACTAAAAACAACCAAAAACAAATAATATACAGATAGAGATAGAGAGATAAATCAGAAAGAAACCCTGCAAGATTGTGCCTTCTGCAAAACAGAAATGTTAGAGATGAAAGAAACCCAGTAAATAAGAAAGAAGAAGAAGAAGAAAAAAAGGAGAAAGGCAGAGAAACAGAAGGAGGAGAGCGGGTCTAGACGATTGATCTTTACAGAGAGTTTGATTTGATTTTATTGGAATTTTTCGGAGGAAGTTGATAGATTTATATAGTTTTTAGAATGCGGCCTTCTAAAGATCAAGAGCGAACAGAGACTTGGCCCTAGGGCTTTCTTTGCAACGGCTACTTTTTCTTAAAGAGCCGTTGTAAATTTGGTTTGACTGAACTGCCCGTTCAGGAGAGTCGTAATTGGAAATTAAATCTCATCAATTCTTGGACTAAAATGTAAAAAAAGTTGTATGGCTTCAAATGGAATAATTAGAAAAGAAAATAAATGGGGGAATTTGATAAAAATCTAATTTTATAAAAAAAGAAAATGTCCTTGAAGACGATTAAAAAACATGGTTAAATAGATTTATATAAAATTACTATTATTCATATCTCAAAAAATATTCGTGCATGTCCATTATTTTATTTTATTTATATTGGCTTTTAAAATGCCAGCGTTCCTTATTTTGGATTAAAATAAAAGGTGGGATTCTATAATATTTTTTAAAATTAAACATAAAGAGATTTTGGGCATGTTTCAGCTTCTTGAGCCAATAAATAAATTGGGATGGTTAGGAAAATTGAACCAGGCAACACAAACATGTGATCAAAGACATTGTACAATCTTGGCAAGCACTCCACATGATCACATATTCAGTGGACAAATACTTCCCGTATCCTGATTATGTAGTGTCAAAGAACTATTTCACCTAAAAATTTAAATTATTAGATAAAGTCACAAAATATGATTTATGTTATTCTTTAACACTCCCTCAAGTGAAAGTGAAAGCCCTTTCGAACAATATTTTAATTTGACCCAAAACATACCAGAATATAATTTATATTATTCTCTAACACCCCTCTCAAGTGAAAGTAAAAGCCCTTTGAAACAATATTTTAATATGACCTAGAACAAGTACTATTGACTTATCTCAAACAAACAGTAAAATGTGTTTCCTTGTTTTCCAACAATCAAAATGTGTTTTCTAGTTGATAGCACAAGTTTTACAGGAAGCTTAATATATGCAAATACAAAATGCATTTAGAAAATATTGATTCTTTCACAATCAAGCGAGGACATGATAGAAATTACCCCATGCATGTGGAATAGTAAAGGTAAGTAGAGGGGAGAAAACCTGGATGATAGGAAAATCACCGGTTACTCAATAGTTCACTTAAAATAAAAAAAAATTAAGATTTAGAAAATTTTAGATCAAATGGCAAAATCGATGGATGCTACATGGAAAAAAATAATTTTTATTTTTATGTTGACTCGAGTTAATAGTCAATTTGGTTCATGATCTAGGTCTTACCTTGAAGTGATTTCTCAGCTAAATTGTAAGACTATGATAATAATTATTTTATCATTATGTTAATCGCGTCAATTATCAAACTTATCTATAACCTCGGGCCTTGCCCTAGCCAACCCCTAAGTCGAGTTTTAAAATTATAATAACAATTATTTTTATCTTTATATTGGTTCGAGTCAATGGTTAACTTGACCTGTAACATAAACTTAGTATTAGGTTGACTCCTAAGTTGAGTTTTTAAACTATTATAATAATTATTTTTATCCTTATGTTGACCTGATTCAATAGTCAACTTGACTTGTGACCCGAATAACATTTCAAGAAAGTTTTTCACTTTTTTTGTAATTAAATTTATTAATGTAATTTTGACATTTTATTTTCTAGCATATTTATTTAATATGTGAGAATTTTATGAGTACACAATGTGCACGCATAAATTGCTACTCATTATAATAGTTAAATTGTGTTTTTTCCCTACCAAGAAAAAATAAAATGCTCGGGTTTGAAAGCAATTTTTTCTTCTCACATGATCCATTAATCATTTAATGATTATATGGACGTATATAAATTTTTTCATATATTTTTAAATAGTTAAAATAAAATTAAAATTATTAACTAAGGGCATTTAGTCTTTTTAAATAAAGTGAAAAACCATAGACATCCTTGGAATCAAGAAAGAATGGACCATGAGATTACCTTTTGGTATTTTCACTTAGGTTTTTGAAAATTCTAAAAGCATGGAGGGTAAGTTGGTCTTTTCCTGTTGATTATTGATTTTTTTTTAATTTAAAAAGATGATGGGGCTTGTTTTTCACATGTTAATGTGTGGGAGGTGCCCATATATTTTTGGTGACGCATTCAGAGCATTGTAATGACCAAGCTCACTATTTCTCTATGTTATTGAAAGTGTCTAGTATCCTCCATCTCTTAGGCTCCGTTTGGCACCGCGGTTGTACCGCCGGTTGCCCAAAATTCAATTTTTGTTTTTTTTGCATTTTAGATAAATATGTTTTGGTGTTTTTATATTATTTTAATGTGTTGATGTCAAAAATAATTTTTAAAAAATAAAAAAATATCATTTTGATATATTTCGGCACAAAAAACATTTTGAAAAGCTACCGCAACCGCACTCTCAAACAGACCCTTAGTGTTAGGTGTGTTGACAATGACAAAACAATTTATTGTTCCTCTCTTTTCACTTCTTATAAGAAATATAAGTTTGTTCTTTTGTGTTCTTGATATTTCAATTTTGGTCATTTAATTCCCAATTTGCCATGATTTTTTTTCCAAATCGGTCCTTATTGTTTTGATTTTTTTCTTGGTCTTTTTATAATTGTTTTTTAATTTTATTATTTAATCCAAGTTTATGGTGCATTATTTTTTTTTTCAATTTGGCCCTTATTCTTTTTTACCTTTTCTTTTGTTAAAGTTATTTTTCTTTTTGATTTAAACATCTAATAAAAAAATTTGGGTTACCCTATAATTTAATTTTTGTTATGATTTTTATTCTTATTTTTAATTACTATTTTATATTTTAGATTCTTTTGTGTAATTTATTTTTCATAGTTTTATCATTTAGTGAATGATTTGATGGGAATTGAATTTCATAATTTTTCTATATATGGTGCTTCTGGTTTAATAACCTAACCCATGATGTTTTTTTAATAAAAAAAATAATTTTGTGGTTTTCTTCGATTGCTTTTTTATTAAACTATCTTAATCTTATGACCTTGATAATGAGTTTTATAAGTTTACCCTTGTTAATCAATCTCTTATTAACCAAGTTACATGTTTATTATACTATATTGATTTTCTTTTATCAAATTTTGTATTTCTAGACATTTTTTTTTCTAAAGTATCATGACTTTTTTTTAAAAAATTATTCATTTGTTATCGTTTCTTATTCTTTTATCACCTAATGAAAATAAAATTACCTTAAAAAATTCAATCATGGCAATAACTTGAGTTGTTAGTTTCTCTTTGTTTTTTCTCTCTCTTTAAATTGCTCTTATGATATTTAAACACTTGTTATTTTTATTTTTAAATGTAGACCCATAATGTGACAAAGGCCATATCTAGTCCAAATCAGTGTTGTTAATCTCGTTTTGTTCGGCCGAAACGACTAAAAGATTTAATACCGGTTAAAAAAACAAGATTAAACGACACAATTTTTACCTCGCTTGAAATTTCAGTCTGTTCAGAAAATTTCACCCAAATTTCTGCTGGAATGTTCTGGTTTCGTTCCACCCGTTCTGTTTCAGCCAGATAGTATTTTTTTAAATAATGAATAATTTTACAATATCAATCATATCTCTTATTCCGACCGTTAGATCAAGATGAAATTTTACAAGAAGTCTCTTGACATATTTATATATTATATGTTATAATTTCAGAGCAATCAAAGAATATAATGACCTTGCAAGATTGATGATAATATTCTCGTAATATTATACATGTTCATACTATTTTTGGATTTGAACTATTTTTTTTTGAATTAATATATTTAATTACACACACATAAATAGTTCAACCCTGAAATGGAGCACCGAAATACTTCAAAACCAAAATATTCTGTTCTAATTAAAAACAAAACACCAACCGAAATAGAATTGATAAGCTTGGTTCAAACTACTCTTTTACCCTCAATTTTTCTAAATTTAATTCTAAAGGTTTGTTTGTTTACAAGATGCAACTTGCAGTCTTCCTAGTAAAAAACATGCAATATATTTTTCAAGAGGTTTTATTGTAATTAGTGGCTAGCTATTAAACAAACACAAACCAAGATGGGGGATGATTCTGAGATTTTATTGTAGTTAGGGACTAGTTTGTAACATAATTAAAGTAGCTGGAACTCTTTTGTTCATCCTAAGAATTACGAATCATTTGGACCTTAAAACATAAATTATAATGAACTTAAATTCAAAACAACCCAATACCAAAATTCAAAATAAAAGAAACCCTACTCAAACACATTACCAATAAATTAAAAGCCCCAAATCCTATTCCCTGGACATCAGAAGCCACATTCAATCTTCGAGCCTAATTCTGTAAAGTAATTACTTTCCTGCAAAAATTCTCTCTTGGGTTTTTTTAATTCACCGATTTCGAATAAAAAATGCGTCCTTTTTATTGAAAAAACTACGAGCATTGCTGGGTTTTGTAGTTATACATTAAAGTTGAAATTTTGAAGGAATAATCGGCATTGTAAGCATGATTCCTCTCTGGGTTTTGTTTCTTTTGAGATGTTTTGCTGTTTCTGTTTCTGGGTTTTGATTGAGTTGCTCATAATGCTATTTCCATTTCTTTTGGGGGGCTATATTGATAGCCAATGTGAGTAAAAATGGAGGACAAAAATGAGGAAGTTGAGGACATCGACAGTGCTTCAAGTGACTCATTTATTGATGATGATGAGAATGATGAGCCTTCTACATCTGGACAAGATGATGGGACCCGCATTCAGGTTTTTTTCGTTGTTTTTCTTCTTCTTGTTACTGTTAAGTGTTATTTATCACCGTTGTTGATAGGTAGTTTGAGTATACTACTTTTTAGGTGAATGTTATTATTTTTGGATATTTGTATTATAGCTTTTGAACCCATAAGTTTAAACTTGTGAAATAAGAGCCTGGTTTGATGCGGATTTTCCAATGACCAACATTTAGTTAATGAATATTTCATCAAGTGGAAACCTAAAGAGACATGCTTGTAAAAGGGAAAAAAGAAGAAGAACAAACGGGATTAGATTAAAATAGGACTAGCGAGAGTAACAATAGTTGTTTTCCATGGTATGATATGGCATCATGTGAAAGTAATAGATGAATTATGTCCACAATAAGAGGTCATTTTAAACTTTGTGTATGTTTGAAACCTGTCAATCTTGTAGAGCAAACAGTTCCATTTTTACTTTCATTGTGCAGGAGCCTTTGAATGATCAAGAAGTAGAGGAGTTGGTTGCCGAGTTCTTGGGAGTTGAGAGTAAGGTATCAATTTTTTTTGGCTAAACTTCAGCATTCTGCTCTTCTTTTTTTCCTATTATTTGAAAAGGTTCACTAAAACTTACTTTAGGCTGCAGAGGCTCAAGAAGCGCTGGAAAAAGAGTCTCTTGCAAAAGTTGAGAGTGATGTGAGAGAGGAGTTGGCGCAAAGTATTCAGGGTGATGATGTAAGTTTCTTGTGCTGCTTTTTAACTCTTTTTTTGGAGTTCTCATTATATCCACCTAGCATATAATTTATGATTTTCTTCTTATCCATGTCTATAGCTGGAGGTGGCTGTTGAAAATGAGATGGCAGCTTTCAGGGAAGAGTGGGAAAATGTGCTTGATGAACTTGAGACTGAGAGCTACCATTTGTTGGTCTGCTTCTTTCCTCAATTTGAGTAAATTCTTTTGTTCTTAATGCTTTTTACAGTGCACACATCCTCTTTTTTTTTTTTTTTTTGAGGAATTACAGTGCGTGTAACTCAACACATTAACCAGGCCAGGTCCAAATTTGATACATCTCCCTAGTCATTTTCGCAGCAAAAAGCTTCTGACACATGAGCCATTGCTGTTTTTTTTTTTGCTGCCGTCTTGCCCTTGAATATCCACGATATATTCCCGTTGTTTATGAAGCTTACACCAGAGGGACTTAAATGCATTCCCTTGTTGTTGCTCCTATTCTATTTTGAACTTTTTGCACCAGGATATTGCTGCTACTGTTGTTCATATGACTCTAGCATATTCAATGTGGCTGGTGGCCACATGGGCATGGTTCAACTCATGCTTTTTTTCCATGGTTTTGTGATCATGCATACAAGCAATAAAAATGTTGAACAGATTGACTGAAATGGAACAACTGAGCATTGTAATTAGCAACAAGCAGGTCTGAGCCTCTTGTTTTGTGATGTGATGTGAGTCAGAATGGTTTTAAGAATAGTACAAATGGGGTTGTAGGGCATGCGAATTAGTTGTGATTGCACATTTACCAAGAAGTGCTGTTTTAGGAGTGTTAGAATGGAGATGTAAAAACAGTTTGAAGAAAGTAACTACAGATCAAAAAGCAGCTTCCAGATGTCTTCAAATGCACTTGAATTCTGAAATCAGCTGTTTTAGGGCTTTTACATAGACATTGAGATTGATCAACCCCTGCACACCCTGTATTTAAAGCAGCTTTGAAGCGTCTTTAGGATTAGAATTATGGGAGGTAAATAGTTAAATACTTAACCAAAAGACACAGTAAAGGACTGCAAAAAACCCTGTGTAGGCCTTATTAGGATATAACTAAGATCTGCTCCAAGAAATCATATTTAAACCCTTTGATTTTGAAAGGGGTGTTCCATATCAAGCTAGCAAGAGATGCAGCATCATATATTGTATTCTTATGGGGTTGGATCATCTGGATCATTTGTAGTTGATTTCGCAAAGGAATGTGAAATGGTGGTAGAATCTTAAGACTCTTTAATCTGTGGATTCTCAGAATTGTTTTGAATGGTATGGAGTGTGGTTGTTGATCATGTTCCTTGTTTAATGATTCCAGCTGGTCATTTAATCTAATTGATCCATTAATCCATGAAGTATGAGCCATTCTTCAGAATTCACATATTATGGAACCGTTAGATTTTGAATTGTTAAGAAAGTATTATGATTTAGTGTCAATGTTTGTGGTGACTGGGTAACATGGTTGCTAGCATCAAATGAGCCATTTTCTTTTCCTTTTTTATTTTTTTGAACTGACCATCTTTGATCATTACCTATAGGAAATGAAGTTGTCATGCTATATTTCCTTTCACTGCTCCTAATTCCCATGCTTTGCCTAACAGGAACAACTTGATGGGTCTGGTATTGAGCTGCCAAGCCTTTATAAGTGGATTGAAAGCCAGGCTCCTAATGGTTGCTGCACTGAAGCTTGGAAAAGGAGGGCACACTGGGTGGGATCTCAGGTGACCAAGGAAACTATTGATTCAGTTGCTGATGCTGAGAAATATCTTCAAATCCATAGACCTGCTAGACGGTAAGGTTTTCATTTTTCATCATGCTGAATTGTGCAAGGTTTGAAATCCATTTAAATGATATACTTTCTGGGCTTAGACGACATGGTAAATTATTGGAGGAGGGTGCGAGTGGATTTCTGCAGAAAAAATATCTCATGGATGGAAGTGAGGCTATTGTAGAAAATGGAGAAGTTGACTGGGCCTCTATGAAGAAACTATTCTCAACTAGCAGTGAGGAGGATGTTGCTTCATTTGGTAGCAAGCATTGGGCATCTGTTTACCTGGCCAATACTCCCCAGGAAGCTGCACTCATGGGACTTAAATTTCCCGGAGTCAATGAGGTGACAAATTAAATTTGAGTGTATAATTTAGCCACAGTATGACATTTCTGCTCAATGCCTTCTGTCTTAAGCATTTCTCAACCCTTCAGCAGCTTAAAGTTGTATCATTTGAAATGAAAATTGATTCAAAATATTACTGGGTGACAAGTGCTAAATGTTTTTATCTGATTCTGGTTGATCTGATATATTGTTTCGTTATGCTGTGTCTTCATGCAGATTTGCCTTTCTTAGTATAAACAATGTGTACTTGCAGGACTTGTCTTTTTATTATATGGGATTTTCTCTTCCAATTCTGTTTTTCTGCCCTTGTAATTCAAAACAAAGCAATCTAAACATTGAATCAAGTTTGAAGAAGCATATCCCCTCATTCACTCGTGGGGAAATGGTTTTAGCTCAGTTTAGAAATAGTCTCTGGCTTTCTTAAGTTTCTAATTGCTTGACAGTTACTGTCAGGATTGGTTGGACATATGTTTTGTGGTTTTGGCCTCTCTTACAGTTCCTTTTGTCACCATTATTCTAAAGTTCTAACTCGACAACGGTCTCTTTGATTGAAACTTCCAATGTTTTGAGATTTACCTTTTTTCAGGTTGAGGAGATTGAAGACATTGATGGGGATTCCATTGATCCATTTGTCGCAGAGGCTGTAGCAAATGAAAAGGAACTAGTTCTAACAGAGGAACAGAGAAAAAGTTATAGAAAGGTTTGTCAATATTCTTATGTTGAATATCATGATTTTCCTTTCCTGAAAATTTCAGATTAAGATTCTGGAAGTTGAATTACTTGTTTTTTGGAGCCTTATTTGTGTTAATTAGGCTAGTACTAAAATGATTAAATAGTTCATTAGAATATCTAGCACAACCATTGAAGAGTTTAGTCCATCAATAATCAGATGGGTCAAAATGCTGCTTTCCCCGAACTACGTGCGCTCTGATGAGGTGATCTGAGTGTCTCTGGATTCTTACAATTAAAGTTACCATTGATTCTCATTCCCATTGGTGGTTAAGCTGCAGTGTTTCTACTGGTGCTTTAGGGTTAGTGATTGAGATTTTTTTTTGTTAGTGATTGAGATTTTTTTTTTGATATTTGGAACTTTGTGATTGAAGTCTTTATTTTTTAAACCAGAAAATCCAAACCTTCATGGTATCTAGGGATTATTGTATGATAATTTTCGTAGCTTCATTCTGATGTCATGCTTCTGCTGTTATCATTGGAGTTTTCTTAGCAGAGGTTCAGTGGGATTGGGCTGGCATCTATGATATTCCTTTTGCTTTGTCTCTTGGAGGATGACCTCTTTCCAACATGCTTTTACTTTTCTTTTCAGTCAGTTAATATATTTAAATTGTATGGTTCTTGTATCTGTACATTGAAAGGTCAAAGAGGAAGATGATGCAAAAATTGATCAGAAACTTCAACTTCATTTGACTGGTAGATTATAGTGATTGTCAAGCTTCTTTGATTGTATGCTCGGTTGATATTTAAATTGTATGGTTCTTGTATCTGTACATTGAAAGGTCAAAGAGGAAGATGATGCAAAAATTGATCAGAAACTTCAACTTCATTTGACTGGTAGATTATAGTGATTGTCAAGCTTCTTTGATTGTGTGCTCGGTTGATATTTAAATTGTATGGTTCTTGTATCTGTACAATGAAAGGTCAAAGAGGAAGATGATGCAAAAATTGATCAGAAACTTCAACTTCATTTGAAACAGAGGAGACAGCGTAAGAGATGTAAACAGGTGAGACTTCCACTCTTTGTTTACTTTGTTTGTCATTTCATGTTATCCAAGCCATTAATTCTATCTTCTGGTGCTGAATGATGGGACTCTTGACATGATCTTGTAACTGTGGAAGGCTATCTTTTGTTGTTCTGAGTCTGAAATTATTCCATATCAAACTAGGTCTTGGAAACGCAATTGATTGCACATGCTGATTCTGTCATGTTCTTTAAGTCCAACTGTTTCTAAATAAACTATTATAGTTTGAATTAGGTGTAGGAAATTTAATTCATTGTGTAGTGTATGCTTCAGCTATTATGTCTTCAATAATTAAACTGTTTTTTTTGGTGGGGATGCTAAAGAGCATATACTCTCAAGGCAATCCCTCAATATTGAATTCCTAGTAATTAGACTATATCCTCTCTTGAAATGGACAAGTCATGCTCCTTTTTCTTGAACTCTTCTTGAATTAGGGTGCTAGCTCAGTCATCCAGGAAATGGGAAGGAACATGGATGAGCCACTGCCTCTGGATGACAATTACAGTGAAATCACATGCCAAGATTTGAAGAAAGACAAACTCTCTGAAGACCTTGTAACGGAACATTCTACAGGTAAGAGCAATTCAGTTTTCCCAGAGTCTGTGCTACCTGATGCCACTGAACCTAGAAGGTCCAAGCGTCCAGATGAGAATGAGGAGGATCTAAGCATCAATAATAAGAAGATTCGGACCGTTATCATAGACAGTGATGATGAAGCGGACATTATGGAGGATAAATCAGTACACAATACTAAAGTTGAGGATCAATCAACCTTGCAAGAGATCATTGGGGACCCTACAGATGATTGCAATGCTTCACAGGGTTCAAACGAGAAGTTTATGTGCACTGCCTGTGATAAAGTGGCTGTTGAAGTGCACTCACATCCACTTTTGAAAGTAATAGTTTGCAAAGACTGCAAATTCTTAATGGAGGAAAAGATGCATGCAAAGGTATGGACATTAATGTTTGCCTGTGCATTTAACCAAGTTGCTTCAAAGAAGTTATAAAATGCTGAAGTATCATGCTTCCTGGATACACATGTAAGCAGTTACATAGGATTATTGTCATAGATTGGTTGTTTTTTGGTTAACCATCATAATAATTCTAATGAGTGGATCATCTTACCTGGACTCTTGTTTTACTTACACAACCTTAGAAAGATTCTCTTTTGTTGCATTTGAGATGTAATATATTGATGAAATATAACAGAGTTTGAATCAGAGAACAATGGAAACACAATAAGTGTAACCTTTATGGAATAATCAGTGTTACTGTTATCCCTATTAAGTAGCTTATAAAAACTCAAGATATAACAAGAACATCCACCTCCATTTTTACATGCCATAGAAGTCTGATGATTATAATACTGCTGGTTTTTACAAATGGCTATGACAAATCCAACCAGCTGTCTCTTTGTTTTAGCACACTTAACAAAAACAACAAATTAGAATGATTGCTTGGAGTCTGAAACATTTTTAATTCATTGAATTTCTCCTTACAAACTGTTACAACTTACTAGGATCATCGAGTTTGTAAAAAAGTGAAAGATTACTATCTTATCATTGTTTTTTATATTTTATATAAATGCTTCTTATCCTATTATGTTTTCCACAATTTCATTCCTGAGCTTAACTTGTTGCAGGATCCTGACTGTTCTGAGCTTTACTGTGGATGGTGTGGACGGAACATTGAATTGGTAAGTTGTAAGTCATGCAGAATACAATTCTGCAATGCTTGTATAAAACGGAACATTGGTGAAGAGTACTTGCCTAAGGTTCCAGCTTCTGAGTGGCAATGTTGTTGTTGTTCTCCGAGTCTGCTACAAAGGTTTAAATTACAGTTAGAGAAAGCCATGGGGTCTGGTGATACAATGATTATGAGCTCTGATAGTGATTCAGAGTCTTCAGATACAGATGACGGTGTTACAATCAGGTATACATTTGTCCTTATGAGACCAACCTTTGGCTGTAGTTTAATGAATTATTCACTAGATTCTCTTTCTTTTAATTTGGACATTTTTGTCTCTTAGACCCAACTGTATCTACAATTTGTTATGAGATTGTAACCCAAACATAATTCTCAAATTACATTATTTTGTATCAGATCTAAGAGAAAGAAGAAAAAGAAGATTAGAAGGATCATTGACGATGCTGAATTAGGAGAAGAGACCAAGAGAAAAATTGCTATTGAAAAGGTGCTCTGTTTTTGTAATGATTTTTTGGTTAAATCAGGTATGTCAGTACTGATTATGTGTTGTGTTGTGTCTCATGCAGGAACGTCAAGAACGCTTGAAATCCCTGAAAATACAGTTTTCTGACAAATCCAAGACGATCAATTCTGCAAGCTGCAGTGGAAACTTACATGAAGGTGCTAGCGTTGAAGTGCTTGGTGATGCCACAACAGGTTATATTGTGAATGTTGTGAGGGAAAAAGGTGAAGAAGCTGTGAGGATTCCTCCAGGCATATCCTCTAAATTGAAAGCCCATCAGGTTTCATTCTATCCTTATGCAGGTGTCCATACTTAGTTTTGTGGTCTCATTAGTTGGTTGCGTCATTCTGTTTCTTGTATCCAAACTGTAATTACATTACTTGAAAAATTAGTGCACTACCCTTTGGGACTCTTAACCACCACCTTGCTCAAAATTAATATTTGCTTCTCAACTTGCTTTCTTATTATTCCAGCAATTAAGATTTCAGCACATTTGACATCAGCAGGCATTAAATATCGGGCATGTAAAGTGTAGGAAGTGAGGGCCTGAATGGGGGCCCATTTGATGTGCTTCCTTATCAAATGTTACAGCTCTTCACTGATAATGATTTTTCGTTCTTATTTCTATTTTATTATAAATGTATCTGTTTATTGCTTACCCAAGTTGATTTGAGATTGCAGGTGGCAGGTATAAGATTTTTGTGGGAAAATATTATACAGTCAATTGGAAAAGCAAAGTCTGGGGATAAAGGTCTTGGTTGCATTTTAGCACATATGATGGGCCTTGGTAAAACTTTTCAGGTACTATGTTCAGCTCCTTTTTTGAATCCACTTCCCATGGGTAATATATGAGGGGATATAATGTGAGTGTGTCGAGAATGTTTGCCACTAAATCTGATAAAGTGTTAACTGGTGAGTTTTGGCCAAATTATTTCAACCATCTAGATAAGTTATACTCTCTACTCCTGATGTCCACAATTAAATGTCAACTTCAAATTGTCTAAATTATATAATTATGTACCTAATTATAGCATGGTGAACAATTTGTTTAATTGTTGTAGTTTTAGTGGCAGTGCTAGTAACAGCAGGAAACCTTTAATGCTGACGACCATGTCATGATGTAATTGTGCAGCATAGAATTGCAGTCATTTAATTTGGTTGGATAGTTAACTAGATTAAATGAATTGCATCTACAGGTCATAGCTTTTCTGTACACTGCCATGAGAAGTGTTGATCTGGGTTTAAGAACAGTGCTCATTGTGACTCCTGTGAATGTGCTGCATAACTGGCGCAAGGAGTTCATGAAATGGACACCTTCAGAAGTAAAACCGCTCCGTGTTTTCATGCTGGAGGATGTGTCGAGGTATTATTACATAACTTTCCCCTTTCTTTCTTTTGACCATATGACAAAGGAAATTGTCAAATTAAATTGACTCATGAAGTTTCAAGTGCAGTATTATCAGAATATTTGTTCTTAACTAAGCTAGATTGCAAGTTCTTTTATATGAATTGTTAATGATAACAGCAATTCGGCATTTTGCGTATTTTTAACAAAAGAGTAGCAAATGTCCCTGATGTATAAAAAGAAAAGCTAAGCTAAGATTGCTAATATTTTTATAGCATCTATTTCTTTTGTTGGAAAAGATACAGAAATGGAAATACTGACATCTAATATTCAACAGAATATGTTGAGTATTTTACATAGAAAGGTTTAGTTAAGGCAGTGTCATTATATCCGGTATAAGATTAGATCGATTAGATAATAAGTAACCCCCTCTCTTTCTAATGGGATCTTCCATTCTGAACCTCTTTAATTTACTGTTGGTTTTTTCTGGCATTAGGGAGAGAAGAGCAGAATTGCTTGCGAAGTGGAGAGCTAAAGGTGGTGTATTCTTGATTGGCTACTCTGCCTTTCGGAACTTATCCTTTGGAAAGAATGTGAAGGAACCAAAATTGGCTAGAGAAATTTGTACTGCCTTGCAGGTAATGTGTCTTAACTTAACCTTCCACTCAGTCTGTGCTTTGAATCACTCAAGACCAATCATGGATCTTGATGGTGACATTTAAACATTGCATTGATGAAAATTGCTTTTCTAATATCAGGATGGACCTGATATACTTGTTTGTGATGAAGCTCACATGATCAAGAATACCAGGGCTGATACAACCCAAGCACTGAAACTTGTGAAATGCCAGAGAAGGATAGCATTAACTGGTTCACCTCTTCAGAACAATCTAATGGAGTATTATTGCGTAAGTTGGTGAAGATGATTAAAGATTGTGATTTTTCTATTCAAGGGCATGCTTCTTATAGAATTTATATATTTGAAACAGATGGTTGATTTTGTAAGAGAAGGTTTTCTTGGCAGCAGCCACGAGTTCAGGAATCGGTAAACTTTATATCTGACATTTTTCTGGCTGCGTTCTCCTTTTCACCAGCTCCAGTACATCTTAATTAGGTGTTCTCATGCTTGCAGTTTCCAAAATCCTATAGAAAATGGACAACATACTAATTCAATGGTTGATGATGTAAAGATTATGAACCAAAGATCCCATATTCTCTATGAGCAATTGAAAGGGTTTGTTCAACGAATGGACATGAGTGTGGTGAAGAAAGACCTGCCACCTAAAACTGTATTTGTAGTGGCTGTAAAGCTCTCTCCATTACAGAGGAAATTGTACAAGAGATTCCTTGATGTGCATGGGTTTACAAATGGCCGGGAATCAAATGAAAAGATGAGGAAGAGCTTTTTTGCTGGTTACCAGGCATTGGCTCAGGTTTGTCGTTGATTATTATATCTGTCATGCCTGTAGTAAGCTCTTCCTTTATGATTGATGGGCATGCACTTGCAAATAATGATATTGTGTCTTTTATGCTTCACCCATTTTTGCATTAAAATGTGAAACATGACCATGTGTATGTACATGTAACACTCATCAATACAACTTAAAAGTAATACCCTTGAAAAATTGATTTGGTTTATCTGGACATGCAGTTGCTTAAATTTTGAAGTTATCATTATTTCACAGTTTTCTTTCATGCAGTCAAAACCAAATTACCAAGGTTTCCTCCCTGTCCATTTTTGCAGAAGAATATTGCTAAAGTTGACATATTAAATAGTTTAGCATTATGAAAGAAAACTTAGAAACCAAAATTGGCTATAACTTTTGCTGAATTTTAATGTGCAAACTTTTGTCAATTATTAGGAAAAAATATGACTTTTTTACATCTGCAGGTATTGTTACCAAATTCATGGGACACATGTGAATTCATGATATTTAGGGAGTATCTAGTACACTGATTTGTGGTTAGTAGTAGGCCATTGGTTATATTTTGATCATTACCTAGTTAAATTTACATGACTTTAAAAAAAATCTTCCTATATTAATTCTCTTTTTTTCTTTTTCTTGAAACAATAGGATATTCTTTCACTTTTGTTGGAATGATTTGGTTCTCTATTAAAAGTTGGAAAATGAGTACACAAGTTACAAGTAAATATAATATAGGAGTAATGGCACCAAAAAAAGGATATAAATTCACTGCCCCAGGAAAGGATTGGGATTTTTTTCTGTTTCCATGCAAATCCTTAATCCCACCATCTCTGCCTTTTCAGTTCTCTTTCTTCTAATGTACAAAATTCAACTCAGACTCCTTATCTTCTCAAAGGGATTCTTACCCAATGTTTTGAAAAAAAAGAACAATAATTCTCCCCTACTGCATTGTCTCCCCATTTCCATGAATTTGAAGAGAGAAAGCAGAATAAGATGAAATTTCTGTCCTTTTCCTAAACATTCAGTTAGTCCCTTTGAGAAGATAAAGAGTCTTTTTGAATTTTGTAAATTAGAAGACAGTATAGAAGGGGAAGGGTAGAGATAGTGGGATTCCAAATGGTGTAAAAATCAGCTAAATCCTTTTCTTTTTGGTACGAGTTACTTCTATATTTTATTTACTTGCAACTTGTCTATGCATTTTTCAATTTGAAGGTCATAATCTTTTCCAAAAAAAATAAAATTAATTATAATAAATTTATTGTTTTTAGGGAAAAAACTAATTGATGAAGAGTTTCCTCAAGACAAGTGAATTTAATACTGTAATTGAAGTATAACAAATAATTGCCTACTCACTGCACATCATGAACCCTCTATGTATCCATGCTATTACATACTCTACAAAAATAGACAAGGATTCAGGTTAGTTTCTCACATGTAAGATTTTCTATGAAAAATTGATCCCCAAATCATATAATCCAGATCATGCACCAGCATGATCTAGTATGTGATACACCATGATCTGGATCGTACAATCTGAAACCAATAATGTGAGTGATTTCACGAATTGGGTAGCACTGTGTATGAGTTGCAGTCAGCATTTAGAAAACTACAAGGTGCAACAGAGTTTGTGGAAGATTTAAGTGAATAGGATTCGTTGTGATGGAAATAAAATGTTGTATATATGGTTGTTGTGAGTTCATTTTGATTTGTGAAAGATTTCATGCATAGCTGGTTCTTTGACTTGGAAAAATTTATCTAATGATTCCTTCAACAGAATATATTTGTAATTGGATTGCTAGTATCTAGCACCTTGTGGCTTTATATTTGTTTGTATTTTCGATTTTCTGTGGCCTCTATTGTAGATGACTTTGGTAGGTGATATGTTGAGGCTTCTAGCCATTGTTTTAACAAATTAAGTGGAAGAAAACATATGAAATAGTTACTGCAGTATCTCTGTGAGTCCTCTAGTTACAGAGAATAAAGGAGTTTGTTCAAATTTTGCTGATGTTGTCTTTTGTCGTTCATTAAATTTTTGAAGGAATGGACTGGGTTGCATATTTCAGAGGCAAATCTTACTGTGCCAGATGGAATGCTGTCATTATGTTCATTTGCAATTAAGATACTGTAGCTAGTTAAAAAGGCTGGCTGAATCAGTCTTCAATGATGCATGTTTAAATTAATATATCCTTTTGCTCTCTTGTTTTAATGAGCTTTTCATTGTTCATTGTAGATATGGAACCATCCTGGAATATTGCTATTGAGGAAAGGTAGAGGTTACATTGGCCGTGAGGACATTGGCCACGAGGACAATGTTGAGAATGTTCTTGCAGATGACTGCTCAAGTGATGAAAATGTAGATTACAACACAATTGCTGGAGGTACTCCATTTCACAATTATATCATATTGCTTAACAGTTCATGCTTGCATTTAGAATTCATGGATATAATTATTCTTCTACAACCAGACCCACCTTTGTTCTCCATGTGTGGTGATGTGTCTATTTTCTTATTGCTTTTTGTGCTTGCAGAGAAGTCAAGGAATCAAAATGATTTCGTTCAAGGCAAAAGTGATGATGGATTTTTTCAAAAGGTGTGAGCATAAACAAACACAATCAATTACAATTCTTTACTAAAGTTTTCTGAAATTGCTGAATTCTCTCCCTCTTGTTGATTTAATAAATGTTTTCCTTTGTTTTTTATTTCCTTTCCAGGATTGGTGGAATGATCTTCTGCATGAAAATAATTATAAAGTGATTGAGTATAGCGGCAAAATGGTATTGCTGCTTGACATTTTAGTCATGTCTTCTGATGTGGGTGATAAGACATTGGTTTTTAGCCAGAGCATACCCACTTTAGATCTTATAGAGCTTTATCTTTCAAGATTAACTCGACATGGAAAAAAGGGAAAATTCTGGAGAAAGGGAAAAGACTGGTATAGGTGCGCATGTACAGCTGTGAACCGCCTTCACTCATGGTTTCTCTGCTTTTTCATGATATAGATTTTTTACTTCCTCTCCTGTACTCAACAGGCTAGATGGAAGAACAGAGAGCTCTGAAAGGCAAAGGTTGGTTGAGAGGTTCAATGATCCCGAGAATAAGCGGGTCAAATGTACTTTGATTTCTACTAGGGCTGGTTCTCTTGGGATTAATCTCTATGCTGCCAACCGGGTGATTATTGTTGATGGTTCTTGGAATCCGACATATGATCTTCAGGCCATATATCGGGCTTGGAGGTGGGTTCCATCTATTGTTTTCATTCAACTGAAACATGCCCTCTTCTGTCATGATTGAACCTAAGATTACCATTTTTCAGGTATGGCCAGACTAAGCCAGTGTTTGCTTACAGATTAATGGCACATGGAACCATGGAGGAAAAAATCTATAAGCGTCAGGTGATAGAATTGCTACTTGTAGCATTAAATTAGCCTGTTTTCTGAAAGTACTTTTAATGAAGAGAATGATTTAATCAGGTCACAAAGGAAGGACTTGCTGCAAGGGTGGTTGATAGACAACAAGTATATAGGACTATGTCCAAAGAAGAAATGTTGCATCTTTTTGAATTGGGTGATGATGAGCAATCTGTCACACTAAACGATGTTGGCCAAGAATATAGACATGCAGATGCCAAGAATGTTACCTGCCAAACCATGAATTCTTTGAAAGAGAACATGCCTCGTTCTCATGGAAGCTGCTCATCTGATAAGTTAATGGAAAACTTGCTTGGCAAGCACCATGAGAGGTAGTTTTTCTTTTTCTTCTTTTGTTAGAAAAGAAAAATAGTTTCTTCGTTTCAGTCCATTTTGGATGCGTACATTGAACCCTGTCATTTGGAAACAAGGTTGGGATGTAGGAATATCTGATTGAGTATATTCATAACTGATATCTGAGCCACAATCTTTTTGTTAACATGTCATAGACCGAATTATACTCTCTTCCTGCGGTTGGAGTAGGTTTTTGAATCACTCGATACAGTAAAAACTTCACCTGCCTATTGGTACTTTCATTCAGATGTTTATTTCACTTCATAAAAAGCTTAGCTTCTGATGTGCTTCCTTGTTTCTAGGTGGATTTTTGATTACCATGAACATGAGACCCTTTTGCAAGAGAATGAAGAGGAAAAACTAACAAAGGAGGAACAAGACATGGCCTGGGAAGTATACAAGAGATCATTAGAATGGGAAGAAGTGCAGCGAGTTTCCCCTGACGATTCTACACTTGAGCGAAAGCCGCAAATGTCAAATGGGGCATCTGCCCTAGACACTAACAGCATACATGTGCCAAGCATGGCCCCTCCTGCATCTGCGGATTCCGATATAGCGCCGTCGAGGAGCATTTTTAGGAGTCGTGTGGTGCTGCGGAAATGCACTAATCTCTCTCATTTACTAACCCTTAGAAGTCAGGGCACAAAAGCTGGATGCACAACCGTATGTGGTGAATGTGCCCAGGAGGTAAGCTGGGAAGATCTAAATCGGCAGGGTAAGGCGGCACCGTAAAGGCACCATCCCCTGTTTTTTTCGTATCCGCAATGTATCTAGTGTAATCTATTTTGACAGTAAAGGGAAGAAGCTGTAAGCTCAAATTCATTTGGTTTGGTAGATAATATTGGCAGGCACATTCTAGCTACAGAGAAAAAGGGATTTGGGGATTGTTGTGTAGATAAATTGGAGGGAATGAGCCTGTGTAAATCTCAGCTCATTCGATCCTTTTTGATGTTGTAATTGTTGTGGAGGCAGTTATAGTCAAGAAAGTAGTTCCACTAATTTCCAACACTAATCCTTTAAAAATATGTTAATAAATGTTCTTGAATCTTCATCCATAGTTGCAATGGATGCTCCCGATCAAAATTGTCAATACTGTTTTGATTGGTGTTTTGATTTTTTAATTGGAATGAAATGTTTTGGTTTCGTAGTGTTTCGGCATGTTGTTTTGGGGTTATATTGTTTATGTGTGTGTATTATGAACATGATTTTTCTAAACAAAATTATGAACATGTATAATATTAGAAGAATGTTATTATCAATATTGTAAGGTACGAACATGTATAATATTATATTCTCTGATTGCTCTAAAATTTTAAGGTAATATATATAATTATGTCAAGAGACTTTGTAAATCTAATGGTCGGATTAAGAGATATAATTGATATTGTAAAATTATTCATTATTTGAAAAAAAAACTATTTAGCCGAAACAAAACATGCAGAACAAAACGGAAAATCTAGAACAGACTGAAATTTAAACTGAGATAAAAATAATATTATTGTATTTTATTTTCTTAACTGGAATAAAATATTTTGATGAAACAAATTGTAATTGACAATCATGCTCCGAGTTTAATTCCAATGCGCAATTTAGATTCCTGTGGCATGTCCCTGGTAGAGTTAGGGCAGCCACGCTGCTTTCATTTCAGCATCAAAATTAGCTTCTTTTTTTTCTGTCATTGTAATTAAAAACATCTTAATCACCGTTTTAGCAACACGATTATAGCAAGTGCGTAGCATTTTCTGCACACTTTTCCGTTAGGGTTTCGTTTTCGCCATTTCTTCTTTTGTGGAGGACAGTGGAGCAAGCATCGATATTGATGTGGGATTGTTACATGCATGTCAATGATGCTTCTCGCTAGTAGCCAGCCTCGTTTGTGCAATGGCTGGCCGCCCTTCTCATTTGTTGCAATGTGCTCTCTCTCTCTCTCTCTCTATATATATATATAGAGAGAGAGAGAGAGAGAGAGGTTAGGCTTTTTGTGATCCCACATTCAAAATTCACCAACTAGAATATATAAAAGTAAGGATGTCAATTTCGTTTCAATTGGTGTTTTGTTTTTTAATTGGAATTTTGGGTTGTAATGTTTATATATATATAATTAAATATATTACTTAAAAAAAAAGGTTCAAATCCAAATATAAAATTATTTAGAATTGTGTAATTTAAATTTCAAATATAAATAAAAAAATGAGTTGAATTGATATATTTCGACCACTTTGATGAATTCAAAGATAACATGAAAAGATAATAAAAATATAGTTTACTTAAAAAAAACAAGTTGAAATCTTAAAAAATATTGAAACAATGATATATTGAATCAACTCAAGTCAATCTAGAATTGTGCAATTTAAATTTCAAACATAAATAAAAAAATAAGAGTTGAACTGATATATTTCGACTGATTTGATGAGTTCAAAGATAACATGAAAAGATGATAAAAATATAGTTTACTTAAAAAAAAACAAGTTGAAATCTTAAGAAATATTGAAACAACGATATATTGAATCAGCTCAGGTCAATCTAGGTTAACCTTTCAAATATGTGATCTCTGCTATAAAACCATAATAACCTTAAATAAAGCAAATCAAATCAAATAATAAAGTTCAATTCATAATAAAATCGTTGTTGAATAATGAAATTGAGAAAAAAATAATTTAAAAAAAGACAATAAAAACAAATTTGAAGAAAAAAAGACAATAATATTACGAGAATGAAAAAACATAATTTATGGGTTTAAGTGAGTGAGTAAAACCTCAGTTGTTCCAGACTCTTACAAGAAATGCAAACTCTGACTCGAACTCGGGACTTACTATGCAAATTACAAGTCCTTTGTTATCACGGCACGACTATACAGAGACGCTTATTGACCTTTCAATGTGGGGTAACATTACAACCTATCCAAATTTATTGTGGTGGACGAAATAAATGGCCTCGCCTCAATTCCTGCTGTGCACTGAGTCGCATCGTTTAGGCCTTTTTCCTGCCTTCTCAGAGTTGCTTCCAGTATAGACCAGCGACTCTTCATCACTGACAGGGATGTACGGACGAGCACCACCATGAAGCTTATATGGAGGAGGAGAATGGTGGGTATCGAGAAGAACGACACCATTCTTGATCAGCTGTTTTCTGTGAAAATTTCTATGGCAGCCACAGGCCTCGCAGATGAAACCTTCTCCGGTAGCCTGATCTCCTTTCGGAGTGAACTCTCCACAGCCGTCCACAGCGTAGCCACCGATCAAGACGGCGTGGTTCCGCCAGCACTCTCCATACTTGGTGGTGGTTTCTGTTGATTCTTCTTCATCGAGAGGCTTGGATCTTGAGTAATCACTATGATCAGCCATGGATGAGAGTCAGGGGTAGCTCTGCTAATCTGTCAAACTTTTCTCAACATTTCCTGCAAATTGTCGTAACTTATAGCTGTAGAATTCACTTTCTTTCATCTGTCAGCATTATATGTGGTTGGTGCCATTTCCAGCATGAATTAGAAAGGGAATCAAGAAGCATCTGTCAAGATCATTGAGAGATAGATTTTACCAATTTCTTTGGTTTAGCTTTGCAAGTTGCTAGAAAGTTTTGTCAACTTATGGTGTTAAATTTCTTAAACACTACCTAGCGTTGGTGCATTTATTTCCCTCTCATTGACTGTTTCTTTGACAGTGCAGCGTTCTGTCATTGTACATCGGTTCATACTCATTGGCTGTTTGGTATTGCGTTTGGAACTGAGTTTCGAGGGAAAATAGTTTTATTATCATTTGGTTATGGTAAAATCACAATTTCAATTGCTATGAGACCCACTAAAAAAAACTTATGAACCACCGTTTACAAAAAGCAGAATTTCAATGCTTTGCCTGCGTTTCATTTCTCCACCAAAAAGCAGAACTGAAATCACCAGTCCAATAGTTATTGAACAATGACCTTCTCCATTTATTGTTATGATTATTAATCTATAATATTTAAAAAGCAATATATATGTGTGTGTGTGTGTGCGGGCGCGCCTTTTAAACTAATTTCACAACTTGATAACAATATGAAAAACATGGTAACCAAACACATGAAACTGTTTTTCATTGAACCTCAAACTCAACCACAGTTTTAATCAAACACTTCAATTTCAGATTTGAACCACAACTAAAAATGATTTTCATGAAACTGTTTTTTTTTTTTTTTTAAATCTCAACCACACAGCAACCACAATACTAAATAGACTCTCAAGCATGTAAGGATTCCGGGGACAATAAAAACTAGCCAAACAAAGAGTACTGAAAATGATGTTGAAAATCAGGCTTGAAATATCATCTACCCTTCCAACACCAATAATGATGCTAGAGTGGTTTGGTTTTAGGGTTTGACAGAAGACCATCGTCATTTTGTAGATGGACTGTTTCATCAAGCAATGAGGTATGTGTTAAAGAATAATATAAAATATATTATGGAGTCTCGTCTAAAAACTTAAGTTTTTAGGTGAGATGGTTTTTTATATGGTATCAGAACCTTGTTGACCTAAGTTCGGATCTCACCATTCTCATTCTAATAAAAATCAAGCACAAGGTAGTGTGGGCTTGTGTGCAAGTTTCAAGCCCAAAAGACTTTCACTTGAGGAGGTATGTTAGAAAATAATATAAATCATATTCTGGGGACTCACCTAAAAGTTTAAATGATGCGAACCTCGTGATCATGCAACCCACAACAAAGAATGAGATCTGATATCGGAAAGTAGAAATATGTTTGATAAGAGTGTGACACAATGAAAACCTGTCCTAAGACACTAACACTATTGGAATGAGTAGAATGACGCCATGAAAGTCAGTTATTCTTCAATAAGTCAGATTCAGTTCGTTCAAGAACAAAACGAAAATACAAAATGATATGACCTTGTTTCGAAGCCTAGCTCTAATACTAACTGATACGTGACCACGTGATCACGAGGTTCTCATCAGCGAAGGCAAGTTTACATTCATATTGTATAAGCATTTCCTACCAACCCCAGAAGAAACAACAAATTAACAAGGGAAAAGAAAGAAAAATGAACCTGAATTGAATTGACAGCAGGAAAAATACAGATCTATTATCTTTTAATATTTTAGTGCAGATCCTCCTAGACCAGCCTTGGCCATCAGGATTATGCACAGAAAATCCCCAACAAGCAATAGGTACACATCATTTATCATTTACAAATAAACATCATCCTTTTTCTCTTCAACAGTTTACAGATGAAATTATCTACTAATTAACAACCATGGACCATCAAAGAAAACATTTCCAGGATCTCATCATCATCTCATAAATATGATTGGCTGTCCACAGAGCTAAGATGGCAGACTTTGTGATTCCCGTACCTTTTCTTGTTATTGCGTCCACCGCAAGTAATCGAAATCTCACACCCGAAGGCGTTGCCAAAACAAGAAAACAGCCGCCCACCTTCCGGCCGCCGCCTCTGCTTCCTGTGTCTGCCTCTCGACTGCATCTTCCGGTGATCGTTATCGTAAATCGGAGGAAGCTCCGTTCTCCATCTCTCAAGCTTTGTTCTCAGGCCTTCGGCGCTGTCATTTTCCGTCCAGTCCTCGAGAATAGAGCTACCCGCGCCATCTGCATCGTGCTGGCCAGCATTTGCTGGTGGTTTGATCAATCCTTTAGCAATGGCCGCCGCCACAACAGACGCGGAAGGCCCCACGTCAGAGCAAAGAGATCCGTTGACTATGCTGCCGTTGCCGTTTTCCTTAACACTAGGTTTAACCACCGAAGAGTTGATCAACGAGCCGCCGAGTGACCTGACACCGCCCTCTCTCAGGCCATATTCATCGGTGGTGGTGGTGGTGGTGGTGGGGTCAGTCCGGTCACTCTTCGTCCGTCGCAGATTCGCACTCTTTTCCTCGAGGGTTTTCCCGGTGGTCTTGGCATTGATGAGGTCGTTGAATCCAACTCCAGACGCACTGAGCTCTGTGTATAATGGCATGCTCCGCATTGTGCTGTCAAGAACCTGCACCCCCATGTTAAGGATCCCCTGAGGTCTTCCCGACGGCCGGCGAACCTGCAACGCCACGAAACGCATCTTGTTGTTGTTGTAGTTGGAAGGGAAGAGGTTGCTTATCAGAACTCTGACAGAACCAATCTGAACATCGCGCAGCCACGCCGCGGCGTAGATCTCTATCATGATGGAAGAGTTCTCAGCATTTATGAACGTTTCATCAACTCGGAACACAAACTTCTCGTTCCATTGAGGATTGATGTGGCCGTTCTGGTCGATCTTCGTCGACAGTTTCCTTCCTGGATGCACCCAAACCACTGCGTAAGTACGCATGGATTTCGACACCGGAGCCAGATCCTGGCCCGATATGACATTGATTTCTAAGAGCTGAAAAGGGTGCGCGTTAAAAGTCATGGTGGTGGTTGTTCCTACACTCGTGGGGCAGGCGGCGCTGGCTGGAGGGCGGCGGGGACGGTGGCGTCTTCGCTCGACTTGCCCTGCGCCAGCATAGATGGGAAGCAATGATCATGGATGAAAATGAAGAAACACATGAAGGAGTTTTGTTGGGTTAGAGTTCATGGGGTGCAGCGAAATGAGAGGGGGAAATCAGTTGTATAAAGTCTTTTTTTAGACCTTGACTGTGTTAATTCTCGCGGGTTCGTCTCCTCCAATCAATTCAGATAACAAGCACCTGAGATTTAGAAGATTCAGCCATTTTTTAGGGGTCAATGATGACGAAGTTAGCTAAAAACAGCTATGGAGAGAACAGCCTGAAGAACATGACTGAGTTGACTTTCGAACCCTCCACGTTTGACTAAATTAATGTTAAAACAATGAGGTCCCACATTTGACACCATGGAAGACTATTTAGCAGAAGACTTTTCCATGGTCCTAGCATTGTTCTTCTCTGATGGGAATGGCAGAGGAGGATCCGAGTATATTTATCAATAAATATAATAAAATACAATGCATTAGAAAAGGATAAGATCTTTACCGGATCCCAAATATCAGAATGAATTACTGCAAATAATTCTACATTTTTATTCAAACTAGACAAATAAAGAATACAATGACTTTTCGCCAATTCACAAATTTTATATAAATAAAAAATTGTAAATAATACCAACAAAAAAAATGATTGAATCTATGATAATAATTATTTTTATTCTTATATTAACTCGGGTCAATGATAAACCTCATTTTAGCTTTTGAAAATTGACTTGGACTTTACTTCAAATTAACTATTGAATTAAGTTTTAAAACTATAATAATAATTATTTTTATTTTTTATATTTTATTTGGAGAGTTTTGGAATTGATTTTCTTTACAAATATATTTTATAAGAAAATAAATAATTGTTTTTTGAAGGTAGAAAAATTCAATCCGAAATTGTTGCGTGAGACAATTTTATTTTTACGTAATTATCTCTTTTTTTCAATCAAATAAATTTCCATTTCCACTATTATTATTATTTTTCTAGACAGTAACCAAACGATATCTTAATATAATATAAAATAGAAGAAAGAATCAAATTTGAAATTGGATGCAATTTAAAAATTAAAAGCAAACATGGACTTGATTGTATTAGCTGAAATTTTGCGGTTTCTTCTTCTTCAAAACGCCAGCGTTTTAAAAGTTCTCCCACACGTGTCAACATCTCGTTTTTCCAGGGAAATCCAGCCGTCCACGCTCATCCCCGCCTAATTATCTTCCCCAAGCTTTTGCATTCCTTGTCAGAAAGAGAGGGAATAGGAAAGTGTCTCTGTCGTTTAGGGCAGCAAAACAATGAAATCCCTCGCCCTGCTTCCCCAAATCCCTTTCTTCAGTCTTCCAGATTCGTTGCAGAGAGTATATGTCGATTTGTCCAATAAAAATCAGACCAAAAGGAGAAGGAATAACACGGAGGAAGGTCGATGATGGCGGCGGCGGCGGCGAGACGCCGAGGTTCAGAAGCCTTTTTTATTCAGGGATGCCAAATGAAAATAATGGGTATGATTCTTCTATCTCCAATCACTTCATCACTCTTGTCCACCAACCACTTCAACTCCATTTCTTCTTCTAGCAGTAGCAGTAGATATAGACACAAAAATGATGATTCTTCGTCTTCTCTTAGAAACATTGGTGATGCCCTTGCTACTTTCAATCACATGCTTCATAGGAAACCCCTGCCTTGTATCATCCAATTCAATAAATTATTGTCTGCAATTGTCAAAATGAGACGGTATTACGATGCCGTGATTTCTCTTTCCAGACAAATGGAACTTGCTGGGCTCTCTCCCAGTACTTGTACGCTTAATATCTTGATCAATTGCTTCTGCCATTTGCAACATGTTGATCTGGGGCTCTCTGTCCTGGCCAAAGTCGTTAAACTTGGTCTTCAACCCACTATTGTCACATTTACCACCTTAATCGATGGGCTCTGTAAAGCGGGTGAATTTACCCGAGCCATTGAGTTATTTGATGACATGGTAGCAAGAGGGTGTCAACCTGATGTCTACACCTATACGACGATTATAAATGGCTTGTGTAAGATAGGGGAAACTGCAGCGGCTGCTGAACTGATTGAGAAAATGGGAGAGGCAGGCTGCCAGCCAGATGTGGTGACATACAGTACATTCATTGACAGTCTTTGCAAATATAGGCTGGTGAATGAGGCTTTGGATATTTTTTCTTATATGAAGGCTAAAGGCATTTCCCCAACAGTTGTCAGTTACACCTCTTTAGTCCAGGGTTTATGCAATTTCGGCAGATGGAAGGAGGCTTCGGCAATGCTAAATGAAATGACGAGTTTGAATATCATGCCAGATATCGTCACCTTCAGCCTATTGATTGATATATTTTGTAAAGAAGGCAATATTCTAGAGGCTCAAGGTTTGTTTAAAACAATGACTGAAATGGGCGTGGAGCCTAACGTTATTACTTACAATTCATTGATGCATGGATATTCCTTGCAGATGGAAGTTTTTGAAGCTAGAAAGCTGTTTGACATCATGATAGCCAGGGGTTGTAAACCAGATGTTTTTAGTTATAGCATCTTAATTAATGGATATTGTATGGCCCAAAGGATAGATGAGGCCAAACAGCTTTTTAGTGAAATGATTCATCAAGGCTTAACTCCGAACACTGTCAGTTACACTACTCTTATTCATGCCTTTTGCGAATTAGGCAAGCTTAGGGAAGCACAAAAGCTTTTCAAGAATATGCACACTAATGGCTACCTCCCAGATTTATGTACTTACTCAGTATTGCTTGAAGGCTTTTGCAAACAAGGGTATCTTGGTAAGGCATTCAGACTTTTTCGAGCAATGCAAAGTACCACCTTGAAGCCTAATCTGGTAATGTATACCATCTTGATTGATTCCATGTGCAAATCCAGGAATGTTAACCATGCAAGGAAACTATTTTCAGAACTCTTTGTCCAAGGGTTGCAGCCTGATGTTCAGATATACACAACAATAATAAATGGACTTTGTAAAGAAGGATTGTTAGATGAAGCATTGGAAGCTTTCCGAAAGATGGACGAGGATGGCTGCCCTCCGAATGAATGGTCTTATAATGTTATTATCCGAGGATTTCTCCAGCACAAGGATGAATCAAGGGCAGTGCAACTTATTGGTGAAATGAGAGAAAGAGGTTTTGTTGCAGATGCGGGAACCACAGCGTGATAAAAGATCTGTTATCGAATGAAAACAATCTTGTCCTGAAGAAGTATCTAGGCTTATCTTGAAGTCCACCAAGGTGAAAAGGTGATGTAAAATTTTGATTCTCCATGCAAATTCACGTGGCAAATATTAGTAAAGCTTCGTCAATTTGGAAGGTATTTTTAGTTAAATCTTGTCAGCATCTTAAAAATGATACCAGTTATTTGCCACCAAATCATTGGAATTGCTAACTAATAGTTTGTCTTGATGAATATTTCTGGCCTTGCATTGAATCAGATTTATATATTACATTTTCAGTAGCCAGCAAAAAAATTGTTATGCAATTTGCCCACATGATGTTTACCAAACAAGTTTGTGATCATGTGCTGGAGGCTCCCTCTGACATCTGGGATCTTGGATGCATAGTTTTAGCGATGCTTACAGGGAAGCCAGTTTGGGATTTCAATCCTCAAACCACTACAGAAGAACATCTGAGAAAGATTGCTCATGAATCGACGAAAACTCCCCCTGCTGTTTCCAAGGACACGGGATATGTATGGTGAGGAAGCCTATGTTCAGATTGGCTGCTGAGATGTTACCAGATCATCCTCCTGTGTCAGGATTTGACAGCAGAGAATTGGCAGACTTTTCAGGTGCAGAAGGGGCGGCAGACTGTACCGACAATGAATTCAGCGCATCGTCTTGTTCTGAAGAATGGAGTTTCTCGTAAGAAGAGGTCTTTTATTCCTCTTCTTGGTCAGATGATGCAGAAGAGCATGCAAATTCTTATGATCAAGATGGAAGTATTCAAAACAAAGACAAGCAGAAGGAGGTGACAGAATTTGACAGATCAAGCTAGTTCCGGTAAAGGGAAGCACTTTATGCCGGCCAAACTTCCAACCCTACACGTTGGCAATAAGGACAAATTGGCATCCAATAAATGAAGACAATCTTGTATCTTCCAAGTGGCAGTGGAAGTTAACTATAACTGCCATTGTTCTTGCCCTTAGTAGTTAGTTATCTATTAATAACTGTCAATTAAGTATTATGTATTATTTATTAAGTACAAAGGTAAAAGGTACGAGGAAAACATTGTTTCCTCACACCCATTAATATTGTCGATTATAACAATAATAATTCATTTTTCCCTTTCTATTTTGACTCCTTTTTTTATATCAACTCAAAATCTCCATAAACACATCATATGTTTATGGAGATTTTGAGTTGATAATTTATTTTAACATATGGTTATCACGGTATCAAAAGATTATCTTAGCATTAGGTTTGTATTACAAAAATAGTTAAATAAATAGGCTGTATAATCTACTTTAAAAAATAATAGTTAAATAAAAATGATTAAAAAAAAATCTAGGTTATTAAACTTTGTGGATTTAATAACTTAGTATGCAAGTTTGGTGAGTGGCCAAACCCACAATCATTCTTTGAAGTTTCCATGGTTTAACCATTTTTTATCGTTGATTTATTCAAGCATTCAGCTCTAATGAAGCCGGGCTGGATTTTATAGCATTTATATCTTATTTACATGAGAATATTAGGTGAAAAATAGCAGAACAAGCTGCTAAGTGTGCTGCTCAGGCAAACTATCACAGGAAGGATAAGAGATTTGAAGAAGACGATCTAGTGCTAATAAGATTAAGTTGAGAGGTCCCCCTGGAACATGTAACAAGTTATTGTCTCCAAGGGCGTGATGTGATGATGACAAAGGTCTCGAGTTTGAGTCAAGACGTGCATTTCTTATAAGAACCTGGAACAACCAGGGTTTTACTCGCTCATTTAGGCTTACAAAGTACGTTTTCCAAAAAGTAGGGTTTGAAGAAGACAATCTAGTGCTGATAAGATTAAGTTGAGAGGTCCCCCCGGAACATGTAACAAGTAATTGTCCTCAAGGGCGTGATGTGATGGCAAAAGACCTGAGATCTGCACAGTAGGTCTCGAGTGTGAATCAAGACGTGTATTTCTTATAAAAGTCTGGAACAACCAGGGTTTTACTCCCTCATCTTAGCCTACAAAGCATGTTTTCTGGAAAATAGGGTTTCCTTGTATCCAAAAACAAAATATAACATGTTACATGCTAAAGGGGGTGGTCCATTTAAATTTCTAAAGAAATTAGGAGCAGCTAATGCTTATCTGACTGATTTGGCAAACAAAATTCCAATTTTCAATATTGAAGATCTTACTGCATACCATTGTTCTACGTTCATTTATGAAGAAAAGAATGCTCCTTCAACAATCCCTCGAGTTTCACCAACTCAAAATGTTGTTGTCATGCCTACAAGATTTTTCTTAAAAAGATCATTTCCTATCATCAATCTTTTGTGCTGCTGAGCTTCACCGATCTCTTGAGTCTCTGAATATATTTATTAACCATGTATCTTTCATTTCTTCATCTTCTCTAAGATGAAGTTTCTTAAATTTATTTACATGCTTACAACCATGATTGCCAGCCTTGTAAGAATTACTTAGCTGTTAAATACAGAATAGTATGTTTCAATTAACTATAATAACTAGATAACTATACAGAAGCATAGAGATTTATCAGCAAGCAGGAGTAGCTATTAACAGTAACATTTATTTTTTGGATTCGAGGAAATCCCATTTTCCGGAAAACGCATTTTGTGAGTCCAAGTGAGCGAGTAAAACCCCGGCTGTCCCAGGCTCTTACAAGAGATGCACGTCCAGACTCGAACTCGAGACTTGCTATACAGATCTCAAGTTCTTTGTCATTACGTCACATTTTTGGGAACTATTAACAATAACATGAATACATAAGAGGGACACGGATGACCTTGTTCTTGTAAACTAGGTTAACTTGTAATCATTGTCCAGAAAATTTGGATTATTTTCTCTGCAGAATCGATAGTTTTCTAGTTTCTCTTGTGTTAGCAGGTTTTTCATAATATATTCTCAAATAAATTATTATTTATATATACATAGTTTGCCTCCGTTTCCATTCAGGGGATGTAGCTCAAATGGTAGAGCGCTCGCTTTGCATGCGAGAGGTACAGGGTTCGATCCCCTGCATCTCCACCCATGTTTTTGTTTTGACTTTTTTAATATTATTTTTTATAGTGTAGATTTGTTTTAATATTATTTTTTATTGTGTGTAGATTTGTTTTAATTTATTTTTTATTGTGTGTAGATTTGTTTTAATTTGATTATAGCAATATTTTTAAATCATGATGTATATAGCTTGTGTGTTCTACAAATAACACTAGGATAGTTTATTTATTTTTATCCGATAATCTATATTAATTAATTTAATTAACTTTACTAATATTGTTATTATTAGTGTATGGATGCACGTTTGTGTGAGGAAAAAAAAGGTATTAGGTCAAATTACACTTTTGTGTAAATTTATGCTTACACATAAGAGATTTCTAATTTCCAATAATTATTTTTGTATTTCATAAACTTTGTTAATTTCAAATATATATTATTTTTGTATTTATGTACTCCCTATGAAAAATATTTTATTAATTATTATTTTTAAAATAAATTAAAAAAAACAAAATTGTGACTGAAATTCTGATTTTGCAACCTAAAAAAAAAACAAATTAATTAATTTTCTTTTTCGTTTCACGATGGAAAAGAGAGGTTGTTTCAGAGGAAATCTATATAACCTATAATTAAATTCTAATTAAATTAGTCAATAAATTAAGTTAATTAAATTTAGTTGACTTTTGCTAAGTTTTTATTAATTTAATTAACCTAACCAAGTCAATGCTTTGTAGGACATTAAAAAATAAAACCATATTGTTTTTATATAAATAATTTAATGATTCAATCAAAAATGTTAAATGATATTTATTTTCGTATTGTTTTCATATTTTTAATATTAATTTTGTAATTTATTTTTATTTGAAAAAAATAAACTGATATTTTTTTAAATTTGACAATTTTAATTTATTGATATTGAAAATTAAAAAAAAATCTAAGAAAATATCTTAATATATCTTTAAATAATTCTTTTTTATAAAAACACTATGGCCCACCATGTTTTTTTTTAGCAGCCGTCTAATTCCCGCACACCACCACACAGTTTTCCTATCTGTAGGATATTATATATATATATATAATTTTAAATTACTTTATTGTTATAAAAATAAAAAAAAAATAAGTTTTTATATATTTTGAAATAAAAATAATTTTTTTTTTAAAATAATTAGCGACTAAAATCCAAACACTACGTGAAAGACAACAATAAGAGAGTTTTGTGAGATTCCTGAAGCTTTAGAAGACAAAAGTTGGCGTCCTTTTTCTATATTCTTCTTCTTCTTCCAGAATATTGAGCTCTTATCCAGTAATAGGAAAGCTTTAATCTTTGCTTTCATTGAATTTGTGGTGAGTTTTGATGAGCCTATTTAGAATTCTTTTTTCTTTTTTGTTGGGTTTAAAGTTCTATACTTTGTCTGAATCATTATGAAATTTTGATGTTTGTTTTACCTAATAAGGATTGATTCCCAGGTTTTGTTTTTGTTTCTTTCAGTCAATTTCATTGTGTTTTTTTTATGAGGTTTTGGTTGATTGTGAGCTGGATTGCTAGTTCATTTATTGCCTTTTTGTGTTGTGGGTTTACTTTGAATTTTTCTGGTTTTGGTGTTTTAATGTGATTTGATTCATCTTGAGTCGAATTCAGTGATGGGAGTTGGTTTGGGGTGGTTGGTATTATTTTTTTTTGGGTGGAAGTTTTGGTTTTTGATGTGTTAAACTCGATGATCATCTCTACCAACGATGGAGTTTTTGATGGTTTATGCTAGTGACTACTGCAGATTTTAGTTTCCAGGGTGTCTGTATGGACGCTATTTGGTTTTGAGCTAATTGTAACTGGTTGAATTGGATTGTGTAGTGTGATGATTTATAGGATCGTGTCCCCCAGTTTTCACAGACAGTTCTTTCTAAAGTGTTTATGTGATGATTATCATCTGAACAGTTTTTCTTTCTTAATTCCTTTTGATATTTCATGTGGTTACCGGCACATGTTGAATTAAATTGATGAGATGTTGAGACTGGCTGTTTTTCGATGTCCTTTAGTAATGTAATTAGTTATATACACTTTACAACTCCTGGAAAGTAGGCTGAATAATTTTTTATTGCTGTGGGCTAACAGCTTTGGTGCCCAGAATGACTAAAATTTTGGATTTGGTCTTTTTCTTCTCAGAGTGGCAGAATCAAATTTCATTCCTGGTGTGTCTTCTATTGGTTCCATGATAGGAGACATTTAAATTTGTATCTGATATTTGTGTTGCTGGTGCTGATTTCATTTGCTGCGTCCGTCACTCTGTGATAAGGTTTAATTCAACTTTCAATCGCTGCCTTATTTACTTGTGTTTAGGTGTAAATCAGCTGTGAAACTTCAGTGTTTCTGAGCTGATGTCATCTTCTTTTCTAGTTCTTCCTAGTCCTGTTGAAGAAAGCATGCCAAATTGATTAATTTCTTTTCAGGTTTCTACAGTAACAGAAATGATTAGAAATCTAGCATCTCAGCAGGCATCACCATTGAGTTCCTGTAATGGGAGTGTTGGGCACTTGGTTTCATCATCTTCTAGATTTACAAATGATATGAATGTTTCAGCAGTTTCACCACAAGGAAAGCAGTCTCATAACTCTTCATTCATTTCTCAGTCACAAAGGGGCGGAGGAAATTTTCCACCAACCCATTATTGTCATTCAGAAGGGCATTCCACAGCGTTCATTAATCACTCTGATGACAACAAGGATCTCTCCTGGCCTATAGATCCACTTCAGGACTTCCATAATTTTGTTGAAAATGTCCCTGTCCAAAATGGTCAGGTGGAAAGCACTGTTGGTGTAATTGCATCGGAGGATCATGCTAAGAGAACAGACTGGCAAGAGTGGGCAGATCAGCTGATCTCGGTTGATGATGAACTGGAACCAGATTGGAGTGAAATTCTGAATGATGTCAACATGAAAGATTCCAAACTGAAGGTTTATTCCTCTTATAGCTATGGCTCTTATTACTATACAATAATTTGCAGCATACACAGAATAAAGATGCCTCCTTGGTGTCTAACATTTTTAATGTAAAATTTTTCTTATGTTTATTCTTGTTTTTTCACTTTCTCTTATTAGTTTCATTAACTGTATATAATGTACCAGATGATGAACCCGTCTCCTAATAACTCAGTTCAACAACCTCTAATTCATCAGCATCAAACTGCTCATAGTGGAGAAGTATGTGCTGTTACTAATCCACTGTTGGCTGCACCACCAACAAAATCTCGAATGCGCTGGACGCCTGAACTTCATGAGGCTTTTGTGGAAGCTGTCAATCAGCTTGGGGGTAGTGAAAGTGCGTAGCCTTCCTTGTTATATTGTACCTTACATCAGAAAAAAATAGTGCATCTTGTCAAACTCATTTTGATTTTTGAATCACAGGGGCTACTCCCAAGGGTGTCTTAAAGCAGATGAACGTTGAAGGCTTGACTATCTATCACGTCAAAAGCCACCTGCAGGTATGTAAATTCCCTGCCTTGTCCACTAAAAATCTAGTTTTATATTTTACTTATTTAGCTTGTATCATCTTTGAATTTCAGAAGTACAGAACAGCCAGATATAAACCAGAGTCATCTGAAGGTAACCCTCAACTGCCTTTTCTTTTCTCACATTATGCAAGTTTTGCTAACCTCTTGCACATACTTTATTCAAAAGCCTTTTGCAGCTGCATGTATCTTTGTTGCTCTATATTTCTTATTCTTGGATTACGGCATAGCATGGAAAAAAATGTAGTACTACTTCCCCCCTTTCTATGTGGCTTACAAACATAATTGTGCCATTGTCAGGAACTTCGGAAAAAAAGCTGAGTCCTGTTGAAGAAATGAAATCTCTAGACTTGAAGACGTAAGTTATCCTCTATCATGATTTCAATATGACAGCAACCTTTCTTGGTATCAAATCCTTTGTAGTTATCAAAGTTATATATATATATATATATATAGTTCATTAATATGACTGCACACCGTCGTTTACATTTGTAGATTTTTAACATGTGTGATGTATGAAGGCCTTTCTAGTTTTCAAGATCTGACTTTAGTTTCTAATTGTTCTCCTTCAAGGGTGGGTGGCGAATCTCCATGTGGTTTTACAAATATACAATGTACAACCACTAGATTTCCTTAGAGATAAAAGCTGAATAAATAGTGTGGTTATGACTAATTTACAGATAATGATTAGAATTTTATTTTTATTTTTATTTTTGTGTTCAAGTTCCCCGTATTAACAAAATATTTACAGAACAAAGCAAAACAGACCAAACAGATGGTCTGAATGCTCCTTTTCTCTCATCATTTATATTTCTCATAGGAGGGGACAGTACAGATAGGCAGAGTTGAGAAAGAGTTGGGTAGAAAGGAAATGTGCATTTATTTTTGTCTGATTGACATAAAAGAAAATGACTCTCTCATTTGTTCTGGTTTTAAGGAGATTTCCTAAAACTATGGTATCCGTGCAGCTACAAAGGTTTGATTAGAAAGTAGTAAAAAACACCATTTAGACTCTTCTTTCTCTAACCTGTCAACTTTTGGGTTGATTGGTTTTTGTGAATCCTTGAAGGAAAGTAATATTCTTCTCCTTCAGGTGCATTAATGTCTCACCAGATAAAATATGAATACATCATTTTTCCTTCACTCATAAACCAGAGTGCTTTTTATAACAATGGACTATCAAGCTGAATTTAGGCTGACCTTTTGTTCTAAAAACAGGAGTACGGGGATCTCAGAAGCTTTGCGATTGCAAATGGAAGTCCAGAAGCAACTCCATGAACAACTTGAGGTATGCTATTGGTATTTGAGCTTATATGCCTGTGTTTTACAATATATATGCCAATTTCTCTTACCTTTCTACGGAACAGTCAGGTGTACTGCGGTAACCGTTAATATTAGCTTCATGGAGTGGAAATTTCACAAATGCATGCATAGTTTTTGTAACTACTGTTGTGTGGTATGTTCTGATAACGATGTTTTATCCCAATAGATCCAGAGAAATTTACAATTGAGGATTGAAGAACAGGGGAGGTATCTTCAAGAGATGTTTGAGAAACAAAGAAAGATGGAGGTTGACAAATCCAAGGCCCCTCCCCCCTCACAAAACGACCCTTCCCTTCTAAAATCGAAGTTGGAGCGGTCACCTGCAAATGACAAATTAGAAGCCTCAGATCTGGACTGTGTCAAAACAAGGTCTGACACATGTAATGCAGGTGGTTTGCTAGAAGAAAGCTCCCAGAGTATAAGCAGAAAGCATAAGGCGCCAGAGGACAGAAACGGTCAGGTTGTAGACAAAAACGAAGAGGAGACCAGTTTAGCACCAGCGAAACGACCTAGAACAGATGAAACAACAGCTCTGTCAGCCGAGCCGGGATCCAATTGAACATGTTTACTGCAAATAACAGTTTGGTGCTCCTGGAGATGATGAGGTAAACCTTAATAAAAATTACATGTCCCATGAGATGAGGCAGTGACTGAAGACCAGGAAAGTTTGGAACTCAAGTTATGTTTTCTCTGGGGTAGACATTTATGGTCATGGCATATGTTAACTCTGCCCGTCTAGCTAAGAATGAAACTCTCCACAGCTAGTTTCCTAACTAGTGACATTTTTCAGCTTATGGGATTACAGTGCTTGCCTGTGTTGTGGAACCTTTTGCTTCTGTTCTCATGCATTCTTAGTTGTCGAAAGAATTTGTAGCGTACAATGAAACAGTAATTCAAGTAAACTGGTGTTGTATCTATTCAGTTTAGGGGGTTACAATAAATGCAATTGTTTCAACATGCCAATCACCAGTATGTATATGTATATGTATATGTATATGTATATGTAACTCTTGTGGCCATTTCCCTCTATGAATTGCTTCTAACAGTTGGACCTCTTAACTTATTTTGCCGCAACATTCATAAATTTAAAACTTTTTCTGCTTATTTTTTCTAGCAGCATTAACTGTAACAATTATTTAATTTTTTAATAGTTATATTTTAAATGGTTGTAACAATCATTTTAATTTTATAATAAATTTAAATATGACTGTTATGTCATGATTGTCTATAAATACCATGCAGTTTTTTAAACAAAAATAACCCGAAATACTTTTCCTTTCCGATCATTGCTGGTCTTCTTTCTTCTCATGTTGTTTTTTTACTGTTCTCTTCTGTTGAGTAAGAACTTGTTGATACCCGAAGAATATCCTACTCAGGCTTGTTAATTCTGTTCCGTTTCGGCTGGAATGGCCGGAACGTTTCAGTACCGTTCCGGCTCAAAATCATAATATATTTTTTTTTAGAACATTTTACTATCATAATATTTTGGAATTTTAGAAATGTTTCTAATTTTGAGATTATGTTTGTTTGACTTTGTGTTTGTATTGTATAATTTAAAAGTTAATTTATCTTGAATTTAAATTATACTTGTTAAATTAATATTTTATTTTTTTTCATATATATATATGAATAGTACAACCCCGAAACGGCATGACGAAACACTTCGCAACCAAAACGTTCCATTCCAATAGAAAAACCAGAACAACGACCGGAATGGTATTGACAATCTTGATCCTACTATTAAGGAAATATTCATAAAGACAGTACTCAAACACACCTCAGGTTTACTATTTCCATTCCTTACCTTCATAATTTACAACAGTTTTACTAGTAGAGAATTTCTTATGGTAGTTCTGTAAAGAATTTATGAAAGAAGAATCTGCAGTCCATGCAGCCGTAGGCAGGACCTTGGTTTTACATTCAAGAATAAATATAAACTGGCAAAAATTTATGTTTTAACTTTTAATTAAAGTGTTTATATTTCTTATTTTTGTGTTGACCTTCTTCTATTGTCATAAAATGAAAGCCTCGATATTCTATTTATTTTATTAATGATCGTAATTGTTATAGTTAAGTTTATTTAATGAAACATAATTCTGAATTATTTAAGATATTATATATAGTCCTTCAAGCTTTTGTGAATATTCTATTGTTATCAAATGTTTTAGATATGACTAGTTAAATTGTCCGTACTACGTTGCAGGCTGAGTAAATAATTTATATAACTGTTGTGATTGAAATAATTAATAGATTTTGCTAGTTCAAAAATAAAATATAACATTTATATATGCAAGGTTTGATATAATGAAATACATCAACACACCCTATTATAACAATAGCAACATTGAAGACTTAACATCTAAAAATATCATTACTATTATTGCTAAAACAATAAAAATTATTAAATTAACTCGAGGAAAAAAAAACTCGAAAACATTAACAAAAGAGGAAGCAAGAAAAAAAACTAAAATTATTATTATTATTATTATTGCATGAATAATGGGGAAATGAATTTAATAAAAGAATAAAAAAAACCCAAAAACTTAAACAAAAGAGCAAACAAAAAAAATGATAAAAAACAATTATTAGATAAAAAAAAAATCATTTGAAGTGGAAAAAAAACTAATAAAAAACCCAAAAGAAAGAACAAAGGAAAAAAATAAGAAGTATCAATTTTCAAATGATCATAAACACAAACTAAAATTTAAGAACAAAATTTTTGAAAAAATTGTTATCTCAACAAAAAAGAAAATAATAAAAATTAAAAATCAAAACTAAGAGCACATATATATAAACATGGACAAAAATAAGGACTATTTAATAAATATAAAAAACTAAAAGAATTAAAATCAGAAATTGAAAGTATAAGGACCGAAACGAAAACCAAATATATTATCAATTTCAATCAAAGGACAAAATTGAAAAAAAATCAAATAAAATATAACATTTATACATGCAAGGTTTGATATAATGAAATACATCAACACACCCTATTATAACAACAGCAACATTGAAGACTTAACATCTAAAAATATCATTACTATTATTGCTAAAACAATAAAAATTATTAAATTAACTCGAGGAAAAAAAAACCTCGAAAACATTAACAAAAGAGGAAGCAAGAAAAAAAACTAAAATTATTATTATTATTATTATTATTATTATTATTGCATGAATAATGGGAAAATGAATTTAATAAAAGAATAAAAAAACCCAAAAACTTAAACAAAAGAGCAAACACAAAAAATGATAAAAAACAATTATTAGATAAAAAAAATCATTTGACGTGGAAAAAAAACTAATAAAAAACCCAAAAGAAAGAAAAAAGGAAAAAAATAAGAAGTATCAATTTTCAAATGATCATAAACACAAACTAAAATTTAAGAACAAAATTTTTGAAAAAATTGTTATCTCAACAAAAAAGAAAATAATAAAAATTAAAAATCAAAACTAAGAGCACATATATATAAACATGGACAAAAATA
Organism: Salix udensis; assembly: GCA_029204005.1. Classification (NCBI taxonomy): domain Eukaryota; kingdom Viridiplantae; phylum Streptophyta; class Magnoliopsida; order Malpighiales; family Salicaceae; genus Salix; species Salix udensis. Next base: position 11,444,542 of record CM055037.1, read on the forward strand.
AGGACTATTTAATAAATATAAAAAACTAAAAGAATTAAAATCAGAAATTGAAAGTATAAGGACCGAAACGAAAACCAAATATATTATCAATTTCAATCAAAGGACAAAATTGAAAAAAAATCAAATAAAATATAACATTTATACATGCAAGGTTTGATATAATGAAACAGATTAACACACCCTATTATAACAATAGTAACATCGAAGCCTTAACATCTAAAAATATCATTACTATTACTGCTAAAACAATAAAAATTATTAAATTATCCTGAGAAAAAATAATAAAAAACATTAACAAAAGAGGAAGCAAGAAAAAAAACTAAAATTATTATCATTATTATTATGATTGCGTTAATAATGGGAAAAACAATTCAATCAAAGAATAAAAAAAGCCCACTAACTTTAACAAAAGCGCAAACAAAAAAATGAAAAAATATTATTAGCTAAAAAACTCATTTGATGTGAAAATAAAATAAAAACTAATAAAAAACAACCAAAAGAAAGAACAACGGAAAAAAAAAATAGAAATATCAATTTTCAAATGATCACAAACTATAATTTAAGAACAAATTTTTTCAAAAAAAATACTACCTCAACAAAAGAGAAAATAATAAAAATTCAAAACCAAAGCTAAGAGCACATGTATATAAACATGGACAAAAATATGGACTATTTAAGAAATATAAAAACTAAAGGAATTAAAATAAAAAATTAAAAGTATAAGGACCGAAATGAAAATTAAATATATTATCAATTTCAATCAAAGGACAAAATTGAAAAAATCAAATCTTATGTACCAAAAATATTAAGGAATTTAAAACCAAACCTAAAATTAAAAGAAGAATGACTAAAATGAAAAAGTAATATAATATCAATTTTCATCGAAGAACACAATTGAAACAAATCAAAACTTACATAACAGAAAATAAAAACCATACAGCACAATTAAAAGTGTAAGGACTGAAATGAAACAACCATAAAATCTAGGGGTTATCATGTAGTTTAAGGTTAAGGAGAGATAAAAGAGGAGAAAAAATTCTACTGCCCACCGTCCCGTCTCCAGCCACGTGCCCCACCATGAGAAAGAGGACACGGCGGCGCATCCATGAAGAAGCTAGATGGAAATTTTACGCCACTGGACGACACCGCACGTGCCGCCCGAAGCGGGTGTGAAGCTGAATACTGTATGTCACGCGTGTCACACGCGCCCACAGTCTTCAAAGGAAAATAATTTATTTAAAAAGGTAAATTATCGTAATACCTCTACATCTAACTCTTCAATTTTGTCTTATTGGGGGGCAGATTAGTATTTAACAATTTTTGTCTTTTTCAAGGGATAGAATGATTATTTTACTGTGTAAAAAAATATAAAAATCAATAAACCGGTGACCCGACCGAATCGAATCAAACCAAACTGAAAACTGAACCGACTGAGCAACACTATTGTAATCCACAATGAAAACACACACGTGCTACAGTAACTGGCTCATAACCTTTTTTAGTATATAGTATAATCTGGATATGGAATACATATCTAAATTTTTTTTGTAAGCTATTAACCTTAGATGGAACTATTCATCAAATTTCGTGTATGGATACTCTTGAGCAAAATGATATTTCTGAAAAGAATAAGAGTCCAAAACAAAAATAATAAAACTCATATTCTTAAATTTATTTTTTTAAGGATTAAAATTCTCTATTTTTTCATGTATAGTGTTTTCATTCTAATGACATATGATATGAGTTTTAAAAGTTATTTATCACATACTTTTCAAATCAACTCATAGAAAGTATCATTTTTTTAATTAGGTTGGCGGATTTACATTAACTCGGGTCAATGTTTTTTAATTTTATAAATTATAAAACTGACATTTATCTTTTTTTTTAATAAAAAAATTACATGTTTTGGCTATTTTTTCTCATGGCTAATCGGTTAGTCAAGACTATAACCCAAATTATTATATTTTATTCTTTCTTTAAAATACTCTTGTGACGACTAAGCATTTTATGAATTAGACCCACGATGTAGCATGGCCCCATCTTGTAAATAACTAATATTCATACATGAATTAATTATTATATTTTATGTTCATGAGTGAAAGCAAACACTTTTTTTATAGGGTTTTTTTTAATTAAACCTTTTTTTTTGGATAATTTTATCCTTATTTGTCCAAATTGAAGGCCAAATTCTTTCTTATTTGTTATCCAAAGACAACATTGAAAAAAATGGGATCAAAATAAAAACAATAGAGGAACTATATGGCCATTTCAAAATTGACTAAAAAGTAGACTTCAGTCCTCTTACTTTGAAACTCACTCAGTTTTATTCCCTTGAGTTTTTAAAAATTTACTTTTAATCCAAAACTTCATTTCTCTTAGAAGTTGTTTGGGAGGGCGGTACAACTGCTATTTCCTCTTTTTCTTCTTCTTTATTTTAAATGAATTGTTTTTGGTATTTTTAAATCATTTTGATGTGCTGATGTCAAAAATAATTTTTAAAAAATAAAAAAAATATCATTTTGATGTATTTCTAAATGAAAAACACTTTCAAAAGCAACTGCAACCGCCCTCCCAAACAGGCCCTTAGTTGACATGGTTTTGACCACTAAAGTAATTAATCTTGGTGTCTACGAATTCAATTTGATGAGAAGAGATCTTTTTTAGTGATATTTCTTTTTTAAATTGCTTGAGAGGGTAGGTATAACTTTATTTGATATATGTTTCAAGCTTTGTTTGATACCGTGTTTCAAAAATATTTTTATTTTAAATTATATTTTTTTAGTGTTTTTAGATCATTTTCATGTGCTGATGTCAAAAATAATTTTATAAAATATTAAAAAAATATTATTTTAATACATTTCTAAACAAAAAACTATTTTTAAAAACAATCTCAATTACACATCCAAATATCCTCTATTTTTTTTAAAAAGAAATAAGATAGAAGACATGTCATTAGTCCCATAAAAAAATGGAAAAAAAGAGTCATTAACGCAGAAGAAGACATGAGATTTATTTTATTTTAATTAATGTATAAATTGAACAAGAAATATTTTTTATTATAAAATAAAAAAAATGACCTAGTTGTGTATTTTAATAAATAAAATAACTAGCCTCAATGGTGCAGAGGCTGCTGGTTGCCTCGTTACTGCTTCCTACTGAGAAATTCCCACCTGCCTCATATTAAATGAATATTCAAGAACTTTCCACTGCCCTAGGAACTTGCTAGGAAAAGGAAAAGGATAAACATCTACGTGCATCAAAAGGTGTAAATAAAGTTGTTTTTTAAAGTAAATTTTATTCAGAATTATATTAAAAAACATTTATTATTTTTTTAAAAAATAATTTTGATATTAGCACATGAAAATAATCTAAAAACACAAAAAATATTAAAATAAAAAATAAAAAAATTATTGTTTTCAAAAATACTTTTGAAACACCATACAACTTCATACAACTCTGTGAATGTTTTTTTTTCAAAAAGTGTCTTTGAAATAAATTTAAACTTTATTTATTTTTTATTTTGAAGTATTTTTTTTAGATAAAAAAATATTTTTTTAATATATTTTTTTTTTAAAACAAATGACTGTAAGAAAACAAAACAATGGTTACTACTGTAGCAGACAATACCTTCCTTCTTTCGTTGACCGATACCGTCCAAACTGTATCGCAAAAGACAAAACCATGGTCCAAGAAGGCATCTGGCATTAGCCTGCTTGTAGGAACTATCTAGGAAAATACGAAGTTGACTATATTGGACTTCCATGAAAGCCAAATTAATCACAGACAGCATGGATACGTCACCTGTGACACTGCTAACTTTGCCGACAAGATTAGCTATCTTAGCTCGCCGGGCTATAAAATCCTGCACAAAACACACCGGAATGAAGAGAGAGGAGGAGGAGGAGGAGAATCAATCAGACAAAAGAAATGAAGCCAACAGATATGATTACTCAAGTGGGTTCTGTAATTGCGAGTGTTATGTTTGCTTGGGCCATGTTCAAACAATATTGCCCATACAAGTTGCAAGAATATATCGATAAATACTCCAAAAGGGCCTTCACTTTCATCTACCCTTACATTCAAATCACCTTCAATGAATTCACAGGCGATCGTTTCATGCGCAGCGAAGCTTACTCCGCAATTGAGAATTATCTCGGTTCTCGCTCATCTACCCAGGCAAAGCGGCTCAAGGCTGATGTTGTCAAGAACAACCAGTCGATTGTTCTTAGCATGGATGATTATGAGGAGGTTGATGATGAATTTCAGGGAGTCAAACTGAAGTGGGCTGCCGGGAAACATATTTCCAAGACACAAACTGTTTCTTACTATCCTGTAACGGACGAGAAGAGGTACTACAGGCTCACTTTCCATAAAAGACAGCGGCAACTTATCCTCGGGGATTACCTGAATCATGTCCTGAAAGAGGGGAATGAAATCAAGGTGAGGAACCGGCAGCGGAAGCTTTACACCAACAGTGGATCATACTGGAGGCACGTGGTGTTTCAGCATCCGGCTAGTTTCGAGTCGCTTGCAATGGAGGCGGAGAGGAAGCAGGAAATCATGGATGATCTTCTTGTATTCAGCACGGCTGAGGAGTTCTATGCGAGAATCGGAAGGGCTTGGAAGCGAGGATATCTACTTTTCGGCCCGCCGGGGACTGGTAAATCAACCATGATTGCCGCCATGGCCAATCTTCTGAACTATGATATCTATGATCTTGAACTGACTGCTGTGAAGGATAACACCGAGCTGAGGAAGCTGCTGATCGATACAACGAGCAGGTCCATTATCGTGATCGAGGATATTGACTGCTCGCTTGATCTAACTGGTCAGAGGAGGAAGAAGAAGGAGGAGGGAGAGGGGGATGAGAAGGATCCGAAGCTGAAGCTGCCCAAGGAAGAATCAGAAACCAAACAGAGCCAGGTCACTCTTTCCGGGATTCTGAATTTTGTTGACGGACTTTGGTCGGCTTGCAAAGGTGAAAGACTGGTTGTTTTCACGACTAATTTTGTGGAGAAACTTGATCCAGCTCTCATCAGGAAAGGAAGGATGGACAAGCACATAGAATTGTCCTACTGTAGCTTTGAAGCATTTCAGATTCTGGCGAAGAATTACCTGAAGCTTGAATCCCACCACTTGTTCGCCAGAATCCAGGAGCTGCTGGGGGAAACCAAAATGACTCCGGCTGAAGTAGCGGAGCATTTGATGCCGAAGACTATTTCCGGCGACGCCATGGTTTGCTTGGAGAGCCTGATAGGAGGACTTGAGAAGGCGAAAGAAGACGCTATATTGAAAGCTGAAGAAGAGGTAAAGGAGAGCGCCAGATTGAAGGCTGAGGAAGAAGCAAAAGAAAAGGAAAAGGAAAAGGAAAAGGAGAAAGCAAAAGCTGAAGAAGAAGAAAAGGCAAAAGAAAAGGATTCATCAAAAGCTGCAGAAAATGCAAAGAATCAAGTAAAAGAGAATGGGTTTTGCGAAAATGGAAATGCAGAACTGATCAGCAAAGAAAAGAAGTAGGAGGGCTTCAGCCATTAAAGATCAGCACTGCAGCATCTGGGATTGAAAAAAAGTTTGGTCTCATGAGACTGAACAATCAAATTTCTATTATTTCAATGACTGTAATGATGATGGTATCCCAATCTACAGTCTGGGATGATTAAGCTTGGTTAAGGATGTAATAGTTTATATTTATGCTTCTTTTTTATTGGTTATTTTTTCTTTGTTCATTTTCCCCTGAAAATCTTTAACTTCTGCTAGTTCATCAGCAATTACAGTTTCTGCAGTAGACTGAAAGTTTAAACAAATAAGAGGCAAGAAAGAATTCTGCAGATATAAAAGCTGAATTCTGCAGATATGTATTAAAAGTAGAAAATATTTCCTTGATTACATCTTTCTCATTCTCGTATGTGTATATATAGGTCTACACAAACTAATATTTGAGTATTTGAAGGAAGATAAACTAGAGATTACAATTTTGAAATTCAAATGTCCTGCAATCCTGATCCTGAATCTTCTTATTTGTTGGCAATCCTAACCCTGTATCATGCGCAGCTGTCAATACTCTAAAACCTCCCCTCAAACTATTGGGGAGGATACACGCAGACAGGTTGTCTCGAAGAAATGCAAAACGAACAACAAATTGACCTTTCGTAATTATATCTGCAAGCTGATCTATGGTGGAAATATGTTTAACCTCAATATCACGATTAATTACCTTCTCTCTAATAAAATGATAGTCAATCTCTATGTGTCTCTAATAAAATGATAGTCAATCTCTATATGTTTTGTTCAGGCATGGAAAACAGGATTGGAAGCTAAGGCAATGGCACCTATGTTGTCACACCATTTATTTGGTGCAGTTGGCAAAGTGATTTGTAAATCATGTAAAAGCATGCGAAGCCAATACAATTCAGTAGTAGTATGAGTCATGCTTCTGTATTCAGCCTCAGTGTTTGACCGAGAGACAATGCCTTGCTTTTTACTACTCCATGAAATGAGATTTATGTCCAAGAACACTCCATAACTAGTGGTGCTTCGTCTGTCATCAGGATCTCCTGCCCAATCGAAATCACAATAAGCATTGAGTTTGATATCTCCAGGGACATAATAAACACCAACATCAATAGTGCCCTTTAGATATCGTAGGACACATTTCACAGCTTTCCAGTGAACATCATGAGGGCAGTGCATAAATTGGCACAATTAATTGACTAAATAAGCAATATCGGGCCTGGTGATGGTGCAGTATTGAAGTGCACCTACAACTCTCCGATAGGTAGTTGGATCGGGTAATATATCACCAAGAGCTGATGATAGCTTGGGTCCTGATAACGAAGGACAATTCAAAGGTTTTGCACCAATATCTGTGTTGTGCAGTAAATCAGTGATGTATTTAGCTTGGCGCATGTGTAAGCCCTCAGGATTCCGTAGTGCTTGAATTCCAAGGAAGTAGCTCAATTCACCGAGATCCTTCACTTGAAATTCAATTTTCAGTTTATCAATAAAGTGATAGACTGCCTGCATGCTAGAACCAGTGACAATAATATCCTCAACATACAGTAATACAAACATGCGTTCAGAGGTAGTAGTGTATGTAAATAAAGAATAATCCATTTTTGATTCTGTAAACCCATACTCAACCAGTTGTTGTGAGAGACGTTGAGTTGAAACCAAGCTCTAGAGGCTTGTTTAAGACCATATAATGATTTATGTTTTTAAATAATTTTAATTTGTTAATGTTAAAATTGATTTTTTTTTAAAAATATCATTTTGATACATTTTTTAATAAAAAATATTTTTAAAATAATTGTAATTACCGCAAACAGGCATCATCATGATGGAGAAACTCATTGTGGATGAAAATAACAAAAGTTTCACTCCAAGCAGATGTAGTGCTTGTTTAGGGTGTGATTGATGTTATTTTTAAAATTATTTTTTATTCAGAAATACATCAAGACGATGTTATTTTATTTTTTAAAAAATAATTTTTGATATTAGCATATAAAAATGACCTCAAAATATTAAAAAAAATTATTTTTAAAAAATAAAATTAATTTTCAATTGTTTCAAAAATATTTTTGAAACGGAGTGATAAACTAGCTGCTAGAAATAGTCTTTTGCAAACACCTTCGCAAATCTTGCACACAGAGATTCGATGGAGAGTAACCATACTTGGAACAAAACAATAGAGATCAATCCAGTGACACTTGATGTTTTACATTCAAGAAGAAATATAAACTGGCAATAGTTTATGTTTTTACTTTTAATTAAAATATTTATATTTCTTTTTTGTGGGGACCTTCTTCTATTGTCATAAAATGAGAGCCTTGGTATTTTATTTATTTTATTAATGATTTTATTTATTATTGTTGAGTTTATTTAATGAAATATCATTCTGAATTCTTCGAAATATATATAGTTGTCAATCTTTTGTCAATATTTTATTGTTATCGAATGTTTTAGATATGATCCGGGTGTGGAATACACCTCTAAATATTTTTGTAAGGTGTAGCCTTAGATGCAACTGTTCATCAAATTTCATGTATAGATATCCCTGAGCAAAATGACATTGCTGAAATAAAATATAGGCATATTATTAATATTGTTCGTTCTCTCTTGTTGTCTACTTTAGTTTCCGGTGAGTTTTTAGGTGAAGTTGTTTTTACTGCTTTACGGGTTTTTTCAAGGTTATTATTGTCATTTTTTATGCCCATTTATCATTGTTGTTATTTTTTTTTTTTATCATTTTATTAAAATAAAATCGTCTTATTTAACCCATTCAAGGATATAATTTTGTGCTCATTTTTTTGTCCTTTAATTATTATTTTGTTGTTTTCAACTTAACCCCCTAATCAAAAAATCATTCTTGACCTCTAAATTATTTTTGATTTTGATTTTCACTCCTATTATTTTAACTATTATTATTACTTTAAATTTTATATTTTTTGAGTAATTAATTTTCCCCCATCTCATCCTTTAACATTTGATTTTTTGAGGATTAAAATTCTCTATTTCTTTCATGTACAGTGCTTTGATTCTACTGACATGAGTGATGTGTTTTAAAAGTTATTTACCATATATTTTTCAAATCAACTCATACAAAGTCCCATTTTTTTTAATTAGGTCGGTTGATTTAGATAAGTCTGGTCAATATTTTTAATTTTATAAATTATAAAAATGACATTTTTCTTCTTTAAAAAAATTAAAAAATAACATGTTTTGGCTATGTTTTCTCATGGCTAATCGATTAGTCAAGACTATAACCCAAATTATTATATTTTATTCTTCTTGTGACGACTAAACATTTTATGAATTAGACCCAGACGTAGCATGGCCCCATCTTGTAAATAACTAATACAGAAACTATATGGCCATTTCAAATTGACTAAGAAAATAGACTTCGGTCGTCTTACTTTAAACTCACCCAGTTTCAGCAGTGATATTAATTTCATTTTGTTTTGGCCGAAATGTTTTGTACTAGTTAAAAAAAAAAAAAAAACGGCATAGTTTTTATCTTATTTAAAATTGACCTGTTTTATAAATTTCTCCCAAATTTCAGCTGAAACGTTCGTTCCGCAAGTTCCGTTTCGGCCAAAAAGTGTTTTTTTTAAATAATGAATAATTTTACAATATTAATCACATCTCTTGATCCAACTGTTAGATTGAGATGTAATTTTACGAGGAGTCTCTTGACATATTTATATATATTATGTTAAAATTTTAGAGCAATCAGAGAATATAATGACTTTGCGAGATTGATGATAACATTCTCATAATATTATACATGTTCATAATTTTGTTCAGAAAAATCATTTTATTGTGTCTTTTTTTAGATTAAATTGCACAATTCTAATAATTTTATTTTTGGATTTGAACTAATTTTTTTTTTGAATTAATATATTTAATTATATCTATATATATATATATTTTTACAGATTTGAGATTGAAGAGCCAAAACTAAAATTACCGTTGAAATTGTACCGTTGCAAGCATCAATTTAAAAACATCAACACAACAATAACAAAGCATCACAGCAACAACAATGAACTGAACAATTCAACAAGTGAATAGTGTTACAAAAGCTAGATATGTAAATAGGTATTCACGAAAATATTTGGAAATCTGTGGAACTGCATCGAAATTTTTTCGTCGAAGAGACTCTACGTTTCCAGTTGAGAAGCAGGGGAAACTGTATAGGATAAGTTCAGAAAATGCAACTGAAGCAAGAACCCAGATGAACATGGACTACAGAATGAAAATCGCAAAACATCAGTTATTTGTTAATGTGTTCATTTTGTTTTTTTAAGTTTTTTTAACACTCAAAGACAATAAGTAACATTAATTAACTTCAAATACAACAACTATAAAAAAACATACAAATTACTTATATCCCTACCTTTCCCAGCTCAGAACGCCTTTCTTTGGAAATGGATCTTTCTTCAAGACACTTCCAGTTTTCGCGAGAGGACAAAGCGTTAATCTTTCTTAAGGTAAAAGAAACTTTGGGCGCTGGTTTCTCGATCCGAGATCTCACTTCTCTCAGGCCAGCAGTCTTCTACTTCTAGTAGACGATGAGGACATGCCGGGAATTGATCCAGAGATTGGTTCCTGGAAACATTTTTTTATGGTGGAGAGTGGGGAGTGAAAACACCAATGCAGTAGAGTAGAGAACCCGTGGAAGTGTTTAGAAACTATCTCACCTAAAAACTTAAACTTATAAGTAAGGTTCCAGAATATGATTTATATTATTCTCTAACACACCCCCTCAAGTGAAAGCTCTTTGGACTTGAAACTTGCACAGACTCACATTACCTTGTGCTTGATTTTTTTTATCAAATAGAATGATCGTGGTGAGATTCGAACTCGTGACCGCTGGGTCAACAAGGCTCTGATACCATGTTAAGGAACCATCTCAAATAAAAACTTAAACTTATAAGTGAGGTTCCAGAATATGATTTATATTATTCTTTAACACACCCCCTCAAGTGAAAGCTCTTTGGGCTTGAAACTTGCTCAGGCTCACATTACCTTGTACTTGATTTTTTTTATCAAATAGAATGATGGTGGTGAGATTCGAACTCGTGACCGCTGGGTCAACAAGACTCTGATACCATGTTAAGGAACCATCTTACCTAAAAGTTTAAGCTTATAAGTGAGGTCTCAGAATATGATTTATATTATTCTCTAACAGGAAGTCAGGAGTGCTTAGATTCAGAAAGATCTTCAGCAGCGATCACAGGGGTTGGTAAGGTTGGTCTCAGGAGGAATAAGATGAATAATCTGCTCTCACGAGCGGAGTTGTAAGAAAACCTCCGCTTGTCTTCTTGGTGGAAGGGCTAGGTAAAAAACATTCAATAAGTAGTTTAAATTTCAAATATTGGATATTTCAGTTATATTTAAATTCATTTTTTATAATTTAAATCTATTTTTTTAATTTAAATATAATTAAAAAAATAATAATTTTATTGTTGGAGGGCTTTTCAAAAGCAATTATTTAATTATATAACTTACTCCTATTAATTATATAATTAAACTATATACAAAATAATTGAACTTTATTTTAAATAATATAAAAAAATAGCTCTCCAAAATGGTTTTTACCATTGAAGTACATCTCAATAAAAAAAAATTATATATACACTATTCAAATAATTATTTTACAAATTTAATTCTTCAAAATTACTTTTGCCATTGAACTTGTCCGGAGTGTGAAATCTTCGTCATCAGAATCTGGGCATTGCAGGCGACGCGTCACCTCCTCTATTTAAAAAGAAAATAAGATAGAAGACAAGTCATTAGTACATAAAAAATGAAAAAAAATGTAATATGTTAGAATATTTTATTTTAATTAATGTATAAAATGACCAAAAATATTTTTTAATATAAAATAAAAAAAATGACCTAGTTGTGTTTTTTTATAAATAATATAATTAACCTCAATGGTGCAGAGGGTGCTTAGTTAGCGCAGAAGAAGACAATAATGTATCGATCGTTCTAATCTATTCCAACTGCCCCATATTAAATAAATATTCAAGAACTTGCTGGGAAAAAGGAAAAAAGGAAAAAGATATGATATTTTATTTCAGATTGTTTTTAAAAATATATTTTTTAAAAAGTTAATTAAATATTATTTTTATTTATTTTTTCAAAATTATTTTTAACATCAGCATATAAAAATATCTAAAAACATAAAAAATAAATTTAAAATAAAAATTAAAAAAATTCAATTTTTTTCTAAAATATTTTTGAAATGTAATGCTAAACAAGACCTAACACATTTTATATTTGCATAAAAAATAAATGAATTTGGATTTTTAAAAAAATATTATCTTTTAAGATTCTTGTGATTAACTTTGTTTTTTCAAATGTTTTTCATTAAGAAATACATCAAAAATATTGTTTTTTTATTTCTCAAAAATTATTTTTGACATCAACATATGAAAATAATCTAAAAATACAAAAAAAAATAAAAAAAAATATTTTTATTTTTTTTCAAAAACATTTTTGAAATGCAATGTCAAACATCATTTACGTCTTTTTATATTTGCGTCAAAATTAAATGAATTTGATTTTCTTAAAAAAACAATTATCTTCTATGATTATTGTGATTAATATACAGCAACCAGAAAGTAGATTTCAATTAAATCGGTTAAATTGAAGAGGTTTCACTGATTTAATTTATTTGACAAAATTTAAAATATTTTTTTTATTTAAAATTATTTTAATGTGTCTGGTGATAAAAATAAATTTTAAAAAATAAAAAATAGTATTATTTTAATAATTTTTTTTTAAACAAAAAAATATTTTAAAAAACAATATTCATCACAACTTCATACAACTCTATGGGTGTTTTTTTTTTTCAAAAGGTTTTTTTGAAATAAATTTAATTTTTATTTATTTTTTATTTCGAATTATTTTTTTTCAAATAATTTTTTTTATTTTAATATATATTTAAAAAAAATGACGAAGTTGATTATATTGGTCTTCCATGAAAGCCAAATTAATTACAGACAAACATGGATACGTCACCTGTGACACTGCTAACTTCGCCGACAAGATTTGCTATCTTAGCTCACTGGGCTATAAAATCCTGCACAAAACACACCGGAGTGAAGAGAGAGGAGGAGGAGGAGGAGAATCGAACAGACAAAAGAAATGAAGCCAACAGAGATGTTTGCTCAAGTGGGTTCTGTAATTGCGAGTGTTATGTTTGCTTGGGCCATGTTCAAACAATATTGTCCATACAAGTTGCAAGAATATATCGATAAATACTCCAAAAGGGCCTTCACTTTCATCTACCCTTACATTCAAATCACCTTCAATGAATTCACAGGCGATCGTTTCATGCGCAGCGAAGCTTACTCCGCAATTGAGAATTATCTCGGTTCTCGCTCATCTACCCAGGCAAAGCGGCTCAAGGCTGATGTTGTCAAGAACAACCAGTCGATTGTTCTTAGCATGGATGATTATGAGGAGGTTGATGATGAATTTCAGGGAGTCAAACTGAAGTGGGCTGCCGGGAAACATATTTCCAAGACACAAACTGTTTCTTACTATCCTGTAACGGACGAGAAGAGGTACTACAGGCTCACTTTCCATAAAAGACAGCGGCAACTTATCCTCGGGGATTACCTGAATCATGTCCTGAAAGAGGGGAATGAAATCAAGGTGAGGAACCGGCAGCGGAAGCTTTACACCAACAGTGGATCATACTGGAGGCACGTGGTGTTTCAGCATCCGGCTAGTTTCGAGTCGCTTGCAATGGAGGCGGAGAGGAAGCAGGAAATCATGGATGATCTTCTTGTATTCAGCACGGCTGAGGAGTTCTATGCGAGAATCGGAAGGGCTTGGAAGCGAGGATATCTACTTTTCGGCCCGCCGGGGACTGGTAAATCAACCATGATTGCCGCCATGGCCAATCTTCTGAACTATGATATCTATGATCTTGAACTGACTGCTGTGAAGGATAACACCGAGCTGAGGAAGCTGCTGATCGATACAACGAGCAGGTCCATTATCGTGATCGAGGATATTGACTGCTCGCTTGATCTAACTGGTCAGAGGAGGAAGAAGAAGGAGGAGGGAGAGGGGGATGAGAAGGATCCGAAGCTGAAGCTGCCCAAGGAAGAAACAGAAACCAAACAGAGCCAGGTCACTCTTTCCGGGATTCTGAATTTTGTTGACGGACTTTGGTCGGCTTGCAAAGGTGAAAGACTGGTTGTTTTCACGACTAATTTTGTGGAGAAACTTGATCCAGCTCTCATCAGGAAAGGAAGGATGGACAAGCACATAGAATTGTCCTACTGTAGCTTTGAAGCATTTCAGATTCTGGCGAAGAATTACCTGAAGCTTGAATCCCACCACTTGTTCGCCAGAATCCAGGAGCTGTTGGGGGAAACCAAAATGACTCCGGCTGAAGTAGCGGAGCATTTGATGCCGAAGACTATTTCCGGCGACGCCACGGTTTGCTTGGAGAGCCTGATAGGAGGACTTGAGAAGGCGAAAGAAGACGCTATATTGAAAGCTGAAGAAGAGGTAAAGGAGAGCGCCAGATTGAAGGCTGAGGAAGAAGCAAAAGAAAAGGAAAAGGAGAAAGCAAAAGCTGAAGAAGAAGAAAAGGCAAAAGAAAAGGATTCATCAAAAGCTGCAGAAAATGCAAAGAATCAAGTAAAAGAGAATGGTTTTTGCGATAATGGAAATGCAGAACTGATCAGCAAAGAAAAGAAGTAGGAGGGCTTCAGCCATTAAAGATCAGCACTGCAACAAACATCTGGGATTGAAGAAGTTTGGTCTCTTGAGATTGAACATTTAGATTTCTATTATTTCAATGACTGTAATGATTATCCTAATAATGATTGTATCCCGATCAACTGTCAAGGATGATTAAGCTTGGTTTTTGTTCATTTTCTCCTGAAAAATCTTTAATTTCTGCTAGTTCATCAGGAATTACAGTTTCTGCAGTAGACCACTTGCTTCCATGGCTATGGCTCCCTTATCCTGTTCTGAGTCAGAATCATTTATAATATTCAAGGTTGTCAATACTGTTTTGTTGTTTTTTTAATTCGAATGAAATGTTTTAATTTCAAAGCGTTTTCAAAGCGTTTCGGTGCGCTGTTCTGCGTCAGAATCATTTATAAGGATGTAATAGTTTATATTTATGCTATTTTTTGTGGTTATTTCTTCTGTTCATTTTCCCCTGAAAATCTTTTATTTCTGCTAGTTCATCAGCAATTACAGTTTCTGCAGGAAACCACTTCCTTTCAAGGATATAAACCACATCCTTTCATAGATATGGCTCCCTATCTTGTTCTGCGTCAGAATCATCTACAAGTCCTTTCCATTTATATCTCCAAGGATTCATCAAAAGCTGAAGAAAATGCAAAAAAACAATTAAAAGAGAATGGTTTTTGCGATAATGGAAATGAGTAGGAGGGCTTCAACCATAAAGATCAGCATCTGGGATTGAAGAAGCTTGGTCTGCTGAGACTGAACAATCAGATCTCTATTATTTCAATGACTGTAATGATCAAGGCTGTCACCGTTTCGGTTTGTTGCTTCGCTCTTTCAATTAAAATAAAATATTTTGGTTTTGGAGTGTTTTGACGTGTTGTTTTAAAATTGTATTGTTCATGTGTATGTGTATGTGTGTATAATTAAATATATTAATTAAAAAAAATAGTTCAAATCCAAACATAAAATTATTTAGAATTGTGCAATTTAATCTAAAAAAACACAATAAAATGATTTTTCTAAAAACAATTATGAACATGTATCATATTACGAGAATATCATCATCAATCTCGCAAGGTCATTACGTACTCTGATTGCTCTGAAATGTTAACATAATAAATATAAATATGTAAAGAGATTCCTCATAAAATTTCATCTCAATGTAGTGGTCGGAATAAGAGATATGATTGATATTGTAAAATTATTTATTATTTAAAAAAAATATTATTTCAACAAAATGACACAAGCGAAATGGCACAGACGAAATGATACCGGCGAGTTTCTTCCGGTATTTGGCTGAAAAATCCAAAATAAACAAAAAATTTAACCGAAGTAAAGATAGTACTATTTTATCTTAATTTTTAACTGATATAAAATATTTCGGTTATTTTAGTCCAAACAAAATAAAACTGACAAGTCTGATAATAACTTTCCAGTTATGTCTCCATGGCTGATACCGATGGTCCTTCGCTTACTACTCTGGAGTCAATGATGCCTCCTTTTTTTTTTCCATCATGGAAACTACGGATGGGACCTGCACTTTTTGGCTTAATGATTCTGCTCGATCTCACACTGGAGGATAGGGATTGCGGTTCATGTCTTGCTAGAGACATCGTATCGTATCTATTTGAAACTTATGCTATTATTATTATTATTATTATTGATGATATTTGTTAGTGTTTTAAATGAGTATTGTTAATTTCATTTCAGTTCAGCCGAAGTATTTTATACTAGTTAAAAGAAACAGTGCAGTTTTTACCTTACTTAAAATTTCAGTTCGTTCTGAAAATTCTGCCCAAATTTTGGCCGGAACGTTCTGGTTTCGTTCCGCCAGTTCCATTTTAGCCAAATAATATTTTTTTAAATAATGAATAATTTTACAATATCAATCATATCTCTCAATCCGACCGTTAGATTAAGATGAAATTTTATGTCTCTTGACATATGTATTTATATTATGTTAAAATTTCATAGCAATTAGAAAATATAATGATCTTATGAAATTGATGATGATATTATCATAATATTATACATGTTCATAATTTTGTTTAGAAAAATCATTTTATTATGTATTTTTTTATATTAAATTGCACAATTCTAAATAATTTTATTTTTGAATTTAAATTAAAAAAAATGAATTAACATTTTGAATTATATATATATAAAAAAAAAAACTCGAAACAACACATCAAAACAATTTAAAAACGACACATTTCATTTCAATTAAAAAAACGAAGCACACAAAATGAAATTGAAAAGCTTGTTTTAAATTTGTATTGTTGAAGTCTTGGTTGACAAAGTAAAAAGCTGCAAATTATATGAGCAGCAGGTCTACCATGGACAAGGAGGGTACGATTTGTGTTAAATACATTTCAAAAATATATTTTTTTTAAAAATAATTATTTTGATATATTTTTAAATGAAAAATATTTTCAAAAATAACTTAAACCACATTATCAAATAGTCACTAATATCCTATAGATCTTTTAGCTATACGTACAATTGTGTGTCCCCAAAGTGTTCTTCCAATCTATATAGTATTTTTTTTTAAAAAAATAGCAACATTAAGAAAAAAAATAATACTATAGATTATTTTTTTGTGGATAAAATAACACATTTTAATATGTCATGATTGAAAAACACAATATTTTTAAATATTATTAATGAAAAACAAGTTATTTCAAAATTTATTAAATGAGCTTTCATAAACTATAGTGAGAACATAATAGGGATGTACAATAAAACTCTTATTACAGCTCCACATATACTATATTATATAAAAGACTTCAACTATACAAATTTAAAACACTAAAAAATATCATAAATAAATCAACTTATATATATGGTTGAAAACAATTTTATGTGGATGATAAAAAAAATCTTATTATATATGTGTGTGTGTGTGTGTTCTAAGCTTATTTGAGCTTATTGACAGTAATTTTATGAGTTTAGCATAAGAAATTCTTCATTTTAAGCTCTATACCTCAATTTTTTGACAGATTTTTTACCAAGTTAGAGTTTCAAAATGTAAATGTAGACTTAAAGTACAAATTAAGATTTACATAAAGGTATTATGGGAAAAAAAACCATGTTTATTTGGACATCTAAATAGACCTACAAAAATCAAGGTGGTATCCTACTTGTAGTAGAATTCTTAGTTTTCACACTAAACACTCAAATGAGCATATCTTGAGCTTCAAATATCAAAATCAAGCAACCTAAAAACCCAAGTTCCTCTAAACATTCAAGGATACAACTCTCATGAAGGCTCCAAGTTAGAAAAAACATCCTTCAAGATAAAAGTCTTGATGCAAGTTGAAGGATGATTTATCTTCTAATTTTATGGAAAACTAGAATATTGGGAGTTTTATCATTGTGAAGAAATATGATGGGATCAGATAGATTTTATAGCCTATAGAATCCTAATGTTTATCCTTGATATCTTATCATGAAGATTGTCTATTGGAAAAAAAAAACATATGAGATCACCTTGATAGGTGATTTTTTTTAACATCTTAGCTGCTGGATTAACGGTACGTAGTAAGGTTGTGGAAACTGAGCAACAAACACTAGCCCGATACCACACTTGGTTACGTAGTGACCTGCATAAAGACATGGACTGCACGCTTAATCAATGTGAAAGAAGCTTATCAACTGGTGCTCCAGCTTGAGAAACAAACAAGGCCTATCACTGGGAGAAAATTGACATCGTGGGATGCAAAATCAGAGCTTGCCTCAGCATCTGCAACCCAAAGGCCCCCAGCATTGAGGGATCAAATGAGGAGTGAGGTCAGTGGAGATTATAAGGGAAAAGCCAAAGCCTCTAACGAAGGACCACAATGTTATAAATGTAAGGGCTTCGGACACTATTTTGTTGTGTGTCTTATACGAGACAAGAAGTTAATATTTATTTGTGAAAAAGAATCGCTAATAGAAGATATTGCTGAACACAAAAAGGAGGAAGAGTGTGATGGGAGCAGTCTTCGCGATGAACAGCATTTGAGTGCTTCAGAATTACCAAGTTGTGTTATCCATCGGATATTGACAGGAACTATGAAGGAGCTTCAAGCTAATCCCGAATGGTTACACACCAATGTTTTTCACACTCACATGGAACATAATGGTAAGGCTTTGAATGTCATTATTGATAATGGTAGCAGTATGAACGTGATCTCTGAAGCCATCATCAAACGTTTGGGGCTAAAAACAAAGAAGCATCCCACCCCTTACCGAATTAGCTGGGTTAATGAGGCAAATCCAGTCCTGGTAAAGTAGCGCTGTTTGGTTAAATTTTCATTGGGAAAAAGATATATTGATGAAGCCTGGTGTGATGTGATTCCTATGACTGTGTGTCATATGCTACTGGGGCGTCTGTGGCTCTATGATTGAAGAGTCTGCTATGATGGGTATGCTAATACTTATTCATTTAATTTCCAAGGTAAGAAGTTTGTGCTCAACCCCCTTCAAATTTCAGAATTTGACACAAAAAAGGAGGTTGATCCAGTCTTAACAATGAGATAGTTCTCTTGAGTTATACAAAAGGAAGACATGGTGTTGTTGGTGGTGAACCGTGAAGTAAAACAAAAGGACAACATCATTCCTGTAGAATTATCTACAATACTGGAACAATATCAGGATATCATGCCTGATGAGGTTCCAAGTCAACTTCCTCTAATGAGGGAGGTGCAGCATGCCATTGATCTAATTCCAGGATCAACTTTGCCTAATTTACCACACTATTGTATGAGCCCAATGGAGAATGAGGAGCTCAGCCGGCAAATACAACAACTTCTGGACAAAGGTTTCATTCGGGAAAGTCTTAGCCCCTGCACTGTCTCGGTTTTACTTACACCAAAGAAAGACAGTAGTTGACGGATGTGCATCGATAGTCGAGCAATTAATAAAATAACAGTGAAATATCGTTTTCTCATACCTCGTTTTGATGATATGTTGGATTTACTATGTGGCTCCTCTATTTTCACAAAAATCGATCTGCGAAGTGGTTATCATTAGATCCGTATCCAAGTGGGGGTGAGTGGAAGACAACATTCAAAACAAAAGATGATCTATTTGAGTGGCTAGTCATGCCATTCGGGTTAACCAATGCACCAAGCACTTTCATGCGCGTAATGACGCAAATCCGTAAGCCATTCTTAGGAAAATTTGTCGTTGTTTATTTCGATGATATCATAATTTTCAGCCAGGGTGTGCAGGAACATTTGAGTCATGTTGAGCAGGTCTTGAAGGTCTTAAGAGCTGAGCAACTCTATATTAATAAAGACAAATGTTCATTCATGAGGAAAAGTGACAAATTTCTAGGATTTATAATCTCTAGTCAAGGTGTCAAAGCTGACCCAGCAAAGGTGCAAGCTGTCCAGCAATGGCTAACTCCCCAGAACCTATCCGAGATCAGGAGCTTCCACGGCCTGGCCACCTTTTATCGACATTTTATTTGCAACAACAGCACAATCATGACCCCAATAACTAAGTGCCTAAAAGGTAAGAAATTTGCGTGGAGTACAGCAACTGCAAAAGCATTCATAGAAATTAAAAACAAAATGGGACAAGAACCAGTACTCAAGTTACCTAATTTTACCAAAAAAATTGAAGTGGCTTGTGACACATCACATGTGGGAATCGGAGGTGTGCTGAGTTAGGAGGGTCATCCCATTGCTTTTTATAGCAAAAAGCTTAATGACACGCGTCAACGATATTCAGTATACGACATGGAATTCTATGCTTTAATTCAAACACTCAAGCATTGGCGCCCTTACTTGATCCATAGAGAGTCTGTCCTTTTTACAGATCATGATTCGCTGAAGCATTGAACTCCCAGAATAAAATGAATGCAAGACATGCTCGATGGATAGATTATCTACAACAGTTTGAGTTTGTCATCAGACATAAGTCAAGAATAGAAAATAAAAAGCCTAATGCCTTAAGTAGGAGACCACATTTGTTGCATATGTTTTTAGCCAATGCAGCAGGCTTTGAAAGTATGAAGGCTGAGTATATCAACGACAAAGACTTTAGTAGTGTTTGTAATACCATATCCAGTCAGGGGCACGCAGCTGGGAAGGAGTATATAATGCTGGAGAGATTTTTATTTTACAAATCACGACTTTGCATTCCGCGTGGGTCCTTTCGAGAATTTCTCACAACAAAACTCCATGGTGGGGGTTTAGCTGGCCACTTCGGGTATGATAAAACCTTTGCTTTAGTTGCTGACCAATTCTACTGGCCTCGAATGCGTAGGGACGTTCATACTATGGTTGATAGATGTCGAGTTTGCCAAATAAATAAAGGTACTAAACAACCCGCAGGGCTTTATACACCATTGCCCATACCAGACAGACCATGTCAGCATTTGAGCATGGATTTTGTCCTTGGATTACCACAAACTTTATGGCATCACGATTCAATTATGGTAGTAGTCGACTGGTTTTTTCAAAATGGCCCACTTCCTCCCATGCCAAAAGACTTACGATGCATCCAAAGTTGCAGTTTTATTTCTGCAGGAGATTGTTCGATTACATGGTATCCCAACTTCAATCGTGTCTGACAGGGATGTCAAGTTTGTAAGTTATTTCTGGAAAACATTGTGGGCAAAACTGGGAACAAAATTGATGTTCTCTAGTGCCTTCCATCCCCAAACAGACAGCCAGACAGAGGTAACCAATAGAAGCTTGGGAAATTTATTACGCTGCTTGATTACAGATCATGTGACCAGTTGGGATATGATGCTTCCACACGCCGAATTTGCTTTTGATAACTCAGTTGACTGATCGACAGGTTGCACCCCATTTGAAGTGGTTTATGAATTTCGACCCAACGCTCCACTTGATGTTATCTCATTACCATCACCACCCATGGCAAACAAGGCAACGCTGGATTTCTCCAACTATATGCGAGATATTCATGATGAATGCAAACGATGCCTGACCACTCACACAAGTTTGTATGCAGCTGTAGAAAATGCAAAACATAAAGATCGACAATTTATGGCAGGTGATATGGTGTTAGTTCGTCTACGACCAGAGCGCTTTCCTCCAGGGAGTTTTACTAAACTTCATGCACGAAGAGCATGCCCCTTTAAAGTCACAAAAAACATTAGGTGTTAATGCCTGCATCATTGATTTGCCTTCTTATTTTGCTATCAGTCCAATTTTTAACATTGAAGATCTTACGGAGTTCAAAGGTGATGTCGACAATATTTCTACACTGCCAGTTTCAGCCATAATATCAGCACCACGAGATGAGATTGTTGCAATTTTTTACCATCAATTTGTTACTACTCGTCGAGGGGGTTATTATAGGTTCTTAGTGCAATGGAAAAATCATCCAAGGTCAGATGTTGTCTGGTTACAAGCATTAGAGATCAAGCCTTTATACCCACACCTCTTTACAGCATACACTAGTCAAAACTTGCTAGAGTCAAGTTCTTCAGGGGGACTGGCAGTTGATGCAAATCAGGAAAAGAACTCCCCTTAGTGTCGTGACCAAAGCTGGAGCTGCTGCAATTTTGTTTCCTTTCTATTGTTATTTTTCTTTTTAAATTTATTACTTTCTAAGTTAGAGTTGGAAATCAATCCTGCTATTGTTTCCTAGTTATTTACTTTCCTAGCTGGAACTGGAGACTACATTAGTATTTAAAGATTGATGAAATAAAACAGAAGGCAATTTTTGGCCATCCTTTATGATTCAAGATTGAATTGTTATTTCGAGTGATTCCAGCATACAAAGAGATTATGTGTTAGTCTTTGTTCCTGATAACTAGCATGAGGCTGCTACAAGAACTTTGACACCAATAAGCTAAGTTAATTTATTCAAGCTTTTGAAAAATTGCTTGAATTTTTTATCAGTTAACTTTTTTGATTTTTTCGTTCCTCCATGTGGTAGAGGCTGCCGAGTAGCGCAGAAGAAGATATCGATTGTTCGAATGTAGCGGCTGGTTGCCTCGTTGCTGCTTCCTACTGAGAAATTTCCACCTGCCTCGTATTAAATTTCCACCTGCCTCGTATTAAATAAATATTCAAGAAATTTCCACCTGCCCTAGGAACTTGCTAGGACAAAAGGTAAAAGATACACATCTACGTCATTTTATATTTGAGTCACAACCTCATACAACTATGAGTGTTCTTAAAAAAACGTTTTTAAAACTTTTCTTTTTCAATTTAGTATTTTTATATGAAAAATATTTTTTTAATATATTTAAAAAAAAATCAGTAAAAATCAAAACAATGTTCACCACTGTATCAGACACTACCTTCCTCTTCCTATGCATGGTTGAACGGTAATGTATAAACCGTGCAGTAACTTGAAAATAAAAGGTTGAAGCGTGGTGAGGGAGAAGAGACAGGGTTTCCATGCATGCAGACGAGGATAAGGAAAGAAAGAAACAAAGATCGCATCCGGTCGAGCTTCTCTCAGAAGGTATCAGCTCACTCACTTGCTTCCATGGCTATGGCTCCCTTATCCTGTTCTGAGTCAGAATCATTTGTCAATACTGATTTGTTGTTTTTTCAATCGGTTTCGAAGCGTTTCGGTGCGATGTTTCGGGTCAGAATTTCTGCTTGTTTTTTCAATCAGTATTGTTAATTTCATTTTGTTTCAGCCAAATTATTTTGTACCTGCTAAAAAAAGAAAATAAAATAGCGTAGTTCTTACCTCGCTTAAAATTTCAGTCCGCTTTAGAAATTCTACCCAAATTTCAGCTGGAATATTCTAGTGTCGTTCTACCAGTTCTGTTTTGGCCAAATAGTGTTTTTTTTTTAAATAATGAATAATTTTACAATATCAATCATATTTCTTAATTCGACTGTTAGATTAAGATGAAATTTTACGAGGAGTCTCTTGACATATTTATATATTATGTTAAAATTTCATAGCAATTAGAGGATGTAATGACCTTGCGAGATTGATGATGATATTCTCGTACTATTATTCATGCTCATAATTTTATTTAAAAAAATTACTTTATTGTGTCTATTTTTATATTACATTGTATATTTTTAAATAATTTTATTTTATTTTTGAATTAAAAAAATTTAATTTAATATATTTAATTTTTATATATACACACACATAAATAATACACTTCCAAAACAACTTATCAAAGCACATAAAATGAAATTCAAAACCTTGTTTTAAATTTGTATTGTTGAAGTCTTGGTTGACAAAGTAAAAAGCTGCAAAATAAATGAGCAGCAGATCTGCCATGGACAGGGATGGTACAATGGCAAGGAGGGTACGATTTGTGTTAAATACATTTCAAAACACATAAATAGTATTTTTAGATATTTTTATATGTTTATAACTTTAAAAAAAACATCATTTAATATATTTTTAAATAAAAAAACACTTTTAAAAATAACTTCAACCATATCATCAAATAGTAATTAATACCCTATAGATCTTTTAGCTGTATGTACAATTGTGTGTCCCTAAAATGTTCTTTTAGTCTATACAGTATTTTTTTATAAAAAAAATAGCAGCATTAAGAAAAAATAAATAACATTGTAGATTTTTTTATGGATAAAATAACACATTTTAATATGTCATGATTGAAAAACACAATATTTTTAAATATTATTAATGAAAAACAACTTATTTCAAAATTTATTAAATGAGCTTTCATAAATTAAAGTGAGAACATAATAGAGATGTACAATAAAACTTTTTTTACAGCACCACATATACTATATTATATAAAACACTTCAACAATACAAATTTAAAATACTAAAAAATATCATCAATAAATCAAGTTAAATTGTTGAAAACAATTTTATGTAAATGATGAAAAAATTCTTATTATATATGTGTGTGTTCTAAGCTTATTTGAGACTATTGAAAGTAATTTTATGAGTTTAGCATGCTTAAGAAACATGGTAAATCAATTACTTTGAAATGAAAAATTCTTCATTTTAAGTTTTGGACCTTGATTTGTTGACGTATTTTTTACCAAGTTGGTGTTCCAAAATATAAATGTAGACTTAAAGTATACATTAAGATTTACATAAAGGTATTAGGGGTAGAAACCCATGTTTATTTGGACATCTAAATAAAGATGCAAAAATCAAGTTGGAATCCTACTTGTAGCAGACTTCTCAGATTTCACATTAAACACTCAAATGAGCATATCTTGAGCTTCGAATATCAAAATCAAGCAGCTCAAAAGCTCGAGTTCCTCTACTTATTCAAGAATACAACTCTCATGAAGGCTTCAAGTCAGAAAAAATCTCTTTGAAGATAAAAGTCTTGATGCAAGTTCAAGGATGATTTATCTTCTAATGTTATGGAAAACTAGAAATTTGGGAGTTTTTATCACTATGAAGAAATCTTATTGGATCAAATAGATCTTATTGGATCAAAGGAATTAACATACTTGGTTTTAAGTGGTCGTTTGGAAATGCGGTGCAAACAGCGTTTTAAGTAAATCATAGTTTGCAATCGTTTGGTAACGATTGCATCACAATTTATCGCCATGGGACCCACCAAAAACACGATCAAAACACCATTTATCAAAAGTAGGATTTTGAAGCTTTTGTTGCGTTTAATTTGCCTGCATTTCATTTGTGTGTGCAAAGGATGATATGCAAAAACAATACATTAACACATATAGAGAAGAAACACTCGGTTGTGCGTAAAAACAATACAGCTCTCTCGGTTACAGGTTTCACTAACTAAAAACAACAATGGATGCACCTCTCTCTCCTCAGCAGTCACCGGCGAGCACCACCATCTGCTCCTTCGGCACCGACAAACTCTCCTCTTCACCGGAAGCACTTGCACCGTCCATTCTTCCCCCACAGCTCCAGCGTCAGCAACAACAGCATAGTGCAGCAACCTTCTGACGCTCCTCCTGGCCACCATTTATGATGCCACAACCACAGGAAGAACCACGTTGGCCTCCTCTACCCGTCGGTATCGGCAAGTGAGCCTCTCGTCATCGATTACCATGTTACGTGAAAAGTAACAACGTGAATTAAGTCCTGATGAACAGTGCAGTGCAGCGTTTTTAATAACTCTTGGGATGGGCTGGACCTACTCTTGGCCCAGCCTAAGTCCAACAGAGTTGGGCCCTTTTGGCCCAACTTAGTTGGGTCGACCCATTTAGTTTGGGACATACCTAATCTGATTTTAAAAAAAAATAAAAATTGTGTAGATAGAGATCAGCCCTGATGAAAGGGAAAGATGTGTAACTTCATTTCACTCTATAACCTCGTTGCTTTTCGATTGATTATGGATCAAAAACTTGAAACTGGATTTGGTCTTGGAATTATATATCTACAACATGTAGATAGAGATCCTGAAACAATATTATTTATGGATCGTAGATGTTGTTCCTGATGATATTTTACTAGATGTTGTTTATCGATCAAATAAAAGAGATCGCAAAGGCCTTGACGTATGTATTTAGTTTGAGATGGAATTGCAAGCAATTTGATGAGAGAATAAAAACGAGTGTCTAATTTACTTGAATTATTAATTACACTTTGTTATTATGATATTTAAATCTACAATATTTAAAAAACAATATGTGTCCTTTAAAGTAATTTCATAAGTTGACAGCAATATGAAAAGTATGATAACCAAACACATAAAACTATTTTTTATTAAATCTCAAACTCAACCACAGTTTTAACTAAACATTTCAATTTCAATTATGAATCGCAGCTAAAAATATTTTTTATAAAACTGTTTTTTTTTAACTTTAACCACAACAATAATAGCAATATCAAACAAGTGAAACATCGCTGGCCAGATTTTTCAGCGATCTTTGTCATCAGAATTTGAGCGTTGCACGTGACGCGTCACCTCCTTTATTTTTTAAAAGAAAATAAGATAGAAGACATGTTATTAGTCCCATAAAAAATGGAATAAAATAATAATCAAAGCCCATGCACATGGCTCTTGGCTACTAGACCTGCGTGCTTCAATCGTTTTTTAGGTACTTTTGATTTTTTTCTTAAGAAAATTATCTTTTAATATTTTATGTCATTTTATTTATGTTTGATTATCCTTTTTTATTTTTATTTTTTAACCTTTCAAGTTGTTCCTTACCTCACTAATTGACCAGATCTATTTTTTTATGTAAAAATATTTGATTAATTTAACTTTCATTGTAGTGTTGCCAATCATCTAGCTAGCCACTAATACTTGTACTATTAAAGTATTATGATATAAGAAAAATAATAATATAACTAATTTTAAAAAGTTAATTTAATGGTTAAAATGTATATTCAATTGTATTAAATTTATTTGAATGTACGAGGGGATTTATATTAATTAATGTATAAATTGAAACAAAAATATTTTTTATTATAAAATAAAAAATGACCTACTTTTGTTTCCTAATAAATAAAATAACTAACCTCAATGGTTTAGAGTAGGAGTGAACAGTTTTGGTTTGTTCGGTTTTTTAATAAAACCTAAATGGACCCAGTTTAAAACAACCGGTTTGGGTTCGTTCTGGTTTTTTAGATTTTTTTTTTTACTTTAACCAAGTTTTTCCTTCCTGTATTTAACTAAAATAAAAACAAATCAAAAAAAATTATATTCAACCAAAAGAATAAAAAATACAACATATTTTATTTTTAATTTGAATCGATTCAGTTTTATTTTACTGTTTTTTACTAAAAAAACAAAAATAGAACAAGACTAAAAGATTTTAAAAAATTATAATTTATTATTTTTTTCTGTCTAATCAGTTTTTTCGGTCCTCCATGTGGTAGAGGCTGCCGAGCAGCGCAGAAGAAGATCTCGATTGTTCGAATGTAGGACCTTGA
The DNA here is from genome assembly GCA_029204005.1 of Salix udensis. Lineage (NCBI taxonomy): Eukaryota > Viridiplantae > Streptophyta > Magnoliopsida > Malpighiales > Salicaceae > Salix > Salix udensis. Next base: position 11,471,557 of record CM055037.1, read on the forward strand.
TAGGACAAAAGGTAAAAGATACACATCTACGTCATTTTATATTTGCGTCCCTACCTCGTACAACTCTATGAGTGTTTTTAAAACAATTTTTTTTTAAATTTAATTTTTTTATATAAAAAATATTTTTTTAATATATTTAAAAAAAAATCAGTAAAAATCAAAACAATGTTCATTACTGTATCATACACTACCTTCCTCTTCCTATGCATGGTTGAACGGTAATGTATAAAACCGTTCAGTAACTTGATAATAAAAGGTTGAAGATTCACACAATAAATCTTAAATTCGAATTAAATCATGCAATTTTTATAAAAAAATTATAATAATTAGAGTTTTATTTCGTCATCTAAGGGCCTGTTTGGGAGTGCGGTTGCGGTAGCTTTTGAAAGTGTTTTTCGTGTCGAAATGTATCAAAATGATTTTTTTTAATTTTTTTAAATCATTTTTGATATCAACACATCAATATGATCTAAAAACACTAAAACATATTCATTTAAAATATATAAAAAATCAAATTTCAGCCAAAAACAAGATGGATCACACACCAAACAGGCACTATTTACAAATTACATCTTCAAGTTGGGTTTCGTCCAATAAAAAAAATAAAATAGATGACCGACAAAACCATGGTCCCAGAAGTAATCTTGCTTGCAGCCGCTATCTAGGAAAATGCGAAGTTGACTATATTGGTCTTCCATGAAAGCCAAATTAATTTACAGACAAGCATGGATACGTCACCTGTGACACTGCTAACTTAGCCGATAAGATTAGATATGTTAGCTCGCCGGGCTATAAAATCATCGCACAAAACACAGGAGTGAGGAGGAGGAGGAGAATCGAAGAGACAAAAGAAATGAAGCCAACAGATATGTTTGCTCAAGTGGGTTCTGTAATTGCGAGTGTTATGTTTGCTTGGGCCATGTTCAAACAATATTGTCCGTACAATTTGCAAGAAGTTATCGATAAATACTCCAAAAGAGCCTTCACTTTCATCTACCCCTACATTCAAATCAGCTTCAATGAATTCACAGGCGATCGTTTCATGCGCAGCGAAGCTTACTCCGCCATTGAGAATTATCTCGGTTCTCGCTCATCTACCCAGGCAAAGCGGCTCAAGGCTGACGTTGTCAAGAGCAGCCAGTCGATTATTCTGAGCATGGATGATCATGAGGAGGTCGAGGATGAATTTCAGGGAGTCAAACTGAAGTGGGCTGCCGGGAAACATATTTCCAAGACACAATCTGTGTCTTTCTATCCTCTAACGGACGAGAAGAAGTACTACAGGCTCACTTTCCATCGGAGACACCGGCAACTTATCCTCGGGGATTACCTGAATCATGTCCTGAAAGAGGGGAATGAAATCAAGGTGAGGAACCGGCAGCGGAAGCTTTACACCAACAGTGGATCATACTGGAGGCACGTGGTGTTTCAGCATCCGGCAAGTTTCGAGTCGCTTGCAATGGAGGCGGAGAGGAAGCAGGAAATCATGGATGATCTTCTTGTATTCAGCACGGCTGAGGAGTTCTATGCGAGAATCGGAAGGGCCTGGAAGCGAGGGTATCTACTTTTCGGCCCGCCGGGGACTGGTAAATCAACCATGATTGCCGCCATGGCCAATCTTCTGAACTATGATATCTATGATCTTGAGCTGACTGCTGTGAAGGATAACACCGAGTTGAGGAAGCTGCTGATCGATACAACGAGCAGGTCCATTATCGTGATTGAGGATATTGACTGCTCGCTTGATCTAACTGGTCAGAGGAAGAAGAAGAAGGTGGAGGGGGAGGGGGATGAGAAGGATCCGAAGCTGAAGCTGCCCAAGGAAGAATCAGAAACCAAACAGAGCCAGGTCACTCTTTCAGGGATTCTGAATTTTGTTGACGGACTTTGGTCGGCTTGCAAAGGTGAAAGACTGATTGTTTTCACGACTAATTTTGTGGAGAAACTTGATCCAGCTCTCATCAGGAAAGGAAGGATGGACAAGCACATAGAATTGTCCTACTGTAGCTTTGAAGCATTTCAGATTCTGGCGAAGAATTACCTGAAGCTTGAATCCCACCACTTGTTCGCCAGAATCCAGGAGCTGCTGGGGGAAACCAAAATGACTCCGGCTGAAGTAGCGGAGCATTTGATGCCGAAGACTATTTCCGGCGACGCCATGGTTTGCTTGGAGAGCCTGATAGGAGGACTTGAGAAGGCGAAAGAGGACGCTATATTGAAAGCTGAAGAAGAAGCCAAAGAAAAGGAAAAGGAAAGCGCCAGATTGAAAGCTGAAGAAGAAGCAAAAGAAAAGGAAAAGGAGAAAGAAAAGGCTGAAGAAAAGGAAAAGGAGAAAGAGAAAGAAAAAGCTGAAGAAAATGCAAAGAATCAAGTAAAAGAGAATGGTTTTTGCGAAAATGGAAATGCAGAACTGATCAGCAAAGAAAAGAAGTAGGAGGGCTTCAACCATTAAAGATCAGCACTGCAGCATCTGGGATTGAAAAAAAGTTTGGTCTCTTGAGACTGAACAATTAGATTTCTATCATTTAAATAACTGTAATGATTATCCCAATAATGATTGTATTCCAATCAATAGTCTAGGATGATTAAGTTTGGTTTGTGTTCATTTTCCCCTGAAAATCTAGAACTTCTGCCAGTTCATCAGGATTTACAGTTTCTGCAGTAGACCACTTGCTTTCATGGCTATGACTCCCGTATCCTATTCTGAGTCAGAATCACTTATAAGACTCAATGTTTGTCAATTCTGTTTTGTTGTTTTTTCAACTGGAACATAATGTTTCGGTTTCGGAATATTTTGGTGCGCTATTCCGAGTCAGAATCATTTATAAGGATGTAATAGTTTATATTTATGCTATTTTTTGTGGTTATTTTTTCTTTGTTCATTTTCCTTATCGTGCTCTGATTCAGATTCATTTATTAGACCATGGAAACTTCGGATGGGACCTGCTCATTTTTGGCTTAATGCTCTTGCTCAATCTCACACTGGCGAGGATAGGGAATCTAAGAGATTGCGATTCATGACTTGCTAGAGACAAAGTATCGTATCTATTTGAAATTTTAGCTCAATCAAAAATAGGGTTTAATTATTATTATTATTATTATTGATTATATTTGTTGGTGTTTTAAATTTGTATTGTTGAAGTCTTGCTAGTTGAACGTTGACAAAGTAAAAAAGCTGCAAAATAAATGAGCAGCAGTTCTGCCATGGACAAGGAGGGTACAATCCCTGTTCAATGTCGTTTTAAAAATATTTTTGGAAAAAAAAATGTTTTTATTTTTTATTTTAAATTAAATATATTTGGTGTTTTTATATTATTTTGATATGCTGATATCAAAAATATTTTTTAAAAAATAAAAAAATATATCATTTTAATATATTTTTAAATAAAAAACACTTTAAAAAATAACTCCATTCACTCTAGATCTTTTAGTTGTATGATTGTACAACATTTTTTTTTTAAAAAAAAATGCAACATTAAGAAAAAATAAATAATATTGTTGATTATTATTTTTTGGATAAAATAACACATTTTAATATATCATGATTGAAAAACACAATATTTTTAAATATTACTAATGAAAAACAAGTTATTTCAAAAATTATTAAATGAGCTTTCATAAATTATAGTGAGAACATAATAGGGATGTACAATAAAACTCTTATTACAGCACCACATATACTATATTATATAAAAGACTTCAACAATACAAATTTAAAACATTAAAAAATATCATCAATAAATCATGTTATATGGTTGAAAACAATTTTATGTGAATGATGAAAAAAAATCTTATTATATATGTGTGTGTTCTAAGCTTATTTGAGCTTATTGAGAGCAGGGTTATTGATCCCGTCCTGGGTACCGTTCCGGTTTTGTGTTTGGAACGGAACGTTCTGGTTTCGGTATCGTTCCGGGTTTGTACTGTTCATTTTTATTTAATTATATATATGAAAAAAATAAAATATTAATTTAACAAGTATAATTTAAATTCAAGATAAATGAAATTTAAATTATAGAATACAAACATAATCTCAAAATTAGAAACATCTTTGAAATTCCAAAATATTATGAAAGTAAAGCAACCAATAAGTTTAAACATAATTAATTAAAATACATTCCATTACAAATAATTCAATCAAATTAATTACAAATTAAAACCCCTATTTGCCTTAATTTCTAAATTTGTATTTATTACATGGAAAAGAACATATATTTTAATTAATTTCTAACTTTCTAATTAAAACCCCCCGTTTAATTCCCCTCCCCCATCTTCATCTCCAAAAAAAACCCTACATCTCACTTCTCCAGTTCTCCCCACGCCGTCAAACATTCTCCCTCATTCTCCCCCAGCCCTCGCAGCCCCCAAAGACCACATAGCCGACCCCCCTTCTCCCCCCAGACCCCCCAGACCCCCACAGAGCCCGCAGCCCCCAAATCTTCGCAGCGCTTCACATCTTTTGTTTTTTGGCGGTTTTTTGAGCTCTCTATAGCTAAACTCCTTGGGCATTTTGATAACCTCCGAAGCAAAAGACTCCGACCGCTTTACACGCTCGATCTCTTAAAGAAAACCCGAGATAAGAGCACCGGAGAAGATAACAAAAAAAAGCACTAGCAGATCACCACCCTTGATCTGTTTAAGGTGCTTCGTTTTCACCTCTTTTTGGGTTGATTTTTGATGGATTATCGACGAGCTGGGGTTAAGAGATGAAAATTGATTTGGGAATTTTTGAAATCTTGAAACGACGTCGTTTTGGCTTGACCCGGAACAGAACGCCCGGTACGGAACCGGGGCGTTCCGGCCGGAATTCGGCCGGATTTTCCGGAACTGGCGGGGATTTTGACCGGGACAAAAACGTCGTCGTTTTGTCCTGGATTTTGCATTGGAACGGGCCGTTCCGGCCGGAACGGAACGGGATCAATAAGCCTGATTGAGAGTAATTTTATGTGTTTAGCATGCCTGAGAAACATGGTGAATCAATTACTAAGAAATAAGAAATTCTTCATTTTAAGTTTCAAACCTTGATTTTTTGACAGATTTTTATCAAGTTGGAGTTCCAGAATGTAAATTTAGACTTAAAGTATACATTAAGATTTACATATAGATATTATGGGTAGAAACCCATGTTTATTTGGACATCTAAATAGACTTTCAAAAATCAGGTTGGAATACTACTTGTAGCAGAATTCTCAGTTTTATACTAAACATTCAAACCAACATATCTTGAGCTTTGAATATCAAAATCAAACGACTCAAAAGCTCAAGTTCCTTTACTCATTCAAGAATACAACTCTCATGAAGACTCCAAGTAAAAAAAAACAAATCTCTTTCAAGATAAAAGTCTTGATGCAAGTTGAAGGATGATTTATCTTCCAATGTTGTCGCGACGACGATTTTTTTACGCGCTTCCCGCTCTGCCATACCCCTGGATTAGGGAGACAACAGCGCGCGGTGAAAATGGAGTTGTTTTATAGCCGTAAAATTTACGACTATAAATATCAGGAGTCGCTACCTGGTATTACGGTCACTAGGAACCTATTGGTCTGCAAGAGTCTTGGGTAAGGGGACTTGTTGTGCAAGGAAAAGACACATCACCACTAGTGCACCCTACCTAAGGTAAGTTGCATTGTTGTTTGATTGTTTTCCTAAGTTAAAAAATATTTACACTGCATTTTTAAAAAAATCATTTTTTTTGTCTGCGGGTGTACGTTGCAATACAATTTTACACCGCAATTAATTTTTTTGTATCTACGGATGTATTTTACAATATAAATTTACACCGTAGTTAAAACATTTTTTTATATGAATGTACTTTACAATGTAAATTTACATCCTAATAGATAAAACAAAAATAATTATAATTATTTTTGATATTTTGGCCAAATTCCAACGGATAATCGTAAATTGGTTACGATATCCAATTTTCATTTTAAGATATGAGAAAGATGCAACATAATTTTTTAAGAAAAATATACATGGAAAGATCTTGGAATTTGGCCGTATGCACGAAAACAACACATTTTTATATTTAAAAAAAATTGTTTTTTATATATTTTTGCCTTTTTTTATAAATAAATAATAATAAAAAATTATGGGTTGGACTATCCAGCCCTGATGGGCCCATTGCCCATCCCCTTGCAGTTGGGTCGGGAGCTGAACCCGACCCAAACAGCCCAACGGGGGAGTGAATTAATTCACTCCCCCAGCGCTGAAGAAGACAATGCACAGTAAATGGTGGTCGACCAACCACGACGAGAGGCTTACCTGCTACTGCCACTGGGTAGAGAAGGTCGAGGTGGTTCTCCCTGTCGTGGTGGTGTTGAAAATGGTGGCCCGTGGTGGCCGAAGGAGGCACTGGAAGCTGCTGGTGCTTTGTCACTACTGGTGCTCTCGCCGGAGTTGGAGAAGAAGACCGAGCTCGCTGTTGGGGAGCTTTTGGAGGTCATCGGGAACTAGTTGGAGGAAGAAGAAAAGGAGCTACTTCAAGTCTATTTTTAGATAGAGGGGGACACCATCAGGGAGAGAGAGAGTTGCAACGGGCTGAGGAAGGAGAGAGAGCTTAGTTGTGGTTGTGAGAGAAGGGAGAGATAGCTGGCTGTTAGCTGTGGCTGACGGGAGAGAGAGTGTTTTTTATCCGGAGACGAGGAAGATGGCCGAGAGAGATGGCTGTTTAGGGGTCTTTTTTTCCACTGTTTCTGCATGCATTATTCTATCTCCTCTTCCTCGTTTATGTGTGTTTTCCTCTGTTCTTACTCTTTGTAACGTGTTTTTTCTGGTCTTTTTTTCTTTCATTCTGTTTTCTCCTCTCCTCTGGTTCCTTTTCCTAAGCTTGATCCCCCCCATCTTTCTCCTCTCTTTCCTCTTTCTGCTCTGGTCTCCTGCCTCTTCCCCCTATCTCTGCATGCGAATGGACGATGCATTTATAGGGCAAGGAAAGAGGCACCCTCATGCATATTGCATGAGGTTACTACCTCTGCCTCTGAATTTGCAGAGGCTGCGGACAACAGTGTTGTGCTCTAAATTGTTCAGGTGTCGGAACAGTGCAGACACATGCAAGTTTGGTTATGGAAAATTGTGATTTGGTCCTTTAATTTGCAATTGTTCTAATTGCATCCCCAATTGGTTTTAAACTTTTAATTTTGTGCAATTGTATCCCCGTCAGAATTTTGAAAGCATCCATAACTTGTCGCATCTTTTTTATTTTGGTCCCTGGTTTCCAATTTGCGCGATTTAACCCTCAATCAACCATTAAACTCTCAATTTGCTCAATTTGGTCCCTGATTTCGCATAATTGGCTTGAAAATAATTCAAATCGGTCTCCGAAAATTCCATTATAATCAATTGAGTCCGAATTAAATTCAAGAACTTGATTTCTCATTGACTAAGCCCTTAATAAAATTAATTTGACCAATTTAAAGTATAATTAAGTCCTTGCACTTAATTAAATCCTTCAATTGGATCTTAAATTAATTCCCGATCATAATTAAACTTTAAATTGGTCGACAATTAAATCGAATCAACCCATAAAAATATAATTTGTCGTTTAACTTAAATTTTACACAGATTTATCCAATGATAAATTATTTTTGCCTTAAATCTGTATTTTTTTTTATTTTTGGAACAAAAGAGATACGATCGGACTCGAGAAAACAACCAAAATTTCCACATTGACTTTTCTACCCACATCGACCTCTTTTATTTTATTTTTGTTATTTTTGGGTGGATTTTGGGAAATAACCCAAAAATTGGATTATGACAAATGTTATGGAAAACTAGAAATTTGGGAGTTTTATAATTATGAAGAAATCTTATGGAATCAGATAGATTTTATCTATAGCCTATATCATCCTAATGTTTATCCTTGATATCTTATCATGAAGATTGCTTGAAATAAATTTTACAAATCATGCTCCTAAAAGCTAAAATTATTCCGTTATCTTTAAGAGGTATGAAATTTATTTGCTTAAATTGAAAATATATTTACTTTCTTCGATGATCAATAAATGTATAGGAATGAATGTGTTGAATTTATCATTTATCATTTTTTTTTATTAAAATCCCCATGTTCTTTTTTATTTGAATATAACTTTTTTTTTAATTTGAATCAATACAGTTTTATTTTATTGTTTTTCTACTAAAAACCAAAAATAAAACCAGACAATTTTTTTTAAAAAAAATTATAATTTATTTAATCTAGTTTTTATCTTGATTTTATTTTTGACGGTTAACTTTTTTGGTTTTTTTTGGTTTTTTCGATCCTCCGTGTGGTAGAGGCTGTCGAGTAACGCAGAAGAAGAGAATGTGCATGTTTGGCACGACGGTCAAACCCGTGTTTGGCTAAAATTTATTTATTTTTATTTTACATGATTTTTTTTGCGTTTTTAGATCATTTTGATGTGCTGATGTCAAAAATGATTTTTTTAAAAAAAAAAATTATTTTGATGTATTTCTAAATGAAAAGCACTTTTAAAAGCTACCGCAATTGTCCTCCCAAACAGCCCAATATCGATTGTTCGAATGTAACGGCTGGTTGTCTCGTTGCTGCTTCCTACTGAGAAATTTCCACCTGCCCTAGGAACTTGCTAGGACAAAAAGAAAACGATACACATATACGGGCCTATTTGGGAGTGCGGTTGCGGTAGCTTTTGAAAGTGCTTTTCGTGTCAAAACGTATCAAAATGATGTTTTTTTATTTTCTTAAAATCATTTTTGACATCAGCACATCAAAATGATCTAAAAACACAAAAACATATTCATTTAAAATACAAAAAAAAATCAAATTTCGGCCAAAAACAAGTTGGATCACACAGCTAAACAGGCTCTACGTCATTTTATATTTGCGTCACAACCTCATACAACTCTATGGGTGTTTTTTTTAAAAAAATGTTTTTAAAACTCTTTTTTTTCAATTTAATTTTTTTAAATGAAAAAAAGTTTTTAAATATATATTTTTTTAAATCAGTAAAAATCAAAACAATGACACTAACTTCCTCTTCCTATGCATGGTTGAACGGTAATGTACGAGACCAGTGTCACAATAAATTACTTGAGATTCACATAATAAATTTTAAATTCGAGTTAAAATTAATTCGTGTATATTTTATAGAAAATTAAAATAACAAATTACATCTTCAAGGGTGGGTTTCGTCGAATAAAAACAAAAGTAGATGACCGTCCAAACCATGGTCCCACAAGTCATCTTGATTGTAGGAAGTAGGAACTATCTAGGAAAATACGAAGTTGACTATATTGGACTTCCATGACAGCCAAATTAATTACAGACAAACATGGATACGTCACCTGTGACACTGCTAACTTCGCCGACAAGATTAGCTACCTTAGCTCACTGGGCTATAAAATCCTGCACAAAACACACCGGAGTGAAGAAAGAGGAGGAGGAGGAGAATCGAAGAGACAAAAGAAATGAAGCCAACAGATATGTTTGCTCAAGTGGGTTCTGTAATTGCGAGTGTTATGTTCGCTTGGGCCATGTTCAAACAATATTGTCCATACAATTTGCAAGAAGTTATCGATAAATACTCCAAAAGAGCCTTCACTTTCATCTACCCCTACATTCAAATCAGCTTCAATGAATTCACAGGCGATCGTTTCATGCGCAGCGAAGCTTACTCCGCCATTGAGAATTATCTCGGTTCTCGCTCATCTACCCAGGCAAAGCGGCTCAAGGCTGACGTTGTCAAGAGCAGCCAGTCGATTATTCTGAGCATGGATGATCATGAGGAGGTCGAGGATGAATTTCAGGGAGTCAAACTGAAGTGGGCTGCCGGGAAACATATTTCCAATACACAATCTGTGTCTTTCTATCCTGTAACGGACGAGAAGAAGTACTACAGGCTCACTTTCCATCGGAGACACCGGCAACTTATCCTCGGGGATTACCTGAATCATGTCCTGAAAGAGGGGAATGAAATCAAGGTGAGGAACCGGCAGCGGAAGCTTTACACCAACAGTGGATCATACTGGAGGCACGTGGTGTTTCAGCATCCGGCAAGTTTCGAGTCGCTTGCAATGGAGGCGGAGAGGAAGCAGGAAATCATGGATGATCTTGTTGTCTTCAGCACGGCCGAAGAGTTCTACGCGAGAATCGGAAGGGCTTGGAAGCGAGGGTATCTACTTTTCGGCCCGCCGGGGACTGGTAAATCAACCATGATTGCCGCCATGGCCAATCTTCTGAACTATGATATCTATGATCTTGAACTGACTGCTGTGAAGGATAACACCGAGTTGAGGAAGCTGCTGATCGATACAACGAGCAGGTCCATTATCGTGATTGAGGATATTGACTGCTCGCTTGATCTAACTGGTCAGAGGAAGAAGAAGAAGGAGGAGGGGGAGGGGGATGAGAAGGATCCGAAGCCGAAGCTGCCCAAGGAAGAAGCAGAAACCAAACAGAGCCAGGTCACTCTTTCAGGGATTCTGAATTTTGTCGACGGACTTTGGTCGGCTTGCAAAGGTGAAAGACTGATTGTTTTCACGACTAATTTTGTGGAGAAACTTGATCCAGCTCTCATCAGGAAAGGAAGGATGGACAAGCACATAGAATTGTCCTACTGTAGCTTTGAAGCATTTCAGATTCTGGCGAAGAATTACCTGAAGCTTGAATCCCACCACTTGTTCGACAGAATCCAGGAGCTGCTGGGGGAAACCAAAATGACTCCGGCTGAAGTAGCGGAGCATTTGATGCCGAAGACTATTTCCGGCGACGCCACGGTTTGCTTGGAGAGCCTGATAGGAGGACTTGAGAAGGCGAAAGAAGACGCTATATTGAAAGCTGAAGAAGAGGTAAAGGAGAGAGCCAGATTGAAAGCTGAAGAAGAAGCAAAAGAAAAGGAAAAGGAAAAGGATTCATCAAAAGCTGAAGAAGAAGAAAAGGCAAAAGAAAAGGATTCATCAAAAGCTGAAGAAAATGCAAAGAAGCCAGTAAAGGAGAATGGTTTTCGCGATAATGGAAATGCAGAACTGATCAGCAAAGAAAAGAAGTAGGAGGGCTTCAGCCATTAAAGATCAGCACCGCAACAAACATCTGGGATTGAAGAAGTTTGGTCTCTTCAGATTGAACATTTAGATTTCTATTATTTCAATGACTGTAATGATTATCCCAATAATGATTGTTTCCCGATCAGCAGTCAAGGATGATTAAGCTTGGTTTTTGTTCATTTTCTCCTGAAAATCTTTAACTTCTGCTAGTTCATCAGCAATTACAGTTTCTGCAGTGGACCACTTCCTTCCATGGCTATGGCTCCCTTATCCTGTTCTGAGTCAGAATCATTTATAACATTCAAGGTTGTCAATACTGTTTTGTTGTTTTTTTAATTGGAATGGAATGTTTCGGTTTCGAAGCATTTCGGTGTGCTGATCTGCGTCATAATCACTTATAAGAATATAATAGTTTATATTTATGCTATTTTTTATTTCTGCTAGTTCATGAGCAATTACAGTTTCTGCAGGAAACCACTTCCTTTCAAGGATATAAATCACTTCCTTTCATAGATATGGCTCCCTATCTTGTTCTGAGTCAGAATCATCTACAAGTCCTTTCCATTTATATCTCCAAGGATTCATCAAAAGCTGAAGAAAATGCAAAAAAAGCAATTAAAAGAGAATGGTTTTTGCGATAAAGGAAATGCAGAACTGAGTAACAAGGATTGAAGAAGTTTGGTCTCTTGAGATTGAACAATCAGATTCCTATTATTTCAATGACCGTAATGATCAAGGTTTTCACTGTTTCGGTTTGTTGCTTCGCCTTTTCAATTGGAAATGAATGTTTTAGTTTTAGAGCGTTTCGATGCGTTGTTTTAAAATTGTATTGTTACAAGAATTGTGCAATTTCGACCAGGACGTTCCGGTTTTATTCCGTTCATTCCATTTCAGCCAAATAGTGATTTTTTTTAAAATAATTTTACAATATCAATCATATCTTTCAATTTGATTGTTAGATTAAGATGAAATTTTATAAGGAGTCTCTTGACATATTTATATATATATTATGTTAAAATTTCATAGGAATCGGAGAATATAATGACCTCGCGAGATTGATGATGACATTCTCATAATATTATATATATTCATAATTTTGTTCAAAAAAATTATTTTATTGTGTTTTTTAGATTAAGATGCACAATTCTAAAAAAAAAATATTTTTAAATTTAAACTATTTTATATATATATATATAATAACCCCGAAACAACACATTAAAATTGAAAAAACACTTCAAAACATTTTAAAAACAATACATTTCGTTTTAATTAAAAAAACGAAGCATGAAATTAAATTGAAAACGTTGTTTTTAATTTGTAATGTTGAAGTCTTGGTCGACAAAGTAAAAATCTGCAAAATAAATGAGTAGCAGGTCTGCCATGGACAAGGATGGTACAATGGCAAGGAGGGTACTATTTGTTTTAAATACATTTAAAAATAAAATAATAGTTTTAGATATTTTTATGTGTAGATATTAAAAAAAAATTAAAAAATTAAAAAATATTATTTAATATATTAATGAAAAACATTTTCAAAAATAACTTCAACTATATTATCAAATAGTCATGATTGAAAAACACAATATTTTTAAATATTATTAATGAAAAACAAGTTATTTCAAATTTTATTAAATGAGTTTTCGTGCTCGTTTGGGACGGTGGTACAGCCGCCGTTTCCTCAAATTTGGGTTTTTTTTATTTTATTTTAAATGATTTTTTTTTTGTGTTTTTAAATTATTTTGATGTGCTGATATTAAAAATATTTTTCAATTGGAATTGAATGTATTGGTTTCGGAGTGTTTTGACATGTTGTTTTAAAATTGTACCATTACGAGAATTGTGCAATTTCAACCAAAATGTTCTGGTTTCTTTTCATCCATTCCATTTCAGCCAAATAGTGAATTTTTTAAAATAATAAATAATTTTACAATATCAATCATATCTTTCAATCTAATCGTTAGATTAAGATGAAATTTTATGAGGAGTCTCTTGATATATTTATATATATTATGTTAAAATTCATAGCAATCAGAGAATATAATAACCTTGCGAGATTAATGATGACATTCTCATAATATTATATATATTTATAATTTTGTTCAAAAAAATCATTTTATTGTGTTTTTTTATATTAAGTTGCACAATTCTAAAAAAAATTATTTTATTACATATATATATATATATATATATATATAATAACCCCGAAACAACACATTAAAATTGAAAAAAACACATCAAAACATTTTAAAAACAATACATTTCGTTTCAATTAAAAAAACGAACCAAGAAATATAATTGAAAACGTTGTTTTTTTTGGTGACCGGGGTGCAGACCAGTTTACGCGCACCTCGACTATTCTCCGGGCTCACCGAACATCCTGCAAACTCAGTGAACATGTAAGATACCGCGAGGATGACAAACTTACCATACAGAGGTGGACACAGGAGGACATGAAGGGGAGGAGCCATCCAGCCCCTCTCTCATTGGGACTCGAACTGACGTTTGAAAGAAAAAGGGCTTGTTTTTAATTTGTATTGTTGAAGTCTTGGTTGACAAAGTAAAAGGCTGCAAAATAAATGAGCAGCAGGTCTGCCATGGACAGGAATGGTACAATGGCAAGAGGGTGCTATTTGTGTTAAATACATTTAAAAATAAAATAGTAGTTTAAAATATTTTAATATGTATATATCAAAAATAATTTTTAAAAAATAAAAAATATTATTTAATATATTTTTAAATAAAAAATATTTTCAAAAATAACTTCAATTATATTATCAAATAGTCACTAATACCCTATGAATCTTTTAGCTTACCCTATGGATCTTTTAGTTGTATGTACGGTTGTGTATCCCTAAAGTGCTCTTCCAATCTATATAATATTTTTTTTAAGAAAAAATAGTAACATTAAGGAAAAAATAAATAACAATGTAGATCATTTTTTGTGGATAAAATAACACATTTTAATATGTCATGATTAAAGAACACAATATTTATAAATATTAATAATGAAAAACAAGTTATTTCAAATTTTATTAAATGAGCTTTCATAAATAAATTATAGTGAGAACATAATAGGGATGTACAATAAAACTCTTATTACAACACCAAATATACTATATTATATAAAAAAACTTCAACAATACAAATTCAAAATACTAAAAAATATCATCAATAAATCAAGTTATATGGTTGAAAACAATTCTATGTGAATGTTGAAAAAAAAATCTTATTTTATGTGTGTGTGTGTGTTCTAAGCTTATTTGAGCTTATTGAAAGTAATTTAAAAATGTTTTTCGTTTAGAAATTCATCAAAATTATGTTTTTTATTTTTTAAAAATCATTTTGATATCAGCACATCAAAATAATCTAAAAATATTATTTTTTTTTTAATTTAAAGTAAAATATAAAAATAAAAAATTTCAATTTTTTCTTAAATATTTTCCGATCGGAATGCCAAATAACCTCTAAATAAGATTTTTACATGTACTAGCCACATGTTATTTTGGTCTACTAGCACCAAGTAAAAATTATCCATCACTTTAATTAAGAGAAAATTACTAAAACTAATTAATAAACCAATTATCCAACCTGAAAATCTTATTATTAAGTTACTTTTTTTATATACATCATTACTTTATAATAACATATTTAATTTAAAAGACATACCCTCGAGAATATATATTAATATTTTCTGATATTTTTAATAGTTTAAAAAATATATATTTAAACGAAAAACATTTCAACCAAAGTGAAGGATAAGAACTGCAGAGTCCGAAAGACTTCTTGTTATAAAACCTCAGGAAATCGAACTGAGAAATTTGAAAAGCAAGCGAGAACGAAAGAAAGGAAGAAGAAGATGTTGTTTCAAGTGGGAGGACAGGGGACACGTCCCACCTTCTTCGAGATGTCTGCTGCTCAACAACTCCCTGCCAGTCTCCGTGCTGCCCTCACCTACTCCATCGGTGTAATTGTTTGCCCATACTTATACATACCTGCATGTCCAAATCTCTTGTTTTGCGTGTTTGCCTACTTGATTTTTCAAGTTTTTAAGGGATGGGAAGCTGATTTTTTGTGACCCAGCTGAGATTTTCATCTGGGTTTCTCTTAATTTTCACATTTTTGTTTGAATTTGGCAAGTTCATGTATTAATCGACTTTTTTTGTTCTTTCATGTACTTGGTAAGATGCAATTACTTGACTTCCTTTTATTCAAAAGATTTGCTTGTGCTTATGTTTCCTATTGAATATTGTGGATTTGTCGTTTTGAAGGTATTGGCATTAAGAAGACCATTTCTGCATAAGGTGTTGGACCATGAAGATGAATTCTTTTCATTGCTTATGTTGGTCCTTGAGACTCATAGCTTGCGGATTACAGGTTTAATTTCGTCTTTCTATGGCCTTGCTGTTTCTTTGATTATCCATTTGCATTTTTTTTATATAAATAAATTTAACTGCATTCGCGCATTGTTATGTGCTCTGTGAGTCAGGTAACTTTTGCTTAATCCCATTGTTTGCCCCTCCCTTGATTAATTGGAGTATATAACCTCTCTCGGAGATATAGAAAGTAAATATTAGAGATATTCTTCTGCAAGAATACATGATGAGGTTAATCCTCATTTGGTTAAATGGGATAAGGGATGTTTCCTAATTGACGTTAGAGGGTTGGTTGTGTGAAAGCTGTTAATAAGGCTTTGTTGGGTACATGGTGGTGGTGGTGGTGGTTTGATTTAATTTTGTTTCTTAATTTGCTGTTCTGTGTCTCTAAATTTGAGCATGCTGTTTGTTTAAGTAGGACTACTGAGGTTCCTTACTTGTTTCATTAGGTTCATTAATTTGTAATACTATATTTCTCTTCAGATGCTTCCTTTGCTGAATCCCTATATGGATTGCGAAGAAGGACAGTGAAGATAAGAGTAAAGAAGGAAGATGCACGTCCAAACTCGGGTGATGGAATTCAGCAGTCAGGGTTAGAAAAGCACCAAAGAGTTCTTTCAGTTGTATTTTTGGTACCATCCCCTGCTTCCTTTAGCTGATATATTTTTCTTCCCTGAAGTTTTTTTCCTCATAAGATTGTGAAGGGTAGTTAAAAGAAGTTTATAAACAGTAACTTTTACTTAGTTTCACTCTATATAAATGGTATCATAATAAGGTAATTACTTTTGAACCATTGTTATGTAAGTTAATGACTTTTTCTATGCATCTTGCTAGGTTGCATTGCCTTATTTGAAGTCAAAATTGCATTCAATATATAACAAAGAAAGGGAAGCCAGACTTCAAGCAAGTTTGTGGGGAAATGGCGATGAAACAGTTGAAGATGCTGAATATGTTAGTGGAGGGGAGTCTTCTCTTGTTTCTAGAGAAGCAACAATTAGATCACGTTTGATGAAGAAAATTCAGAAAATTATGTTTGTTTGCTACCCATGGCTGCATGCTAGTAGTGAAGGTAAAGTTTTCATTTTGTCCTCATTCGAATAGCACTTTTTATTCTAGTCTTTCAAGTCAAATGTAAGAGCTTGCAATTGAGGAAAGTTGGGATGAGTTAATTCATAACATGATGATGTAAAGTTTACATGTCTGTATTCTCCATGGAACATAAACTTCAATCATGAGGAAGTTGTATTCAAGTTTCATCTATTGCATTAACATTCAACATGTTTCATTATTTTATATGATGTATAGATACTAAATAATTTTAGAAGCATGAATGCTGCTGTAACTTTTTGTGTATTGTGAGGGAGTTCTAATGTTTAGCAATCCAATTAGGATATCTTCTGACAAATTTGTGACATGTTTCCAGTATTGGGTACTTAATTTGTTCTATATTTTACTGGACAATTGGAAGATCCTTTCCCTTAGCTACGTACTGAACCCAAAGCAAAACTCTGGACCTACAGTACAGCCTTTTTCAATCTAATCTAGAATATTACAATGCATTATCTTGATCATTATTCTGAAACATTTATAGCATGCTGTTGTGTGCCAAACCAGTTTGTTTTCATGTTTTGTTGGAAATAGTTTGTGTTTGTCCTAAAATGTCCAATCTGATCTGAAGTGTTGCAATGCAGGAATGTCATTTGCTTATCAGCTCTTATATTTGCTGGATGCTACTGGGTTCTATTCGTTAGGACTACATGCGCTTGGGATTCATGTTTGTCGAGCTACAGGGCAAGAGCTGGTACTAGATTTGAATAGAATAGAGAATTTACACCTGTGTTTTTTATCAATGGTATTCATTATACATAAATGCAGAAATACAAATATTCAAATATAGTGCTTGCAGCTATTTTATTGTGCTTACAAAACCTCAACAAATGATACATATCTTAGTGCCCTGTCCAATTGTTTTAATGTCAAGGTAGATGGACACTTCTTCTAGAATTTCAAAGATACGGAGCAATGAACGCGAGAGACTTCATGGGCCCCCATGGTTGAAGGTATAATAAGTTAAATTATTTAGTTGCTTGAGTTACTTGATGTGGAACCTTTTGCTATTCAGTATTTGTATGCAGAAATTAACAATATAATTGTGTAGCTGTTTTCCAGTGTAGAATATTGACTTACCATCATAAATGTGCAGGCGTTACAAAGAGCATTGCTAAGCTGCACATACACAATGCTTGACTATGCACAAACTGGCTTAATTGCAGCAGTGTTCTTCTTTAAAGTGAGTGTGCTTTACCTGCTTGGGGAGTTGTGCATTATCGAGTAATATTGTCTGCAAAAACTGTAGCTACTTGTAGATGTCATGTTGTTCGTATTGTCATTGTTTCTAGCGCTAGCGATGCTCAATTCTCTTCCCCTTCCCAGTCAACATTACCAGTGATCCTTTACAGTTGCAGATTTTTTCGATCCTTTGCTGAACAGTGCTTTCTGTTTCAAAAAGTTTTACCTTAATAACCAAATTTGAACTGATTTGTTTTCACAAAATAATTGTAAAATGTTTTTGGTGTCCAACCTATTTCAGATGGTCAGTATCAAATCTGACACTCCCTAAAGGTCTACTGTGCTCATTTTCATGCCTTTACTTGTCTTGAGACTTGAGACCCTAACCTCTCGGAACTAAGCTTATATCTTGTTATATCATGTTCATTTTAATGACGAGATAGTAGACTTCGTGCAATAGCAATGATTTCATCGTCCCATTTATGTTTTTCATGCATTAATCTTCATTTTTCTTTTTCTTTTTACATCTTTGCTCCTTACAATAAGTTTAGACTGGCATTAACATTTTATGAGTGAATCATGCAGATGATGGAGTGGTGGTACCAGTCTGCTGAGGAGAGAATGTCAGCTCCAACAGTGTATCCTCCACCCCCACCACCTCCAGCCCCGAAGGTGAGAATGAAGCTTTTCAATCTTGTATTTCATAACGGGGTACCCCCATTCTCTCATCCTCTTACAAACACACACGCATACACACGTTATATTAATGGTTTCTTTTTCCAATGTAAATCCATGGGAGCATCTACATTAAATAATAGAAAATTATGCATGAGAAACTCTATTTTTTATTTTGTAAATAGAGCTATGCTTTTTTAAAGATAGAGATAATGGAAAACATAGTGTGTCATGCTGTTGATAATGCAACAATTATCAAATATTTTTCAACTCTCACTATCTTAGAATTAGGTTCTGTCAGACTTGAAAATCCAGAAGGTTCATGGATACATGATGGTCTCCTTATTGTTAAACAGGTTGCCAAAGAGGGGATTCCACTGCCACCCGATAGAACAATCTGCCCATTGTGCTCCCAAAAACGCGCAAATCCTTCCATTGTTACGATCTCAGGATTTGTTTTCTGTTATGCTTGCATATTCAAATATGTATCCCAGGTAAGGAATCTAATTCCATTGTCTATCAACATCCATATTTCTGCTTCAATCCTGGTTTTCCTCTCAATTCTCCTGCCCTACTTGGCCAAAACATACTTATTCCATGATGCCATTCTATCTCATTGCTGCAGTATAACCGCTGCCCAGTCACATTGATGCCAGCAAACGTTGATCAGATAAGGAGGTTGTTCCATGATATGTAGAGACGCCGAGATACTGTACGAGACAAATCTACGTATTTTATACGAAACGACGCAGGCAAAACCATTGCAAGCTATGCAAGATAATGTACAATTTGCAGTCGTTCTAAACCCCCATTCATTTCAATTTTCAGCAGCAATCCATGTGACATTGTCCTCCCGGCAAATAATCTGTCACCTATTTACAATTGTAGATTAACAAGGTCTTTCTCCCACTCTCGCATCTTTTTTCTTTTCTTTTTCTTTTTTTTTTCACTCTGGACATGAATCTCAACAACTCAGTGTTAGATAGAGTTTGATTCTACGTCCATTGATTAATTTTATAACTGTGTTGTTGGCCTTCATCCATATTGTTTTGACTATATTTGTCAATTTCGTTCTGTTTTGGTCGAAATGTTTTGTACCAGTTAAAAAAATAAGACAAAATGACGTTTTTATCTCGGTTTAAATTTCAGTTTGTTCTGGATTTTTTGGTCAAATATTAGCTAAAATGTACCGGTTTTGATCTGTTCATTTTGTTTTGGTTAAATAATATATTTCTAAAATAATGAATAATTTTATCTTCAAAACAATTATTAATTGAGAAACCAAACTTATCTTTAATGAGAGTGCATTTAAGCTAGGATAAATTCATGAAGACTAAATAACATGTTTTTTTTATTCATGAAGATATGCTTTTTTTTCTAAAAACATGTTAAAATCAAAAATCAAAATAAAAAAATCTCATTTTTTTTCAAAAACATGAGATCACTGCAACAGATTACTGTAAATTGTAATAATATAATAATCATTTTACATCTCAGTGCATCTTAATTTTAGCTTCAGAATTAGGGAAATTTTCGTCTTACTATTCTACAATTTTTTTTCTAACACTTCTAGGCAAAAAAAAAAAAAAATTGACCGGCGGCCGGTCACCTAGGAAAAAAATATCACTGGAAATGGCTACAATCGCATCCCTAGCCACCATCACATCACTTTGGCCCTATTGTTTTGCCTGATAAGAAAAATCAACGATCCTGATCAAAGAGAGAACACTGTTCTAATATGCACCTCACCACAGCTTTGTATAGCTACAATGATGGTGACTTGCTTTGCTTTTCTAAGTCTAACAATAGACAAACATATCTTTGTTGATTAACAATAATGGCTTCCATTTAATAAAGTTGTTAATCATTCTTTGCTTTGCTTTTCTAGCACTTAAGTCTACACTTAGATTTATACTTTGGATTTCTATTTTTATTTTACTCTCAATTACCTAAATATTATATAAAAAAATATTATTATTTTATTTATTTTTAAAAATATATTTTTAACATATGAAAAAAAATTAAAAATACCTAAAACATTAATTAAAAGATGAGGAGAGTTCAAATTCCCTTAAAAATAAGATCTAACTGCAATTCTAAACACTCTAAAAAAAAGGAGGGACATTATTTTATTATAATGATTAAGATTTATATTATGTTTGTTAGGAGGTCTCAAATTTAAATCCTTAAAAATTGGTAGATGCTAGAAGATAAAAGATAACTATTTCATTGTTTTATCCTGGCACATTATTTATTTGTCAATAAAGCTCACAACATATTATTAATACACATAATGTAGCCAATAATTTAATTGATATCAACCTCCCCCACACACCCCCCCTAAAAAAAAAAAGAAGTAAGAAGTCAGTCCAATATTTTTTGATGGGATGTGTCATTCAATAACCTGAGAGTTTCATGAACATCTACATCATGAAACAAAGATATATATATATATATATATATATATATATATATATATATATATATATGTGTGTGTGTGTGTGTGTGTGTGTGTGTGTGAAGATGAAAATAAAACCAAATTTATCACTATTTTTGGAATAAAATTAGTGAAATTTGTGTTTCTCTTTTTTTTAGAAACAAAGATGAAAAAAATAATGAAAACTTCTTAAATTTTTTTCCATGTAAATTTTTAAAATTTCCAAACCATGCTATCCACTGAACAATATTTATTGTTGGTTTTGTATGAATATATTTACTATTACATTTACTAAAACACAAAAAAAGTGAAAATATAAAAATAATAAAGAATGATAAAATAGTTGAATGGTGTGTTGATTTTTGTTTATCAATGATATTTTAGTTATTTCTAAGGTTTTTTATATTGTTTATTGTGATATAAAAAAAAGCAAGAAAATTAAGTTTTTGAAATTTTTTTTATAAAATATTAATTTATAAATTAAAAAATATTTTAAAAAACAGGTTGCAAGGAATTCACCACATCTCCAACCCTTAATTACCTTATGTTTCACTACCAAACACTACCCTAGCACACTCCATCACTATCACTCAACTCACCTCCTACTAATCCCACTAGATAATCATGCTTTAATCTTGCTCAACTCAACAACCATAATTGATCATTAGTCCAAACACCATATGCTATATATTCTGTAATTTTTTGGCATTTTAGATATTGACAGTTGTTTATGATCCATAATAGAGCTTTAAAACCCTGGTCCCACCATTCTATATTTTCTTCCTCACCAAACAATCCATGAGATGCTTCTCTGCTACTACTGGACTAGACAGTGGCAGGCACTGAACCAGAGGAAGACACCACAATAACTTTATTTAGCGTGAGTGAAAGGATGAATTCCATGCCTGTGTGCTTCTTCAGAAGCTGAAAAATGAGATTTTAGTGGTTAGCTTCCCAACTTTGCAACTCTCTTTCTTATCACATACTCATAATTCTGGCACTTTCTTGGGAATATTCTGATATTGTTTTTATTAGTCTGGTAAAAATTTAACGTTTTGGGATTTCTGGTGGATGTTTATCTTGTGCGAAACTGTCAAGTTTCGTGATGGCAGCATGGTATGTGTCTATGTGCATGGCATTTCTAATGGCAATCTGTTTCTGCATCAGCTTTTTCGACAAAATGATGATTTCTTAATGGTTTCTGAATTTTCCATGTTGGTTTGGTTTTTGATTGTTTAATATTTATGTAAACTGTCTATTTCTCTGCCGAAATTTATGTTTTTTTTCATATATTTTTGTGTGAATTCTCATCAGAATTCTTATTTATTTTGCAGATGGAAGGGACATGGAAGTGGAGCACGTTCTTTAGAAGAAATCATGGAGATGTAAAGAAAAGTGGTTGAGGCTTCAGAGGGACAGTTCTTTGAACTTTGTTCTTTCTTGCCGTACATTCAATCTAAGAGCAAAGGTTTCAAGTATTCTTAGGAATTTCTAGTTTAGGATAATATATATATATATGAAGCCATTGAACCAGAAATCTCTTGAGAGAATAGTGTCACAGAAAGCTTTGCAAATCGGTAGTTCATTTCCATGTCAAATTTGTGTGCTGGGTTTTCTCATTGGAGTTTGTCTCACCTCTTTGTTTTTGGCTGCTCTTACTTCTCTGGGGACTTTTGAGCTTTGTGGGATTTCATATTCTGCCATCTCTCAGGGAAACTCTCCATTGAATTCTTCAAGTTCTGGGTTTATCAGTGAGTATAAGTTACCACTGTTTGAACTTCACTTACTGTTTGTCTTTGGTACCTGTCCTGCAAGTTTTAGTTGGTTTTGGATTGATGAACAGGGATTTTATTCCAGACAAGTTTCACCATTAAATTCATAAGTCTGACTGCTAGTTGAGTTGACCGGAGTAATTTTAAATTGGTTTCTGGTGAAGATAAGGCAAAACCTCATGCATGCAAAGTAAGGCTAGTAATGTGTTAGAGAATAATATAAATCATCATAGTCTTATTGACATAGCAGTCACGAGTTTGAATCTTACCATTTTCATTTTATCTGATAAAAATAAAACATAAGATAGTGTGGGACTGTATGCAAGTTTCAAGCCCCAAAGCTTTCACTTGAGGAGGTATCTTAGATAATAATATAAATTATATTCTGCAGTCTCATCTAACAGCTTAAGTTTTTTTGGTGAAATGTTTCCTTAACCAAATTTTCTCTAATATACTTAGAATTGAAGCAGACTGTAACCCTACTGTTTTTGAGGTAGTAATTGATAAGATGATGCTTCAGAAAGAATTGTGCTCTTCAAAAATTAGCCTTCATGAAGAAGAGAGCTATCTGAGTCAATTCTGCTGTAGTCAGTCTTTCAAATAATCGCTGTCAAGTGAATCCCTGAGCTTCTAGCTGCTGCTGATTAGTTGTTTATGGATTTTTGATCATCTGTAACTTAGTGCTTTAATTCTATACCTAAAATCCCTTCCATGAATTTAATTGCAGATACGGTTTCAAATAGCAAATTTGAAAGAAACGAAGTTTTTACAGAGAGGTGGGTTGATTCAAAGAGAAGTGAAAATGGGGCTGACGATGACAGAGTCTCGTTATTGCATTCAGCTTGGAATTCCTTGCTATCGGAATCAGTTGATGGAGGGAGTGCTTTCCGGCACGGTGCTGGACTTGACAGATCCGCCGTGCCAAACGCCCCTCATCTGGAGAACTGTAAATTGAATGAACAAACAAGTGAACGTCTTGATAAGCGCCATGAAAATGAGAGGTTACCTCCTTGGACAACTTGGAAGGGGTTATTAGACACACACCCTGCATCCATGGCCAATGAGCAGATCGAGTACTTTAGGGACCAAGCAATATCTGAAGGTGCTTATCCTCCATGGGTATGTTTCTGGTGTACTTGATGAACGGAAAGTAATTATATTTTTAATCCCATTATCGCATTTGGCACACTTTTAATGTTGGAATCAGTAGCTTTACACCACCATTTGGATTGAGAGAGATGGAGCTAGGTGAAGTGGAGAGAATTTAAAGGTTCCATTTGTTGAAATGATCTGATGAGAAGAGAAGAGAATTTCAAATTGCAGCATGATTGTTTATACTAATTCCATTTAACCTTTCTAAACCAAGATTAAATATAACCACATTGCTTTCTTCCTCACCTCGGTCATGATTTGTGATCTGTTATATTGTCCCCGAGAGACGTGGCGTGATGGTAAAGGACTTGAGATTTGCATAGCAGGTCTCGAGTTTGAGTCAAGTTGTGCACTATTTGTAAGAGTATAAGATAACCAGAGTTTTACTTATTCAACTGTACCTACAAAGTACGTTTTCCGGAGAGTAGAGTTCTCTCGAACCCAAAAAAAAAATCTTGTTAGCATCATTTGTGATCAGTAATATTGCATTTTGTTTCTATTTTTTAGCTTGTTTACTTATTGTTAAGGTTCCCAGATTACTGGATCGGATGAAGAAAACTATCCTGTTACTAGGAAAGTGCAGCGTGACATATGGCTCCATCAACATCCTGAGAACTGCAGGGATCCTGATGTGAGATTTCTGGTTGCTGAATGGGAGAGGTTACCTGGTTTTGGTATTGGAGCCCAGCTAGTTGGAATGTGCGGGCTCCTTTCGATTGCAATCAGCGAGAAAAGAGTCCTTGTTACCAGCTACTACAATAGAGCTGACCATGATGGCTGTAAAGGTATGGCTGAAGTGTTAGAAAATAATATAAATCGTATTTTGGGCCTCACCTAACAGCTTAAGTTTTTATGTAAGATGATTCTTTAACATGGTATCAGAGTTTCGTTGTTGACCCAGTAGTCACGAGTTCAAATCTCACCACCCTCATTATATTTGATAAAAATCAAGCATAAAATAGTGTAGGCCTGTGTACAAGTTTCAAGCTCAAAAAGCTTTCACTTGAGGGGGGTATGCTAGAAAATAATATAATCGTATTCTGTGGTCTCATCTAATAGCTTAAGTTTTTAGATGAGATGGTTTCTTGACACGAAGAATGTTTTGTCTTATTGTTTACTTATTAATGGATAGCAGTTCTAATTGATTATTGTATTAAATGGCCATGATTGCATGAGAAAACCTCATAAGGTGTGTTCCTTCCATCAAAAGTTAAGAACTTCTCATCGCCACATTAGTGTTATAACATCTCAAGAATGATTTCTTTGGTTTGAAGACTTGGAGATAACTGAAGACAACACTTTGAAGAAAACCATGTTGTTACTGATAAACAATCATCGACTTTCTGTAGGTTCTTACAGATCCAGTTGGTCTTGCTACTTCTTTCCAGAAACATCCCAAGAATGTCGAGATCATGCATTCGAGCTATTGGGTAATAAAGAAGCATTGGAAAGAGGAGTTATAACCACAAAGGATAGTTATAAATCAAAAGAAATATGGAATGGAAGAGCTCCAAGGCAAGTAATCATTGCATGTGTAATCAGAATATTAGCCCTCGGAGATAATTGTTGTCATCGTTCCCAAATCATTGACACTAATTGTTAAACAGGGTATGGGGAGAACCGTGGAGTTTTTTGCAGCCAACAACAGAAATCAATGGGAGTTTGGTCGCTTTTCATCGTAAAATGGATCAAAGATGGTGGAGAGCACAGGTAAAACTTAAATTTAATCTAGAAAGGAGTGGAACTCACTTTCGTGCTGTTCCTTAACCTGCTCAAATTTTGCAAATTTCCAACATCATGTAGTTAGTTTAGTTCGCGTCTAGAGGAAGTGGTTCTTGTTGGAAATTTTGAAGGCACGAACAGTTACTGTTTAATTAAGTAACTGTGACTGTTTCTGATTTCCAGAAAAACAGTCACTGTTTGAATCAGCAACAATTGCTGCTATAATTTGCAGCAACCAAAGAACAAGAATAATAGGCAACTAATTTCAGAGGATCAAGAGAAGAATTGTTCTTCGGTTACTGTCCCATTACAAACTCTTCTTCTATTCTTATTCTAGATAAGCTTCTAATTGGAAATTGTAATTCACTGAGACTGATCAACAACTGATCTTATTTAAAATGATAATAGGAAAATAAATACATGTAAAACAACATGAGATCAGAACCTTTTTGTCTTCCCTGATAATAGGCAAATAATTCTATATTTTTATGAGGTATTGTTTATTTGTCATCAGGCAGTACGATACTTGATGAGATTTCAAACTCAGTATACGTGTGGCTTGATGAATATTGCCCGAAATGCTGCTTTCGGGAAGGAAGCCGCGAAGATGGTTCTTACAAGTCTCGGAAGAGAATGGCCAAAGGTTATATTAATCCTTAATCCCAAGTGAACCCCTTCTAGCTAGCTACATTCTTAGATCTTCACTACAACACCTGAAGTGAAATGTTTTTCGAAAAGGATTCTTAACAGTGACACCACCCTCTTCTAACAGGATTTTGAGAAGCAGAGGTCAGATATTGAAGAGTTTGTATGGTCCAACCACAGACCATGGATTCCTAGGCCATTGTTGAGCATGCATGTAAGAATGGGAGACAAGGCATGTGAAATGAAGGTGGTTGAGTTTGAAGATTACATGCATCTTGCTGACAGGATCAGACAGCGTTTTCCACACCTTACTAGTGTTTGGCTATCAAGTGAAATGCAGGTTAGAGGCAGATTCTTCATGCTTTTACGCAGTTCTTTGCATTCCACCTATTTCTACTAGTGATGTCAACGATCTAGGAATTCATTTTCACGAAGTTATCGATGAGTCAAAGTTGTAGTTCTTTTACGCAGCTCTTTGTTTTCTGTTATAGAATAATATTAATCATATTTTAGACTTCACCTAATAGTTTAAGTTTTTAGATAAGATGGTTCATTAACATAGTATCAGAGCCTTGTTGGCCCAGCATTCAAGAGTTCGAATTTCACCACCTTCATTCTATTTAATAACAGGCAAGCACAAGGTAGAACGTGTCTCTATGTGTGTTAGAGAATAATATAAATCACATTTTAAAACCTCACTTAATAACTTAAACTTTTAGATGAGACAGTTTTTTTTAACACTATCTACCCATTTCTGCCAGTGCTGTCAACGATCTTGGAATTCATTTTCAGGAAGTTATCGATAAGTCAAAGTTGTAGTTCTTTTACGCATTTCCTTGCTTTCCACCCATTTCTGCTAGTGGTGTCAACGATCTAGGAATTCATTTTCAGGAAGTTATCGATAAGTCAAAGTTGTAGTTCTTTTACGCAGTTCTTTGCTTTCCACCCATTTCTGCTATGGTGTCAACGATCTAGGAATTCAATTTCAGGAAGTTATCGATAAGTCAAAGTTGTGGTTTTTTTACGCAGCTCTTTGTTTCTGTTAGAGAATAATATAAATTATATTTGGACCTCACCCAACAGTTTAAGCTTTTAGATGAGATGATTTCTTGACCCAGCAGTCACAAGTTCGAATTTCACCACCTTCATTTTATTTGATAAAAATCAAGTACTGAGTTTCTGTGCAAGTTTCAAGCTCATAAAGCTTTCACTTGAAGGAGTATGTTAGAGAATAATATAAATCATATATTGGGACCTCATCTAAACAACTTAAGTTTTTAGGTGAAACGGTTCTTTAACACTTTCCACCCATTTCTGCTAGTGCTATCAACGATCTAGGAATTCATTTTGAAGTTATCGATAAGTCAAAGCTGTAGTTCTTTTACGCAGTTCTTTGCTTTCCACCCATTTCTGCTACTGTCAACGATCCAGGAATTCATTTTCAGAAAGTTATCGATAAGTCAAAGCTGTAGTTTCTTTCCACTCATTTCTGCTACTGCTGTCAACGATCTAGGATTTCATTTTCAGGAAGTTATCGATAAGTCAAAGCTGCACACGAACTGGGATTTCTACTACACGAACGTGAGACGCCAAGTTGGGAACACGACAATGGCCGCATAAGAGGCAAGTCTGGGCAGGCCAACAAGCACAAACTATCCCCTGGTTAATTTCTTGATGGCGGCAGAAGCAGACTTTTTCATCGGAGCACTGGGCTCAACGTGGTGCTATCTCATAGATGGTATGAGGAATACTGGAGGGAAAGTGATGGCTGGTTACTTGAGCGTTAACAAAGATCGGTTCTGGTAGGATTTTTTTTTTTTTTTTGATAACCGGGGTGTCCGGGTCAGCTTACGCGCACCACAACTAATCCCCAAACTCACTGAACATCCTGCAAACCCAGTGAGCATGTAAGACACCACGGGGGTGACAGGCGTGCATAGTGGGACTTGAACCCTGGTACAGAGGAAAGAAACAAGTCTCTTCAACCGCTAAGCCAAGACCCCACTTGCAAGTCCCACCAGGATATTATTATATGCCCCAGCAAGATCAGTAAGTAAACAATAGAGTGAGAGGCAAGGAACTTTTCATCTGTAAATGAGTTTTTATTTTTGCACCATAATGTTCCACTTGTGCACTCTCATGGTGTATAAATAGTGAAGATGTAAGCTTTTTCAACATGTTTTTTTTATATAAAAAATATCAAGTTTAATTAAAAGGTTTATATATATACATATAAATGATAATTATAAATATATCATTAATTACAACTAAATAAGTATCTGAAAAAGTCAAAAAGCGGATATAGATTAATATATTTGATATCACAAGATGGTTTATTTACTTTATTGAGTTCTTTTAGTAATTGTTTATTAAAATTATTTTTTATCTAATTAAATGGTAGTAGAAATAAATATAAAATTGATTGAATAAAATAATATATATATATATATATATATATATATATATATATATATATCAACAAAACCAAAAAACAACTTACAAGACATCACTTATGAAAGATTGTTCAAAAATAAATATTTAAGAAAAATTAAACTCTAATTATGAAAACATCCCTTCACCCCATGAAAAAATATGAAACCATGAATTTGGATGAATTGTTTATAGGTGTATCGATTTGTTAGTGAGACTAGCGAGAGATTTAAATAACCTTGTGCAGGAATCTAAGCTTGTCACCAAGCCACAATCTGTAATGCAGAGGTCCCATCAGCTGTAATTATTTCCAGAAACAATCAAGATAAATATGAGCTATTGAACTATTCAGCATATTCAGCAGGAAAAAAAATGAAGTTTATAGAAATATATAATGACAGAATCGGTTCAGTTGAACTATTCAACTATTCAGTATATTCAGAGTGGTTCAGTTGATGATCAAAGTTCAAATCACATGCAACCGCTGGTTTTTCTCACAAGCAATGCAACTACTTGCCACAAACATTTTATAAGAGTCAAAATCATTATAGCATTATGAAACTGTCAAGTTAACCAGGAGGGAAAGAATCACAATCACAAAAATGTAAACTTGATAAGTGATAGCTTAGATACAACGATTGATGCCTGGTGTGGGGGGGGAGGAAGCAGAGTGAGCTTTAAAGGGGAAAGGGAGATTTGTGCCTCCCCATTTTTGACATCAAATAAAAATAGACAGAAGAAGACAGCAGTCTTCCTAATGAAGTAATCGCCTATATCCTGTAAATCATCCACTACTTCATTCCACGAAGATCCATCAAAAGTCACAAGTGTGTGTGCCAGCAGTGCCTTACCACGCTTTCCTGTTATGCAAAGGATTTTGAAGTGGCAAAGTACCTCGGGCTGTTTGGTTGTTCGATTATTTTTCCACATCTTCACTCAAATGATGTGCCCTTCTACATCTTCAATCAAATGATGTGCCCGCCCATCCTCACCTCTGGATGCAGCCTGTGATGCAGGATTGCCTCTCCTGTGTTTTTTGTTCCTGGCTTTCTTGGCTTTCATGCGGCGTTTTTTCGCATTGGCATCAACCCAGGTATAGTCTGATGGTATGAGGAAAGGGTCAATTTCATCCCTGTACCGGTGACTATCACTATCACTTGATTGCCCACCTCGACTCCCTCTCATCCATGGAATCCATGATGATGCCCCCTCAGATTCCTTGGACTTCGCATCTTGGAAATGCGCTGGGCTGGAGAGAGGTGTTGAGAATTCTTCTGAAGGCTGTAGCTCCTCAAATTTTGTAAAAGTAACAAGCACCCGGACAGTTGGGACAATAGGGATGGCGACCTGCAAAAAAAATACGAATAATAATTATCATGTGCTCACCGGCTAAAAGGTCAAATGCATAAGGTATGGATCTATTCATTTACTGCATGCGCTGATTTCTTTCAGATATAATTCGCATCATGCAAGTTCAATGAAATTCTTATCCAAAAAGCAGAACAGAGAAAAATTTCCAAAGCAAATTGTTTCAGATTCATACTATTGGTTAGCCATCAATACTTTTGCCATGCAATAACATACAACCATGTCTCATAAAATCCTATGTTGTTTTTAGATATTGAACATTTGCCACCAACTAATACAGAGGTATCAAAGTACAGTTAATAACAGCTAACATATGGAAGGCACCATTATACTACCACAAGCTTAAGTCCCAACTTCATCCTTCTACACATAGCTTGTGGTTTTTGGATGACAGTAAGAAATCATGAGAATAACAGACACTGATCAATACTATGTGCAGCACGAATGATAAATGGTGCAACTTGAATGGCCAAATCAGAAATTGAATGCATAAAGTGTTTTATGAAATGTCAAAGGCAGCATGATAACCATCTTTGACCAAAGTTCTTCACTTTCATACTGTTCAGAAACTTTCTGAATGAAAGCATCTAAAAAGAAATTTTATAATACACTAAAAAGGCATGCAATACGCATACAATGGGATTAACATAATTGTTGATCATTTTTTTTTAATTCTAATGGCCATACCACCAACAAGTAGAAGATGCACTAAAAAACAGGGGCTTAACAAGTCTAACTGATTGAGTTTCTCACTCATTTTAATGAGAAATCAATGGAAACAATATAATACTTGACAATTAACATAAACTTCCGACAAAATGCATGATGCAGTAGAAGTACCATTGAAAGGCAAACCCCAACTAGGTAACCACTATATGCATTCATGAATGAAGGAGATAAGACAAGTGATGAAAAAGACATCGTATAAAGGTCAAACAATGCCAAATGATTATTGGATTACTTCAATAACAAAACCGATCTCTTTTTCTGATTTATCTCCAGTATATTAAAAAAAACTTCATCGTGATAATGATAATCCATTAGTACTTCCTCAGCCTAGAGCCACTTTTTGCAGTTCAAAAAACACATGCAATGGCTTCCCTGAAAGATGCCCGTAGGCCATATTGTTTAATCACTCTGGCCCTATGAGCAAACATGATTGAGCTCAGTGAAAAGATATACCAGATGTGCCACTAAGGAGAGTTAAAACATGGATAATAGTCGAAGATGCTTGAAGAAAAAACCATTGGAGATTTTTCTGTGAGCCAAAAGTGACTCTGGGATTTTCACAAAAGAATGCCAAACCCAATTAAATGTCCCTACAATTGAGTCATTGAACAATGCTCTAGTGACATTCCTATTAAACCCCAGAAAAAAAAGAGCAGAAGGCATCCAGCAACCTTAAGAACCTATAGCTCAAATTTTAACCAAGTATCTCCTTCCCAGAAAAACAGGGGGGGGGGTGAAGAAAGAAAGCACCAAAGAAACCTCTTAAAGTCTAAAAATAAAGCTGTCTGAGGATCTGATTTACCTTGACAGGAAATGTTCCATGAGGAAGCTTTGTTGTCAAAAGCTCTCTGAGTCTCCTAATAGCCTTGACTTTATTGGCTAATATGTCAAGTAAAGGCAGGAGCTCCTCGGTTTTCAAAGGAAAATTTGGTGTGAGCCACAAGACAGGTCTCAAACCCTTCTTGTACTCACTCTCATGCTTAGTTTCATTACCGGGCCCTTTCTTCTTTTTCTTCTTGCTGCTTTTATCTTTTCCTTTCTTAGCATCCCCTGTATCCTCCCTGGCAGATTCTGATAAATTTTGGTGATCATCAGATTTCTGGGCGCCACCTTCTGGGGCCAAATTTGAAAGATTTTTCAAGATCTTTGAATCTTCACAATCGCCATTAGTGTTCTTAGAACCTTTATTCTTCCAACCAAACCAACTCTTCTTCTCCTTAACAGCACCGTTAGATTCACCATTTTCATATACTCCTCCTGAGCCATTTCCTTGGTTATCAACAGCACCAGGTTCCTCATCATCACCAAGACCATCAGAGTTCCCCATTTGAAGTGCAGAATTTAACTGTTTCCTCTCCTCAGCAGTCAACACATCATCAAACTCGTCATTTTCAGCAGCATTTCCTAACCTCTCTTCCTCATCCACTGCAAAAAGCTCCTCATCAGTCATAGCACCAGGTACCCGTCTTGACTTCACACTGACCATCACATGAAGCATGTCATAGACTTTGGCCTTCCAATTTCCAACCATTTCGGTCCTTTCTTGCCGTCTCCAATTCAAATTTGGCATAAGCTCTGCCTGAGTGACATCAATGCCTGGCCTATACATGTTAGTTTTAGACATCAAAGCCACTTCATGTGCAACTTCAGCTTCAGTTGGTTGGGCACCAGCCCCCTCCAAAGCATTTGTCACCTCTTTTTCCTTATGAGCAAGAACAACCAAGGAACCTGGTGCCAAAGATATGTTGCCATCCTCTGAAGAGTATCCCTCCCCAAGAAATAGAAATGTCTGATCTGACCTCTGAATGCGAAAACCATCAAAGCCAGCGAGAGTCATATCAGCACGAAGGTTAGAACCACGCTTCCAAATGCGGTAAGTATCTGATGGGGCAATGCGACCAATAAATGGGATGACAGAACTCTCAAAATGAAAAGTGATCTCCATGTAAAAATCACGAATACGAGCTGCTGAAGCAACAATTCGCGGAAGCCTACGACACCATTTTGCCCAAGCAAGAGGTTGGTAGTGCCGAGCAATTACAATGGCAATTGCCTCCTCTCTCGTGCAAACCGCTTCTTGAAGTGCACTCCATCCATTCTCATTCTGCAGACTCCAATCAGCACCAGCCGCCATTAAAATCTCAGCTGCAATTGGATCCCTCAACCTGACAGCAAGATGCAAAGGAGTCTCTCTGCCAGGAACATCCCTGCGGTCAATGACAGACGAGACAGCATCAGCCTGTTGCTCAGCAGCAAGAGACTCTTCTTCGGAATTAATCTCACCAGCCTTGGCAAGCCGTGGGAGAGTCGAGATAATTCCCTTAAGAGTAGCATAATCTTTGCATGCAACTGCCAAATGAGCAGGGCTATGGGCATACTTGGAAAAATCTTCCATTGATTCTCTCCAGCACAATTTCTCTTCCAATCTCTAGGCTACAAACTTTGTTCCATTTCAATCCCCATTTCTCTTCCACAAATTCTAGGTTTTCATTTCACCCAGCAAAATTAGGGTTTTACACAGTTCAATCCTCTTCTTCTCCCTCAATAAACTTGCAACTCTATGAGGGAGAACCAAAATAAACCCAATCCAATGATATTAACAAATTATCAGAATCTCGTACACAAAAAATAACCCTAGCTCATTTTCTTGCCCAAATGTCCTCCATTATCCGAACCTTCAAAACACTAATCCCATTTAGATAATCAAGCTTTCACAGAGCTCAAATCTGAAATAATTTAGAGCAAAACAATTAGAGCCCATAATTAATTAAAAAAATCTACGTCATCACTAAGAAAAAAAATATTTTACTACACAAAAGATCACTATCCTATGTGTTTGGCTACCATCTACTTACCAAAAAAAAATCCTTCTTTTTTTTACTTTTGTTTCTTTTGCTTACTTAAAAACTAAAAGCCTTACAGCCCCAGTCAGATATATAACTGTTTTTATCTAACTCAATTTTCTTCACTTTTCAACAATAATACTAAGAAAAAAAAACTAAAAAAACCAGTATTTTTAACTTTTCCTTCATTTTCTCAGCAACCAAACAGTAAAACTACCATCTTTTCACAACCAAACAATATAATTACCAGAGAATTTCGAAACCACAACACAAGAGTAGCAGAAAAACCAGACCAGGCCAGACTGCTCCTTTGAATTATCCGCGTCAAATTATTTTCAATAAGAACGGGGGGGGGGAGAGAGAGCGAGAGAGGAGGAAACGAAGAAGAGCCGGAAGATTGATACCAGTACGATCTAACGGTCAGGATCGACTCTAACAAACAGTGTTAACTCAGTACACTGACGTGACTCTAACTCGGTCGCGGACTCAATCAGATCTCTCTCTGTTTCCTTTCTCTTTTGCTTGGCTCTTTTAACAGTCACTTTTCTCTATCCGCAATTTTTTTGATTCAGAAAGTGGGAGAATACGCAAATACCCTTTTTTATTGAAATATTACAAGCATGCCATTATCTCTATTTGTCCACTTGACTAAAACTGGTCCTAAAGTATTGTTTCAATGTGCTTTTAAAAAAATTTGGATTTTTTTTATTTTAAATTATTTTTTATATATTTTATATTATTTTAATTTTTTTATTTAAAATATTTTTCAAAAAATATTTTATTTTAATGTATTTTTAAATAAAAAATACTCTTAAAAACAATATTTACCATATGGTTTAATTTATTTTTTAAAGTAAATTTTTAATATTGCCATGTTAATATAAAAAAATATAATATATATATATTATTTTAAAGTCTTTTTAATTAAAAAAAATGCTTAAATAAATACTAACAATGTATGTTAATATTGATTGGTAAACAATATTTAAATTGATATGTTTTTAATAATAAAATATTATATAAAAAAAATTATGTGACCCTATGATTATACTTTTTAGAGTGAGTATGAATATGGGCTCCAAGTTTTGGATTAATAAAAAAGGGGGGAAACTATTATAAAATAAAAACAAATATTGTTGGGGGTTTCTAAAAACAAATTTAATTGATAAAATTATTTTTTTATAATTCATATGATAAAAAAAAAATGAGTAGAGGATATTTGACTTATTTTAAAATCATTAAAAAAAACAACTTAAATTTGACTTATTTATAAATTGAGTAGAGGATATTTAATATTGAATAAAAAAAATAGAAGGGATACAATAACATTATATACGTTACAAAATATATCTTTTTCTCGCTTATATATGTACTTTAGTCTTATCTTTTATATTTAATTATATATTAATATATATATATATTAGTCACACATGTTTTTTTGAAGTATAAAAAGAAAAATATAGTAAATTCACCAAGTGTGATGAATAATTTTCTTAAAATTTGATAGATTTTGTTTTCGATACATTAATATTAATACAAGATTTTTAATGAATAAAAAAATAATTTCACTCGAATTTGTTGAAAATTAATCTAATTTAATATAAATAAATAGATAAATATATATATAGCCAGCCACCACCGACAGCCAAGCCGACAAGTCACGTGGCCCACAAAAATTCAAGTGGCGAGGCCTGGCAGAGAGAGAGAGGGGAGGAGGGGAGGGCAGACGACCATCATCAGCCTCTTAGCTGCCACCCTGACCTCACGTGAATTCTGATTTCCTTTTGTACTTTATTAAAATAAAAAAATTAAAATAGGCATGTGAGGTCAGAATATATATATATATATACTTTCATTTATTTATTTAGATTTTTATTTTATATATAAATAAAAGAAGAAGAAAGAAAGACATGGATGAGTGGTCTCCAAAACAAAGTTTAATGTGTAATGTGGATTTGTGCAGTGTTTTTTTTTTTGTGTTTTTGCCACTTATTTTTTATTTTTTATTTTTTATTTTTATTTTTATTTTTATTTTGTGCTTATAACCTTCTTGTCATTGAACTTTCCCTCAATCATGTGACAAGTTTGATAGATTTTCTTATTTTTAAGGATTGATAAAAAGATTATTTGAATTAAAGGGACTAAAATTACAGATATTTTTTCTATCAAGCACATAATAATTGAAAAAATATTAATTTTTTTCTTATAAAAATCTATATTATTATTTGAGAAACATGGACAAACTGAATAATAATTGAAATATAATGTTAATTGTTTTTATAAAAATCTATATTATTATTTGGCATTTCTTTTTTATTTTACACTTTGATTTCTTTTTTTATTGGTGTTTTCTTTCCTTAATAAATTTTAAGAAATTGATTATTAATTTGGTAATGAAAAGGTGAAATTAGAAGGGGACAAAAGGTAAGAATAAAATTAAATTATTTTTATGATACTTTGACTATTGGTTGTTGATTTTCTATTTTTAAAAAACAAACAAAGGAAAAAACAAACAAGATTTTTAAATTTAACATTTTAAAAAAAGAAAGAAAAGAAAAGGAGTAGAAATACTATAGGGCTTGTTTTCTTTTTATATTCCGTGAGCAAGCAATAGCCTGCACTAACAACAAGGAGGTGTTTTACACTACATTTTAAAAATATTTTTGAAAAAAATTAACAGTTAAAAAAAATATTTTTAATTTTATTTTAAATTAAAAAAATATTTTTTTTAGATCATTTTGATGAGCTGATGTCAAAAATATTTAAAAAAAAACATCATTTTAATGCATTTCAGAATGAAAATCACTTTCAAAAATTACTTTAAACACATTCTTAAACAGACACTTTGCATCTTTAAAACCAGTTCACGTGAGCAAGCAATAGCCTACACTAATGACTAAAGAGGTGTTTGACACTACATTTCAAATATTTTTGAAAAAAAATTAATTTTAATTTTAAATTAAATTTTTTAAATGTTTTTAGATCATTCTCATGTGTTGATATCAAAAATAATTTTTAAATTAAAAAAAATATTTTAATATATTTCTAAATAAAAAAAATTATTTTTTCAAATATCAAGGAGGTACTAGTAGCCAAACAACTTTCATCTTTTAGTAGCTTTGCAGTTCCAACACCAGATGTGGGGTTCTCTCCTTTGCTGAACCCACACATGTTGGCTCACCCAAGTCACTACCTTTTGCTTGGTGAATAAAAAATCTCTCAACCTTCCGACCTGATCTAAACTCGAGACCGAAACTCGATTAGCCCAATGGAAATATGTGGGAAAATAGTCAATTTAGAATTGATCTGGTTGGACCCGATCGACTTGACAAGTCAATCGATAATTCAACGAATTCGATCAAAACATGATCTAATTTATTTTAAAAATAAAATGATGTTGTTTTGATCGAGTCGTGTTGATCTTAGCCCGCAATGTGAATCTTAAACCGGATTGAATTTAACAAATTGAATCTTTTTGAACCCACCCAACATGGGGTGGGTTGTTGTTCAAATCTTTTTGAGATCTTTTGTTCTACAAAGTCACCATCAAATTTTGTTGGCAATGGGGGTGGTAGATTGAGGTACAATTTTGGCAACTTTCACCATTGATAAGGAGTGGAGAACGACATGATTGTAACAAGAAGAACCCTTGGACGTGAGGCGACGAGCTATGATTGCAATTGTTTCTTGCATTCTTGGAAAATGGGTAATCTTTTTTGTTTTTTTGAGATAAATCTGTTCTTGTTCTTGTATTTGTAATGTTAATGATGTATAAAGAGTTGTATCGTGATAATAAAAGGAGGTTTGTGATCTGCACAACAAGTTTTGAGTTCGAGTCAGGATATATATATTTTTATACGAGTCTAAAACAGACAAAATTTACTCACTCATGTAGTGCCTGATTGGAAGTGTGATTGCGATTGCTTTTGAAAATGATTTTTGTTTAGAATTACATCAAAATTATGTTTTATTTTATTTTTTAAAAATTATTTTGGACATCAAAATAACAGAATGATCTAAAAACACTAATTTTTTTTTAATTTAAACTTAAATATAAAAATAAAAATAATTTTTTTTCTTCAAAAACACTATTAAAATATAGTCCCAATCCAAACATCTCTTAGACGTTTTTCAAAAAATAAAATTTACTTCCAACCAAAAAAAATAAGTAGTGTTAATGATACATGGTAGTTTATAGCAATAATGGAAAACATGCTCTTGTCTTCACTCCAAAGAGTACTTGAGAGGGATAATGGTAGAAGATACACTAGAAGAAGCATGATAACTATACGATCATTTTCATTAAATCTCACCAAACATCATCTATTTAGTGTTTGTTTGGTGGGTAGTCGATATTGTTTTTAAAGATATTTTTTCTTCAGAAATATATTAAAATAATATTTTTTTTATTTTTAAAAATTATTTTTATAATCAGTACATGAAAATAATTAAAAAATAAATAAAATATTCATTTTATTTCAAAAGCGTTTTAAAAAACACAGTGTCAAATAAAGCTTTAAATTACTTGGTGGGTTAATTCGGTAATTTGACTTGAGTTGAGTTTTTTTTTTTTTTTAAAAAAAAAAAAAAAAAAAAAAACTTACATTATCTAATCAACTTGATAAGTTTACTCGAAATCGATTTAAAACTGAAGTTCATTTTTTTAAAATAAAATTCTTAATTTAACATCGTTATGATTAACTAAGTTAATCTAACTAAACCATAACCTAGCTCTTATGCAGTGCTGAGCTTTTGAACTATGCTATAATTCTGCTGCTAGTGCTAACTAATAAAAGATTTAGGTCCAAGCATTTTGAGGAAAATGGTAGGAATATGGCTGGGTTTCGGCTAACTATTTGGTGAAATGTTTGAAGTTTTTTTAGGTTACCTTACACCAACACTTTCAAGTTGTCTTCAATAGCTGTAACGTGATGATAAAATATTTATAATCTAAACAGTAGGTCTCGAGTTCGAATCATAACATGCATCTCTTATAAGAATTTAGAACAATCAAGATTTTACTCGTTCACCTGACCTATAAAATACATTTTTTTTAAATATAAAATTTCCTCGCATAAAAAAAAAACATTTTCTGAACTATAAGATAGAGAAATCACAGGCGATGTCTAAAAGCTCGGCTATTTCACATTATGCCTCCTCCATGCTTCTTTATGTAAGAAAAAAAAAAACTTTTTGAGATTTTCAAGTGAAATGTAACAGCAGTCCTTTTTAAGGAAATACAAACACAAACCTTTAAGTAACATATTTGAAAGCCTTGTCCTAAAAAACAAGTTAAAAAAAAAAGAGAAGTAGAAAAAAACCTAATTTTCAGCAATTTTGTTATTATCTTGATCTCAAATTATATTGTCATGTAAGGAAAATAAATCTGCTTTTATTTTTGGATGCAAGAAAACCCCTCCATTCAAAAAGTGTATTTTATAGGCCCATGTGAGCGGGTTAAACTCTCACTGTTTTAGGCTTTTACAAGGGATACACGTCCTGACTCGAACTCAAGATCTGCTGTGCAGATCAGAAACCCTCTGTCATCACGTCAAGTCCCTCGGGGACTAAATTAGCTTCCTTTCACTTTGCAAGGAATGCACGTCCTGACTCGAACTCAAGACCTGCTATGCAGATTGAAAGCCCTCTGTCATCACGTCAAGTCCCTTTGGGACTAAATTAGCTTCCTTTCACTAGGAACTCTAATTCTACCAAATAAAATCATCCAGCAGCCATGCTTTGATGATAAAATCATTGATGAACTACACTGGAAAATCCAAATTTATTTCCCATATCTACTTGAAAAGTTGCTGTCAGGAGAGTCCATACTTCTCTCTCTTTGAATGGCCTTGATCCCATTTGAATTACATGTATGGCATCTTCAGCACTACAGTTTAGGATGGGACTCGTCCATATTTCGTTTTCATAGTAGATTTCTAGGGTTTTATGTGATGAGAAATTTAGATTTAAGTGCAAATGGTGGCTCCTACAAGCATGAGATTATTATTGCATGGACCTAACTAATCATACCATCCACTCAGTTTCAAAAGGGGGAAGAGGAAAAGGAAAATACTGCATGGTGTGAGCTGCTTCTATAAAAATGATGACTGCAGGCTGCATTGAATTGTATTTCCAAAAAATTAATGGCCATTCTTTGCGATGTGGTCATGTGTTATAAGTCAAGTTTGTAAATTCCGTTTCAATTGGTGTTTTGTTTTTTTTCAATTGGAATGATATGTTTTGGTTTCGGAGCATTTCGACGTACTATTTAAGGATTGTATTGTTTATGTATATAATTAACTATATTAATTCAAAAAAATAGTTTAAATTTAAAAATAAAATTATTTAAATTGTACAATTTAATCTAAAAGAAGACACAATAAAATGATTTTTCTGAACAAAATTATGAGCATGTATAATATTACAAGAATATCATCATCAATCTCACAAGGTCATTATATTTTGTGATTTGTGATTGCTCTAAAATTTTAACATAATATTTATAAATATGTCAAAAGACTTTTAAAATTTCATCTCAATCTAACAATCGAATTAAGAGATATGATCGATATTGTAAAATTATTCATTATTTAAAAAAACACTATTTGACCGAATCGGAACGGGCGGAACAAAACCGGAACGTTCCAGCTAAAATTGGATGGAATTTCTGGAACATGATGAAATTTTAAGTGGGGTAAAAACTATGTTGTTTTATCTCGTTTTTTTAACTGGTACGAAACATTTCGGCCGAAACAAAACAAAATTAACAACACTGTTATGACTACAGTCTAAGAAATGTCTGCATCTGTATCTCGGGACTTTCACCTGATCCAAGTATGTCTCCAAAGAGAGACTCATAAGCCAGAGAGGAAGCAATAGAGAGTAAAATCCAGGAGCAAATATGATTCCATCCAGCAGTGAGATTTGTGTGAATCCACTAACATCATATGCATGAAAAGATAGAAATCAACTGCATTGACAAAATAAAATGATTGTATTACATCTAGGTGCAAAAATTCTGACGAGCTTTTATGGCCTTTGAACAATTACATCCCAGTTAATCATTAGTTGTCAGCAATCCACATAATTGGCAGGTTCAAAATTTCCGAGCAAATAGTTCACATGTGATTATATTATCCATTGATGCAGCAGAGCTCCCAGAGCCAAGTACGGGAACAATGTTAAATATAGGTTCTTTCCCAATTTCAACCCTCTGATCCATCTCAGCAAGTTCATTCATTGCATTTTTGAATAAGAGTGACAATGTCTCCATTTGAATGCCGCTGTTTGTTGGGAAGTAGATCCTTAAATTCTATAAAAGAAAACAGCAGGTAAGACTATTTAAGCAAAACGACAAGAAAAACATAAAGGAAGATGAAAACAGCTCTGGTGTATGTGTGTGAAAGTATTGTGTTTTCTGCATAGTAGTCGTGTGTATATGCACAAACATTTCCTGGATCATGATCCCATGGAGCTTCAAAAAGTTTAAAATGTACATCATTGCAACATGAACAAGGTTTTGCAGCATATGATTGGGATATAGTCAAGGGCCAAATATCAGACGCGGTCTGATTTTTTTTTTAAAAAAAAACTATAGTTACAAAGAGATCAAGGAAACTCACCATTGTGTCTTCCCAAGAAAAGCCATTTTCTATAATCCCTTTATCAAGAAGATAAACACAAAATCTTGATACTCTTTCCATATTCCCCTTTGAGACAGAATTATGATGATCCACATCTTTCTCATTGACACCAAGGGACTCGGAACCGATCTTAGCAACATGATCTTCTGTGATAGACAAAATTACTGCACATATCTTCCCGCTAACAACACATTTCTGAATGCAAGAATCATGCCACTGCGCATGCTGAAATCCCCAACAATTAGCCACTGTAAAAGAGTTTGGGTTTTGAACACTTGTAACTGCTGTTTCTGTGTCCTCTGGGACAAAAAGGATGGGCTTAACTTCTACAGATGCCCTAAAGTAACCAGAGAGGCGATGAAAAGCACGTCAAGAGGGAAGCTCTTCCAAGTAAATTTCAGCATGTATAATCTAATCTTACATATTTATATGTACAAGTCTAATCTGCATGATAGTGTATTATCATGTGTCAAATAACTGGTGTTGGAGTAAATGCTCCAAGTGTCACCTATGACATTCTTCCAAATACTTTGTCAGATGCTAAGATATTCTATATATAACTATGTTTAAGTCCCAGAAAAATATTATTATTGGCATGCAGGAAATACCATTTAACACATGAATGCCAGGATACACAACATTCTATTTCATCGTTTTCATACTAGTTTCTAATACATTTAGCAAGGCGTTATCCAAACTTATTATACAAGCACCATTGCTTACTCAAATACACACCATTGAATCCTATACAAGTTATGTTAATTTATGTTTATAAAAAGTATCATAGCAGTACCTGATATGCTCTTTTATTTAGACTCTTAAGAGTGCTCTATTTTTCTCTAACTGTTTCAACAGCCAAATTACTTAAATTTGAGTTGATAGCTCAGATCCTAATCACCGTTGTTTTTTACCAATTCCAATAGGTGATCTCACAAATTTATACATTTCTCTCAAATAATATTACACAAATTGATATTGTTTGTTTCAGCAATCTCATTAGGTACACTATTGTGTTTACTATTATCTGTTACTTTTATTTTGTGTTTTTATTTGCGATGCTTAAATTTTCTAAAAAAAAAATTTAATTTATGTTGAGTTGGTAAACATAGTTGGCAAACAAGTATAAACAAGGGAAACATGTGCCTAGAGGATCATATATTTGGTCAGGATTCCAAATTCCAAGATATGACATGGTGGATAGAGTCAGAGATTGCTGCTTGGAAGGTCATAGAGGAATATCATAGAGATGTACACGAGAAATACCTTTTTGGCAGATCAGGCACAAGAACATATAGAAATATTGGATAAAGAATTTTGCACTTGCTTCCTTTTTCTAGTTGCAGCAGTCTCATGTACTTTAGAAAACAGTCCTGCTTCTCCTGAATCTCAAGTCTTTCAGGCAGTGGAGTATTTGCAGAACAGTATATGGTAAAAACAATGGCGGAGGTAGATATCGAGCAGTTAAAGACATTTGCCACTGCTTCACTATTTTCTAGTGCTTGTTCTAGCTCAGCAGAGGGGCCTTCATTGCATAGAGTCATAGTGGCCGGGTCAAGCCCCAACTGCCCAGCCATGTGCAGTATCTCCTTATGCAAAGTTGCCTGAGAGCAAACAGTACATTAAAATAAAAACATTCAAATCTTATGAAAATATTTCAAGCAGGGTAATCACAAAGGTACTCAAATATATTCATACACGTCCAGGGAAATGATAGACAAATACAGTCATCTTGTTAAAGACTAAGCAGAATCACCAGTGCAACGTTTTCTAATCAGGAATTTTCAAGATCCTAAAGCAGAACAAACACAAGCAACCTCAAAACTTGAGTGTCAATTTTGTCCTGTAATCATAAAATCCAATACCCTGCAGCTGGCAAAAGCTGTCTCATATAATTGTTGTCTTGACATGAGCTCATCCAACATAGTCTTGGTAACTATATATATCTTGCTAGCAGAAACTGGAATCTTGATTTTTTTAAAAAGTTAAATTTTCCTTCTATATATCATTCAAACTTCTTCCACCACCGTCTGGGAAAGGAAAACCACATCGATGAGCAGGAAGTGTCACCCCACCAACAGAACCACAAAATTCAAAACAAGTAATTTGCAATACCTGGCTATATGGTCCAATGCAACTGGGTGCCCATGAAGAAATACTTTGCACATGCAACACATTTTTGCTGTTATCACTTGCCACAAGAACTTCAATATAAGCTTTCCCCAAACTCGCTTGCAACAAAGGCAGTTCTATTGTACTGCGCGATGGAACACCAAAAGGGCACTTTTCCTGGGTAATGAATCTCACATATGTCTCATTTACCATAGCAAACTCATTCATATCAGCAATATAAAGATGAATATACAGGACATGCCCCCATCCAAAACCATATCCTGTAAGCTGTGATTCAATGTGCTTCAGAACAATTGCTAGATCTTCATGTGAACCTGCCAATAAAAACCGGTCCAAGAACCTTGAAAATTGTAGAGTAAAAAGGAAAAGTGAAAGGTGCTATGGGCATGGGTGAAGATATATACTTCTGAGAAATGATTAGGGCAAATGCACCATTCTTCTAATGTTTACCTGCTGAATTTTTGCATGAATCTTGCAACCAGCAACAAATGGAAAATATATTATCCTTCTTTGTTCTAGAGATGTAAATTATATCATCTCTAACTTCAACTAAATTATTCCTTTCAGCATTAGATTGGCATGTAGCCTCACTTCTTTGTGGGCAGTCTCCTTGAACTTCAAACACAGAACCCTTTTTTTCCGGAGAGGAATAGTTGGCTTTATCATTATTACTTAATGAAATGGCTGTCTCCTTGTTTTCCAAATGAAATGCCAAAGGATGAATGACCCCAACTGAAGCTATTGAGCCTGGAGAGTGTAGTACAATTTGAAATTCATCGAGCACAATTCTGGCATTCTGAGAATTGGAAACAGTTATATGGATGATAGAACTTAGAAGAAAAATAAATGAATGAACAATTCTGTTAAAAGTTAAAAAAAACAAGTTATCTTAACCTTCAAGATAAAATATAACAAAAACACGATACATTGTACTATCAGGAATAACTTTTCCCATCGTATACAGGGTTCGTAAACCAGAAACTTTTATCTCCAGGGAGAAAGGATGAACAATGAGTAAAGTATAACCAGAAGCACTCTGCACAGGGGTCGAATTACAGTATCCTTTGGGTGGACATGGCACCCCTAGTGTTTTAAAATATTTTAAATTTGTTCCTTAAAATTTCAAATTTTCATTATAGTTATGCATTCAGCCCCTCCAAAAATAAAATATTTTCTCTCCAGCCTCATAGTTTTTATGATGGCACCCCCATTTAAGATTTTCTAGTTCCACCCTTGATTCCACACTCCATCTTCTTCATCACATACTATAAGATTACCAGGAAAGATGATGAAGACAAAAAGGATGTAGAGAATAGGATTAGGAATCAAGATTACAACTCGAAAATATAAAGTACACTTACTCCAAAAAGTGGACAGTCAAGTGTCAGTGTTTCATATTCTCCTCCTTCACCACATACATTTATCCCATACAGCCTAGCAAAGGAAAGTCAAAATGAGCAATGTATGCAGTTGAGCTTAAACAATGTAAAAACACTACACAATAAAGGAAGAAGAAGAATGAAAAAACAGACACATACTCTTTCAACTTATGCAGATGGGTGTTCAAGAATGCTATTCCTTTACCCAAGTGCTTTGAAGGGACTAGACCAATGGCTGCTACCTATGGCATTAGAAGACTATTACCCTTCATATTTTAGTCCACAATCCATCAATGTAACCTT
Organism: Salix udensis; assembly: GCA_029204005.1. Taxonomy (NCBI): domain Eukaryota; kingdom Viridiplantae; phylum Streptophyta; class Magnoliopsida; order Malpighiales; family Salicaceae; genus Salix; species Salix udensis. The sequence goes on from CM055037.1 coordinate 11,516,445, forward strand.
GAAAAGATGTCTCACTTCATACCTTTACAGTGATAGCCCAAATCCTATTTGTTATCTGGGTGGCAGGAAACAAAATTATCCCACAAGAAGCTAAACTCAGATCTTGATTGACTACAACTCATATTGAGAAAATACAATTTACCATTTCATGAAGGAGCAACGACTGATCCTGTTTCCACAAATATGCAAGAGAAACAAGCCCTAACCTTGAGCAAACACTTTCCACTCGTAACCGCTGATAGTCTGATGCAATAGCGCCAGAAGATACAGCTGTGATAGAGGGAATCTGTCTTTTGACTTCATTCAGTAAAACAAACATATCTTCCACTTCATCACCTGGGGTTGTCTTGTAGTTAAGTGTTTGATGCCTATAATCCACAGGACAGTTAAATAATATTCACATCTCTTTTTACCCCCATAACATAATATACCATAAATGTCATCAAATTTATATTTCACATAATATAACTATAAATTTTCATATAACAACTTCTTTGACTTTACCAAGAGCCTCCAAAGCTTTAATGGAGTTAATATATGGTAATGAATTTCAAATTGCCTCAGAAGACATTAAATACAAGCCTAATTCCAAACAAACATTGTCCAAAATAAGACAATTGCTTTTACCAATAACATCCTCTAAAAATGAGCTTGCCTTGTGGATCCTTGTATTCGCCTTCTGAATAACGGCAATCCCATGCATTCTGCATAGCTGGCAATTATTTGGTGCCCAACCTGCAAAAAATTCCAGAATTTCAATCATACACTAGAATAAATAACACAGCTTGCAAAATAATGGAAGCAAATAAGCAATTAAACACAAGAAACCATTCACTGAAAGACAAATATTGTTAAGCAGAAAAACTTTAAAAGTGAAAAAAAGACTTCATTTTTACTTCAAGTTTAAATCTTTAACTACTCAAAAAATAAACATCAACAATGCTTCTGCCCATTACAAATGAAACCTTTAAATTCCATTAAACAATCATCAACCCAAAACCTTAAACATTTAAACTATTAGGTAACACACACAAAAGAAAAAGAAAAGGAAAAAATCTAAATCTAAATACATATACTTACAGTTTGATACATGAAGCTATCTAGCTCATCAACTGAATCATCAGCAGGCATCAAATTTGCCAATGCAACAATCTATCAAAATTAGCAATTCAAAAAACGAAAACGCATTACAAAGACAAAAAAAAAATGAAGGGTTGTGTTTGGAGGGTAATAAAATGTAGTTTTTTTTCTCAGGAAACAAACAAAAGAAAGACAAAGAGACCTCATGGCCATATTCGATGCACTTCATCATAGCATAACAACTATCCTTGCCGCCGCTTACTAGAGCCACCACCTTCATCTTCGTTTTCACTGTTAGGGCTTCAGAGGATGGTTGATTGCCAGTATTGTTTCTTTGACGTGTGTTCTTAGTGAAAAAACTCTAACCAGTTGGAGTCGCTACTCTTTCTTTCGGGGTGTTCGGCTGCTCCTGTCTTAAAAACCACTGTTTCCTTTTCTGTAGAAAAAATAAATTAAAAAAATTCCCTTCAATTCTTATTCTTCTTATTCTTATTCTTATTCTTCTCACTTAGCGAAGATAATTTAATTTAAATTTGATGGATATTGATTTGATCCAACATGAATAGACTTTTTATATAAATAATAAGAATAAGAATAAGAATAATAAATATATTTAGAATATTTGGTTTTTTATTTAAATAATATATATATATATATATAACATAAAACACACATATATAAATAATAGCTATTATTCTATATATATATATATATATATATATATATATATATATTAACTATTTTATTTTTATTCATTAATAATGATAATAAATAATAGATACAAAAAATTTAATTGATAGTTTATAAATATCTATTTTTTTATTCCATAAATAATAAATAAAATATTAATATTAATATTAATATTAATAAATTCAATCTATGAGCATTCATTATCCATCATAATCTCACATTATCAAAGGAATCAGTTTCCATTAAATGAAACTAAAAAAAAAAAAAGGAAATTGTGTGTTTGTGTGTGTGTGTATGATCTACTTAAAATCTAATTTAAGGAATTATGAAAATGCATTTTTTGTTTTCAAGAAAAAATACATGAAAGTTTTATAAGAAATGTATTCAAAAACATTCAACTAAAACCTAAAACATTTTCCACTTTCTGAAAGTCAATTTTAAAATAATCAAATAATTTTTAACAGAGGGTTTTCTTATCTATGTTTTCAAATCATAATAATCTGCACCAGCACTCGAAGAAGTCCTAGCATGAAGTTTATCAAAGAAAAATAATCTGGAGATGAGTAGTCATCACAGAACCAAGATCCAGCAGAGCCAATCGAGAACGACGAGGCTGATGAAAGAGGATTGAGGGGATGGATTGATGGTGTGTGAGATTTCCACACAGACAGCTTGTAGAATGCAAGTTTCACATTTCCAGAAATGCCAGGGAAATAAACTACAAGGTACATTTGTTAGGGTTCAAAGTTGTCGATCTAAAATGTTCAATTGAGAAAATTAGGGTTTTCATAAGACAAACACAAGGCTACATTTTGTGTACACCAAAGTGGAAAAACTAGGGATTTAGTTGCAGTAAAGTGGCAATCCAAAAATTGATAGACAGGAGGAAGCCTACCCAGCACCAAATAGATTACCGTACAGAAAACATATCAAAAGAAGCGACTGCTAAATTAGAAGACCTGGACATAGATTATATCTTACAGATTATTGATAAATAAAAAATGCAGTAAATGTTCTGAGCTACTCAACCTGGACTTCATTAATCAACTCTTGGATACTACCTCTCCTTTACAGGAAGTTCAACTTCATGAACCACTGCTCTAGTGTAATGCTCCTTGGTTTTCGTCGAATTATGCACACAAAAGCTTTCAATATGTCCCCTGCTGGCATATGAAAAAAATGCATTCCATCCTGTCAAGCCTGGACTGTCTCTTTAGAAAAGGTAAATTCTGTTGCACACTCCTTAAAAGAATGATCCTCTGAGTTTACTGTTTTCCTGTCTCGTAGCCTCTGTAGAAGAAGCCGGAGCTTTTTGTGCGAGCACCTTCAGCAAAAGCAAAGCCATACATATCAAGTAGAAATTCAAACAAGTGCAGATGATGTAATAATTATATGGGAGGGGAAAGAATGCGCCCAGTGGACTGCCATTCAGAACAGGTTGGCATTTTAAAGTAAGCATTACTCTTTTAAAACGGGGTAAGAGCGTATCGGGGTAAGTAAAGCTGCACTGAGGACATTTGATCCTCTTTTATAATTAGAAATTACATGATATTGTAGAATGATCACTTGGTCAAAAAAACGAGACAGAGACGAGTGCTCAGCATAAAGCAAGTACATTGCTGGGACTCATGCTAAAACTTCACCTCTGTAGGTATGTGAGGGGCCAGAACAAGAATAAAAAGTACAACGCAACAAATAGAACCAGCAATACAAAAACTGAAGTGGCTTACCTAATTAAACTCAGAAAGGAGCCTCTAGTGATTCATCCCAAACTTCTGCACTGCCATTTGAAGCATCTTCGACATCTTCTTCCATCGAAAGCCTAATATATTCTCTATGCGCAAATCGATCCCAGTCTGTCAGTGTTGGATTCTCACGCTCCTGTTTCATTGCAATGCCATCGAGGCTTTTTTTTATTAGCAACACTAGGTTCAATTTTCTTATTGAGCATCAAACATAAATTAGGAGTTACATTACCTGCCGAATGAGAAATGGATCACGTGTTTCAAACGCCATAAATTTATTAAGGTTGAAAAGAATGTTGAAAACGCTTCCTGAAAGTTTACAGCCTTTGAGGTCATGAAGGGTGATATAGCTCTCATCCTGTAGCAAGAAAACATAAACAGTAAAAACCCAATACATCTCTAGATGGTGGTGTGCAGGGAGTAAAAGATAAATAACTAATCATGTTTGCTTAAGCTATCCCATTGGGGCCAGCTAAAATTGATTAGAGACAGTACTTAGGTAGGTGGCAAAAATTTCAGAGCATCTTAAAATGTAGTTTTCCTTGACCATGCTTCCATGTGCACTTCAAATACATTTAAGGAGGGAGGAACTACCAGTAAGATTACAGAAGAGCAAAGGGCATACCTCTGGTCCAATCATATCAATTATCTGGCACAATATATCTTCGAAAAGCACAGGCTCTTGAGCCATGCATTCCATCCTATGCAACTGCTCCTCATAAAAGAATTGCATCTCATTCCGTGTCAAAATTCCATTTCCATCCAAATCTATGCATTTAAACCTAAGAAAGAAATTGTACATCACAACTCATTCGCAGTTTATTAATAAACCAAAACACTGCATCAGCCATCACTGTTTGAAAAACAAGTGTTGTAGGTCTTTACAACATAACCTCCCTAGAGAAGCACTCAAGAATCATTGCATGATATATTCTTATAGATTAATGGCTTTACTAGTATAACCACCATAGATTAATGGCCAGTAACTGACTGGAAACTTCTCTTAACACTCAGGGCCCACTTATCGCTCACCTTATCATTCATGTTTTAGAAGTTTCACCATTTCAGAAAAACTTTCTCTGGTGATTTTCTGTCTTTCCAGCTCCAGTTAGGCTGTGTTCTTTTCATGCACTAGTTAGTATTATCAGCTCGAACAAAAGCACACCACCTAAGTAACTTATTGAACAAGGAATATATTCAAAAAACTTGATAGTGCTTTGTTATTCATGGTTACACTAGCATAACTTGTGGAGGAAGCATCTAACAAATGAAACAAATATAAAATAAATATTTCCATAATATTTCATAAGTGCACAATTTTAGTTAAACTCCTTCACTCTACAGGATGATACATGTACACATACCAATACTCAAGACTTGGCTCAGATGACTTGTCTTCCTCTGACAAAATGAAATACACAAAATCTTCATATCCCATCTTTCCTTCAGCCTTGCTAGTAAATTTTCTAGCAACCTGCAAGGTATTTACATCATAAAAGCGTGACAGTTCAGGTCTTCAACTAGCAAAGAAAAATTCCTTGCTGTAAAATTGTAGGTAAATTGACCCAAAACACAAAAGCATCATTCAACAGCCACAAACCTGGGAAAATACTCTATCAACAATCCGGTAGGTGAGCGCATGGTTCCCATATCTAATAAGGTTCTCTTTGTCGATAAGAAAATCATGATCTGTGTCCAGCTCCCAAAACTTGCAGTATATCACATAAAAGTGCTCATAAGAGAAGTACCTGCAAGCAAAATCATAAGCAAAATAATTAGGATCATTAAAAATTTGATACAAAATCTTACAAGCCTACGTTTCATTCCAATCACATAAAACTAATTCTGATTATCTGAAATATTAATATTTCATATTTTTACATGTTTATGATAGGCACAATGTCCCTTCGAGGAAAATTCATGTTGCATCTTCACAGCAATACTTACCTCAAAACTTTATTTATGTCCTCTTCTTCATCTGCATGTTGCATTGCATCAATTAAGTTCCCACGCTTCAGCTCCCTGAGGGTAAGATTACCATTCCCGGATCTATTTATGTAGTAAAAAATTCTGTATATTACAGTTTCAGCTGCCAATTGCAAAGGAAAATTCACGTTAAAAAATCAAATGCATTAAATCCATAGCAACCATCACAAAGCAAGATCCACCCCACAAATAACTTGAAACCTAGAGCAGCCTCTAATGGCTTATTCAGGCTGTCAGTCTTCAGCTATACTCCTCACCCAGACAATATCAACAGCCAATCCAACAGGCAACAGAAATTAAATAGCTATACACACTGAATTAACCAGGAAAAAAAGAACAGTTCAATTGAACTGTCCATCAATTACAAGCCACTCTCAAATGAACACCACACCAATCAACCAAAGGAAACATCTAGCAGAGTTTACACACCACAACAACGCAAAAGTTTCCATCTTTTCTGTATTCCTAAGGACATGCTTTCCACACAATGAGAAACCAGTTGGAAGTTTATAAGAAAATAAAGAACAGAACTTTACTTCTTACTTGTATTACAAAGCTTTTAATAACTCTGTGCCTTCCTATAAGAATGGACATAATGTGTGCCAGATTCATAAAGGGTTAAACAGATGTCTGCATGACTTTATACATTGTAGGAGCTATTCTGACACCAGATAATTTCACCACTAAAAAGCACAGGCATCATGCATGAACTTTTCTGTTAGTTTTACATTCAAAAACACATTTTTCTTTTTGCAATAAACCAAATGTCACTAATCTTCGGGTGTTTTTTGGGCCCATAAATACTGAACTGTGTCATCTAATCTTATTAGAACTCATCATTCTTGAGAGAAGCTTGGTAATTGCTCAATTTGACAATATAATCCAAAAATCCTCTATAATTTTTTAATGTTAGATTCCATTTTCAAGGGAGGGACAATCACACCATAAATGGATTCTCTTCAAAGTACCCCCCCTAAATTCAAGTTTAGAAGCTTTGCTATACCTTGTTAACCAGCAAAAAGCACCTCATTCATTTGAGGAATAATAAATCTATACATGTATTTCCCATCAGAATGAAACACGTTTACAAATATTTAAAGAAACAAATCAATCCAGATGATTTCAATACCATCAATAATAAGTGATATATTGTACCAATAATCAAGTATGTATTATAATGGACAATGCATCTTGCAAAGTTAAGGAATCAGAAATATGAATAATTGCTTTGAATTAGATACAGCCAAAAGTTAATTACTAGGCTGATAACGAACCATATCGTTCCTGAAACTCAGGTGTGCTCTGTAAGAACTCCAATCCTGGATGAGTTGCCAGTAGTTCTCGAAGCACAGGTTTAAAGTCTTCCTGTTATCAAATATGAAAATCATTTTAGAAATGAGTGACAATAATTTCACTAATGAATCATGCATGAAAAAGCAGCAATCCATTGATAACAAGACCCAGAAATGATTATCCTGACTCACAAACACCCCTACCTGGGTGAGGTATATGAGATCTGGTTGTTTCAAAATTGTGAATATTTGGGTAGCTATATCCAATGTCAGCATGTTGCCATTGATCCAATAATCAAGAAAAGCATCCCTGCACATAGATTAGGAAGAAGTTAAGCAACCAAATAATGCAAACATTTTTTGTACAGGCAACAGCAACTAAAATGCAACATCATGTATCCTAGAACTATTATATCAAACTTAAAATGTTGATTTGCTTCTTAAAATGTAGCATATTTTTTATTTTCTTTTATAGTTTCAAATAACAGCAAAAAGCAACTGGAAATGTCCCTTGTGCTAAGCTAAAGGGTGTACTATTTTCACATCTGTAGAGGCCTGTATAAACCAATATCCACAGAAGCCATTGAAGCAGTTACAGACAATCCACCCTTTCATGGTTCCCCTACTGGAAGAGTGGAACTACAATCTCATCATCTACTTTTGCTTTTCCACCAACACTAAATGTCCTCATTTCTGCTTTGAAAACAAAATGCATTGCACCAAATTTAAGCAACAAAAGCTCTTTTCATACCCCAAAACAGCTATCTCAAGAGTACAAAACCTTGAATTCTAGAGCTCATAAAGCATAGCACCTGTCCTCAAAATCTTATAACCCTCCTCCAAAAATCCACAAAATGCATCAAGAACAAGTCCACCCTACTTGGCGAATTCCACAGTTAGCCACAAATAGCAAAAAAACATGTTCCACCAATCCTTGAGCCCCACTCTATCTCCAAACACCATAAAAGATAGCACCTCTCCTCAAAATCTTATAATCCTTCCTTGCTAAATCCACCAAATGCATCATGAAGCAGTCTATCCTACTAGGCAAAATCCACTGTATGGCACAAACAGGAAAAACCATGGTCCACCTATCCTGAGTCACTAATGTAACAAAAAGCATCAAGAGTTGAGTAATATTCTCAAGTTGAGAAATTATCAATTACTGAGCATAAAAAATCCTCCCCTTTTGATTGATTTTTCTATACTGTTCTCGAAGACAAAATCCTTAAAGACTTGAGATTTCATCCATGCCATGACTGCAACTTCAATTTAAAAACCAATTTTGTTTTACAAATAGCAATCCACCTTAAAAAAAACAGTTTCTAGCAGTCAAAGCGGAATGCTCTTGAGAGTTCAGCTCTTGAGAGAGTGAGAGTGAGAGAACTGGAAATGAATTTTATCTTTGAAACCACAATCCTAATAGGTTTAAGCTAAAAAATAAAAGCTACAGAAATTCACATACTAAAATCCAAATAACAGATTCTTGCTTATCAGTCCAACCGGTAGTCTACAAAATGTTTGGCAGTCATTCTTGTTAGCTGGCAAATAAATGTTAAACTGCTTTTTTTCTATAGCTGTCTCTGATCCTAGAAATAGGAAAGTGTGATATAAAACCCAAAGTCTGTTACTTCAAGTTTCTACCATAAACTCTCAAATCACCACTCAAACTGAAAACCACTCTCCCGTCATTCTATTTGCGCCCAAACATTCATAACAATCCAGGCAACCATCTTTATGTCCTAAGATTATTGTTCCAAAGTTAATAAAATTAGTTCAAAAAACAATCATGTGAGAGAAATTTCCAGATGTGGTAGAGAATCATCGGGTATTGAAGAGAAATCTTGAAATAATGATAACTGAATCAAGTAAACAGTTTTAAAGTATTGACAGATTAAACATCAGGAGAATCATTTTCAATGGTCTAATAAACCACCTAAGACAAGAAGTACATACCTTGTCACAAAATTGGTGCTGTTAACATCAATCCTTCTAAATAGAGCCATGGAGAAGAACGATGGCAGCTTGCATACTTCCTTTGTGACCGATTTGAACTCTAAACAAACAAAAGAAATAAGAAACATATCAGTTCATGAAATATCACAGAATTCGATATATTATCATTGAACTCACCTTGTATTTGCAATCCATCTGAGTGGCCATAGAAAAAGTGATTCATCCGAATCAAGCATTGTTCTTTTAGTTCATTTGGTGTGGGACGACCATTTTGAAAATAAAACTACAAGCATCACAAGTATACATATTAAAAAAAATATATAATCCATGTTACTCAACAAAAATCTTGAATTAAAAACATGATGAAAATAATAAAAGAAAAAATGGTGGATTAGATTTCTTATTTCATTTTATTTTAGTTTTATTATCTCTTTACAGAGAAAATGAAAGGAAATAATGGCCAATGCAACATAAATTTCATCCTTTTGTTTTGAGTGTAAAAAAAACATTGGGGTTTTGTTAAACCTGTGGAATAAGCTCTTTTACTGGCTCAATGACTACTTTCAAAGGAGAGCCTAGATTAGATGGGCCAGCCCGCTTTGTCACACGAGGGGAACCAGTTGAACTTCTGGGAGACAGAGGTGGTGTGCTTCCCGCAGGAAACATGGAAGGTAAGGAATTGCCAGTGAAAGCATTTGCACTAGATGAGTTTCCAGAGACATTCAATGGAGCACCTGTCTTGGCATCATTAAGCAGGGATGTCACCTGGACAAGGAAGGAGAGAAGAGAAATAAGCAATCGTATTATATAAATGTTTTTACTCAAAGAAACATCACCAATAAGAACCTACAAAAGAACTGATCGGCAAAATAAAAATCATGAAAGCAAGAATTTTAAAACTTCTCTTCTATAACCACATAAAGAAAAGGTCCCTATAAAAAGAAAAAGGTCTCTATAAAAATAAATTGTCCGGTGTGTTTCCATTCAGAACAGAAAGTACACAAAAAATGTCACGATGACATTGACATCCAAGCCAAAGAACAAAGTTCAGACACAAATATTACAAAAAAGCAACACTACCAATAAAATGCATTATGGGCAATGAACATAAATTAGAAGAGAAGGGAGATTAAAAAAGAAAACAAAAAACTACATTAATTCCCTGTTCAAATTTACACATGCAGACTCACAATTCTACAAGACTCGGACTTCTGCGTTGATGCCAAACCCATATAGGAATCGAGCATCACCGTTGAACTGCTCTACTTAAACTTAAACAGAAAAAAAAATCTCTCTAAAAATAAATCAACGTATACACAAACATTTATATGACCATAACATCAATGCAAAGCAAATCTATCAGCATCGAAATGTTTATAAAAATGAACCAAAACATGATTCTTCAGCCTCGAACAGCACTAATTCGAAGCATTAGCATGTTAAGTAATTAATTATACTATTTTAAGAGTTATTATGGTATCAAAAAACCATTTTTTTTCGTAGCACTAAAAAAGAGAGCATCAAATTAACCCATAATTAATTCATCAAATACCGAATCAACCGCAAGTGTGTTTCCATCTTTATCACACGCACTTCATGATTCAAGAACAATTCAAAGGAAAATAATAGCGATAACAATTTATTAAACTAAAAACTAAAAAAAAAAGAATCGAAATGAACACAAATATGCAAAAGAAAGAGGAAGAGAAATCGAAAACGGCACCAGCTTATTGGGATCGGGAAGAGAGAGCCACTGATCGAAGAGTGTTTGAGGAAAGTGAGGGTAAGATTTGAAAGCTAAAGGAGAAATCTCAGGTAGCTGGAGCAACTCCGCATCTAACATGGCAACATCGCTCGTCGTTGTTTCCATAATTACTATAATCAAACCAAAACATAGATCGCCAAACCCTAGATTCTAATTATTGTTATTTAATCGAACCACACCTTCTTCAATCCAATTTATTTCTAAATCTTTCGATTCGTCCAATTATCAAGCAAGAGCGGATCTTTTGAGGGGAGAAGGAAAATAATTTTCTTTTTGAGTGAGGAAAAAGGATGCGATTCAAGGGGGGGTGAAATGATTTTTGCTGAGCGAGAGAAATAGAGAGGGGGAGAGATTTTTTTGGGAGAAAGTTAGAAAAAGAGAGTTGCAGATTATTTTTAAATAAGATTTTGGAAATACATAAATAAATAAATAAAAAAGAAATATAATCTCAAACTTGACCTTAGTTGTCAAGCCGGTTCGAATCTGACTCAGTTTAATTCTTGAATCATGATTATCATGACAAATATCGGATCACGGGTTCATCTGTATTTATTATTTTATTTAAATAAAATATATTAATTTAGTTTTTTTATCAATAAAAACATTTTTGTTTCCATGAAAAAGAAAACATTATTGAAAATTCATCGCTATGTTACCATCATTATCATGACTATAACAGTTAAAATTATTATCAACATTATTGTCCAAATAATTAAAATCATTAAATTACCCCAAAAAATAAATAAAAATCAAAACATTTTTACAAAAAAAAAAAAATCATTAAAATTATCATCATTAATGTGCAAACAATGAAACCATAAAATCATCTTATCCTGAAGAGCATATAAAAATAACAGAAAACACCAAAAAAAAAACTAAGGAAAAAAAAGAAATATTAATTTTAAAATGATTATTAAACACATGAAGAATTGTCATGTATTTTTCAGCTGCAAGAGAGAGAAAAAAAGAAAAAATGAAAACTGTCATCGATGATTTACCACCGACCGTCTCATGACACACATGCACAGGGAGGAAGAGGACATGATGACTTACTCGGTGACATGGTGATTGAACATTTTACACCACATATAGAAACTGCACGTGCCGCTTGACAGGCGCAAACACGTGAAAAATTGATGGTGCGTCGTAAAGACACGCTTGCAATAAATTCAAAAAATAATTAAAAATACAGAATTACCTATACACCCCTGGACCCAACGATAACCATGAAAAAACAATTTTTCTGAGGGTATTTACATAGTTTTACTGTGAACGAATATGTGAAAAAACAAAAATACCCCCAACTGACCCTCGTTTTTTTGTCAGCTCCTAAGGATAAATTGGTAGTTTCACTTTGCAAATTAAAAAACAAAAAATACCAGAAAAACCCAACGGTTAAATTTGAAAATATCATACATGTCCCTTGGAAATGTCTAAAATGCTCCTGGTTCTGAGGATTAATTTTTTTGGCTCGAGGAGTAAAATGCTAATTTGAGTGTTAAAATCCACAATGACTCATGGCTAGGGACACAGTAAAATCACAACATCATTTTTTATTTATTTATTTTCTCTTGGCCATTTAAAGCTTGTTTGAGATGTGTGTTCTTTTTAAATTGTTTTAAAAATATATTAAAATTATATTCTTTATTTTTTAAAAATATAAAAGCAATTTAACATAAAAAAATATTTTTTTTATAAGCGCGTCCCCAACACCCTTAACCCCCATAAAACCAGCCATTTGTGGGCTCTGTGATATCCGACACCAATTATCCTAGTTCCTTAAAATATTTTTTCAAAAGTGTTTTTAAAACATTTTGTTATTTTTGTATTTTATTTTAAATTAATTTTTAGTGTTTATAAATCATTTTTATATGAGAATGTTAAAAATAATTATTAAAAAATTAAAAAAAAAAATTATTTTAATATATTCATGAAAAAAAATATTTTAAAAAATAATTACCACTATACTCCCAAGCATAAAATAATATCTGAGCACAAAGCACAAACACTTGTTATTTCCTTTAAAATTGCTCCCCAAGACTCAATATGTTAAAAAACAATCTCTAAAAAGTTTCTCTTCTTCTCCTTCCAAATTTACAGGTACTCTCTCTTTACTTCTTCGCAAACGGCTGGTTCCTTTGTAAAATGATATTCCACGAATATTGAACGATAACAAAGCCATTAACACGACAATGTTTTCCACTGAGTTTATCTCTCATAGTTATAGCTTTCCCTTCACTAGCAAACATTTTAAACTCTCTTTACATTCACTTCAAAGCACTGTAGTCAGCTGCATAAACCCTAATCATAATGACACTAACAGTAACCTTGGAAGCCCACCAAAACTAAGGAGGTTTTTACCTGAAACAGAGCCATCCCATGTTTTATCTTATGATATCAAAGAAACCCATTTGATGAAACTGCTTAACAGGTCTTGGAAAGCAGGCAAGTGTAATGGGTCACTCTACTTTCTTGAATGTATGGTTACAAAAGGTTATCAGCCTGATGTTAGGGTGATGGAGATTTTGGAGAAGGGCGGTAAACCTGATGTTTTTGCATATAATGCAGTGATTAGTGGGTTTTGTAAGGCTAATCGGATTGAAAGTGCAAAACAAGTGCTTGATGGGATGAAAAGAAAGGGATTTTCACATGATGTTGTGACTTTTAATATAATGATTGGGACTTTTTGTAGTCAGGGAAAGATTGATTTGGCTTCAAAGGTTTTTGAGGAGTTGTTGAGAGATAATAATTGTAAGCCAACTCTTATTACTTGCATGATTTTGATAGAGGCTCACATTCTTGAAGGTGGGATTGATGAAGGTTTGAAGCTTTTGGATGAGATGTTGTCAAGAGGGATTGAGCCAGATACATTTACTTACATTGTTAGGGGGCTGGCTAAAGAGGGGAAGGTTAATCAAGCTTTTGAGCTTGTTAGGACCTTGGATTCTTGGGGTGTAAACCAGATGTGATTACATATAATATATTGTTACGATCGTTGTTGGATCAAGGGAAATGGTATGAAGGGGAAAAACCAAGGTTATCAATACCGTTCTGGTTGCCGTTCTGGTTTTTCTATTGGAACGGAATGTTCCGATTTCGAAGTATTTTGGCGTGCCGTTTCGGGGTTGTACTGTTCATATATAATTAGTTTTATATATAAAAAAAATAAAATATTAATTTAACAAGTATAAATAAAATTCAAGATAAATTAACTTTAAATTATACAATATAAACACTAAGTCAAACAAACATAATCTCAAAAATAGAAAAAAAAAATCACAAGTTAATCAAAATAAAGAGGATTTTAAGGCCGGAACGGCACACCCGAAACGGTACCGAGACGTTCCGACCAGAATTTGGCCGGAATTTCCGGAACAGGCCAGAATTAAAATCGAGACAAAAACGACGTCGTTTCATCTTGGTTTTTTTAACGGAATGGAACGTTTCGGCCAATACGGAACGGAATTGACAACTTTGAAAGAAACTGGTGAATGTGATGTTTTCAAGAGGCTAAGAGCCTAATGTCGTGATGGGAAAATTGAGGAATCGGTGAACTTAGTGAAGGATATGAAGGAAAAGGGTTTATCTCTGGATGCTTGCTGTTATGATCCATTGATCGCTGCTTCTTGTAGAGAGGGGAAATTGGATATGGCAATCAAGTTTATGGATTACATGATCTCTGATGGGTTTTGCCAAATATTAACAATACACTAAGGGCCTGTTTGGGAGAGCTGTTGCGGTAGCTTTTCAAAGTGCTTTTCGTGCCGAAATACATCAAAATGATGTTTTTTTATTTTTAAAAATCATTTTTGACATCAGCACATCAAAATGATCTAAAAAAACCAAAATATATTCATTTAAAATGAAAAAAAAATTAAATTTCTGCGGCACGGCGTGCCAAACGGGCTCTAAAACATGTGGGGAAAGCATTGTAGTTTCCCACACATTTCATTGTGGATTGTTACAGTGCTTCCTTGCTATAGTGATATTCTAGAGTCTTATCTTATAACTTAAGTTTTAGGTGAGATGGTTTCTTAACATGGTATCAGAACCTTGTCGACCCAGTAGTCATGAGTTTGAATCTCATCATTTTCATTCTATTTGATAAAAAATCAAGCATAAGATTGAGTGGACATATATGTAAGTTTCAAGTTTAAAAGACTTTCACTTAAAAGAATATCTTATAAAATAATATAAATCATATTCTAAAACTTCATTTAACAATTTAAATTTTTAAAAGAAATAATTAGCAACCTACCAGACACAATCTAAGCCTTTGAACTAGCCTGCTACATTCTATCTTTAATGTCAGCAATATGGAGACGAGAGAGCAACATCACTGTTCTGTAAATAGTAATATGTGCAGAAGAATCTTTCCGTACTAACCGGGGATTTTTACAGAATCTTTCCGTACTAACCTGGTTACAAGCTTCAACGTTTATGCTTTGAACAAGTGCCCAAGTTTTCTTTCATTCGGTTGTTTCTTTTTTGCAGAAGAATACCTGAATTTTCTTATTATCTTATCAGGATGAAATCAAGATTGTCAATATCGTATTGATTGATTTTTTATTTTTTTAATTAGAACAAAATATTTTGGTTTTAGAGCATTTTGACATATTTTAACATGTTTTGGGGTTATAATGTTTATGTGTGTGTATGTATATATTAATTAAAAAAAATCACTTCAAATTCAAAAATAATTTTTTTTAGAATTGTGTACTTTAATATAAAAAAGACACAATAAAATGATTTTTCTGAATAAAATTATGAGCTATATAATATTACGAGAATGTCATCATCAATCTCGCATGATCATTGCATTCTCTGATTGTTCTGAATTTTAATATAATATATATAAATATGTCAAGAGACTCCTCATAAAATTTCATCTCAATCTAACAGTTGGATTAAGAGATATGATCGATGTTGTAAAATTATTCATTATTTTAAAAAAACACTATTTGGCGAAACGGAGCGGGTGGAATGAAATCGGAACGTTTCGGCTGAAAAATCTAGAACATGCCAAAATTTAAACTGAGATAAAAACAATACTGTTTTGTCCTATTTTTTTAACAAGTACAAAACATTTCAGTCGAAACAGAATGAAATAGATAACACTGGATGGAACTCAATAGAATCGAAGTCTTTAGTTCTATTTTTTTATCCAGTCAATTACCTTGTTACCTTAAAATGAATTAAAATGGTTCTGCTGATTACTGATGGAGAACAACTTGTTAAAAGGAATTGCATTGTCAATAAAAGCTAGTTTTCATTAGACCCGAAGCTTAAAATTCCTGGGCCTTTCTTGATAAAAATGACCTTTAAAGACATTCAAATGGATTGCCAGGGCAATATCAAGCCAGAGCATTCAGGCCTGTTTGGGAGAGCGGTTACGGTAGTTTTTCAAAGTACTTTTCGTGTCGAAATACATCAAAATGATGTTTTTTTATTTTTTAAAAATTATTTTTAATATCAGCACATCAAAATGATCTAAAAACACTAAAACATATTCATTTAAAATAAAAAATAAAATAAATTTTGAATTTCAGCAAAACGGTAGTTTGACCACAGTGCCAAACGGGCTCTCAGTAAATGTTAGAAGAGGATTGTTGCTTCTCCTCCGTTGACTTTTCATCTGCTGAATAGAAGGCCGGCCATTCATGGTTAAATGGACAGATTTTCAGAGCAGACGGCTCTCTTTTTTTTTTCCCAGTATGGTTCTTCTGGCAAATGTTAAATCTTGAATTTGAAAA
The DNA here is from genome assembly GCA_029204005.1 of Salix udensis. NCBI lineage: Eukaryota > Viridiplantae > Streptophyta > Magnoliopsida > Malpighiales > Salicaceae > Salix > Salix udensis. Next base: position 11,532,712 of record CM055037.1, read on the forward strand.
TAAGTTTGGAAAGACTTCGGAATTATAAAATAAACTAAAAGAGTTCAGTGGTGTTTCATTTTAGATTGTGAGATAAAACATAGTGTATTTTTGGGTTGATTCGATTAAATCGGTTCACCGATTTATTAATTTTTATAGTCTTTGATTTAATTTTGTTTTTTTCATTATTAACGCAATAATAATAATAATAGTAATAATAATAATTTTATTTTTTGTTCTTATTTACTCTTTCGTTAATTTTTTTGAGTTTTTTTTCTCGGAATAATTTAATAATTTTTATTATTTTTACAATAATAATAGTAATAATTTTAAATATTAAAACTTCAATGTTGCTATTGTTATAATAAAATGTATTAATCTATTTTATTATATTAAACTTTGCATGTATAGATATTATATTTTATTTCTAATTAACAAATTTTATTAATTATTTTAATCTCAATAGTTATAAAAATTGCTTTGCTGGCAATTTAACTAGTTGTATACTATTGTACGCTGACAAATCCGATGCACAAATCAAATAGTTCCTTTACTCCATTTGGCCTTGCATAGGAAATATCATTAACTTTCAGAACCATTAATCTGAGAGAGAAAAATGCAGGAGGAAATATAAACTAGCTAGTAAGGAAAAGTTCAGTTTGAAATTTGAATTACATGAACAAGTTTCAACACATCTAAATCCACAAAATTTGATAAATCTACTACTTGCCTTGCCTTACAAGGGAAACATAACATTTTTCATGTCCCATTTCTGCCACCAATGTTTCCAAGGTGATGATACATCATCACACTCCCAAAAGGGTCTTGTGGCTTGAGAAAACTGATCGAAAAATCAACTCAATATGGCATCAAGGCAACTGAGCTTCCATTGTTATTCTGTATAGTTTGACGTGAAATAGCTGGCTATCTCATTTTGCCAGAAAGAACTAGCATGAGTTTTGAATCTTCCATGCAATAATGATTTATCCAACATGGTTCTCTCTAAGAACCTTTCTTTCTATCAACTTCTGATGCAATTCATCCGCCTCTTCAACCATACCAGCATCAGCAACACTTTTAATTAAAGTAGAATAAATCTCTTCATCTGGCTTGTATCGACCTGAGACCATCATTTCCAGAACTTGTATTGCAGTATCTACCCTCTTATTTCTACATAATCCATTGATTACCATTCCGTAAGCACTACTATTGATCCTGTGGTCTCGCCTTCCCATCTCCCTCAATATCTCCACAGCATCCTCAACTTGATCTATCCAGCAAAACCCCCAAACCAGAGAACGATGGGTGATACCATCAGGAGCTATCCCTTTTTCTATCATTTGATTGTACAATTTCATTGCTTCATTCATATAGCCCCTTCTAGTCAGTCCATCAATGACAGTGTTGTAGGTTATTAACCCAGGAGAATAGTTGCTATCACTCAAGAGGACTAGTACTTGAAGGGCCTCATCTACCATTCCCTCTTTGCATAGAGCGGTAAGGAGAGTATTGTAAGTTATAATGTCAGGAGAACAATTTTCGGAAACCATTTGAACGAAAAAGTTTATTGCACGCTCCACAAGTCCACATTTGCACAACCCATTAATCATAATGTTGTAAGTAACCACAGTTGGAGGATGAGAGGTTTTTTTCATGATTGAAAGGATCTCATCTACTTCATCCCATAATCCACAGCTACAAAGAGAATGTAGAAGACTGTTATAAGTTATGGCATTGGGCTCCATCCCATGAGACAGAATGTTGTATATAATCAAAGCTGCATCCTCATACTTACCCTCTTTGGAAGCAAAATTAACCAATGAATTGTAGGTGACGAGATCTGGATAACAGCCCTCGATAGCCATATCTTCCAATACTTCCAAGGCCCGCGTAGTTCCACAATGCTTCCAGACTAGCTCGATGAGTATCGTGTAAGGTATTAGATAAGGAAGACATCCCCTCCTTAATTGCCCCTTCCAGAATTCCACAGCTTGATCAAATTTTCCGTCATCAAACAGGCTGCGGATTATTGTATTGTAAGTGATCACATCTGGGGGACAACCACTCAAGCTCATGTCTTCCAGCAGATCAATGGCAGATCTAAATTGTCTTCTCTTACAGAAACCTCCTACCATCATGTTGTATGTAATAACATCTGGAACCAAACCAGACATGACCATAGTTTTAAGAACCCTTGAAGCTCTTTCTATCCGACCGATTCTGATAAGGCCCCTTATCAAGTTTGTGGAACAAGTGGAGTTGGGAATTTGGTTTATCCGTGACATAATATCTATCAGCTTTGTTGCTTCCATCAAACTCCCATTTTTGCACAAATTCTGAAGAATTTCATTGTTCGTTTCCTCGTCATTTTCAACAAGGGGTCCATCAGCAAACAGAATTGAAGATCCATGATTCCTTGTGGTGGTCATTTCCACTCTAAATTCCCTCCCAGAACCTGACACATGACTTCCTACGCTCCAGTCATCTTGATCATTTTCCTCGACTCTATCAATGCTGACACTTTCCACTCCTCTACACTGTAAGGAAAACAAAGTTCTTCCAGACCTGAGAAATTCCTTCCCTTGCGAATACAACTGATTTCTGTAACTGCAATTCATTGAACAATTTAGATAAAAACTCGACCCCTTCAATGCTGAGCAAGTAACTACACCGAAACTCGGCCCTGCTTGATTAGAGCACCTTTGCAAGCCTTGCAAAGAATGAACCTCAACTATAGATTTCTGTGGGGAAACAGTAAAACCCATCTTGTTCCACCTGATTAATACAATTATCTCTGCGGTTTTGCAAGGACATACAAAACAAGCGTCCAATAACTAGCACCTTCTTTTTAATAGTTCATCAAAGAGAAGAGGCTTGGTTTCTTGCAAGAAAAGGACAATTGATCAGTTGCTTTAACTTTACACATTCATCAACAGGGAACTTTCTCCAAGATTTTATTGCCTACATTAGTTCAACAGTAAAAGTTAACATTAATAGCAACAAATAAAAAATCCCAAAAGAATAAAAGAATACAAGGACGGTAAACCAAGAATCTAACAACGAATAAATAACACAAGAAAATGAAGTATAATCAGAATGAAAATTCATCACACACTCGTTTGAAACAAAAAGTTAGTACTAGAACAAAATCACAACCATATCTGTTTTTATACAAGATTATATTAAAAAAGAATTAACAAGCAGCCTCAAAACATAAACCCCCCTCAGCTCCTTGTACTCTGATAATTCTAAAAAGAATCATAATCATTTCGAGTTCAGTGACAATACAACTTAACTACACATTAAACTGAAACAACAGCCATAACACACAAGCATACTGAGAGAGAGAGCCTTAACCACTAAAACCCCACAAAATGTAAGAGCCCATTACAGAATAGTAGCTTAAAAACCATTAAGATTGAAATTCTGATTGAATTTATCACATAAATCACAAACAAACCTTAAAAACTTAGTCTTGCAGTCTCCTTCTTGTAAGCTGTGACAGCAAGAGGCTTTCTTGTTTCGTCCAGTTTTGTTGATGATGTAGTCAGCACAAAAATAACGTTACTACCTAGGGTTTAATAATAACTGAAATTACAACTCGGTACTTGTTGTAGATAAATGTTTCATGTTAGTCCCTAGAATGAGTGGAAATTGCAAATTGACTGGTTATTTGCTGTTCTTTTTTACCCTTGTCACATTTAACACACACCCAATTTACTTTTTCATCATTTTCAAAATTATGATTTTTTTCTTTATTTTCCTAGTATATTCATGTTCAACTCATGATATGTTTTTTTAACATACCTTCACCATTATTGAGTTGGGAAGCTCATTAATTACACAGTCATGTAGAGAAGAAAAATTATAAGATACTATTGAGTATTTTTAACAATCGAAAAGGAAAAGGGATATTTTAATTTTAATCTTTTGTGTACTAAGAATAAATATAAAATTAATATAATAAAAAAATATATTCTTTAAAATTAATCTGAATATATTAAATAATTTAAGCTTTTCTTAAATTAAGAATGAGTAAATTTTCATATTCTTGAGTTTATTTCTGTCCTGAACAATGGGAAAAAAGAAAAGGGAGGGAGCAATTTTTTAAAAAGAGACTGAAGGATAAAATGGTAATTCTGATTATATACGAAAAAATTCGGCGTGGAGATAAGAATTCCTAGCGTGCTCATAGTCATAACATTTTCCGGTATACATAACACAAACAACACACCTCACTCTTCCCTTCGAATTTCCACAGCGCCACCACCACCACCTTCTCCTCCTTCCTTGTTAACGGCAAGCAAGAAACAGAGCAACAAAGCCTCGATTATTCTAAATAATCAAACTCCTAAACCACTGCTAATCCAATCTTCCCTTGTTAAATCTGTCACTGACTTCTTAAATGATGCAGCAGCAGCAGCAGACAGGGGACGGCCTCCCCGATCTGGCGCAACTCCAGTCCACCATGCACGCCATTGAGCTCGCCTGCTCTTCTATCCAGGTCCTCTCCTTTTTTCATTCTCATGTTTGTTCACTGATAATCTGCAAGAAAATAACACCTCAAATCAAAACAACGCTGTCACATTTCAAAAAATTAACACAAGAATTTTTTCAAGAGGTAATAGTAATAGGTTTAGTCAGGTTTATGTTTAATATCTGACTGAACGCCGTCGTTTTTAGTAATCTGTATCACAACTTTATTGGCGATCAACATTAGTTGTTGTTGATGTTAATCAGTGATTTATTTGTTGTTAGTTATTTGCATAAACACGTGAATCGTTGTTTGGCGTTTGTTAACTGTTTAACTTGTATGTATGCATGGCGTTTGTTGACTGTTTACCTTGTATGTATGTATGGCAGATGCATATAAATCCAGCGGCAGCCGAGGCGACCATTCTGTCACTGAATCAGTCGTCTCAGCCTTACAAGGCATGCCAATTTATTCTTGGTAAGTGTGCTGCTGTAGTTGTTGATTTTTATCTTGTTGAAGGTTTTGGAAGATATATGAATGGATGATTGGTATTATTAAAGTTTCAATACTAAAATCAGATGTGATGTTCTTGATGGTTTTAACTTCTATGTATCAGAGAATTCTCAAATGGGAATGGCGAAGTTTCAAGCGGCTGCTGCAATTCGCGATGCAGCTATTAGGGAATGGAGTCTCCTTACGAGTGATGACAAGAGAAGCTTGATAAGGTAATTCTGTGATATTGAAAAGTTATGTGACTTGGTTGTATTTTCTTTCTGCGATATTGCAAAGTTATGTGGCATTGGTTGTATTTTCTTTTAGATATTAAGTCTGTGGAAGCATGAGTTCATACGTTATTGTAATTTTCTGGAGCACACTACACATTTTATGTGGAGATTTTGATATATCATGGCTTGCTTACATGAGTATTTTATCTTTGGTTATTGATCATGGTTTTGATGGGCGTGCTTTTGCTTGCAGTTTTTGCTTGTGCTATGTTATGCAACATGCTGGTTCGCCAGAGGGCTATGTCCTAGCTAAGGTTTCTTCCGTGGCTGCTCAATTGATGAAAAGGGGCTGGTAAAGTTACATGTTTGCATCTTTAAATGCTGAATAGAAAAATGTAATGTGTGCAGATGGACACTTAAGTGGCAACAAGTGTATTTTACTTGTGATATTGATGCTCCATGTTTCATAATCACAGACCATGAGACTTGTCATGGAAAGTTCACGTGCCATGGAATGCTATGCATTAACAATGTGCTTTGTGTGATAGTTTTATGGTTTGGAGTGCAGTCTGCTCTATCTTGCCTGTGATATTACTGCCTCACATTCCATTGATGTAGGCAATAACCTGGACAAATATTGAAGATGGCATGGTTTGTACGAGAGTTATGTGGTACATGAAATATAAAGTTTGTGATTTTCAAGATGTTGTTGCCAACCAGTCTTATTAACATAGCAGAGCAATATAAAATTATCTATGGCTGTCTTGAATTAATGCAGATCCAATCAATGTAAGTGGATAATTAGCCTTTGGCTGAGTAATGGCACATATGTCCATTTGCCAATTATTTTTTAAAAATAAAACAAAAGAGGCTGGAGGAATCCACTGTCTGGGAGTAGTATTTTGTTTTGGAGAATGGTGAAGCATGCCTATTATCTTAATGACTGTGTGATGTGGTGGATGTGGCAGCAGCAATCATGATTAAGGTGATAGTGAAAAAGTAATGATGTTAAATTGTACTTACTGATGACTCTGGTGATGTGGTGGATGTGGCAGCAGCAATCATGGTTAAAGTGACCGTGAAAGTAATGGTGTTAATTTATACTTACTGAAAAAGTATGGATGATTTGGCAAAGCAGAGTGCAAATTTTACTTATATAAAGAGTGGATGCCTATATATGTTTTTGAAGATGCTGAAAATTTGAGCTGAGCTATGTTGAAAAGATGTCATCTGTTAGTTCCATACTAGTTTCTAGGACAACTATTGTGGTCAATCATTATGGTTTGGTGATGGTAGCTATCAGTTCTAGTTTTACTAAGATTTGAGGGTCTTTGAAATTTTATTTCTAGTGTTGTACTTCAGTGATGTGATTTATAAATGAATTTATTACAAGTTTTGATGTATTAGTATTATCTATTAAGATAACCAATAGAAAGTTAAGCATTAAAAAGAAATTAAGTACTAGTTTGGAAGTGAAGTTTAGTTATGTTGAGCTGTCATGAATTATTATTATTTTATTTTTTTACTTTTAATTGAATGCATAATAGGCTGGTGGGATTACATTTGCATTATGTGTTTTTTGCTTCAGTTGTAACTTTTCTTTCCTTGTTAGTGCTTGGTGCTAGTTTGATGTGGATTTGGAGAAACTTTGTGAAGCTTAAGTCTAAGAATTCCCTAATATAGTGAAGCACTTTGTCAATCTTGCCAATTTTTGTTGTGAGGAATTGATAGTCTTTATTAATTTATCATTATTTTGTTTTTGATTGTGGCTAAGTTAATATCTTGGGAGTAATGATGGAAAATAATTTGTATACAGGATCGATTTTACAGCTGCTGAGAAGGAGACCTTTTTTTATCAGGTATTGCAGCTGTTTAATATTCTTCCCTTCAAAACTTGTTTAGTATTACATGCTTCATTTTGGTCAGCCTTGTCTTACTCTTTTTTCCTTGTTGGTTTGAGGAAATACTCATTGTTGCTTTGCACCTCTCTCTTTGTGCCAACAAGATTTTCCCCTTTTTCACAGAAGTAACCTGCTCTTCTTAAATGTCTCTTTGTATTGAACATCATCTCGAAATGTTAGGTGCATTCATACAGATGAGAAATTTTATTTTCCAAAGGCATCTAATTTTTCTTATTTGTCATTGAACTGTAACATTACTGAAATTCATCTCCTACAGTGTAAAATTATACTAGATTGCTCTGCTATTAATTAACACTTAAATAAGTAAGGGTTGTCTCTATGGGCTTATGAAAATGACGAGTTCCCATTGGTGACTGTCAAAAATTTGCTATAGGTTAATTAATTAGCAACTGAACTCAACAGAAGAGGAAATGCATGTTCATGGACACATTAAATCTGTTATTCTTAACATATTAAAATTAAAGGAGGATACCTTTTCTGACCATTTCCATTGCCCATATACCAGCATAAGCCATTCATTGATTACCCCTAGATATTAGCAAAACCAATGTTTTCTTCTTTTTTTTGTTATCTTTACGCTTTTTGTGATGAAATTTTCTTCAATGGCATACCAGTTGTTGCAAGCACACCCACTTCAGCATGCAAATACACATGTAAATTGAGTGCATGCTCATGGATATTCTGCTTGTTTGTCTAACAATTTTTCATCTGCAGATAAACCAGGCTATTCTTGGCATTCATGGTGTAGATGTGCAATTCTCTGGAGTCAATTTTCTAGAATCTATGGTACATACTTTTCTCATTTTTTTTTCATTGTATGAGCATGTTGTTTCTGACTGGAATCTGCTTTATTTTATTAACCTGTTGCCAAAATCTGGGACTAACATTTCGTCCATTGCAGGTATCAGAATTCTCACCTTCTACTTCAACTGCCATGGGCCTTCCCAGGGAATTTCATGAGCAATGCCGTATGTTGTTAGAAAAAGACTATGTCAAGGTTCTCCCCATCCTGCTTAATTCTATGATATTCTTCTATCTATTAACATGTGGAGTTTTCCCTGATACAATGATATTTGTGCATAGGATTCTTTCTTCTTATTGTCTTCCTTGTTCAGACATATTCTTAATTGTTGTTTTGCTACCTTTTGAATCATAGACATTCTATTGCTGGGCACAAAATGCTGCTGTAAGTGTCACAAGGAGAATAACTGACTCCAATACTGAAGTACCCGAGGTTAAGGTTTGCACTGCAGCACTGCGTCTCATGCTTCAAATCCTGAACTGGGATTTCCGGTACAACACAACTGGCACAAAAGGTGGAAGAAATGTTTTTTCACCTGGAGTTAGAGCTCACAGCTCACCCAAGAAGTCTGACTGCACCATAGTGCAGGTAACAAATTTATAATCTCAAAGTTTCCATGGTTGGTATGTTTTGTTTTGTTCATAATTATATTACAGAAAAACTTGGGTGCAAGGCTCACGTTGTGAATCTACCATTAGGGTCATATCTATTAAGATCACATTTAATGATTCATTGATTGTCAATCTATACTTCTTGTAGCCAGGTCCTGCATGGCATGATGTTCTGATTTCAAGTGGCCATGTTGGGTGGCTCCTGGGCTTATATGCAACTCTAAGGGAGAAGTTTTCTCATGGTGGCTACTGGCTTGATTGTCCTCTTGCAGTCTCTGCTCGGAAACTTATCATACAGTTCTGCTCCTTGACAGGAACTATTTTCCTTTCTGGTTAGTATTATTTCTCTTAACATTACCTTTTTTTATTAGATGATTTAATTCTATGATGCTAATAATCTCTTGATGTTTGCTTTGGTTTAATTAGTAACTATGAGGTTCCTATGCTAAAATGGTAAGCATATTGCTAATTGTTGAGTTTTTTCCTTAGTTACTGTTCTTACCAAAGAACTTGTTGACAAGAGGTTTAAGATGGAAATTTTGATGCATGCCTTTTCCTCTTACTCCTCCAAATAAAGCTAATTCCTCTGGTCTGTCCAGACAAGTACCTATATTCAACTTTCACCATCCTTCTTGAGCCAATGACCAAGGGGAATTTTTCAACTAAAATGTAGCTCTAGCCCCATAAGCGACCTCTATCCCAAAATTGTACTACCCTGAATTTTAAATAGATTCTCCCTCTTTGTTGAAACAAGCAGATTGCCATGCCCGTAGCTACTCTTAACATTTCATGTAAAGTTCAAATGAATTTCTAAAACTTTTAGATGGTCTGCTAGTGTGACCTTTAGTTTTGGAAATGAAACAGTAGATTGGTGATTATGATGATTGTTTCCATGGTTGGATTATTTCAACAATGAAAGTTGGACTTAGTTGGAAAGTTTTTCAATGATGGTAACAGGAATTATAATTAGAAGAGTATTGAAATTAGATTGAGAAAAAAATGGAGTTCATTCATGAGATTGGATGGGGTAAAAGCTGCAAACTTTTTCACAGTTGCATATGTGTGCAATACCAGCATTGATTACTGGACTGTCAGAACAAATAAAATTGCTTGCACATTCAATTTTATTTTATTTTGCAACGCCTTTAGATTTTTGATGTGAGAGAAGCTCTTTGTTCTTTCCTGCTGAGGAATGGACTGATCAATTAATAGACATGCTAAGTATTCTTCTCAATAGTGCAGATGATGGACAAATGCAAGAGCATCATTTGCTGCAACTGCTTTCTGGGATAATTCAGTGGATTGATCCCCCTGATGCTGTTTCACAAGCAATTGAAGATGGGAAAAGTGAAAGGTTATTTTCCTACATATTATTCGCTTTCAATCACCTGTTTTGCTTCCTGCAAAGTGTCACATTTATTCTGATTGTTTCAGTGAGTTGCTTGATGGATGCCGTGCACTTTTATCTATCGCAACTGTCACAAACCCTATTGTATTAGACAATCTGTTAAAATCCATAAGGTCAGTGGCATAATTATATCCTGTATTAGCACTTCCACTTCTTAGATCTCTTTTGGATTGGTGATATGCTATTTCTTCTGTGTTTTGTATATTTGGCAAGCATTGCATCATGCCATGTAGTCTTTAAATAATTGATTTTTTTTGGCTCAATGTTCAGGCCCTTTGGCACTCTTGCCTTTTTATCCACCTTGATGTGTCAAGTTGTCAAAGTCCTTTTGACTAGAAACTGTGAGGAGGGGACATGGAGCTGGGATGCACGTGATATCCTGCTAGATACCTGGACCATCTTACTTGTGGTATATCTGTTAGTTTGTTCTTGTGAAATTATGTCTGTGATTAAAGGACCACTTTTGCCATCCATCAACTCGTTCATCATTGCTTTATTGAGAATTGCATGTTTAGGTTTGTTATGGTTCCAAATTTTATGTATTGTTTGCTTTTGCTGGTTGTGGTTACTTCTGTTTTTTAGCATAAGGTACTCTTATCTTTGTAAAATCATTTGTTCTTGCCATCAAACTTAGCATTAGTTTGTCTTGTTATTCTTCTTAGGATAGTACTGGTGGCACAGTGTTGCTTCCACCTGAAGGGATCAATGCTGCAGCCAATCTTTTTGCCTTGATTGTAGACTCCGAGCTAAAAGGTAATAATTGAGATTTTTAATGTTTGTCTTACTGATTTATTGACTTTTTGATTCATTCATCTTTTTTAGAACCGGTTAAAATAACTATCTTTGCCTGCACAGTGGCTTCTGCATCATCGATGAGTGGTGATGATGATGATGATGACCTGTACTACCTTCAAGCATCCATTATTGGTATGGGAAAAGGTTTCTAAATATTAAGTGTGTGGATTCACTTTAAATTATCCATCATTTTGATTACTATTGAAATGTTTGTTTTATATTTTTCATTTTTTCCCTTGATTGATATCCCTCTGTCGTCGTTACATGTCATGCAGCCATGGATGAAAGGTTAAGTTCTTATGCGTTTATTGCAAGAGCAGCAATTGATGTTGCGATTCCCTTACTCACGAGTCAGTTTTCTGAGCGATTTGCCATGCTTCATCAGGTACTCTTGATTATTATATTTGAAGAATATTTGTTATGGAACCTTTTTTTTCCGTGCATCATTGGGAGGAATGATGAGTTTCTTTTGAACTTAAAATATATCATTTTACATTAGTCATCACTCATTTGCTTTGCACTCATTTGGTCCACTTATGGATTGAATGTTTCTGATAGATCACCAGGACTTGTACTTGTAAAACATTGGAATTTTTAGCCCAGGTTTATACTGACTTACTTTTGTTCTTTCAAAGCTTGTCAAGATTTGATAAAATGACACCTCATCAATTTATTTGTCAATACAATGTATTCTTCTTTATCAAGTTATAGGTTGGTTTCTTTGATTTGAGATTTAGAAATAAAAATTGAAACTTTTCTAGCATGTAGCACTAAAAATATTTTCCTAGGCAGGCCATAAAGAAAAAAGAGCAATAATTTCTTCTTTAGTAATTAATGATGCTTTTGCTTACATCTCATGTTCTTAACTTTGTAGGGCAGGGGTACTGTTGATCCAACTCGAACTTTGGAGGAACTTTACTCGTTGCTGTTAATAACTGGGCATGTACTTGCAGATGAAGGAGAGGGAGAAACACCCCTGGTACTTGGTTACTTCATGTGCTTAGTTCTAGGCTTTGTTTAGCATAAATGAGTAATATAATGCTTCACATGTAGCATGTTTTCCCCCCTTAAATACTCTGAAATTTACATAAAGGTGCTTGCATTCCCAACCAGGATCTCATTTTGTATTATCTTATTGATTGCTCATTTTGTAAGAGATGAGAGATTGCTATTCTATGTCTACTCTGTAATCTTTGAATAAGTAAACTTTTGATGAGAAAATAAATACATGAATTAACATAATAAGCTAGTATGAATTTTTCAATATGAGCTTCAGTCTTCCGAAGGAAAAATATGGGATGAGACTCCTTGGGTCTAGTCAAAAGATATAAAATAATGTAAGTGCCTTTGTCAACGGCAGCTTCCCCTTTCCTCAAATGTTTTTTTTTTTGATACAGAAAGATATCACTGTTTGCTTGTTTAAGAGAGACTTCCATTGGATATCTCTTTTCTTGTCCTCTTTATTTTATAAGGGTATTTGTGTTAGTATCACCACTTTTTAAGCAAAATAGTTTCCAGGCCACTTTTGAAATATTGTCTCTGTGTGTCTGTTAGTTGGTATTCTAGACCTGTTATGTTGCTTGTATTACAAACCAATCTTGTGACTTAACATTCTAATTATGGGACACATTGTTTTGTGTTAATTAGGTGCCTAACACAATACAGACTCATTTTCTGGACACGGTGGAAGCAGATAAGCATCCTGTCGTGGTACTCTCCATGTAAGTTTTTTACTTTGCATTCATGAAAAAGTACTGGATATGTCAAATCCAAGTAGGTTCAAAACTGTTTTTTAAAAACTTCTGCAATTTTGATTTGCAAGAAGGAACCTAAGGGAAGAAGAGGAAGAGGAATTGCTTACTGCTGCCTGAATGCATGCCCTGTAGCTTATTTTACAGATTTCTTACTAAATCTTTTCCTCTATGCAATTGAAGGATGCAACACATTCACTGTTTCGCTTAATGCAGTTCAATCATAAAATTTGCCCAGCAAAGTTTAGATCCAGAAATGAGAGCTTCGGTTTTCAGTCCCCGGCTCATGGAGGTAGTGAGGTTCATTTTGTCCCAAGTTACTTTCAGCTTTCTGTTTTTTTGGATTTTAGTTCCTTTATGCATTATCATTATTGGTACGGATACATTGTATCTGTCTATAATGATGTATGATTTGTAGTCATGAAAACAAGTTTTATTTTTAAGGTGCAAGATACATGTACTCATTGGGTTATTTTTGGTCAACTATGCTCAATTCTAGCTTTGTCAACTGGGCATATTCTTAGTATGTGGTCAGCATACATATTTAACCACAGGCATTTAGTGAGGTTCATTTTGTCCCACGTTACTTTCCAGCTTTCTGTTTTTTGGACTTTAGCTCCTTTATGCATTATCATTATAGGTATGGATACATTGTTTCCGTCCATAATGATATATGAATAATAGTCTTGATCTCCATAAAATAAACTAGACATCCCTATTTATTTTAGTACTAAAATCTTTTATAGGAAATGATTCCTAATTAAAACTTACTTAACGAATAGAATCAATCCAGCATTAAAATTTCTAAATAGTAAAATACTAGTTAAATTAAAAGTCCTATGCTAAGTAGGAAATAGTTAATTAAAATCCAAAATTAACTAGAAAAATATTTAAAATAGGAAAGCATCAACTTCAAACTTATTTTAGCTGTTTTCGGGTTTCTTTGTGGTCTTCTTTTCAGGCTTGATCTTTTCAATATGGTCCATAAACTTCTAGGATAATTGTTCTATGTCAGTCTTCCTTACTTGAGAAAAACTCATTCTCGAGTTACTTGTTAGAAACTGAACTTTTCAACTCCAAATGAACAAATACTTCAAATATAATATTATAACTAATTTATTCACAAAGTAGCATGTCTTTGACATATGAACCTCAAAATTTAGTTTATAGTGCGTGTATAATAAGAAAAAATCAATATTTGATATTATACTTTATGTTCCTATGCAATCCACTTGTAGATTCTTTCTACTTGTTTCTACTTCAAACTTGAGTTCATCATATATACCTCTTCTTCATCATCTCCATCAAGTTTGCACAAAACTTCGTCGTCATCAAAAGATTCTTGCTCTTACCAACCTTCAATCACATTGATCAATTTGTCTTTTGGGTTGTGGTTGTTTGTCTTGATTTGACAAGGTCCTATTGTCTCCATCAAGTTTATCTTCACCAACACCCTTCACATAGACAAGTGGTTGTCTAGATGGAATTTTAGGAATAAATCTAAGGTAAGGTCAACCCTTAGGTAAGTCTTCAAACACGATACTCTTCTCATTGCAATTCCTATTTATGCCTCCCATTAGCCAAAATAGATATTCTTCATCGTATGAATACTCGTAGTATATTGGCAATGAGGATTTGCACAAACTGGTTCAATAACAAGCTGACAACAAACTTCATCCCCGACGCGTGCCTCTCTTCTTCCCGGCTCATGTTTGTGCGCAACCCTAATGCCTCAAGCCTAGTTGGGTCATCAACTCTAGTATTGATGTCGTCAAACCCAGTTTGCATTCACCTCTCTAAAGCTAAAGTTGTTATTGCTATTAAATGATGATCTAGCTAATTTTAAATAGCTTGCATCCCCTGATCAACACGACGAAGATGGTTGCCACCAACTGCTTCATGATTCTCTTCACGATTTGCCATCGATCCAGATGTCGACCGTCTTTGTTACCACCTGACATAAAAAATAAAACTAGAGTTCTCAAGCTCTAAAGTTGCAAATCAAATTATACATAAATGTAGAGAAAATTTTGTGATATCTTTATTGAATATGAATAGGTCTTGATTTCCATAAAATAAACTAGACATCCACATTTATATTAGTAAAAGGAAAGGATTTCTAATTAAAACTCTTCTAACTATTATAACTCATCTCGTATTAGGATTTTTAAAATAGTAAAATCTGGTTAAGTTAATAGTTCTAAGCTAATTTGGAAATAAATAATTAAAATTCAAAATTAACCAGGAAAATAATCAAAATAGAAAAACATTAACTTCAGGCTCTATATTGGACTTCTTCTCAAGCCTTGTCTTGTCAATGTTGTCCATAAACTTTTGGAATACCTGTTCTACGTCATTTATTATCCTCGAAGTTATCCTCTTAGTTTTTTGATTGTTGTGCGTCTCATAATGAGTAGGAGATGTGAGTGAACTTTTACTTTCTGTAATTATCTCACCCAAACATGATTTAGGATTAACTATTTTAGCCGATATTTTGTGTAGGCTGTTATATGGTTTCTTGCAAGATGGTCTCGTACATTTCTATTGTCAGAAGAAATTAGAGACAGCACCCTCAATTCAGGGTATCAGCAGCAGCAGCAACACTCCAAAAAAGCTTTGCTCGGCTTTTTTGGAGAAAATTACCAGGGAAAATTTGTGCTTGACATTATTGTTCGCATCTCAGTGACTACTCTCTTGTCTTATCCCGGGGAGAAGGATTTGCAGGTACAAGTTATGGGAATTTATGTTTTGTCATTTGTGCTTGTTCTACATCCCTTGATCTTAACTCCCTTGTGTTTATTTATTTTTTCTCAACTTTCACGATCTAACAGGGTAGCCATTTTTCCATCCCCTATGCTTGATTAGTTGCCAACCCAAGCTTCATCTTTGGATATTTGTTTCCAAGTTATTACAAACTGGACATAGTGTATCATTGTCTATTGTTTATTTGGTACTTTTTATTATAGAAATACAATTTTGTATCCAAATCATAGATTGAACTTCATATATTTGGTGGTTGTATTCAAATTATGTTTTGCTACATGAAGACATTGTTGACTTTTTCTTAGTGTACTTGCCAAACTGATCTGTATATTGCTTCTGATTCTACGAACAAAATCCTACATTCACAACGTAGGGCACTTACATGCACTCAGATTCTTGTAAATTGTTATCTAATGCTGAAATTGTTGTGCTGAAAAAAATAATTCCCATAATGTTTATATAATTTGAGATATTCTTAGTTGATTTCTGTTTAAGAGTTCTTGAATCCATTGTCTTCTTATAACTATATATTGGCATTAGGTAAGAGCATAGAAGGCCTTTGAGTTATATTTTCTCATGATCTTCTTAGAATAAAAATGGCATTTTTTTGTAAAGGTTTTGAACTCTGGATGAATTCAGCCTAGCTAATGTAAACTTATCTAGTAGAAATCCATAGTTCCATTTCCATCCCTTTCGGTTACCTGAAGAATCACATTGACATATTAATAGCATTAGGAACCTCCCCCCGGTAGTTTCAGCCCTTTGATAATCCATGGGCCATGTTAGTTGTGATGTTCCTTGATAATGCTCTTTGTTCACATGTAACAGGAGTTGACCTGCTCCAAACTACTTCATGCTCTTGTTCGGCGAAAAAATATTTGTGGTCAACTTGTTCAACTGGTATGTGTTTAAAATATTTAGAATAGCTTAAATATCAATATCGATCATAGTGATCTCTTTTAATGATATTCAGCCTCGTAACTATAGGCTGGCTACCTTCTTACATTTTTCTAGCTGCATTTTTTCCTTTATTAGTATTATCAATGAATCAAGATAAATGGTCAGAATGGTACATCTATCATTAATATGACATTCTTTTGGAAATCTTGAAGTAAATATCTGAAGAACCTTATGTTAGAATAGGATGCAATGTATTGGAGTTTATTTATTTATTTATTTCAAGCAGCATTTAAATTACTGTTATTTGATCCGTTTCATTTCAAAAAAAATTATAGGACTCGTGGCGTGAACTAGCAAATGCATTTGCAAATGAACAAACTTTTTTCGTGTTAAATTCTTCTAATCAGGTGAGTTTCAAATGTTGTTATCTGCTATTTTATTCTTATTGTCTGCAGTTTTAACTATAAGTTATTTTTCTCTTTAGCGTTCACTGGCTCAAACACTGGTTCTCTCTGCTTCTGGAATGGGTAATTCAGGAGCTTCAAATCAGTGAGTCTTCTGAATGTTAATTATTATTATTATTATTATTATTATTATTATTATTATTATTATTATTATTCTTATTATTATTATTATTATTATTATTATTATTTTCTGATGTCTGTGTATCCTCTTATTATAGATATGTAAGGAACCTTATGGGTCATATGACAAAGTATCTGGTGGAACTATCTAACAAGAGGGACCTCAAAAATGTTGCTCAACAACCAGACGTCATCCTACAAGTAAACATTGAGTCTTTCTATTCACTGTAATTGTTTTTCCTAGAAGGACACTCATTTTCTAATAACATTAGGTGAGTATCTTGTTGGAGCGTCTACGTGGAGCTGCCAGTGCATCTGAACCTCGAACACAGAGAGCTCTTTATGAGATGGGACTCTCTGTGATGAACCCGATTTTGGTTCTTCTTGAAGTGTACAAACATGAGGTACCATAACATATCAGTCTAATGACTGCATATTCTCTTCCAAAAGCTCATTGATAACCCATTTTTATATCTCCTAGTATCCAATTCCTAGTTTCACCTCCTTAACTACCTTAAACTTTATTTTCTTAAAGTGCATAATTTTTAGACAAAGATGTTGATTGATTGCCTGACTGTTCTGTTCATCCCATCTTCAGTGTGTCACAAACTTTGTTTGATGAATGTAGCACATTGAGTTCATAATGGATTTACTTTTAAGGAACATGTTGCTTATTCCGTTTTGGTTTTCTTACATGATGTTCATCATTACCTGCTGTAATTTCTTGGCACTAATCTCGGTTTATCTTTTAGTCTGCAGTTGTTTATCTGCTACTCAAATTTGTTGTTGATTTGGTGGATGGCCAAATTTCGTACCTGGAATCCCAAGAAACTGCTGTTGTAGTTGATTTCTGCATGCGTTTGCTTCAACTTTACTCATCTCACAATATTGGCAAGGTACATTTCATGATTACCTGGTGTCTGATTAAGGTTATTCATGCTAATTCAGAAAAAAATAATGGTGGAAAAATCTCTTCCCCTTCCATCTTCATGGAATGATCATTTTCTCATAAAACTGCCATTAACTTGCCTCTGGACATCCAAGGCTGTGGGTAGAATTTACTTTCCTAGGATGCTTTTGGTTGGATTCTTGTATGAAAGATGTCTCTGGCTTGGGCTGAAAGCTCTAGACCATGTTCATCAACATAAACAAATGGAACAACAATTTATTCTCTTGCTCCTATTCTTTTTCTTTTTGGTTGGTTCTTTTCTGGCTTGGGCATGACCTTTGTTTTGTATGCATTAAATACTCTTTTATAAATCAATGTTGAAGACAGAGTCAACTCATCCCCAACTCAGACATTTTTGCCATTTCCACTTGGCCTATGGATCCACTCCAAGTCCAACAACACTTGTATTTGTGGACCTAACTTAGATAGCAATTTACCTACTCCAGGACAAGGACATGTAATGGGTTAAGTGTAAATCTTGTGCTTTCATGATAATTTGCTACTTAGTTAATGAAGGTGTTAGTGCTGTGCTATTTAATGATATCGCTGAAAATCTGCAATATAGAATAAGAGGTCTACCTTTCATGACTTGCTACCATAATGACAAAATGGTTCTTGATATTGCAACTGCAATTCATACTATGGAATCGATTTGATTCTTGGCAACAAAATTGAATTGCCATTAAAGTAACGAAAAGTGCCAATACTCAATTAACACCTTGTTCCCTCCCCTGGAGAGGTCTCGGGTTCCAGCCTAAAAATTGGACAAGAAATTTGCTTGTCAATGCTAAAATTTGTTAGCTTATTTACTTTGTAAGCTTCATTTTGTTGCTCATATAAGAGAGGTTGAATCATAGACTGTGTGCACATCATGCCTCATAAAATCATTCATGTAGCTGAAGTCTCCTATTTTCAAATTTAGAAGTAAACACTATACGTCAAGGAACCATTTTACCTAAAAGCTTAAGTTGTTAGGTGAGGCCCCAAGATATGATTTATATTATTCTCTAACACTATCTAGAGGTAGCAGGCATGTTTTCTTATTAATGTTTAACTATGTTTTATCCGGGTTTTGAACTCTCTAATGTACTGATATATTTTGTTCTGAATTCTTATACCCATCCATCAATATATAATTTTTCCACGTGCTTCTTCTTTTTAATGTTACATTTGTAATTCATTGTGGATAAGATGCAATTTTTCTCTTTCATTAACCCCCAACTCCCATCATTGTTTTGCAGATATCATTGAGTCTTTCAAGTAGCTTGCTTAGTGAGGCAGAAACTGAGCAGTATAAAGATTTACGTGCTCTTCTTCAGCTTCTCTCTAGTCTTTGTTCAAAAGATCTGGTACCTTTTCTTCTTAATTTTTTTGACTGGGATGAAAATTTGACCATTTCATAGCTTATTAAGAATTTATGAATATTGCAGGTTGACTTTTCATCAGATTCAATTGAGACACAGGGGACAAATATATCTGAGGTAAGCTTGTCCTGCAGTTTGAGTATAAATATCATGCACTTGGTTTCTCATGCATCGGTCTTGCAGGTGGTCTACTTCGGACTTCACATAGTTACCCCTCTGATCTCTTTGGACTTGCTGAAGTACCCTAAGCTTTGCCACGATGTAAGTATTTTATAGATCATGAGATATAAAGCTCCATTTTGATCATTGTTAACTTAAGATGGTCCATGACTGTGCAGTACTTCTCGCTACTGTCGCATTTGTTGGAGGTGTATCCTGAAACAGTTGCCCAACTGAACAAAGAAGCTTTTGGGCGTGTGCTTGGGACCCTTGATTTTGGTCTTCGCCATCAGGTAACTAATGATCCTCTTTTCTTTTTGTGTTTGTGTGTGCTTGTGATGTAGAACTAGGATGGAATAGAAAAGGGATAGAAACTTCTTGAAAACATAAGAAACTACCCTGTTGAATCCACAAGAACAACGGATTCTGAAACTCAACTTTATTCTGTCAGAGAATATGTGTGCTTACATGGCACACCAAAGCCGTAAACACACTTGTAGTGAAATCATACTTGATTGGAATATTATGAATTACAAACAGAAAGCTTTCAAAAAAATCGACAACAATGTCCAGTTGATGAATTTACAATTAACTGAAAACAGCAATGCCTCTCATTGTGCCAGCTCTCCATTTGGGATAACAAGTGCTTGTTTTTGTTGCATATCATGTCCATATGTTGTCAAGTCCTTTACTTTAAATAGATTAGTGCATCTTGTTGGAATATGACACAAGTTGGATTGGTATAGAACCTGAATGAAAGATAGACTTCATTGCCCTAGTTTTGCTCTACAATTGTGTTTGTGTGAATTTGGCACCATATATGCTGTATGCATAGCCAACAAGTTTCTTATTAACTGATGACAAGGTATAGCCTTCACACCCTCCATCCACCTACTTTCTGTGCCAGGAAATTCTTCATAAATCTTCGAAGCCATAACTTTTCCATTGGTGGTACAGGACACAGAAGTAGTTAATATGTGCCTGAGCGCTCTGAAAGCTCTTGCTTCCTACCACTATAAGGAGACAGGTGCTGGCAAAACAGGCTTAGGCTCACATGCCAGTGGTGTGGAAGATTCAAGTGGGAATATGCAGGAAGGCATTTTGAGTAGATTCCTTCAATTGTTAATGCAATTACTCCTTTTTGAGGATTACAGGTAATTGGCTTGCTTAATGTACAATGTTAAAAGGAAAAATTATTTGTGTTGCATTGAATAAAAGAAATAGGTCAGAATTGTCAACACTTGCAAAACATGTTTGACAATCATTTTACTTCCTTGCAATGCTTGATATCATAGTCTGAAGTTCTTCTGTTTGTGTTTCCAGTCCGGATCTGGTCGGTCCCGCGGCAGATGCTCTGTTTCCGTTGATTCTTTGTGAACAAGTTCTTTACCAGGTATTTTTCGACACAATTTCAATGTTCCATTTCATTATGACCCAAACTGTTATCACATTCCAGCAAGCATTACCACAATTATGTCTCAGTATTGAATGGTTGGCATTTTCATTTCATGGTCTCCTCCTTATACTAGCTACAAACTAGTCTCTTATCTCGATAATACTTGAACTATTTTCTCTTTAGTGGACGGAAAGATTAGAAGGCGATTTAGTTGCTTATAATTATGAAATTCTGGATCAAATAGTCTTGACTTGTTGATTTTACATCAAGTCCATACTTGGTGATATTACAGCTATAGCACTTTGTGATTGACTGCTTTGGTAACCTTTGGGAAATAACAGCTCATCTCTCATTCTTTCAGAGGAGAGTGAATGTTGCAAAATTATCTCCACTCAAAATTTTCCTTAGCGTGAACAATTTTATGGAAGGCAAAATTATAATCTCATCACTCCAAGATCTCTTAGATCCCCCTTTCCACCCCGTAACACTTGCAGGCAACACAGATTTATGTCCGGCGATGTCTGTGGTTGCAACGAGAAGGGGGGGGACTGCAAGAAGTGTGCGCATTTGCTTCAGTGTTGTTGGAATGTCTGTCTAAAAATTTAAAGAGTTGCTAACACCTTTTCCCATATGGTGGCTAAACTCGCAATGCATACACAAACTTTTCATGAAATGTCAGTCAGACAAATCTTCATCTGCTAGTTAATATGGGGCATGTAATGACTGAAAGAGCTGGATAAGAAGCTTCCACGTGGTAAATATTGCTTCTTTCTGATCAAAGGACATATTCGCAGGGAGCATGTTTAGTTTGAGGAATTGTCTGTAGAAGTCATGTTCGCTAGTGTTAAAAATATTAAGCTCTTTAAATATTTCACAAGAATGGTAATAGAACAGTGATTAATTGCATCAATTGCACCCTTTCCCCCAAAGAACAAACAAGTTTCGAATCAGTGTGTTTTTGGTTGCAGAAATTAGCCAGTGAGCTTATAGAGAGGCAAACAAATCCAACATTGAGATCAAGGATGGCAAGCGCATTGCAGTCCCTCACAAGTGCCAATCAGCTTTCATCCGCTCTAGATCGCATGAATTACCAAAGATTCAGGAAGAATATGAACAATTTTTTGATCGAGGTTCGTGGATTCTTGCGGACAATGTGATTCGCGGCCCCGTCCCGTAAATGTAAGCAAAATATTCTGGTTTTCTTATTCTTTGCATTGTTTTCACATGAACTAGATTTTGGAATCAAAAGGGAAATCCCAGTTTCAATGCTCAGTATAGTCAGTTTCTGGTGGTTAGCACTTAGCAGAGTGAAGTTAAAACTCTTTGTGAAACTTTGGTACAAAGTCACACAAGTTCTCTCACATCCTAAATTTCTTCATCTCCATCCTATCGTAAATGAGCCCTTTGTCAATGCATGCATGCTTGCTAATATAATAAGCGTGTTAGAATGAACATTTTTTTTGTATCCATTACATGATGAATAGGCAATGCCTTCTGTATCCTTTGTGCTTTCAACATCTATTTTCTTTAGGGGGTGTTTGTTTTTGCAGCTCAAATTCTTTTTCTGACTGCTTTTCACCTGAATTGATGCTTTTAAAGGTGATTTGCGATGGTTTTAATGTAATCCTGTTAAAGACACCTTGCAGTACATTACCAAACACACACTTAACCTTACGTAGGTGTTTCCATCCCTTTGCATTGATTGTTGACAAGATTGTTAAAATCATGATTTTGACGTGGAATTGGTATTTACACTCAGATCATATAATCGGATAGTAAAATTGAATGCAGAATATTTTTGTATAAAAATTGTAAAATTATATCGGTAGAAAAATCATAAAATTGTAAAGTAAAATATTTTAGATTACAATAGAACATAATTTTACCAAAAACACATAATTAGTTATTAATAGTCTTTTTCTTTTTGTTTAAAAAAAATCTCACTTTTCATATTTTTAAATAGATTTTTAATATGATATATAATTTTTTTCTTATGATATTATTGTTATATATATTTTTTAGGATTTGCTTTTAAAAACATGATAGTTTTTTTTTTGTAATAAAATATATCACAACTACTGAACTACTGCATTAATGGGACTTCGGGAGAAGAGAAATGAGACCTCGGGAGAAGAGAAATGGGACTATGTTCTTGGCACGCGGAATTTGACTTGGCACAAGGGATTTTATTAGAATCGTAAAATCAATTGATCCGGTTTGAGCTTACAATTTTACTTGATTTTTGCGAGTCAGATTTAATTTTAACGGGGTTTAATTTTTTTTACCTGATTTTATCATATTTGTTCTTTTCTTACTAACGATCCAAATACTACAGATTAAGACAATTTTTCCCTTTATTGTAGCTATTAATTTTTATTTAAAAATATTATTAAAATAATATTTTTAATATTAATATATAAAAACACGAAAATAATTAATTTTAAATAAATAAAAAATATTTTTATTTAAAAAAAATATTTTTGAGACATAAAAATAAATAGGTTTGTACACTTATTAGTCATGAAATATATGGTCTATTTAAGATTGTGATAAATATTTTTTTTTAAAGTATTTTTTATTCAATTTTTTTTTTTATTTTGTAAAATTATTTTTGATATCAAAATATAAAACAATCTAAAAATATCAAAAAATAATCTTAAGTAAAATATAAAAATATACTTTTAAAAAAAATATTTCCATGTCATGCAATAAAAGTTGAAACAAGCCCACAAAGGACTCGTTGGCAACCACCAGCGACCAAACCCGGATCTAAAACCTATCATCAATTTCTAAGGTAATGTTAATATTGTATTTCAAAAATATTTTTGAGATTTTTATTTAATTTTTTTTAAATTGAATTTTTTTTTGGATGTTTTTAGATTATTTTCATTTATTGATGTCAAAAATATTTTTAAATTTTTTTTTTTTGATATATTTCTGAACAAAAAATATTTTCAAAAACAACTTAAACTGCACTCCCAAACATTACCATTAATCTCTTTCAACCACTCTCCCCAAACAAAGAATAAACTCCCAACCTCCCATTAATGACAAATCCTAATCAACAACTAGGCACTGTTTGGTGCATGTCTTATGGTTTCCAGCTGCACTATGGTTGCGGTTATATCTTTTATAAAAATAATCTTAAATATTTTAAAAATATCTAACTTCAATTTATTTTTATTTTTACTTAATAATTAATTTATATTTAATATAGTTATATCTTTAAATATTTTAAAATAACTAGATCTCAGCAAGTGTGGATATTAATAAAATTATTTAATAGTTCTATTTACTATAAAAGCAACGTATTGTTTTAATTATTGTTTTTTTTTATGATATTTATAGTTTTTTGAAGAAACAATTCATTTAGTTTCTTAAAAAAATGCTGATTTTCTTTTAAAATATATTTAATTTAAATTACATCCTTAATGATTATTTTAATTCAAGTAATCTTATTCATAATATAACGTAATAATTAATTTCCAAAAGTTTAATGTGTTTAATCGGTCGACATAACATATCATAACAAACATAAATGTACATGCTGATATTACGGTAGAGTTATAATTTAAAAAATTAAATTTTTTAAAAGTATAATATATATATATATATATATATATATATATATTAATTAAATATTTTTATAATCAAAATTATAACGAAAACATAATTTTAATTATGCTACATCACATTACTAAATAACTACTTTAATCATATTTGAAAAAATATGATTAAAGTGTTTTTGAAAAAAAAAAAATTATTTTTATTTTTAAGTTTAAATTAATAAAATTTGATGTTTTTAGATCATTTTGATGTGATGTCAAAAATAATTTTTTTAAAATAAAAAAATATAATTTTAATGTATTTTTGAATAAAAAACATTTTCAAAAGCAACCGCAATCATACTCTCAAGCAGCACCAATAGTGTTAGTGATTGTTTTGCAAGTATTTTTTATTTAAAAATATATTAAAATAATTAATATTTTTTTATTTTTAATATTAATATATCAAAATAATTTAAAAGTGATTAATTTAAAGTAAAGCAGTAGATATTAAAAGCAGTTTTAAAACGAAAAAATAACGTAGGAAAATCCTATCCTATCCGATCTCATATACTTCTATCTATCTAATTTCATTTGCCGACCAAACACACATTGATTTTATTTCGATGGATTGATTGATTGTTCCAAGCCTTCCTTGAAACTGAAACCTGAAAGAAAGGCGTGTTTGTGTGGTGGGTCTTGCTTGTAATTGTCTGATTTCTGTATGCCCATTTAATAATTAATTAATTTCTGCTGATTAAAATACAAAATAAAAAATTAAAACGCGTGTCTTGCTTTTATTTCATCCGTTTTTAGGGTTCAGGGTTAGGGTTAGATCTGTTGTTACAAATACCAGATTGTGATTTTCTGCTTCTTTTTTCAATTTTTTTTTTTTATGATTTTGACTTTCGGTTTCCAAACTGGGTTGTAGTGTGTGTGGAGTTTTCAGCTGCTTTGACTAAATTGGGAATTACAGATTCTGGATCAGGAACATGTAAGCCCTGACTTGATTTTGTTTTCATCAACTTATTTACTTTTTACTAATTTTTTTTTTATTTATTTTGCTTGAATTGAGTATTTCAGGATTTTTTTTTACTAAATTGTGATGGCTATTTACTTTGAATATTATTAATGATTTTATGGATTATGTATTACATATTTTCTTACAGTAAATTGTGATTTAGGTTTTTTTTGTTTTTTTAAAAAAAACTTATAATTTGATCATATGTTAAGATGTTTTTTGAAGTGGAATTGAGAAGGGGAAATTGAGGGTTCTGTGTTTAGGGTATTTAATGCTTTAGAGCGAATGATATGATTGTCGAGAAATATGAATTGGATCGTGTAGATTAAGTTTTAGAGATTATGATTTTGTGATTAAGGTTTTGGATGTTGTTTGAAACGTGCCTTCGAGGATGTTAGTTAGGTGTTTGAATGGAAAGGATAATTTTGATAACATGAATTGCACGATGTTTTTTAATAAGATACTATAAATGATTCTTTTTTCTGGTCAATGGGACAATTTAATGCAATGAAATGAGGCTATTATCAAATTGAACTTTTTGTTTGTTGGCTGTCCATAACATGGTTTGTGATTAACAGTGTTGAATTTATTTTTGTTTACAGTAATGATGGAAACTGAACTCATTAGAGTTCATGTTAAGGAGGAGAATGATGATATCCCATCAGTTCCACCTGGTTTTGAGTCATTTGCAGCTTTCACCTTGAAGAGGGAGCAAGATGGTGAAAAACAAGAAAGTAATATAACCAGCTTTTCAGCCACTGCGAGTACTTCTGAATCATTTCCGGTCAAGATGGAGACGGAGTTTGAGGATGAAGCAAAAGTTACAAGGTCCCTCCGGCGTAGACCCTTGATAAAGTATGGACATTTGGATGGTTATTCAGATGATGAGTCTGATTCTGCGAAGCTTAATCAAGTTAGTTCATAGTATCATTGCCATCATTATCTTTGAATTTGAAATGATGTGCAAAGTTATACAGATCCAGCTTCTGAATCTCTGTTTTCACGTGCAAG
The DNA here is from genome assembly GCA_029204005.1 of Salix udensis. Classification (NCBI taxonomy): domain Eukaryota; kingdom Viridiplantae; phylum Streptophyta; class Magnoliopsida; order Malpighiales; family Salicaceae; genus Salix; species Salix udensis. The sequence continues at coordinate 11,558,871 of CM055037.1, forward strand.
TCCTGTATGTCACTGTGGATGCCTTACAATCTATTTATATTGCAGAATCTCTCCTTGAGGTCTCACCTTTCCAAGGGAGTGATCCGTGGATGTCCACAATGCAGTAATTGCCAAAAGGTTTTTTATATCTTCTTCTTCTTCTCCTTTTCCTGCATACTTGGAGTAGCCTTTCATGCAGTCTTGTTCTTTTAGCTCCATTCCTCTATAACATTTTTTAACCCATGTTATTGTCTAGACAACTATCATCACATAGATCCACATACATTTCATTTTGAATGTACTGATTGGCACTGTACCATGTATCTGGCTCCTCTACTAAAGGGTGGGCGTGTACTATGATGTAGCTTCCTATGATCGCTGGTTGTAAGGGTCCTAGAGGATTGGAACTGTGTCTGACATTGTATTTTGATACACTCCTTTGTGTTTTATCCTCTGTTTCAATGTTATTTGATTGATAATTGAATATCTGGTACAGGTCATTGCAAGATGGCAACCAGAATATGCTTGCAAGCCTGACATTGAGAATGCTCCTGTATTCTACCCCACTGAAGAGGTCTATAATATTGTTTGTTATATTTTGTTTGTCTGAATTTCAAAAAAAATATAAATCTCCACATCCTTGTTTGTGATGTGTTAAATTGTGTTCCATGTAAGGATCTCTGAATGTGTATGTAATCTTTTATCCAGGAGTTTGAAGATACATTGAAATATATTGCCAGTATACGGCCTAAAGCTGAACAATATGGAATCTGTCGCATTGTTCCTCCTCCTTCTTGGAAACCTCCATGTCCTCTTAAGGAAGAAGCTGTTTGGAAGGGCTCTACATTTGCAACTCGTGTCCAGAGGGTTGACAAACTGCAGAACCGGGATTCTATGAGAAAGATGTCAACGATGTCTAGCCATACCAGGAAGAAAAGGAGAAGATGCATGAGGATGGCAATAGATTGTGGGGCAGATATTGGAAGAGTCTCAGGGTCTACTGATACTGGTGTTTGTGAAGCTGAGACTTTTGGGTTTGAACCCGGTCCTCTGTTTACTTTGGATACATTTCAGAAATATGCTGATGATTTCATGGCCCAGTACTTCAGGAAGAATGAGAATACCACTAATAAAGGAGGCAGCATGACACTGCTTCAGGAGAACTGCGAACCAACATTGGATAATATTGAGGGTGAATATTGGCGAATTGTAGAGAAAGCAACTGAAGAAATTGAGGTGTTTTTCGCAAGTGGATGTGCTACATGAATGTTCATTTTCTTTTTGTTAAATAATGAACTCAATCATGTTGCCTTTCTTTACACAGTCCCAGTTGTCTCCCTTGTTTGCAACCTGAATTACAGAGTGAACTAGAGTCCTTATATTTGCATGGGCTTTTGTAGGTCCTATATGGGGCTGATCTGGAAACAGGGGTTTTTGGCAGCGGGTTTCCAAAAACATCCAGTGAAGCTGGTTCTGCAACAAATGATCATTATACAAAATCAGGCTGGAACTTGAATAACTTTCCGAGGCTTCCTGGATCTGTTCTTTCCTTTGAAAGTTGTGATATATCTGGTGTTTTGGTGCCATGGCTGTATATAGGGATGTGCTTCTCCTCCTTCTGCTGGGTAAGACCTTGAGTCTACTATTTTTATATAGACAAAATGCTTGGCTCCAGTCCAAAATAAACAAATAATCATTAATCAACAAATATATTGTGCTGTCATGTTTTTTGATGAATGTGTATGGAGTGTACTTTTTATTTGTGGCTTGTATTAGTATGTGCTATGTTCTTGTGCATGCGTGCACTTTTATGCCAGGTTTGGTGTGGATAGCCTCTTTACTGCGTCTCTTGGAATAAATATTAGCTTCTCTTGGAATAAATTAATATGCAACATGATTGAGAGGCGAGTAATGTTGGGATTTATGATAAGCAGAGTTATGAATGTTTTTTCTTGCCAAATGATATAAGAAAGCCATAACCAAGCCTTGAACTCTTCGTCTCCAATGATGGATAATGAGTTCAATTATATGGCTAACAACTTTCATTTTTCAAATTTTAATGAATAGCTCTTAATTTGTCTTTTAAGCAAGCTTAGAGCCAAAGTCATGCATTTGGTTTGGAGCCTCATTAATTTTTTTTTTCTCATTCCTTTTTTTTCACATAATTGAGAACAGCATGTTGAAGATCATCACCTATATTCACTGAATTACATGCATTGGGGTGCGCAAAAAATATGGTATGGTGTCCCTGGGAAGGATGCCGTTAAATTGGAAGAGGCCATGAGAAAGCATTTACCTGATCTGTTTGAAGAACAACCTGATTTGCTCCATAAGCTGGTGAGTAAATGTTCCTATACTGTGTTACCATGTTTGATGCTCATAAAATCATGCTCTTTAAGCTTTTGTCTGGACATGTCATTTGTTGACTCACCAGCAAATCCTGGTCTCTATTCACATTTATATCATATGGAATTCTTCTCCCTGGATTCATAAACATGAACTACAGTTGTTAACTCTCTGAATCTTTCAAGGATTGTGTTCCTATTCCTTTTATGGTTCTTTTATCTGCTAAATGTTTGATATCTGCTGTCATTGTTCTGTGATAATTTGTTTCCAAAACTGGACTTCTTCTGAAAGAATGAAGTTAAATATAATTTGGCTTCGTAATCTTTATGAGACAATTTAAGTTCAAGTGATATTAGAGCAAAAGCATGAGAATTTAATTACTGAAATGCTCAATTTCTTGGAATGCTGGATGCCTTATGTTCTGTTTTGCCATCAATGATCCTCCAGTCTGGGCTTCCAGTTGTGTCAGCTACAGAGGCTCTTCTTTGGGTGTTCTATATCTTTTGATTATTAGTCGTAACTTCTTTCTGGTTTGTTTCTCTTTGATTTTATATTCTTTTTATGTTAAGGTTCATCATTGCCTTTTCTAATGAGTTCTTAGGACTTAGGATAGCATGGATAAAAATTATTATTAACATACAGTCTTTTACCCAACTGCGTGGTTCCTATATCTACAAGAAAACCATGCCTTGAACTCGCTTTTTCCTTTCAGGTGACTCAGCTCTCCCCCAACATACTAAAGTCCAAAGGTGTGCCTGTCTATAGGTGTGTTCAGAATTCTGGAGAGTTTGTGCTAACCTTTCCTCGAGCGTATCATTCGGGATTTAATTGCGGTTTCAATTGTGCGGAGGCAGTGAATGTAGCTCCTGCTGACTGGTTGCCCCATGGAAAGACTGCTATAGAGCTATACCGTGAGCAGGGACGGAGGACTTCCATCTCCCATGATAAATTGTTGCTTGGGGCAGCAAGGGAAGCAGTGAGAGCACATTGGGAACTGAATTTACTTAAGAGGAATAAATTGAATAACTTAAGATGGAAAGACTTGTGTGGAAAAGATGGGATATTAGCAAAAGCACTTAAGGTAATCTTTGATTTATTCTATGAGACTTTCAGGCTGATTTTCATACTGGGAGTCTAGTGTTTGAAATGTATTTTGTCTCAGTGCAGTTGTTTCAACTCATTTTAAATCTAGCTTGGCTTGCAATGGATCATAGTAATTCAAATATGCCATTAGATTGGTATTTGCATGTGTAGATCGTGATGCTTGGACTCAGCATCAAGATGCCATCTCAACTCTATTGTTGTTTAAACTTTTTATGCAATTTGGCTGTGTACTGTTTGAAGAACAGGCAGATGATTTTGATTTCCATTTTATATGAGGACTGGTCTAACTTTTCAGTCTTTGCTATTTTATTTTCTTTATGCTTTTTGGTTTGTGCTGCCGGTAGCTTATCATTCAGTTATCAATATTCCCTTCCAGAAATCCTGTATGATAGTTTGAAACTGGAAAGTGTCTTTATGTTAGCCATGAAAGCTCTCACTGGAAGACTTCATTGTTATTCCTTTTCCCTCTTGACTTTGGATGTTTTTTTGTTAAGGAACGTGTGGAGACAGAGCGTGTGAGGAGACAATTTCTCTGCAATTCTTCCCCAGCACTGAAGATGGAGAGTGATTTTGATGCCATGAGTGAGAGGGAATGCAGTGTTTGCCTTTTTGATTTGCACCTGTCTGCTGTGGGGTGTCGTTGTTCTCCAGAGAAGTATGCATGCCTGAATCATGCAAAGCAGTTATGTTCATGTGTTTCGGGTGCCAAATTTTTCCTGTTTCGCTATGACATCAGTGAATTAAATATCCTTGTGGAGGCTTTGGAAGGAAAATTGAGTGCAGTGTACCGATGGGCAAGACTTGATCTTGGACTTGCCCTGACTTTTGTTTCCAAAGACAATGCTCAGGAAGGTAAACTATCGGATTCTCCAAAAATAACTGCAACTGAACAGGTGAGATCACATGCGTCAGCAGATCTTCATAAAGTTTCACCAGGGAGAATAATATCTGGTGACTTCTTAATAAATTCAGCTGAGACCTTTTGGCAGATCGCCTCAGTAGAAGAGAAGAAACCACTTGAAAATATACCCTCAAAAGATGCCACGGCATCATCTGTATCTCATAGTTCTTTTCAAGTAATTGAGAAGGAAAATGATAATTTGAAGCTAAGCCAGAAAGGTTCTGGTCTTTTGTCTACAAATTTAAGGACTCTAGTTTGCCAATTGTCTCAAAAAGACCCTTCCTATACTGCAGGCCTGGCTTCAGAGAAATGTGAAAGGAAGAATCCTTCAACTCTGTGTAATGACACTGTTATTCTTCTTAGTGATGATGAAGGTGATGAACTGAAGCCAATTTCTGAAAAGGCAAAAGAAAATGTCTCTGTAAACCATTCCTCAATTTCAGAGAAGCTATCAATTTCACATGACAGGTCATGCAATGACAATAAAGATTCAATCTCAACTTTTTCTGTGATTGATGGAGCAGTAAAGAGTGGAAAGAATGTCAGTTTGTTACTTGATGAAAACAATTCTCCATCTGGTCCTTTGCAAGTGAAGGATGGCTATAATCAAGATGGTGGAAAGGTTTTGGGATTTAATCAACTGAATGGTTCTTGCCATGCAGGTCCTAGCACTGCAGGTTTTGGTAGGAGTATTCAGAACTTCGCATTTAATAGAGACATAGGCAAGGATAACAGGATGGAAAATGCTGGGAGTCAGCAACCACAGCCATGTGGCAGTGGAAAACCTAACATTGAGGATGAGATGGGAGCAAATGCCACCTCAACTTCAGTAGACAACTCAAGAACTATGGTTGGTAGCCCATCTTCCTCGCAAAATAATTTGGACAGGTACTACCGCCAGAAGGGTCCCCGCATTGCCAAGGTAGTGCGGAGGATCAGTTGTAATGTTGAACCTCTGGAATTTGGGGCAGTGCTTTCTGGGAAGTCATGGTGCAACAGCCAAGTGATCTTTCCCAAAGGTACTTTTCCTGTGTTTTTTATACGATGACTATAAAGTTCAAGAATAGTCTTTGTTAAGGAATAGGACGAGACCTGTATTTATGTGTACTTGTTCTATTTGTTGCAGGGTTTAGAAGCCGAGTTAGGTACATAAGTGTTTTAGATCCAACCAATATGTGTTACTATGTCTCAGAAATACTGGATGCAGGGCGAAATAGTCCACTATTTATGGTAATTCCAAATAATCCTCTGGTTAAGATTTCCTACTTTAGCAACTTGTTATTTTGATTGTTGTAAAATATACTTCTCATTTATTTATCCTTAGATATCTTGTGAGGTCTTCATTACTTCTTGTGATCCTTAATGAAATTCTAATGAAATTCTAAGCAAATAAAGAAATATGGAAGGTGTTTCTCCTACATAGCTTTCATGAAAACTTTTTGGTGATAGTATACACGTATAGTAGAAGACATTAAGAATGGATTTTAAGATGGCTGCTTGTTACTTGTCAGATGCATCTGATGGCCGCTCTTCTCTAATACAGTATCCACTAAATTTAACTGATCATAGTTATGGAATTTGTGTGTTTTTTGAAGTAAAATTTCACAATATAGCCATCATTGGCAGGGGCAACACGTCTTGAGACAAAATTAAATTGCAGTCGTAAATCACTACTCCCTAAAGAATTGTGATGTAACCCTGCAAATTCATGATGGTTGAATTTGTAGCTATTCTGTGGGTGGAAGTGACATCAATGAAGTATATTGAAGAATCCGATGAGTATTGGTCCAATAGGAAATTATTCCAGGTTGCTCCTCCCTAAAGAGTTGTGATATAACCCTGCAAATTCATGATGATTGGTTTTGTAGCTAGTCTGTGGGTGGAAATGATATTAATGAAGTATATTGAAGAATCCGATGAGTATTGGTCCAATTGGAAATGACTCCTGGTTGAGGTGCTCAGAGTTGAGTGCCCATATTCAAATTCCTTCATCTCCCAAGCAAAAAAAAAGAAAAGAGAGAGAGAAGTGTAACCTAGTAACTTGTCTTTCAGTGAGGCAATGGATTATCAAATCTTGCGGATGGTTTAGATTTGGACCATTGAAATTTTGTGTGTGCAGTAAGTTTAAACAATGAACTTCTCGCTTAGTGGTTGAGATTGTGATTTGGTTATTGGATTGAGATATGCAAAAATTGTTGCTGATTTCACTTCTAATCTGTTGCGCTATGGTATTTTCAGGTTTCCTTGGAGCATTACCCAAATGAGGTATTTATTCATGTTTCAGCAGCTAGATGTTGGGAAATGGTAAGAGAGAGAGTGAATCAGGAGATCACAAAGCAGCATAAAACTGGAAGAACAAATCTTCCACCTTTACAACCTCCTGGAAGTCTTGATGGCTTTGAAATGTTTGGGTTTTCTTCACCAGCAATTGTCCAGGTATTTTTACAGCAGGCTGATTTCCTTACTCTAACCTTTGTATTACAAAAGGGCAAATGGTTATCTTATCTTGTGTTTCAAATTTGGTTCAATTTCCTTACTCCTTTTCCTTTCTAGCTGAAGCTCACTAGATTGATTGATTTCCTTTTTTTCATAGATGCCTTGTTTCAGAATGTATGGTCGGTCATTCATTGATAATCATTCTCTAGTTTCTCCAAAAAATAACTGCCATAAATTAGGGTATTTGAAATGGACCATCTTGCACTTTTCAGAAATGTAGGGACTGAATCAAACTTTTTCTGAAAAATGCTAGCAGCCTCAAATTTGTTATCTTTGCTGTCTGGCCACCATCAAGGTGATTTGGTGGCTAAAATGGTGGTGAGTTGATGGCGAACTGCATGAATTAATAAAGGTTGAAGTCTTTCAAAAAGGAAAAAAAGAAGAAAAAGAAAATTAAATCAAGTTCTTGTAAGGTGCAATTTAGTACTTCCTGAAGGGCCAATTTAATGACAATAATTGATCGGGGCTAGTTGACCAACATTTTATCAATATGTTGTTAATTGACCAAATTTGAAACACAGGGTAAGATGACTATTTGCCATAGATGCAAGGTGGGGTTGCTATTTGCTGTTGTCAAGAGGTGGCTGTATTTTGCCAAGTAAAAACTATAGTTACTAGAGTCAACCTGAGGGTTGACCGAGTTTTAGGTCAAGGCTCAGGTCTCATGGTTGACCCAGGTAATCCCAACCTTTTACTTTTTTTAAAAAGAAAAAAAAAAACAGGTTTCCTGCTAATCCAGTCCGGGCCAGGTCAACGGGTCACCAGGTTGACCTGTCGGACTACACTGGGTCTTATGACTGGTAAAAAAACATTTATGGTCCTAGATAACATGGTTTTAAAAATTTGTGAAACTGCAGTTCAAAAACCCTGTATTTAATTTCTGAAAAGAAAAGGAAATACAACTAATATGTTTGTACAATACACACAACAAATATACCTTGAATTTATAGTTTTTGGTTATTATCTGAGGCCGAAAGACTTATCTCCCATGGCTAGAACTCTTGTAGCTTTCCAAAGACACCATTTAACCTTGTTCCTGACTCGCATTATATTTAGATGTTGTATCATATCTGGCCTTAAGTTTCTGTCTTTGCATGCTGCTTACAATTCTGAATTTAGATTTTTTCACTGAGCTTCAGTTTCGGCAAATTATTTTACGTTGAATATAATTCAGCTCTTTTTTTCCCCTCGCAAACAGGCCATAGAAGCATTAGATAGAAATCGAGTTTGTACAGATTATTGGGACTCCAGACCATATTCGCGGCCGCAAGGACAGATTCCACAACATTCTCAATCCAAAGCCAATGCAAGACATTCCCAGGTAACATCTGAGGACCAAAATAACAGACAAGAACCTGGGAGCCAATTTTTACCTGTCGAAGCTGATACAACACTCAGGGGTCTATTCAAGAAGGCAAGCCCAGAAGAATTGATCTCGCTGAGTTGTATTGTAAGTAACAATAAGCCAACTGCTACTCCTGGTCTCATAACACAGCTTCTTAACGACGAGATTCGCAATCGTCCTAGATGATTCATTAATTTGGTCTCCCAAGGATTTGAGACTGAATTTCACTGCAATTTTTTGACTCTGTAAATACCAGGTTCACGGCGCACATGTTGCCCAGACATCTTTGTTCAATCCACTCATTCACTTAGTGAGTGGAAAAGAAAATGATCTAACAGAAAGGAAATTTCTCCTGCATGTCTTCTTGTAGGGTTATATGTAGAGGAGGGGTATTGGGAAATTTGCACAGGCGTTTCTTTGCATGGCGCCGACGATCTTTTCGGGGAATTCCAGCTCTAGAATTTCTATCCTTACACAGCTCTTTAGAATACTGACATGGATTTCATAATGCTTATGGAGCTTTTGACAATGATCTTACCATTCTTGCTGACTGACAAGGTTGTAGTTTCATCGTCGAGAAATTGTCAGGTTGGAACGGTAGATTCATGGTTACACCTGTATATTTTGATTCTTTCTTATCATAGCCATCATGTTAGAAGTGAGTTTTCACTGTTGGGGTGCTCACATAACTTGGAATAAAGTCTAGTATGCCTCACCAAAATCTGCTGATCCTAGCAGAAAATGGAGAGAATTGCTCCTCAAGCTCACTGATTTTGAGTAGATTTGCCAGAAATAGTTAAGACCTGACCTAGGGTAAGGTGGAGGACTAGTTGTAACTTGTAAGTGTCCAAAAACCCTAGATTTTCAATAGCTGTTGATTAAGGTAATTAGAATAAAATATAAGAAATGACAATCATCCAACACAAATAACCATGAAAGAATAGGAAAAATGACCTATCAATTATATGAGATAAATTCTTTTTTTTTTTTGAAGAGAATGGAGATAGAAAATGACCTATCAATTATCATAGCCATCATGTTAGAAACATAATCACAAGTTATTCAAAATAAGGAGGATTTGAAGGCTGGAATGGCACACCCGAAACGGTATTGAGACGTTTTGGCTAAAATTTGGCTGGTATTTATGGAACGAACTGAAATTAAAACTAAGACGAAAATGATGTTGTTTTATCTCGGTTTTTTAAATGGCACGAAATGTTCCGGAACGGAATGGTATTGACAACTCTAATATAGATAGAAGGCATGATGAGAGAGAGAAAAATAGAAGTTCCAAACCTCAAGAATTTATTTATTTGTCACTAGGAAATGGGCTTAATGACCATTTAGGTTATCTCTTCCTTCATTTCACCCATGCCACCATCTCTGCTTACCTTTGCCCCCACGATAGTTTTTTAAAATATTAAATAATTCTCTTAGCAAATAAAATATATAGTTGTTAGAGATCATTAATAAATAGATTGGTTAGTCAACTCGATTATCCAATCAATTTAAATTGATAATAAATTTCATAATTTATAAAAGACTTGAAGAACTTACCTGATTTAACCTTGTTTTTGAAAATATTTTTTATTCAGAAATATATCAAAATGATATTTTTTAAAAGAATTATTTTTGACATTAGCACATGAAATGATCTAAAAATATAAAACAATTTAATTAAAATAAAAAATAAAAATAATTTTTTTTCAATTTATTCAAAAATATTTTTGAAACGTAATAGCATACTGGGATGCAGTGAATCAATGATAAAATATCTTAATTGGGTTGTTGTTTGATTAGTGTTTAATATCATTATCATTATGAAAGTTAATTGATAAGTGAATATATATATATATAAAACACTACGTCCTATTATCATTACATCATTTAAAATAGAGATAAACATAAGAAAAAAAATATAAAATCATCATAATTTTTACCATTGAACATGATGAAAATACACTTCTCCATTTTTTTTCTAACTTTTATTTTCATGTTTATATTTTATATATTATAAGTATTGATGATTGCAGGTTAACTAAATGTTTGGTACCGCGATGTATAATATTTTTTAAGAGTTTTTCTTATTAATAAAACATAAATATATTTTTTCTAATTTCTAATATTAGCACATGAAAAACATCTAAAAAAAATTTAATTTATCATACTTTTAAATAAAAAATAATTTGAGAAACATATTATAATAAAGAAACAAACAAGAACTAAATATCATCTACTTTAGTTTTGTCTTGCACTACTGAATTCAGAAGAATCTTTAACTGTGGAGGCCTACAATTGGATTTCATCAGATATCTTTTTCTAATCTAACTGCATTAAATGCAAATAGAAAATCATGGAAAAGACAGAAATTGCTTGAATTTGTTGTTGGGTGATGATTTTGACAAATCATTAAGCACATCAGATTCTTATTTTATTTTACTTGCAAAAAAGATTTTTATTTTCAGATCTAGTACATAGTTTTTGTTTTTTTTTACTTATTCTTATATTGACCTATCTTTTTACAAATATTCTGATATAAATTGATAAAAAAATATCCTCATGAAGAACACAAATTCCACATAATTTATAATTAAAATATTAATTAAAAATAAAAACAATTATAGGGTAATTTTGAATAATTAACTTTTTCCATTGTTAATTTTTAAATGTATTATGTAAGGTTTGAGTTTTCCATCAATACGTAAAAAAAAAAAAATGTATTTAGTGAAACAATTAAAATATACAACCTTACCCTTTTCAAACTTATTATAAGCATGTTTGATAGTGTGTGTTTTTTAAAATATATTAAAATGATATTTTTTTTTAGTTTTTATTTTTCTTATCACTATCAGATTCAAAAATTAAAGTAAGAAAATAAATAAAAACGAAGCTCAAAATTTGCTTATATGCATTTGTAAAATACAAAAACAAATAGCTGTACTCAACCGACACGACGAATATTATTAACCAAGGAGGAAATCACAGTCAAGAACCAAAATACACCCTTCGATAGAAGAAAAACCAATTAAATCCAACGGGCGAAACATGTCCACGTGTCGAAACTTTAACGAGGAAACCCTGGATACGAGGGTGGGCCATTGTGCGAAACATGTAGTACAGGCGTCCACGTGGAGGCGTGTGGGTGAGGACCACATGAAGTAGACGTGTCAGCTGTGAAGTGAGCCGTTGATTGCGGGATATTTGTGTACGGACATGGTATCGGGTATTGTGCAATTATGACAGCTTTTGAGGTGGGCGTGGGCTCCTTTTTATTATTGTTTTGTCGGTTTGGCCCTCTACTTAGCTTATGTCCCCTACGCTCCCACAAGCAAGAGAAGTTTTTTTTTTTTTTTTTTTTAATAAAAGATGTGGTTGAATCACTTATTATTTATAGTATTTTTTAAATTTCACTCTTAATAAAAATAATTTAGTTTTACCATTTGATATATTAATTTGTTTGAAATTAAATCTTATAATTTTTTTAATTTGTGTCCAATGAGATCTTATTTTTTCTGTTTTTTTTCAGTTTGAGTTTTTTTTTCTTCAATTTCACCGTTCAATATTAAATTAATTGAAAATTAGATATTATAAATTTTTTTATTGGTTTATTTTTTATAAAGTTATCTTGATTTAACGACTTAGATTATAAATTTGACATATTAAATACATATCAAATCAAGTTGACTAGAGTTGTTTTTTTTTTTTTTATCATAGTTTGATTCAAAATTGAATTTGTTTTCCTATTAAATATTTGAATTTTTAAGTGTTGAATGTAATACTATGATTAAAATAAATGAAAGCTGAAGAACCTAAAAAAAAATTAAAAAAATTAAAAAGTTGAAGGAGCATTCTGATAAAGAAATGAAAAGCTCTCAAGGTTTGCAGCGTTGACTATTTCTTCCAAAACCAATCGATGTTCTTTCTAAGGTGTTGTGTCATGTGTGGCACCGTGGTTTAGATTTTTAAAGTGTTGTTTAAATTATTATTTTATAAAAATATTAAATTAATAAGATTAAAATACTGATATTTAAAATATTTATATAAAAAAAATTTAATTAAAGAACACACTTCACTATGTCACAAAACACACATGGTCATTAAGAGCATGTCGTGATAATAAAAGACTTACGATTTATATAACAGATTTTGAATTTGAGTCAGAGTGTGTATCCTTCTTGTAAAAATCTAGAAGAATCAAGATTTTACTTGCTTAACTGAATTTACAAATTGTGTCTTACAACATAACAAAATAATAAATAAACAGAGAGGTTCTTTTTGTGAATCGTCTTGGTATTGCTACTAAAAGTTTTTTGCAACCCTTTTATCAGTCAAAGCCAAAAAGAAAAAGCTCTCTACTCAACCCGTCATTGCTCTTCTTGTCCAAGGATCTTGCCGGGTACTTTCATGCCTTTAGCAATTATTCTAAAAGTGCATTTATTTTGACTTAAATAGCAACAATTTTGTAGTAAAATTAATAAAAAAAATCATACATTTATTCATCATTGATAATATGAGCTATATATCTTTTCTATTATGGAATTATAAATAAATTAAAACCTTACAATTCATTTATTCTTGTACAAGAAGAAGCTTTTACTTATTTTCCCCATCTCAATTTCATAATTCATTTGAGTTTTGCAGATTTGTAATTTTGAATTGATTTGTTCTCAAATTTTATCATTCTATATTTATTTGATTTAAAATTAGACTTTATCTTTTTTTCAGCTTGCTTTTTACAAAGTTATTTTGGTCTCATTAACCGAATCACGAGTTTGACAAGTTAGTCAAAGTTGAATTGTTTTTTTTTTGTTTTTTTTTAATAAAGTTTAACTTAAAACCTTTTAGACTAATTTTAATAAATCATGTATGGTCTAATAACTAAAATTAATCTAAATAAGGTAAGATATAAGACATTCATGTGCAAGGAATTTGTGTTTAGGGATAAATCATGTCCTTAAGAGGCGTGATCAGGCAAAGGGTTTGAGATCTATATAAGAGATATTGAGTTCGAGTTAAGGCGTGCTCTTATAAGAGTCTAAAATAGCCGGAGTTTTATTCGCTCACCTGGGCTCACAAAATTCGCTTTCCGGGGATAGAATTTCGTTGAATTCAAAAAATAAGTTTAGGGATAAATCCAATACCCTTCTCGGCCTCTAACACGGTTGAATCGAGTCGAATCAGATGATTTTCTCTACTTAGAGTTTCCCAACCCAACTCGTCTTGATTTTTTTTTAATTAATCTTAAAATAAGCTATAAAATTCATAGAATTATAAAAGAGAGTCTAAACTTTAAATTCGTGCTTACAATAACAAAAATCTTCCATGAAATCACAAGGTAAGAATTTATACATTATATTATAAAATAAAATTACAACTCTATAAAAAAAAGTTGAAAAACCAAACGAAAGTCGGGTCAGTGAACCCCTAGTCTCCATATCTTATATATGAAATCGTAAAATTTGGTAGAAAACATGTAACCTTCAACTAATTAAATGAAGCTACAATGACACATTGCATGAGTGTTTCACATCGTTATAGTTTTCAAAATATAGATTTTGAAAATTTTTATTTATTTATTTATTTTTTATTTAAAACCCTCTCTAAGTGGTTATAATGTATTATGTGGATTGACAATCTTATTTATGTTTTGAATTTCACAATGGAACCCTCACCAATTCGAAAGAAAAGAGCAAAGTCTCAAAATAAATAAATAAATAAAATAATAATAAGTGTGAAGATATTTCAATTGTTATAGCAAGAGATAAATTAATCGATCCCCACCATCATGGAGCACTACGCAAAGCTCATAGTTCATCACTCACAAAATCTTATCAAAAGAGAAATAAAATTTACAACGAAAAAAGAAAAAAAAAAGAACTTTAAAACCTTCTTCACAGAATAAAACAAATAATGTGCAATTAAAGATTCATTTTGATCCAATTTTATCGGAGTTGAATTAAAAAAAGATGAGAGTCGAATTGTCCAAGATCTCACCTCTTTTATTTTCTTCAAGATTAATTATCACTTAAACAACAAAGAATATATTCATAGCTTCTTAGATCTTTATAGAGCTTAAGTTTTTGGATTGTGATGGTTTTTTTTTATATTTTGTATTGGAGTATTAATGATTAAACGGTCACGAGTTATGATTTTACCATCCCTATTCTAATCAATGAACACGAGTACGAGATAATGTGAACATACGTAAATTTTAAACTCAAAAGAGTTTGATTTGAGATGATATTTTATAGAACAATACAAAATCATTATTATTACCATATCTAATAATGATTTTAATATATAAACCCTTTTCCAAGAGAAAAAAAGGAAATAGATGGATTGAAAGAATGAAGGAGAAGCAATCCACCCAAAGAAATTGCTCGACAACATAAGAATTGTTGTTAAGCAAATTGAATGACTCAAGGGAAATACACAGAACGGATCATCTAGCAATTCATCTTTACCAAACATTTCTCGCAAAAAGCCTACCTAATTCATGATATTAAAATAACTTTAATGATATTATCATATAGTTTTCGGAGCCCTAATTCATGCAGCAGGCTACAAAACATTTAACCACTCAAGAAGAAACATGATCTAGAGATGCACGTCGGCCACAAAACACTTGAATAAAAAGTACAAACGACGACCTCCCCCTGAATTCATTTTTCAAACTATATAATAAAGAAGCAATCTTTCAAAGCTGAATCGATCCTAAATCAAGTTCCAAGCTATGTCGGCCCAGGTGGGTTATGAAAAAACCACTCAAACATTTAAATTCTAACAGTTCTTCATGTGGGCAGACATGTATTCAAGTACTAGATTATCGTATTATGTGTGTTTTTAGCTGGCATCAGTGTTAGAACAGATGAATCCAAGGTTTTGTCTTCTTGTCTAAATTTAGATCTGTTTAGATTTTCTTTAATGGGTATGCCTAATCACCTAGCTAGCTCGCTAGCTAATCATTCTAATCTTCACAGGCTCCTCCACTCTCAAATATTTTCTGTCCTGCACGAAGAACATACCATTTCCTTGCGAAGTTGTTTACAAATATGGAGACATCAATCACTTCAAGTTGGCAATTATCCCTCACCTTCAATAAAAACTGATTAATATTTGTACTTTTTTATGAATTAAGTTGTTTATTGGGGGAAAAAAATGTATCAATCTATCTATGTATGTGATTTTTTGACAGGATGGATGGAGAAAAACTCCTAACACCTCGAGAAAGGGATGGAATTGTAAGGTGAAGAAAAGACTTAATTAAGAGCATTTATAATAATTAACAAGAACACAGACTTGATTGTTCAGGTACATATTAATTTCTTACCACAAGTATAGCAGAACTTGCTTCCATGATTTCTGCAGCTAGTCCAGTATCACTAATATGATTAATTACTACAGCTGAAGCTGTTCCTGCTGGTTCTAGGTCATTACCATGCAGCTGTTCTTCAAAGATCAAATCCACTGGTACCCACAAATCTCAACATATCATCTTAATTAGAAAGAAATATATAAGAAAAGTTCATTATGTGACTAACCAGCTTCTCTTTATGCTGAAAAGAAAAGTGCAGAAAGATATACATATATATATATATATATATACCCCCATATGGCTAAAAGCTGCTGGTAATAGCTTTAACATCCAAGCTTCTCCTGGCCATGGAGTCTTTAATTTTGACCACTAACCTGTGCTGGGATCAGCTGGTGCTGCGGCGGCGGCGGCGGCTACTCCTACTTTTGGTTTGGGCCTCTTTCTCTTCTTATCATAGCTGACTCCCCTTGCTTTAGCTTGAAAATCCCTAACCTCCCTTAAGTAAAACCTCACCGATCTTGCACCAAACGGGTTCCCTTCTGGCCTCCCTCCATGTTCCTCGTAGGCAGCTCTGAGCCTTCCAATGAGAGCATCAAGGCTTCCCCATGCTTGCCGGAGGGGGCACGGGCACGGTGCGGGCGGGTTAGGGAGACCGAAGAAAGGGCAGGTTTGGTTGTGGACTTTGGTTTTTCCAAACTGGTCCAGGTACCTTAGAAATTCAAGAACATGGGCTCCACTGCACATTGGGAGAGTTAATGGAGGTCTGTGATTCCTGAGGTACTGACAGAAAGTGTTCCAGTCCCTTCTCTTCTGGTTCTCATAGCGACTCGGAGTGGAAGGCGGGGATATGCTGGTGGCTAAACTCGAGGTGGCTGTGGTGTTTGCGGCGGTGCTGCTAATGGGGCTGGTGGGTATAGGGCTTGCATAGGCGGGGTTGGTTGACGGGGAAGTTAAATCCATGAAAATGAAGATCTAAGCTGGTGTTTTGATTAGGGTTTTCTGCTTTCTTTATCAGGATCTTGCAAAGTTTTCAAGATACTGTAGGCTGTCCTGCTCCTAGCAACCTTTTTTCCTTCCTTCGTTCTTCCTCTTCAAAGAACCCTAGATTAGACCCTTCTTCAGATGATCAAAACTGTGAGAAACTGTTCCCTCTTCAAAAGCTCATCGCAGAATCCAACTTCACTGTAAGATTAACGGGCCAGAATCCAACTTCTCAAGATGCTGATGATGTTCTGGAAATTAAACGAAGCTGGGAGAGGAATCTTTGCAGGAACCTGCATGGTCTCTACGAGGGAAAGACAACTGATCAGGCGCAGATGAATCCATCTGTGGTATGAACATTTTGAAGATGTATAGTAAATTTGAAGGCAGAAAAGGAAAGATTCAGATGAACAGTGGTTAAGAGAGCGTGATAAATTCTGCAGAAAAAGCTGGAAGAGACTGCAGTAAGCTCTGGACAGAAGATTTCAGAAATATGCTGAAAGAGAAGATCATATTTTCTTTCCAGTAATGGAGCGAGCAACGTTAACACTGTGGATAAAGTTAGAAAAAGAGGAAAGAAAGGGAGAGTCAAACAGTTCCGTTTGGTTCAGATGAGACTGCCCACAGATCAAAATAAGAAAGATGGTTAAAAAAATTATGACGAGAGATTTTATTTTTTTCATTTGCTTTTCTATAATTGGACAGGTTTGGCAGTGAGCAGTGATTGGTTGATGGTGACCCGATGGACAAAAATATGCTATCACTGTTGATGCACTACTTTCTAAGCTATCATGCATTATTCAGATGATATATATAAGTGCGGTTAGATTGTATTTTATAAAAGTTTTTCATTTTTATTAAATAATTTAAAAATAAAAATATTAGCTCCATATATATTGTTAGAAAAAATATTTTAAAAATACTCCAAACTATCATTTCAAATGCAGTCTTAAACATGTTAATGTGAATTGTCTCAATTAAATGTGTGTTTGATATTGTAGCGCAAAATACTTTTTAAAGATATTTTTTATTTATAAATATTAAAATTTTATATTTCTAATATAAAACATTAAAATAATTGAGAAAAACACTAAAGAAACCTTAACTTGAAGTCTTTTTTAAAAGACAAATATACTCATAAAATATATTTTTTTTTATATGAGAAAACCTTATTTTTTGGAAAGTGTATTTTATAAGTCATAATGAGCGAGTAAAATTTTAATTGTTCTAGACTCTTATAAGAAATACACACCCTAACTCAAACTCGAGATCCGCTGTGTTGTAAACCACAAGTTCTTTGTTATCATGACATGCCCTGTGAATACTCATAAAATATACTCTTCTAAACACAAAATCAAATGGTGTCTAAATCAGAACAATAAAGGTTTATTTTTTAAAAAATAAATTAAAATGATATTGCTATTAAAAAATCAAACAAGGATTTGAATAGTTCAATCGGGTTTAATCGGGTGAATTCTCACTTAATTTTTCTTAAAACTTAACGTAGATCTAGGGTTGAGTCGATTGAGTCGGTTTAATAAATTACCCACTTATGCTAACTTTACAAGTTCGTAAGCACACATAAACCTCTCCTAAATTAAAGCACAAAAAATCTACTTAGCTACACTTGTTGACGAAGGAAGATGAGGAACCTTCAAAGCAATTGCTTAGCTTACCACGACTTGTACCACCATTAATACATATATATGATGTTACTG
This sequence comes from Salix udensis, assembly GCA_029204005.1. Lineage (NCBI taxonomy): Eukaryota > Viridiplantae > Streptophyta > Magnoliopsida > Malpighiales > Salicaceae > Salix > Salix udensis. Next base: position 11,577,056 of record CM055037.1, read on the forward strand.
TGTTTTAAAAATATTTTTAAAAATATTTTTAAAAATATTAAAATTTTACTTTTATTTTTTTAAAATTAATTTTAAAATGTTTTTAAATTATTAATATCAAAAACATTAATAATATATTTTTAAATAAAAAATATTTTAAAAAACAACTTATATTATCGTAAAGTCACGGATCTCCATCAAATTATTTGAACGCAACGTCCTACCTATTTATTTGTCAATATTTACAAGTGTTGGTAACTTAATTGATAACCTTTCATCCAAAAAAGGAAAAAAGAAAAGAGCAGAAAGAAGTGTGTACGTTTTTTGTGAGAGTGTGGCAAATGGCATTGATTGGAGTAAAAATCAAGTGTTATGAGCTCATTTTATTGGACGGCTCTAAAGTTCTTTTCTTTTGTAATTTTGTGTATGGCTATTTATATTTTTAATTAGTATATGGATAATAATTGAGTGATTAAAGTCTTGCAACATGCCTAGAAGATGTGAGAGAAAAAATTATTTGGTTTTTTTTAGCTATATATATATATACACGTTTCAATTATTGATTTTATAGAATTATTTTACATATATTTAAAAATAGTTTTCACTAAACATATATTTCAAAACCACAACCACCACTATTTTCTTAACCACGACCATAAAAAAAATACTATAATACCATACATATACTAAAATAACATAATTTATTAAGCGAAAAAAATATTTTTTTCATTTAATTTTATAATTTAATATTAATTTTATAATTTATTATGGTTTATTTTTTTTATAAACTTATTTTAGTTTCGTAAACCGAGTTAAATGTTTATAAAGCTTTACTATTTGAGTTGATTGAGAATATATAAAGCTTTATAATTTATATTGGACTTCTCCCTTAAGTTTTTGATCATAGGCCGAAACATGCTTTTTCATAGAGGTAGGTTCGGCATTTTTGGAAGTCACCAATGACTTTGTTGGTGCACTAACCTCTCTCCTATAACTTATTCTCTAACCCGAAAAAAGACCCCGTATAAGCTCCAGAACGTGTATTATCCCTCATTTTTAATTGTCCTTCAACCTTAATTTGTTTCTTATAAGATTATCTTAGTCTCATAAATCGAGTGAAAAACTTGACAAATTAAACTAGATTGACCGAAGTTTTTTTCTTAACTTTTTTTAATTGATTTTTTTTTCAATTTCAGCATTCAATGTTGGTCTTATTTTTCTTGTTCTTTTCTTAATATATTTTTTCAATATCATTTTTCAATATTGAGTTGATTGAGAGTTAAACTTCAATATATGTTTTGATTTCTTTTATATGAAGTTATTATGATTTTATAACTTGGGTTGTGAATTTTACATGCTAGCTTGCATTAACTCGGATTAATTCAATATTTTATCATCGTGTTTTTTTTTTATCAAACTATATATTTTTTTTCTAATTTGTTTTTATACTCGACCAAGTTACAATGGATCAATCTATATAATGTTTAACTTCTGTTTTTCTTATGAAAATACATAAATAATATCTACATATCTGTTTAACTCTTTTTAAAAAACCAATTTAATCCACAAGAATACTACAAATCAATTATATAGAATGAACTATTTATGAAATGTCCTCGAGAAAGTTTAGTGGAAATTTTGGTTGAAAACTCAAGTGATAAGTCGGGTGGGGTAAGCTCAATTTGTAGCACTTGGTTGCCAAGATTTGATTGCATTTTTTTGTGATGTCTCGCAGACTATATTAGGTGACTGTTTCGTAGTGTAGTTGAGATTATTTTTTAAAATTATTTTTGTTCAAACATATATTAAAATAATGTTTTTTTATTTTTTTTTAAAAAATACTTTTGACATCATCACATTAAAATGATTTAAAAATATCAAGTTTTTTAATTTAAAATAAAAAATAAAAAATAAAAAATATTTAATTTTTTCCAAAAAACACTTTACAAATGTACTCCCAATCCCAAACACATATCTTCGCAGGCCCTTCACACACACACAGCTATAGTGCGACTTACTTTTTTATCATGGAGATTTTGACAATGATGTGTAAAGATGATGTGCCTTCACACAAAATGTCTTCTTCACTTTTCCTTTAATTTGCAAATTATTGAAGCAATAGCTATCTATCTGTGAGAAAAATTGCGATGCTAAAAACCATATATTATAAGTTCCAATTATAAGAGAGTTTGGAACTAAATAATTTGTTTTTTTATAAATTTAATTTTGAATTTTATTGTTGCTAATATGATAGTTACTGAAAGCTTATATGGTTAGAGCATTTCCAAGATAAAAAGATATTTAGAGAAGCCAAATTAATAATATGACTTTTTAAATAATATAAATATAACATTTTTTTATATTTTAAGTTTCAATTATAATAGCTTGGAACTAAATGATTTTTTTTATGATTTTAATTTTGAAATTTGTTGTTGCTAATATAATAGTTACTGGAAGCTTACATGGTCAGAGCATCTCCAATGTAAAAAACTATTTAGAGAAGCCAAATTAATAATATAGTTTTTTAAGTAGTATAAATATAATATTTTTTATATTTGTGCTCCAATAAAAAAAAATCATTTAGAGTAGCCAATTTTATTTTAATATATATAATATTGATATAACTATTTATTAATAAAAAACAACTAAACAATCAAAACCACTATAGAAATATATTAATTTTTTTTTATTCTTTTGATAAAATATGTAAAAATAACTCTTCAACTTAGAAATGTTATTTTAACTATTCAATATAGCTCTACTCTTAGAACTATGAAAATGAGAATAAAGCTAAAATTTTTGTTTTTTCTCTTTGGCTTTTTTTTTTAGCTCTCCCATTAAAGTTATTCTCAGTAACTCTAGAACTTACAGAATTAGTCGAAATATATATAAATTAACTAGAAATTCACGTTAATCAAAAAAAATAATTGCGATGATGCTAAAGATTCCTACACTGTGATACAGTTGGTAAGATGCCGAGGAGGACGGACGACTATTTCCTCAATCATAACCTACTCCTTCCCCCACCAAAGCCAAAGAGAAAAAGGGAGAGATAAAGAGATTAAACAACCGGCAAACAATATATGTTGATGAATATATGGTGTCCACCTTACAATCTAATTGGCATAGTTATCAAATTCAATTCTAAAATTATTTGATTTTGAAAATAGCATGATTTTGAATAAGATCTGTATATAAAAAAAATTATCAGAGTTGATACGACAATGTTTCACTTCGAGTTAACTCAACTCAAACTAGGTTTATTGGTGATGAAGTTGTGAAAAAACTTCACATATGATTTGAATTTTTCATAGGTTGTAATCCTAGGTCAAGACATGTGTGAGTTTGATGTCTATGCTTGCTTGGTTATGAGCTCTTGGAAAAAAAGTTATTTTATAGAACAAGGATTGTTCTATGTTTAAGTTAGTATCTTAGAATTAATATACTAGAGAGAATACATAATGAATTTAAATGTTCAATATGAGAAAATTGTTTGTCTCCATTATCTAATGACTTAAGATATTTATAAATCTTGATCATATTATCTCATATTTGAAGTAGCATGAAAATTTATTTGTAGATGTCTATCATAGGAAATAGTGTTTAATCACACATAATTGATGAATGTGAGTAAGATATTGACAATAAATCCTAATTTACATTGAATGTTATGCATATTTGCATCGTCGATTATTAGCTAGAAAAGTTGATGCTAGCCCTACATAAAAAGGGTGGATTTATATTGAATATATCGGTAGATCATAAAAAAAAGAAGTTAAATATAACCGTTATTTTGTAATTTACTAGAAATAGAAATTGTTTTATTAAGTAGCTAAAGTTATATTGTATTTTAGCTAGAATTATATTGTAAACAACAAACAATCAATTGAATATACTGAAATTAATCGTATTTCGAATTCTTACAAAAATTATGTGTATGGATGGCTTGTGAGCATTGTTTATATTGGTAGATCATAAATAATGAACACAAGAAAAATATTAATGCTACTAACATACAGATAAATAACAACAAGATAAACCCCTAAATTAAATTATATGCATAATCTTCTCAAAATCAAAGTTTACAATTATAAAACCAAAATTCATGTATACGTCAATCTGCCTACAGTAAAATTAACTTTTAATGATATATTTGTTAAAAAAATCATTCAAAGAAAGGCTACTATGGATATACATTACAATTGCTGTTTTACTAGCTGTAATATGATGACAAAGAGCTTGCGATCTGCAAGTTTCAAGTTCGAATAAGAACGTGAATCTTTTATAAGAGCTTGAGATAATCAGAATTTACTCGCTCACCTAGACCTATAAATTATGTTTTTTTAGGAGACAAGGTTTCTGACATCCAAAAACGATAACATTTTACAATTATCACCATTGTATATCTTTTATTGCCTTTTTTAAATAAATAAATAAATAGTGACAGTAATAGTTATGAAGATATTATCACCACCACCTTGATCTGTAGCCACAAATTCATATATGAACAATGTTTACTGAGGTGGTGATCATTATTATTTGGCAATTACATCATTGACTGGCTGGCCACCTCCATGCCTCAGAATCTTCCGATACCAAGATGGCGCAATGTTTAATGGGTGTGGGTCATCATTATTTGGGTAATTCTTCTTCTTCTTATTTCTCATGGATTAATTGTCTGCTTTTTTGATACCGTGCTGGTAGAGTGTAATTTTTTAAGTGTTTTTTTTTTTAATATAAAAATCATAAAATAAATAAAATAAAAAACAGAATAGATACTAGAATTTGTCGAAAAAAAATCATCTCGCCGAAAATTTAAATTTTTAGATGAGACTCTAAAATATGATTTATATTATTCTCTAACATATTCTCTCAAGTGAAAGTTTTTTGGGTTGGGAACTTGCTTAATCTCACACTTACTTGTGTTTAGTTTGTATCAAATAGAATAAGGGTGATGAGATTCGAACTCGTGATCACTGGGTCAATAAAACTTTGATATCATATCAAGGAATTATCTCACCTAAAAACTTAAAGTTTAGACTCCAGAATATATTTTACATTATTCTCTAGCAAAATTTATCAAAACTTTCAATTTCATTCCTATAATTTAAAATTTTCTAATGTTTTCTTTTTCCCAATAAAATCTAATGTCTGTCGTAATCACGTAACCCGACACAACTTGACATGAGATGTAAGAGATGGGTTATAGACCCTGTTTGACACTGTATTTCAAAAATGTTTTTTTTTTAATTATTTTAAATTATTTATTTGGGTTTTTAAATCATTTTTGTGTATTGATATCAAAAATAATTTTTAAAAATTAAAAAAAAAATATTATTTTGATACATTTATGAACAAAAAACACTTTTAAAAACAACTTAAATCACTCTCTCAAACAGTTACTATGAAACCACATTCACTAAAATACTAAAATTGTATAAAAACCTTTTTTAAGAAAAATATAAGAGATGGGTTTACAGTGAGTTCTCAAGAATTGTTTTACGTTTAGTGGCCTAGCTGGAGAATTTCAGAAACCTGAGGGATGATATTGATAGATTTCAGAGTTTGGAAACTGAAATGGAAAGTTTATGGATCCATGAGGACCAAAATATAATTTAACTACCTCTAACGTACGAAAGTCAAGGAAGACACTGTTGTAAAAGGTAAGCCTATAGATCAGCTTCCACCTAGAGTAGGGTCAGGTTTCCTACGTTGGAATCTAAGACCTGGTCAGCAGCAGGTTCCTTGAATATGTTGGGGCCAATAAATAAAGTTTTACTATTAGTTTGATTTTTTTTAAAAATATTTTATTTTTGGGAAGGGAAATACAAAAGTATTAGCCCAGATTGTTAGCTAGCTGGGTTCATCTTGTTCATTCTCAGGGAACAGAATGATTCTTTAGAAATCTGTTTTTTTGTGCAAATTGGTCCCCATTTCAGCCCAAAATCTACAGAAATGAAAGATAGATGATACAATTTCATGTAAAATCTTAAGCTGATAAATGCTGTTATAAAATATAATTTATATATTTTTTAATATTATTTTTCAAATGAAAGATTTTTGATCTTGAAATTTGTATAAAGACTCATATTATCTTGTTTTATTTTTATTAAATATAATAGGAATGATAAAACTCAAACTCGTGACCGCTGAGCTAACAAGTCTATGATACCATATTAAAAAACTATCTCATCTAAGAATTTAAGCTTTTAGGTGAAGTCCCAAAATATGAATTATATTACTCTTTAACAACAATAATGAGAAAAAAAGCCAACAAGTTGTTTGTTTTTGTGTTTAAACTGTTTTTTTATTTGAAAATATATTAGATTAATATTTTTTTGAGTATTTTTAGATGATTTTGATGTATTAATATTATAAATAAATAAATAAATAAAGTATTATTTCAATGTCTATTTTTAATTGAAAAACATTTAAAAAAAACATATTGTAATACAATGCCACATTAATTTAAAAGAAAGTACGCTATTTCTCATAAATAATTTTTAGCCAATGCTATTTTTCACAAAAAAATATGGAAAGATAAAATAAAAATGTTGAGAGATTAATCATTAGTAAATCCTATTAATGCACATAGAAGGAGGACCTATAAATACTTATTATCCTGAATCTCACATTTATATGGGTCAGAAAACAATAAATTAATAATTCTATGTACCTTTAATAGTTATTTAAATCTAATTAATACATTGTATTTCAAAAATATTTTTGAAAAAAAAAAATCTCATTTCCAGGAAATATTTTGTGATCAAATAAGCAAGTAAAATCTCGGCTATTCCAGGCTCTTACAAGATATAAACATCCTGATTCAAACTTGAGATTTGCTATTTAATCTCAATTTTTTTGCCATCACACCACCTATGTTGAGATAGGCGTCGGGGAGGGATTTTTCTGTGCAAACTCCAACAACATCTTTGCTGGTTTCGATATATCACCATCGCTATGATCATTAAAATACAGAAAGAATTCACTGTCTCTGCGTAGATAAAGGAACTCATGAGACTTGTAGTAGAAAAGGGCAAGTTCATACATTTCCATTTTGAGTAACAAACAGATCTCCTGCATTTAGAACCTAAATTTTTTATGTTGTTGGGCTGCATTTCATATATTTAAATCAATATCCATGAAACTGCATTTCACAGTTCATAATTGCTTTAAGGGATAGAAATCGATGGATTAAGCTCGTGAATTTTTTATTCGAAGAAACCTGTTCACCGGAAACATATTTTATAGGTTCAGGTAAGCGAGTAAATTTCTGGCTGTCCTAGACTCTTACAATATATACACGTCCTGACTCGAACTCGAGACATGCTGTGCAGATCTCAAATTTTTTATCATCACGTTACACCTCATAAGGACTTGCTTTGCTATGTTGAGATAGGCGTCGGGGAGGGTTTTTGTTGTGCAAACTCCAACAAAATCTCGCTGGTTTCCATATATTACCATCGCTATGTTCATTATAATACAGAAAGAATTCACCATCTCTGCGTAGATGAAGGAGCTCATGAGATTTGTAATAGAAAAGGGCAAGTCCATAAACTTCCATTTTGAGTAACAAGCAGATCTCCTGCATTGAGAACCTAAATTTTTCATGTTGTTGGGCTGCATTTCATATATTTAATCCAATATCCATGAAACTGCATTTCACAGTTCATAATTTCTTTAAAATCGATGGATTAAGCTCGTGAAACAACCTTTGCTATGATTTTTGTTATTCGAAGAAACCCATTTCCTGGAAAACATGACAGGTGAACGAGTAAATTTTTGACCGTTCTAAGCTCTTACAAGATGTACATGGCCTGACTCGAACTCGAGACCTGTTGAAGGGTTCTTGCTGTGCAAACTCCAACAATATATCTTGCTGGTTTCCATATAACACCATCTCTGTGATCATTAAAATACAGAAAGAATTCACCATCTCTGCGTGGATAAAGTAACTCCCGAGATTTGTAGTAGAAAAGGGCAAGTTCATACATTTCCATTTTGAGTAAGAAACAGATCTCCTGCATTTAGAACCTAAAAGCTGCATAAAGAATTCAATGGCTGCAGGCTGTGGAGGTGACAAACTGTTATAATTATTCAATCTAAGATATAGATGGTGGGATCGAGGACTGCGTTTACCACTGCTCCCTATACGAGTATGGAATGGATTGTGTCCGAGACACTACGTGCACGTGCATGTCGATGTGTGCTTATAAAATATTATATGATAATAATGTCATTTGAAATTTTAAATTATTATTTTTTCTTTTAATTTTAGTGTATAAAATTTAATTCTTGGATATAGGAGTATTTTAGACCTTTTCCTTTCATGGTTTGCATTATCTGGTTTTTTGAACAATGTATTGATGGTTTTGTGTTAGATGTATCGGGTCGCTTGTTTATCTATTTCTAGTTAGATTTTAAATTAAGTTGGATAATAATTGAATCAATTAATTTCATAGATTAGCCAAAGAACTTGCTCGATTCAATCAAAACAACCATGATTTGGTTTTAAGAAAATAAAACAAAACTATATTGTTTTAACCTTTTAAATCTTGAAATAAAAATATTTTATATTACCGTTTTGCTTTTCAGTATATAAAATTTAATTCTTGGACGCTGGAGTAATTTAGACCTTTTCCCTTCACGGTTGGCATTATCTGGTTTTTTGAATAGTGAATCGACGATTTTGTGTTTGATATATCAGGTCACTTGTTTATATATTTCTATTCGGGTTTAAAATTAAGTTGAATAATAATTGAATCGATTAATTTGATAGATTAGCCAACGAACTTGCTTGATTCAATCAAAACTTTGATTTGGTTTTAAGAAAATAAAGCAAAATTATATTGTTTTAACCTTTTAAATCTTGAAATAATAATATTTTATATAGGTAAGACATGCTTAATTAACTTTGAAAATGAATAATATTTATTTACAATAGTGGCATACATCCATATTAATTAGAACTAATTGAGAATGGAAATCATTATTCCCTCATACACATTAATGTTCTTTTATAAATAATAGTAGAATTTGAAAAAAAACTATTTTCGAACTTGAAAAATAAAATATAATAAAGCAAAATCAAGTGAATACTAACTTCCATGCAAAAACCTTAGCTAAAAAGAGAGCTAAGACCTTATATTGGGGTTGGTTCTAGACAAGGAAAAAAATGATTGTGGTGGCTACCGGTGGCATAGATGGTGGTTGGATGGTGGTTTATTTCGGTTTTAAGTGGTTTTTAAAGGGTTTTTTCTTCTTCTCTGTATCTCTCTTGCTCCTTCATAGAACATACCATGTCTCTTTCTAGTTCAAAATTATTATTATGAAACTAAAAAATATATGTTTTTTTTTTTTTAATTTTATACTTCAATATTTGATTTATTAGAAAATGAGTTTCATAATTTATTGTGATGTGTTTTATAAGTGGTTTACTCAGTCTCAGAACTCAGAACTCATATCACAACTTAACTCGGTTGACTTGAGTTTTTCTTGTTTTTTTAATTGATAATTTTTCAATTTCATCTTTTGACATTGAGTTGATTAAGAATTAGGCTTTGTGAGTTGTTTGTTTGTTTTCTATAAGGTTACTTTGATGTTTTGCAGGTTAATCTCGATAAACTCAAGTCATTTTATCGTGTCTTGTTTTTAGATTGATTTTTCTTTTCAATTTCATCATTTAGCAATAGTTGGTTGAAAATTGAGTCTTATAACTTTTTTTGATTTGAAGCTATTATAGTCCCACAACTTTGATCATGAGTTTGACATATTAATCCAGATTGACTCAAATCATTTTTTTTTTCTATTTACTTTCCATGAAATTACCCGGTCCAATGACTCACGCTATAATTTTGACAAGTTAACTCAAGTGAATCTATTTTATTATCCAACAAGTTTTTTTCTAGTCATGATCCCGACTCCGAATTCGAGTTTTTCAAGTTAATCTACCTGCCTAGTAAAACTCGGGTTAAACTAATATCATAATAAATGTTGAATCTATCAATTAATCTTTGAATTTTCATTTACAAATTCCATATCAATCAAGATTGAATTCGATTTGTGTGGCAATTGTAGAAGAGATAAAACGACATGGCTCGATGTGAGTGTCCTTGGCTAAGAGATAAAGGGTGTTGAATCCGAGTTGTGGCAGTTTTAGAAGACACAAAATGGCTTGGCTCGATACGAGTGTGGGTGCAATCGAGACGTGGGTGTCCTTGGTCCAGAGACATTAGGGCACACAAGGTTTCTCACACCTCTCCCTTTCTCTTAAACTCTTGTGCCAGGAGATTCAAATTCAAGACTTTTGAGAGGAAACAATAATTTTATACGGCCACACATGCACTCATGTACAGAGCATAGTTATTTGATTCGTTTCGTTTTGGTTGAAATGATCAAAATATTTTGTACTGGTTAAAGAAAAAGATAAAATAGTGTTGTTTTTATCTCGGTTTAAATACCGGTATGTTCTGGTATGTTCTGTATTTTCAGCTAAATACCGGCAGAAACATTCTGGGTCCGTCCGCCCATTCCGTTTCGGTCAAATAATATTTTTTTAAATGATAAATAATTTTACAATATCAATTATATATCTTAATCCGACCGTTATATTGAGATGAAATTTTATGAGGAGTCTCTTGAAATATTTATATATATGATGTTAAAATTACAGAACAATCAGAGAATGTAATACTCTTGCGAGATTGATGATGATATTCTTGTAATATTATACATGTTCATAATTTTGTTCAGAAAAATCATTTTATTGTGTCTTTTTTAGATTAAATTGGACAATTCTAAATAATTTTATTTTTGGATTTGAACTATTTTTTTTTGAATTAATTTATTTAATTATATATATATATATACATAAACAGTATAACCCCGTGCCAAAACGCTCAGAAACCGAAACATTCCGTTCCAATTGAAAAAACGAAAAACCAACCGAAACGGTATTGACAACCCTGGTCGAATGTTTTTTTATTTCTTCTTTTGACAAGGATTTTAGAGGACGTCAAATTGGAAACCTATGAGCAGTTGGATTAATCCAAGAAACTTACAGCTCCAATCTGTAAGTAAAACCATGTTCATGTGAAGATAATATTAGAAAGCAGCCATTTATTATTATTATAAGATAGCATTGATTTGCTCTTAAACTGTTGCAGAGATTACTTTTGAACTACAGATAAGTTCATAACACTATCTATCCCACACAAAGACTTCAAAGACAAACTCACTACTCTGCCTGGTGAACTCTTTTTTTCTGCTGAGTTGATGGCAAGCGATTTCTTCCACTAGTTGCCGTTTTCTTCCTTCACCCCAGTCAAAGCTTGCTGCAACATTAAAACCAGCAGAGATTCAAGTTTCAGTTTTCGAAAAACCATTAGAAATAAGCAATACATAACGGAGCAGCAGTGTTGCATCAGTTACCTTAAAGCAAGAGAGTGTGTACTGCACATCACTTTCTGAAATTTGGTGGTGAATGACAACCCTAATGCTGGAAGTGGTAAGAAAGATGAGAAAAGTGTTAAAGAATAATACAAATCACATTCTGAGGCCTCACCTAACAACTTAAGCTTTTAAATGAGATGATTCCTTAACATGATATCAGAATCTTGTTGGCCCAGTGTTCACGAGTTCGAATCTCATCACTCCTATTCTATTTGATAAAAATCAAGTACAAGGTAGTGTGGGCCTGTACAAGTTTCAAGCTCAAAGAGCTTTCACTTGAGGGGGTATGTTAAAGAAGCTTCACCTAGCAGCTTAACGTTTTAAGTGAAATGGTTCCTTAACAAAAAGAACTCGACATTAGCTAGTTATTCAAATCTTCATGCACCATGTTAGAGATTAATATCTATAGAACCAAATGAGATGGTTTTTTGATATGTCGGAGGTCAGTCACCATAAATCCAGTATGGTTACTGGTACAAACAATAACAGCGAATTCATGCAAAACATAAAACCAAATGAGATGCGATGCCTTTTGTTTTTCTTTTTTTGCTAGAATTCATGAAAATATCCAGGGCTTCAACAGACCTGGTTGGGCTCTCTTGCATAACAAGTATACCATGCTGTTCCAAGTTCTTGCACAGCTTCTCTGCTGTGAGTTTTGCCCCCTCTAATACCTTGAAAAATATCTGGTCGAGCAAAATTATAAACGAGTGTAAATGTGTCATTTTCAAGAGTTATTAAACACAGCTTTTAACAGGCACTGGTAGAGATGTACAAGAGATGAATGTTCTACAGAAAATACTCAACAAAACAGGCCACAGATACTTGTGAAAGCATTTTGCAATCCAGGTGAATTGATGAACTGTGAAATACACATTCTAGAACTTTGGAAACTAAATTACTTACAATATTGGTCTCAACAGCAGCAGCATTCAGCCTTAGTCCTTTAATTTGATTCAGCCCCTCTAAGTTGAAGCAAGTAAAGATTACCGGTTAAAATGCGGCGGGGGGCAAACGGAGAGTGGCTCTATTATAGAGCACAAGAAGGAAAGATAGGGTCACCATGTACCTGCTAGCATCTTCGCTTTCTTGTGATCATCCTCGAGCTTCGGAACATTCTCTCGGAGAGCAACCAAAGCGGCGGCACAAAGGATACCAACTTGTCTCATTCCACCTCCTAAGGTTTTCCTCAGGATTCTAGCCTAAAAGAGAACGTATGCAAATACAAGAGTTTGAGACGATTTAATCCGGAAAACAAAAAAGCTGGTGCTCTTCCTTGGGGTAAAATTTCATCCTACCCTGGCAATAAAGCTTTTGGAGCCAACAATAACAGAGCCAACCGGTGCACCTAAACCTTTTGATAGACACACCTGGTTCAAAAGTTTGAGATGCACGAAGGAACAGAATTCATTAACTAGCAGCATTTTGAGAACGAAAGCGACCATTAAATTCTTGGCTGCAAAATCATACCGAAGCTGAATCAGCAGCCTGTAAAAGCCTGTGAACTGGAACTCCGAGTGCCTGAGAGATTATTATTTTTTTGGATCAGATACTGGAAAGTAAAAACAGTAGATTGTATATGCTTTTGCTTCATGTGAAACAATGGAGCATGTGCTTTGTCTCAAACAACATATGCATGGAAGAACAATTTGCTCACAAACTTATTACATAATCATAAATGAGCAAATCAAAAATTATTTTACTCACAATAGATGCATTAAAAATGCGAGCCCCATCAATGTGAAGCTTCAAACCATGTTTTTTGGCTAATTCTCCAACTTTGTCGGTATACTCTGCAGACAAGCATCTACCACCGCAGCTGCATTGATTAGAGATCATCCCATAAGACATAACAGTTGAACTAAAAAAAGTAGAAGATACAGTAAGAGAAAAGATGAATCTCTTTCCAACGGTGCCGAAATTTCTGAAAAAGAAAGAGAAAAAGAAAAAGAAAAACAGAATATCCAGAAATATAATGCAATTATCAATTATTACTGTAAATAAAAAATGACCCTTGCAAAACCTTTGAGAAAACAGAGTTCTCTAAGCACAGTATCATGAAAAGGATAAAACAGAACACAGAAAGTAATTGTTTGTTCTCATGCATGTTCACACTTCTAAGAGGGTTGCAAGATGTAATTATTATCGAGAGTCAATTCAGTCTTCGTCATAACCTTGATACATACAATGGTAAAGAGTAAAAAGAAGATTTCTGAGCTTAAAAAATAAATAAATTAATTTCCCGGCAGTAGATATGCTAGTCAGTATTAGCTAAGTTCAACAGAAATTCCATATCCGAGTCAATAAAGAAGAAGAGCACCTCAACTTCACTAAGACAATTGATTGATTCTGATGGTCCTTTCGGTTTTAAGGCCATGTAATTGTTCTTACATCAACTAATAATTCTTTTTTAATCTAATCCTAGATATGCAATTCTCTATTAAATTCCACCCAGGTGAGCTAGAAGAGGTTCTGTTTTCTTGTTAAAAAGTAGTGTTAAACCAAATCTACCACCTGTCCCTCATAGAAAATCACAGGGATCAAGGTGAAGTTCACTCAACTTTTTGTAATTCAAAATTTGGAAGTGTGCAGCTTCTATCAGCAGTGATACAATCACTGAGCTCCCAAATATTGAAAAGTGGAGAGAAAGGTGATCACAATAAGATGCATTAAAGAAGATGCAACATCAAAACATGATTAAAAAAATATTAGAGTAATAGAATATCCAAGTCCTCTGAAACAAGTGGGATAAACCATTGTGCAACATAAATGAGTTACTCAAACAGAACATTTTACTGTCATGGAAGAATAAAAATACTCACTTGGCTTGTGTATTCTCCAAACAGATGAGCCTAGTAGTTGGATACACAATCTCCCCTCTAGGATCTCTAATTGCAGCTTCAATTAGATCAATATCCATTGTTCCATCATCGTTATTCTTCACCGTCCGAGGATGAACACCTCCGATTGTTGAGATGCCTCCATTCTCATAAATATGGATATGTGAGTTATTTCCAAGTATTACCTCACTTCCCCTAATGTTACAGTGGACAAGAACACTAATAAGGTTACCCATGGTGCCTGATGGAACAAATAGAGCTGCCTCCTTGCCCGTGACTTTCGCCATTTCAGTTTCTAACCGTAACGCACTGGGATCATAACCCAGGACATCATCATCAACCTCAGCATTTGCCATTGCAGCCCTCATTGCTGCAGTTGGCTTCGTGACAGTGTCAGACCGGAGATCCACTGTTCTAGCCACCATTTTTGCTATAAAGTACAATATAAAAACAGAACAAGTCAGTCCACTCCTCTACTATATTCATATCTTCACATAGTTATGAAAGTTTCAAACTGTATAGAAATTGCCAATTGTGAAGGGAAACTGATTAACGAGGAAACTGCTGAGGATTTAAGCCCCTCTTAACCAAAAGAAGGTCAACCACAGAATTCACAAGTCACTGATAATAATATTGAGTTGCCCTGTTCATAGAAAAAACTGTGAGGACTGGTACAGCAAGCCCATTGCATCCTGAACTAGTCTTTAAGGAAATTAAAGAAATTTTTAGTTAACACCAATGGAAGAATTTCACTCTGTACATGTAAAGGCAAAGAGAGAAAGACAGAGATGGACTACCTGTGCAAGTTCCTTTTCTTTTCTGTTTATAACCCTAAAATTTCAACCTCTAAACCCGATTCCAAGAAAGTTTCTCAATTGAACTGGCAGCCCACTTCCTTAAATTCTGCACACAAGCAAGAACCATGAGAATTTCTGTACAAATTACTTGTATTATACATTAGAGTTCAAAACCCACAAAAAAATATCAGGAAAAACTTTGATTTTGATCATTTCCATATATGAACTCAGAGAAACCAAAACTAACTTGCATGTCACCAAGAACAAAAACAAAAGGAAAACCACTTAATTACCAGTTAATCAACTCAATAATCTTTCAATTATCACACTTGGCAGCACTAAAAGATAACTCTATAGCACCTTAACTCTAATCTTCATTCAAGAAAAAGTTTAGGCTCAAATCAAACTCTACATTTAGCCCAAAATCTGCAGAGTTTTATACATTGAGCTCAAAGAAACCAAAATATGCACTTATTTCAACAAAATTTCCAAGAAACTAACCAAACCCAACAGCCATTCAGAGTAAAATATACGAAACAAACCCTCTGCTTCTCTTAATATAGTTTAGGCATCGCCTTGAAAGCCCTTTAAGACTTCAAAAAATTCTTGTTCTTGAACAAGAATCCAGAAAACATACCTACCCAGAATTGTGCATTTCATATGAGTACAAGCTAGCTAACGCTTCGGCATGGCATGCAGTGGCCAAAACCAGATAAACAAGATAATGAGTTAAAGAGAGGAATCACCAGATAAACCTGCACCAGCAATCACCAGAAATTACGAGAAATACAACTACTTCTGATTGTTTATCTTCTGCTTTCTTGAGAGCTAATTGCCTGTTCTTATATAGGGAGAATGGCAAGAGATTATCGACAGTAAGTGGTGGAACACATGCATGTAATCCATTGGCAAATTTAATCCGAACCTGTTGAATATTGATACTATCTAACTTGAGATAATATTTATTTTTAATACACACAATCTATATATGTATATATATATGTACATGATAAATAGTTTATAAGAAATTAGTTTTTTATATATAATTTTTTTTTATTGATTAATAAATAGCAGTAGATGATAGATGTTCATTGAATACCCGACACAAGATATGATAAATAATTTATAAAAAGGTAGTGTTTTTTTACTGGACAAAATAAATATCACAAAATCTTAACGTGTTGCTATCTATCTATTACTATTCTAAAAGTAATGACAATCGAGGTAGCTTCTTGAATGCTTCTTATAATTTGTTTTCGTTTTTGCTTTTAATAGCTTAAATTAAATCAATTTTTTGATTGATTATCTTGTTTAGAATTAGAATTGTGGTTGAAGTTGCTTCCAAAAATATTTTTTTATTTAGAAATTTATTAAAATGATATTTTTTTTTAAAAAAAATTAACTTTAGCACATGAAAATAATATAAAAACATCAAATATTTTTAATTTCAAGTAAAAATAAAATAAAATAATTATTTTTTTCAAAATCATTTTTGAAATGTAATGTCAAATACCCAGACACTATTTAGAAATGTGATTGAGATTGTTTTTAAAAATATTTTTTTGTTAAAAAATATATCAAAATAATATTTTTTTATGTTTTAAAATTTTTAATATAGTACATAAAAGTACTCAAAAAAATTCATTTAAAATAAAAAATAAAAAAATAATTTTTTTCAAAAATATTTCTAAAACACCATATAAAACAGTTATTAATTCAGTTGAAAATGTGAACTGAATATTTTTAAAAAAATAATTGTGGTGGGTGATATAAAAAATAAAATTTGGGTGTGTTTTTCATAAATGTTTGCCTAGGGAAACATTCCCGGCAACTCTGCTGGCGCCTGGCGGCTTTACTTTTCCAGAAAGAAAATTTTCTATTGGCTTCCCACTTGGCTTGACCAGCTTTCTTCCAAGTCAAAGCCTTCAGAATTTTCTCAGGACGTTGTTTTTTCTTCATGTAAATTGCATTTTTTTTTATTTCATGATATAACATATTTATTAAATTCCATCCATAGAGATTGATTGATGCCATACGTGAGTTACGGGTCAAGCAAGTCGATTTGGGTTGTTCTAAAGAGTGTGATTTGGTTTTAGATGACTTTTGATTTGCACAGATAATCTCGAGTTTAAATCAGGATATATATTTTTTATAAAAACTTGAAATAATTAATATTTTACTCATTTACTAGGTCCATAAAATAAGGTTTTAAGAGGATAAGGTTTTCTCGCATTCAAAAAATAAATTTGTCTAGGTTAATAATTTTTTTTAAAATGAAATTCAAAATAATATTATTTTTTTTAAAAAAATAATAGATTTTAAATTTGTTCAAGTGTTATTGAATTCTTTTGATGTTATTAATAAAAAAATATTTTAATATATTTCCAAACAAAAAAAAATATTTTAAAAAATAAACTCTACTATGATATCAACTCCAAAAATAAAAAATAATTATAATCACACAACAATTACAAGATTTATTTCGGTTATTTTTTTAACTTTGTGATTGATAGTTATACCTTACTTGATATTGTGTTTCAAAAACATTTTTGAAAATAAAATAAAATTATATTGTTATTTTTATTTTAAATTAAAAAATATTGGTATTTTTAAATCATTTTCATGTGCTAATATTAAAAAATAAAAAAAATTATTTTAATATATTATTTAATTAATCCAAATACTAAACGAGTTGGTTTCATTAAAATAAATTCAAAGAATATAACGTACGAAAAACTTTTAATAATAATAATAAAAAAATAAAATAAACAAGAAGGAATCTCACCACACACAGAAGATACCGTCATTTAAAGAAGGTAGAGGACAGGGAAGGATCCGAAGAATCTAGAAAAGTGAACCCCCCACTGCCATCATCAATCGCCCTCAGGAATGCTGTGATCACACATTAACTCGCCCGTGCATGTGGTCAGCAAGAACATTTTTGTTTTTCTATTTTTTTAAAAATATTTATCATTTTTTTTGGACTGTCACACTCTCAAATACTACCAATATAGTCTCAAAAATATCAAAAAAATGTTTTTTAGATGAAGGTTTGAGGATCATCCAATGATAAAATCAATCATTTTTAATAAGGGATTATAATAAATAAAAGTGGTTTTAAATTGCAAGAACAAATATGTTTTCTTATTTAGATATGATAAATGCTCCGAGGATTAAAGAGTGAATTCTTGAAGAAAAGAAATTATAAAGTCTCTACTTAGATGGTTTAGAAGGTATTTATAATCCCTAAACTTTATCGTTTTGATTAAGTGATGGGATTAAAAAATATTTTCTCTTGATAATATTAATGAAAAATAAAAAAATCTCTTATGTATCATTAATAAAAAAACAAATATTTTTTAGATATTATTAATGAAATAAAAATAGGATAGATTATTAGAAGATCTTTTATACATTTATAGATGTAAGGATCATTGATGACATGAATAGTTCATTTTTTTTATTTTTTTCCCTCAAAATATTTTTATCATTTTTTTTATATTTGTGCTTATATCTAAATATTATTTAATATAATTTAAAATAAAAATTATTTTAAAAAAAATATTATCATACTCTAAAATACTGCCAAAATAGCCTCGAAAATATCAAAAGATGTTTTTTTAGATGTAATTATAGGTTGCACCTTTAAAATAATTAGGGTTATGACGAGCACCTTTAAAATACGACTACCGTCACACTTTCAAATACTACTAATATAGACTCAAAAATATAAAAAAATGCTTTTTAGATGTAATTATAGGTTACACATTTAAAATATTGTTGCACCTTTAAAATATTTAGGGTTATGATGGTCATGTTTAAAAAGCAATTACTGTATCACTCTCAATATAGTCTCAAAAATATCAAAAAAATGTTTTTTGACGTGTCATGCGTTAAATTATTTAATATAGATTAACTGTGTTCAATCTCAGAATAATATTGATGTGTAGTGTTTACCCGGATCAACTTTTACATGGTATTTTTTTAATCTAAGTCCAGGCTATGTCTTGGATTCACCAATCTAAATAGACAAATTTAATAACATTGACTTGTTATACCAAATTACTATACTTTTGGTCCATTGTAAGGTGAAAACATTTACGAAGCCCATAGTAACAATATTATGCAAAATAATTGATGATTTTCCAAAAATTGCAAGAATAAATATGTTTTCTTATGTAGATATGATAAATGCTCTGAGGATTAAAGAGTGAATTCTTGAAGAAAAGAAATTATAAAGTCTCTACTTAGGTAGGGATTATAAATATTTTCTCTTGATAATATTAATGAAAGATAAAAAAATCTCTTATGTATCATTAATAAAAAACAAATATTTTTTAGATATTATTAATAAAATAAAAATTAGAAGATCTTTTATACATTTATAGATGTAAGGATCATTGATGACATGAATAATTCATATTAAAGTCATAAGAATAAAAAGGGAAACTTATGACATTAACATGGATTTATAAAAAACACAAAAATAATTTTAAAAACCATTAAATTTGGTGAAATGGGGATCACCTTCATTGGAACGGTAATCTTGCATCATGAGATTCATTTTCTTGACTTGACATATCAGAAAAAATAACTTAAATTTAGTGCGGTAATGGGTGAAAATGTGTTTTGTATGGCATAAAAAAAATTAAAATAAAAATAGTTTTTTTTTATGTTGAATATCAAAATAAAAATATTAATCTAATATTTTTTTAATTAAACATTTTTTTAAAAACATCAAAACCCAACACACTCTCAAACAGTTGGCTACGCTAGATTGTGACCAAAGCATGAAGAAAAGAAAACAGGGGATGCATGGCATGTGCATAGGGCTTTAGGTTTGTCAATGGAGCTAAAGGCGATGCTTTAATGAATTAATTATGTGAGGGAGTAAAAGTAGCATTGAACATAGTCTTTCAATTTGGTATGAATTTAACATAGTTTAGAGCTTGAATCAATGGGTCTAAAACAACATTGAGTTAACTCCCCGTGTAATTGAATCAAATTTAATCGAGATACACGCAAACTGAACTAAACACTTATATGTAAAACAACATTGAGTTAACTCTTCGTGTCATTGAATTAGATTTAATTGAGATACGCGCAATCTAAACTAAACACTCACATGTATAAAACCCAAATACTCACATGTAAAACAAATTTGAGTTAACTGTCCGTGTCATTGAATCAAATTTAATCAAGATACGCGCAAGTTGAACTAAATACTCACATATATAACACCTAAGTTTAAAGTGATCAAAATTATAATTGATTTAATTTTAAACTTGACTGGTGTTAGGTTTTGAGCCGTGAATTTAGAATGCATTGAATTATAAATAAAGTGTTGTATTATACAAAAAAAATAAAAATATTTGGGAATAAAAACATGCATCATTTTCCATTTTCAAATGGGACGATGACTTCAATCCATCACATTATCCAATGAGTTTGTTTAGTGCTTTCAACTCTCATTCAAATTCTTGATGATAATTCAAGTGGGCTGAGTTGAGTGCGTTTTGTATTTTTCCTTTTTCAGCACCAGTTAATTTGTTCATAGGACATAGCCCCAACAATCAATCTGAGAAGAGTAGCTGTTCTACACCCATTTCCTTTACCTCAACATGCACGGAAGTTATTATTTTATTTAAATGATATTATTTTAATTTTAAAAAAAATGAAATCATATTATTTATTTAATCAATATAGCCTCGAAAATATCAAAAAATGCTTTGTAGATGTAAATGTAGGTTGCACCTTTAAAATATTTAGGGTTATGATGGGCACCTTTAAAAAGCAACTACCGTCACTCTTAAATACTATCAATATAACCTCAAAAATATCAAAAAATGCTTTTTAGATGTAAATATAGGTTGCACCTTTAAAATATTTAGGGTTATGATGGGCATCTTTAAAAAGCAACTACCGTCACACTCTTAAATACTATCAATATAGCCTCGAAAATATCAGAAAATGTTTTTTACATGTAAATGGAGGTTGCGCCTTTAAAACATGGTTGCACCTTTAAAATATTTAGGGTTATGATGGGCACCTCTTAAAAACAATTACCATCACACTTTTAAATACTATCAATATAGCCTCAAAAATATCAAAAATTGCTTTTTAGATGTAAATGTAGGTTGCACCTTTAAAACATTTAGGGTTATGATGGGCACCTTTAAAAAGCAACTACCGTCACTCTTAAATACTATCAATATAGCCTCGAAAATATCAAAAAATGCTTTTTAGATGTAAATGTAGGTTGCACCTTTAAAATATATAGGGTTATGATGGGCATCTTTAAAAAGCAACTACCGTCACTTTTAAATACTACCAATATAGCCTAAAAAATATCAAAAAATGCTTTTTAGATGTAAATGTAGGTTGCACCTTTAAAATATTTAGGGTTATGATGGACACCTTTTAAAAACAACTACCATCAAACTTTTAAATACTATCAATATAGCCTCAAAAATATCAAAAAATGCTTTTTAGATGTAAATGTAGGTTGCACCTTTAAAATATTTAGGGTTATGATGCGCACCTTTAAAAAGCAACTACCGTCACTCTTAAATACTATCAATATAGCCTCGAAAATATCAAAAAATGCTTTTTAGATGTATATGCAGGTTGCACCTTTAAAACATGGTTGCACCTTTAAAATATTTATGATTAAAAAGCAACTACCGTAACACTCTTAAAAACTATCAATATAGCCACAAAAATATCAAAAAATGTTTTTTTACATGTAAATGGAGGTTGCGCCTTTAAAACATGGTTGCTCCTTTAAAACATTTAGGGTTATGAAGAAAAGACAACAGGGGATGCATGGCATGTGCATAGGGCCTTAGGTTTGTCTATGGAGCTCAAGGCTATGCTTTAATGAATTATTTATGTGAGGGAGTAAAAGTAGCATTGACCATAGTCATTCAATTTGGTATGAATTTAATATAGTTTAGAGCTTGAATCAATGGGTCTAAAACAACATTGAGTTAACTCCCCGTGTAATTGAATCAAATTTAATCGAGATACATGCAAATTGAACTAAATACTCACATGTAAAACAACATCGAGTTAACTCTTCGTGTCATTGAATTAGATTTAATTGAGATACGCGCAATCTAAACTAAACACTCACATGTATAACACCCAAATACTCACATGTAAAACAAATTTGAGTTAACTCTCCGTTTCATTGAATCAAATTTAATCGAGATACGCACAAGTTGAACTAAATACTCACATAAATAACACTCAAGTTTAACGTGATCATAGTTATAATTGATTTAATTTTAAACTTGACTTGTGTCAGGTTTTGAGCCGTGAATTTATAATGCATTGAATTATAAATAAAGTGTTGTATTATACAAAACAAGATTATTTGGGAATAAAAACATGCATCATTTTCCATTTTGGCATGGGAAGACTTCAATCAATCACATTATCCATTGAGTTTGTTTAGTGCTTTCAACTCATTCAAATTCTTGATGATAATTCAAGTGGGCTGAGTTGAGTGTGTTTTGTATTTTTCCTTTTCCAGCACTAGTTAATTTGTTCATAGGACATAGCCCCATCAATCAATCCGAGAAGAGTAGCTGTTCATTTTATAACATGCACATAAGACAGAAGGTTTCTCGAAGAAGACGACATCTACCCAGGTCCATACAAGAAGACTAGTAGGTGCGCAAATGTTTGTGATGATCTTGGACGTACCTGCATCATTTTCAGAAATTTCTCACCATCCACCTTTTGAAAGATTCTCTCCTCAAGTCACGGAAAAAAATGAAGAACCAAACAAAAACATTAGTAATCTGACAAAAATATAAATTCAAAAATTACGTTCCGTTGTAATTCTATTTTAAAATTATATATATATATATATATATATTAATATTAATATAGGCTCTGCAACAGATGCAGCATCGAAAGGCTCCCACTTTCAACTGGATTGAAAGAACGAATTTCCAACTCAGCAAACCATGCAGATCTATACATGATTGTATTGTGTTTTTAAATGTTTTACTTATGAGTTATTGATTTTTCTACGGAAATATTTTACCTATAATTTTAAGATTTATATATATATATATATATATATATATATATATATATATGAAAATCAAGATTAATTTAAGTTAAACTGTGATCCAAAACAAGTTTAATAACTAAACAACTGAGCTAAATAAAAGTTTATATAAGCTTACATCATATGTGTTAGAGAATAATATAAATCTTATTATGGGGTCTTACCTACAAGCTTAAGCTTTTAGGTGAGATGGTTCCTTAACACGGTATCAGAGCATTGTTGACCCAGCGGTCACGAGTTCGATTCTCACCATCCCCATTCTATTTGATAAAAACTAAGCATAAGGTGATGTGGGCCTGTGCAAGTTTCAAGCCCAAAGGGCTTTCACTTGAGGGGGTGTGTTAGAAAATAATATAAATCATATTATGGGGCATCACCTACAAGCTTAAGCTTTTAGGTGAGATGATTCCTTAACAATATGCACATTGGAAAAAACTCTTTTTTTATTAGGGAGTTCCGTAAGGAAAGGTATGGTACTAAAATTCTTGCTATTTCCCTATAAATAGGCTTCCTCTGATGAAGTAGTTACTCGAGCATCAAACTATTGGTCTCCATTTCATTAAAAAAAATGGAAATCGGTGCAGATTTAGCAGCAAACACCAATCAACAAAACAATTCCCGTCGAAGTGGAAATTTCCCACCAAGCTTGTGGGGTTGCAGCTTCGCTTCCTTTTCCTTTCCAAAAACGGTATGCTACCTCTCCTCTATGTGTAAACCAGTGTGTTTTTCTTTTAATGATTTTAAAGTTTCAAAAACTAAATATCAGCTTTTAAATTAGTGGGATCGATCATCCAATTCTGCAGTAAGATTCAAATCTCTCTTTTTTAAACGATAAAAATTTGTGAATTTTGAAGTTAAAGTAGTGGGAGCTATCATCCAATTCTGCAGTAATGTCTAGCCGTTTACTTTTACTTCAAACAAAGACTTCATTTTTTACTGAGTTAACTCCTATAAGAAAAAACATTACCAATGGAGTAGACAAAAAACAAGACCACGTTAAGGATTTACTCAATGCTATCAATTTGGCTAGGGTTGTTAAACTCACGAGTTGACTCGCAAAATAGTATAACAAAACTTGTCAAATCGGGTTGAAAACTCGGTTCTTATTAAACTCAGAAAAAAAAAAACCAAAATCGGTCGGATCATAAAAAGTTATAATTGATTTAATTTTAAACTTGACTTGTGACAGGTTTTGAGCCGCGAATTTATAATGCATTGAATTATAAATAAAGTGTTGTATTATACAAAAAAAAAAAAAATTATTTGGGAATAAAAACATGCATCATTTTCCATTTTCAAATGGGACGATGACTTCAATCAATCACATTATCCAATGAGTTTGTTTAGTTCTTTCAACTCTCATTCAAATTCTTGATGATAATTCAAGTGGGCTGAGTTGAGTGCGTTTTGTATTTTTCCTTTTCCAACACCAGTTAATTTGTTCATGGGACAATGCCCCATCAATCAATCTGAGAAGAGTAGCTGTTCTACACCCATTTCCTCTACCTCAACATGCACAGAAGCTATTATTTTATTTAAATGATATTATTTTATTTTTTTTAAAATAAAATCATATTATTTAATTGATCCAAATACTAAACGAGTTGGTTTTCATTAAAATATCCTTTAAACAAAGGCATCCTGAGCTTGTAGAAAGACATCTCTTTCTACGAAGAAGATGAGTCATTAATCTCTACATTTGTTTTTATTAGCTCTTTGTACTTATGAAGTGCGTAAAAAATTGCTGTCGCGACAGCTTGTGTCGCTTGTATGAAGCTTCATTTCTAAGTGTGCATGGAGAACAGATACTGGATGAAGCCCATGTTTTCACAAGGGCAAACCTGGAGTCTTCGGCTATGCAATCAAGCCAACGTCTAGGAGACCATATTAGGAATGCTTTGATCCGGCCCTTGCACAAAGGCGTGCCAAGAATAGAAGCCAGAAAATACATCTCTTTCTACAAAGAAGATGACGCAGTAGAAAATCACAAGGAATATGATCAATATAGATATTTCATAAATAAATCTAGGATGAGAGGAATTTTTAGAAAAGTTCAAAACTTTATTCAATAATTTAAAAGATGATTCGGCCAGAGGTTTACAATCATATTTAAAGCAGAAACCCTAGCCATATCCATGATGAATAAGGAAACAACACTAATTAATAAAATTATCAAAAATAGAAAATTTGAGATAAATGTGGAAACTGAAAAGGCTATAAATCCTGAGCAAGTTGGAATTGACGAAAGTCGATTCGGACTTGGAGATCAAGAGTTATAGTTAAAACAAAATTTTCCTAAAATTGCAAAAACGAGGATTTCGGAGCCTAAACGATGTAATGTGGAAACGCCGAGACGCATCAACTAGGTGAGTTTCGCATCATTCCGACTTCAGCGCCCAGACTGTGGAAAGTCAGTTGCCTTTGAATTTTGGATGCTCTCTCTTGAGCATGTATGGTTCTGCAACTTGTTCTACATATTTGTTTTTATTAGCTCTTTCTACTAATGAAGTGGTGTCAATACTAAAGCAAGAATGGATCTTCAACAAAACTTTCTCTTTTTTCTTATATGTATAGTAATGATAGCTTATTTTTAATTGTTAATTGTTGCCAATATGTATTGTTGTTTTTGTTTATTGATGATACTTTTATTAATTATATTATTGAATTAATTAAGTTTATCCAAATCATAAATTTCTTGCTACTTTAAAAATGTTAGTGTCGGATGATAATTTTTTTATTTTTTTTAGAAAACAATTAGCATGGTCAATGACAGAGTAGCTCTCATAGCAAGACATCTTTGTTCTTTTGGTACCATGTTGTTGGAAAACGATTACAATTTCTTTATTAGAACAATGTAAAATATCTCCCCAATTAATATATACATCAATTAAACTACTCGATGTTAATTCATTTTATAACATGAACAAATGACAGAAGGTTTCTCGAAGAACACGACATCTACCCAGGTCCATACAAGAAGACTGGTAGCTGCGCAAATGTTTGTGATGATCTTGGACCTACCTGCATCATTTTCAGAAATTTCTCACCATCCACTTTTTGAAAGATTCTCTCCTCACGCCAGGGAGAAATCTGAAGAACCAAACAAAAACATTAGTAATCTGACAAAAACATTAATATTAATATAGGCTCTGCAACAGTTGCAGCATCGAAAGGCTCCCACTTTCAACTGGATTGAAAGAACGAATTTCCAACTCAGCAAACCATGCAGATCTATACATAATTGTATTGTGTTTTTAAATGTTTTACTTATGAGTTAACGATTTTTCTACGGAAATATTTTACCTATGATTTTAAGATTTATCTACAGAAATATTTTATGTACAATTTTACGATTCGAGTTTTTATTACATTTCCGTGCCTTGTCAAAAAAATGATTTTAATAACCTTGACTAAAACAGTTAATTAATCCAAAGGCCTGAAGAATCATAGAAAGAGGGATGAGATAATAAAAAGACATTCAATCACTGTCTTCACCAACTCCACCACCACCACAAAACCATCATGGTTAGCTAACCACAGCAACCAATCATGTCTAAAGTGTATATATATATATATATATATATATATGAAAATCGTGATACATTATTTAAGAGTGAAATGTATCTATCGAAATGCATGTATAGCCTGGAAACTTGATCTGATAAGTTAGGTTATAGATAGACATGATCAAGATTTTTGATTGAGTAGAGTTACAAATAAGATTGAAACTTGTACAGTGTTTGGCATCAATCTTGAATCTGATTTTCGGAGAGAAGAATGTAAACCACAAGTTTACAGGGGAGTTTATATAAGTTTAATAACTAAACAACTGAGCTAACTAAAAGTTTATATAAGCTTACATCATAAGCACATTGGAAAAACTCTTTTTTTATTAGGGAGTTCCGTAAGAAAAGGTATGGTACTAAAATTCTTGCTATTTCCCTATAAATAGCCTTCCTCTGATGATGTAGTTACTCGAGCATCAACTATTGGTCTCCATTTCATTAAAGAAAATGGAAATCGGTGCAGATTTAGCAGCAAACACCAATCAACAAAACAATTCTCGTCGAAGTGGAAATTTCCCACCAAGCTTGTGGGGTTGCAGCTTCGCTTCGTTTTCCTTTCCAAAAACGGTATGCTACCTCTCTTCTATGTGTAAAGCAGTGTATTTTTCTTTAATGTTTTCAAAAACTGAATATCAGCTTTTAAATTAGTGGGATCTATCATCCAATTCTGCAGTAAGATTAAAATCTCTCTTTTTTAAATGATAAAAATTTGTGAATTATGATGTTAAAGTAGTGGGATCTATCATCCAATTCATACTAACTGAATATTTCACTGCAGGAATTCGAGTCATACAGCCGACAAGTAGAAGAGTTGAAGGAAAATGTGAAGGACATGCTGATAAAATCCAAAGAGGATCCAGTGGAAAATATTGAATTCATAAATCTTTTATGTCGGCTTGGTGTGTCATATCATTTTGACAGCGAGATTGAAAACAACCTTACAGAGATTTTCGATGACCTTCCTAATCTTCTTGAGAAGCATGACTATGATCTCTACACTTTGTCACTACTATTTCGAGTACTGAGACAGCATGGATTCAAAATGCCTTGTGGTGAGTGCATACTTGTAGCCTTTGAAATATTAATCTTTTAGAGAATAATATAAATCATATTCTGGGGTCTCACCTAATAGTTTAAGCTTTTAGATGAGATGATTCCTTAACATGGTATCAGAGCCTTGTTGACCTAATGGTCACGAGTTAGAATCTCACCACCCTCATTCTATTTGATAAAAATCAAGCAAAAGATTGAGTAAGCCCGTGTGTAAGTTTCAAGTCCAAAGAGCTTTCACTTGAGGAAGTGTGTTAGAGAATAATATAAATCATATTCTAGGACCTCACCTAATAGCTTAAGCTTTTAGATGAGATGGTTCCTTAACATGGTATCAGAGCCTTGTTGACCTAACGGTCACGAGTTTGAATCTCACCACCCTCATTCTATTTGATAAAAATCAAGCAAAAGGTAGAGTAAGCCTGTGTGCAAGTTTCAAGTCCAAAGGGTTTCACTTGAGGAAGTGTGTTAGAGAATAATATAAATCATATTCTAGGACCTCATCTAATAACTTAAGCTTTTAGATGAGATGGTTCCTTAACATGGTATCAGAGCCTTGTTGACCTAACGATCACGAGTTCGAATCTCACCACCCTAATTCTATTTGATAAAAATCAAGCAAAAGGTAGAGTAAGCCTGTGTGCAAGTTTCAAGTCCAAAAGGCTTTCACTTGAGGAAGTGTGTTAGAGAATAATATAAATCATATTCTAGGACCTCACCTAATAGCTTAAGCTTTTAGATGAGATGGTTCCTTAACATGGTATCAGAGCCTTGATGACTTGACGGTCACGAGTTTGAATCTCACCACCCTCATTCTATTTGATAAAAATCAAGTAAAAGGTAGAGTAAGCCTGTGTGCAAGTTTCAAGTCCAAAGGGCTTTCACTTGAGGAAGTGTGTTAGAGAATAATATAAATCATATTCTAGGACCTCATCTAATAACTTAAGCTTTTAGATGAGATGGTTCCTTAACATGGTATCAGAGCCTTGTTGACCTAACGATCACGAGTTCGAATCTCACCACCCTAATTCTATTTGATAAAAATCAAGCAAAAGGTAGAGTAAGCCTGTGTGCAAGTTTCAAGTCCAAAAGGCTTTCACTTGAGGAAGTGTGTTAGAGAATAATATAAATCATATTCTAGGACCTCACCTAATAGCTTAAGCTTTTAGATGAGATGGTTCCTTAACATGGTATTAGAGCCTTGTTGACCTAACGGTCACGAGTTCGAATCTAACCACCCTAATTCTATTTGATAAAAATCAAGCAAAAGGTAGAGTAAGCCTATGTGCAAGTTTCAAGTCCAAAGAGCTTTCACTTGAGGAAGTGTGTTAGAGAATAATATAAATTATATTCTGGGACCTCACCTAATAGCTTAAGCTTTTAGATGAGATAGTTCCTTAACATGGTATCAAAGCCTTGTTGACCTAACGGTTACGAGTTCAAATCTCACCACCCTCATTCTATTTGATAAAAATCAAGCAAAAAGTAGAGTAAGCCTGTGTGCAAGTTTCAAGTCCAAAGAGCTTTCACTTGAGGAAGTGTGTTAGAGAATAATATAAATTATATTCTGGGACCTCACCTAATAGCTTAAGCTTTTAGATGAGATAGTTCCTTAACATGGTATCAAAGCCTTGTTGACCTAACGGTTACGAGTTCAAATCTCACCACCCTCATTCTATTTGATAAAAATCAAGCAAAAAGTAGAGTGAGCCTGTGTGCAAGTTTCAAGTCCAAAGAGCTTTCACTTGAGGAAGTGTGTTAGAGAATAATATAAATTATATTCTGGGACCTCACCTAATAGCTTAAGCTTTTAGATGAGATAGTTCCTTAACATGGTATCAAAGCCTTGTTGACCTAACGGTTACGAGTTCAAATCTCACCACCCTCATTCTATTTGATAAAAATCAAGCAAAAAATAGAGTGAGCCTGTGTGCAAGTTTCAAGTCCAAAGGGCTTTCACTTGAGAAAGTGTGTTAGAGAATAATATAAATCATATTCTAGGACCTCACCTAATAGCTTAAGCTTTTAGATGAGATAGTTCCTTAACATGGTATCAGAGTCTTGTTGACCTAACGGTCACGAGTTCAAATCTCACCACCCTCATTTTATTTGATAAAAATTAAGCAAAAGGTAGAGTGAGCATGTGTGCAAGTTTCAAGTCCAAAGGGCTTTCACTTGAGAAAGTGTGTTCGAGAATAATATAAATCATATTCTAGGACCTCACCTAATAGTTTAAGCTTTTAGATGAGATAGTTCCTTAACATGATATCAGAGCCTTGTTGACTCAACGGTCACGAATTCGAATCTCACCGCCCTCATTCTATTTGATAAAAATCAAGCACAAGGTATAGTGAGCCTTTCAAGCTCAAAAGGCTTTCACTTGAGGAAGTGTGTTAGAGAATAATATATTTCATATTCTAGAGCCTCAGCTAATAACTTAAGATAACACTAATCAATTACAAAGGCTGGCTTAGATCAGAGAAGTTTATTCTCTCTTGTAATTTTCCAAGTTTTAATTTTTGGACTAATACCTGAAACTATTTATTCCTATAGGTATACCACAATGAGTTTTCTTGTTTTTGCGACGGCTAAGAAATTGGATCTAAACTTGATTTATATGTAAAGTGACTATGTTTGTTAGAGAATAATATAAATCATATTCTGGGGCCTCACCTAACAGCTTGAGCTTTAAGGTGAAATGGTTCCTTAACATAGTATCAGAGCCTTGTTGACCCAACGGTCACGAGTTCGAATCTCATCACCCCCATTCTATTTGATAAAAATCAAGCACAAGGTTATGTGAGCCTGTGCAAGTTTCAAGCCCAAAGGGCTTCCACTTGAGAGGGGGTGTTAGAGAATAAGATAAATCATATTTTAGGGTCTCACCTAACAACTTAAACTTTTAGGTGAGATGGTTCCTTAACAATGTGAACAAAAAATATACCACTAAACATACTTGTTATAATTTATCTTCGGAAATAATCTTTCATAATCAACAAATTAACATCTTTTGAAAATCTGCTAAAATGTGAAGTATGCTTTTATGAATCAGTTGTGTTCGAAAAGTTCAAGGACACCGATGGAGAGTTTAAGAAAACAATGATGAACGATGTGAAAGGCATTCTGAGCTTGTATGAAGCTTCATTTTTAAGTGTGAATGGAGAACAGATACTGGATGAAGCCCATGTTTTCACAAGGGCAAACCTGGAGTCTTCGGCTATGCAATCAAGCCAACGTCTAGGAGACCATATTAGGAATGCTTTGATCCGGCCCTTTCACAAAGGCACGCCAAGAATAGAAGCCAGTAAATACATCTCTTTCTACGAAGGAGATGAGTCTCGCAATGACACTTTACTCAAGTTTGCTAAGATAGATTTCAATCGAGTTCAGTTACTGCACAAACAAGAGCTATCCATTCTGTCGAGGTATTTTTTCGTTCAAGTTCGAGGGTGATATGAGACCAAGTTTCTACTGGAATTTATTTACTCAGTTTCTATTTATAATTTAGGTGGTGGAATGATTTAAATTTTGCTGAGGAGCTTCCATATGCAAGAGATAGAATCGTAGAGATCTATTTCTCGATGAATGGAATCCATTTCGAGCCTCAATATGCTTTCTCTCGGATGATGACCTCGAAATATACAAAATTTATATCACTGGTAGATGATACATATGATGCACACGCATCTTTTGAAGAAATACAACATTTTACTGATGCAATTGAAAGGTTTATTTCTTGTTACCTCAAACTCTTTCTCTTCTAAATCTTTCATTAACATACAAGTTCAGGTAAGGACGTGTAATTTTCTGTCACAATTTCAGATGCACCATGGATGCTATTGATCAAATCCCTGCCGATTACATGAAAGTTCTTTATATAGCTCTTCTGAATCTTTTCAACGAAACTGAGAATGATATGGGAAAGCAAGGAAGATCCTATGCCTCGCATTATGTGAAGGAGGCAGTATGAATATTTTTCCAGTCCCGTTCATTCTTCTACTATTTCTAGCATAATATATTGTTATCGTATATATATATTTTAATTGAAATATTTCATAGGTTTCACCACACAATCTTTGTTTTATCTGCATGTTATTAGTTCAAAGAAGTGGTGAGATGCTATCATGCAGAGGCGGAGTGGGCAGATAAATGCCACGTCCCAACATTCGACGAGTATGTGCTCAATGGATTAGTCACGAGTGGTTATGGGGCAGTTATGGCAGCATCCTTCCTTGGATTGGAAGAAGTTGCAGGAGTGGAGGAGTATGAATGGCTAAAAAGTAATCCAAAAATTATTAAAGCTGCAAAGATGATCGGCCGTTTGATGAATGACATAGTGGGCCATGAGGTACGGTGTATGAATTCTTAAGAAGAATAAAAGTACTAGATACATTGACAATTGTATTCTCATATCTTATATAAGCAAGGAACCAATTTTGAAAATTATTTACAAATTTTATCCTTTAAGTGAAAAGGTATTATTTCAACTTGATAGTTTACTGGATTTTTCAATTATTTTTGTGCATAACAAATTGAACCAAGGTTCAACTCACGACTATGTTAGGATTGAGAGAGATTGCAGATAATTGTAGAAATTAGGAGAAAGAAGAATGGAGTTTAGAGACGGGAAGAGGGAGAATGAAATTTGAAATTTTACTATATTGATATTCTGTTTTGCATACATTTGCCGTGTATGCACCTTTCTATTTATGCACATATCTCATACCATCTTTCATACTCTAGACTACATAATACACCTTCTATTCTCTAATAGACTATTCTTGTCTTTCTTCTCAATTTTCTTTGTGTTTTGAAATCTTTCATGTGAAGTCTCTTTTCTAACAATTATAATGTCGTTTGTATAATTGAAGGATGAACAAAAGAGGGGAGACTGTGCATCTGGTGTTGAATGCTACATGAAACAATATAACATCTCGGAGAAGAAAGCGATTGAAGAGATACAAAAGATGAACGCTGCTGTATGGAAGGATATCAATGAAGATTGCATGAGGCCAACTAAAGCTCCAATGCTTCTCCTTCAACAGCTTGTTAACCTTGTGCGAGCTACAGAATTTATTTATGCTAATGGTGACGATGCCTACACAATTCCATTAAGTGTAAAAGATTATGTAAGCTTATTATTTATCGAGCAAGTGCCTCTGTGTGATTAATGGTGTAGAATTCCTACTTTGAGCTCGTGGTGGAACTCTTTATGAATGTCGTTGTCAAATGTATTGTAATAAAACTAGCAGTGAATCGTGGGTATTATCAGTATGTGTTGTTGGATCTAGTTTGTATTTTGGTATGTATTGAGTTTTAGTTTTATTTAAAAGATTTGAACTTTGATGGTGGTGATTTATTCTTAATTTATATACTATTCTTATATTTTTTATATCAATATTTTATATAGGATTGGCGATTTTAACACTCTTCCTCACTTCTAACCATTCTTTTAAACGACCATAGATTGTCTAATAGGATGTTTTGAACTCTTGAAAAAACAATTAAATTACAATTTTCATTGGATTTATATGCTGAAGAAAACCCAACACTAATTTGTTATGTTACCTATATGAAGGATGATGTAGCAACAAAGGATCTGCAGGCAAGCCGAAATTATGCAGCAAATAATAAAGATTAAGCAGCAAATCAATATTTCCCTCAATCATGGAAAATCATTTAACAAACACAAAACGAATGCATTGAAAAGAGAAAGCATTTTTCAATCAAACTCTCATTGCAACATCTTCTTCTTTAACCTATCACTTGACTCAAGCAAGTAAGAAGAAGATGCATTGTTGTTGTTCATCTCCTCCTTAGTGGCTATGGATTCATTGAAAATTCTATCAAAAGAAAAAATTAAAATTAAAAAAATATTGGAAGAAAATAACAAAAATATCAATGAGAACAGTATACCAAAATACTTGGCAAATTATCAAAGAGTGGTTGAGGAAGATCACAATATACAAGATTGGAAAATTTAATAATGTTTTTTTGATTGATGAAGGCCTTGTTTGCAAGAAAAAAAAAGTTTAAGGAGACAAAAAATCAAAATCGAATCTTTAAGATTCGATTAAATTTCTCAAAGTTTATCTAAATTTATCAAGGTCTTATTTGCATGAAACATTTATTCTCTGCTCATTATTGATTTTTCTCAATCCAAGAATTAAAACTCTAAATGACATGTCATTCAAACTTAATGAAAAGAAGGTGAATGACACGTTGTTTGGCACTTAGGCATCCTTGGTTTGACAGCTTTGGCTGATCGAGTAAGTAATTTTGAGAGAATAAATAGAAGCTACAAACCTCTAAATTGAACTATATTAGATCCAAATAAAAGATATGCATCCCCTCTACTAGCTTTAAGTGGTTTCAGGTGATGATGATGTCATGATTTCTCCAATAAAGCCACAAAATTAAGCAACTCAGTTAGCCTTGATAGTGAAATTATTGTATAAAATTGACATGTTTTTTATTTTTCACACTCAAATAATCCTCAAAGGGTTCCTATCAATGATATACAACATGTCTCTCAAGATCAAAAGGTCAGAAATGAATTGAAGATATCCTAAAACCATATAAAATCCTTATATATGCCTCATTAAGATCAAAGGATAGGGGAAATAAGAAAATAAAAGAGAAAGAGAGGGAAAGAAAAAAGAAAAGAAAAAAAGAGTGATATAAAAAATAAATATAAGGGTAGAGATCCAAATGCAAAAAAAAAAAAAAAACAAATTATTTTAAGCTTTCATAAGCTTGTGAGAGGTAAAACTTTCCAAAGAAAAGTCAATGGAGAATTGTTGTTCTAAGTATACATTGCAAGCCAGAAGTAGATTCTTTATGGCATGTTTTTGTTTTTTAATTGTTCATTTTATTTAATGTTTATAATTATAAGTAGAAAAACAAGTTTTTGGTGCTTTAACAAACAATGTTGCATTCACCTTTTTGTTGCTTTGATTTCTGTCTGATGAAGTTATTATAAGATTTTCTTTATGTTTTAATGTATTTAAGTTGTTATTTAGATCATTCTATTGTTATATGAATGTTTTTATAAGTTTTGGTTTAATTTGAGTTAAGCATGTTTAAAGCAATGGCGTTTATCCTTAACTTTTTAAACTTGCTAATGGGTTCAAAATCTAATTTTGAATCCATGTTGTATAAATATGTAAGCTATTTTAATGATTTTCTCTTCCAATTGTATAGCAGTGTATTTTTCTTTTATAAAAATTTAATTGCAATTACATTAGGATTTCTTCTTAAAATTATTCAAAATATAGTGTTAGAATTATATAATCCTAGGTTTTAATATATAATTTTTTAAATTGTTAAAGAGTCTCTCCAGAACTAAATAATAAAAATATTGTATAACTCTTTTGTATGAATTGTAAATCTAGGGACACTTTTGGGTTTTCCAACCAAAACTTGGGACTAAAATTATTAACAAGATAAGGACCAAATGTAACACTATATAAATCTAGGGACCGAAGATATTACAACTGCATTGACTAAAAATTTCACACAAATCTCTACTAATCCATGAAGGAAATCTCCCTGTCCTTTCTCTTATACATTATTAGAAAAACTATAGCGACTTGCAAAGTATTTGCAAGAAAGCTAAAAGAATTAGAGTTTTTCAATTTTAAAATTATAATTTTAAATGGTAAAAATATAACATCAACTATTCAAATTAAACATAAATATAGGAATTGCTGATTCGATTTGAATATGTTATTTGATTAGTGTTTGTTTGGCGCTGCGTTTCAAAAACATTTTTGAAAAAAAAATTTCTTACTTTAGACTAAGTTTTTTTGGTGTTTTTAGATTATTTTGATGTGCTGATGTCAAAAATTATTTTTAATAAATAAAAGAACATCATTCTAATACTTTTCTGAATGAGAAGTACTTTGAAAAGCAACATCAACCATACTTTCAAACAGGTCTTTAGTCTGATCATAGAGTCTACTATTTTTCTTCTTGAACTAAAAGGAAATAATTGATATGTATATGATAATAGAACACCACACATTTTAATTCATGAAATTGAAAAATTAAATGTATTTTCAAGATAAAAAATACAAAGAATCAACAAAAGAGACAACTTGAGCAGTCTACTTTTTTTAATTTGTAGCTCTTGAATCAAGTTGAAATTTTAATAACATATCTGAGACTTGTTACTCTTCATTCTTTATGGTTTGTTTCAAGATTGAAAGTGTTCGATTTAGTCATTTGACCCAAAAAATAGGGTTATCAATATTAGTGTTGTGAGATTTTTTCAAACTCTTTTTTTAATCTTGTTATATTACAAGAATATATTATTCTTGATGATACACATGTTGTAATCTTTAGTTATAAATAAGGAAAAACACATGTGAACGTATTGTTGGTTGATAGTGGAAGTTAATAGATGGATTGTGGTCTTGTTATAGTCCTTAGTTATCATTAAGAAAGAACACTTGTGAACTTATTATTTGTTGATAGTGGAAGTTCATGGATCGATTAAGTTCTTGTGTTTTTCCTATACCATGTTTTTCACGTAAAACAATCTTAGTTTTAAATTGTTTTAGTGATTAAATTATTTTAATTTTGATTGCACATTTAGTAAAAATAAATGAGCCTCGTGAATTGTAAATTGTCCGCTCGAATAAGATTTATAACATAAAATAAATTCAAAGATTATAACGTACGATAAGTCCTCAAGAGACATGGCGTGATGACAAAAAACTTGAAATCTACATAGCAAGTCTCGAGTTCAAGTCAAGACGTTCATCTTTTATAAAAGTATGAAACAACTAGAGTTTTACTCGTTTATATAGACCTACAAAATATGTTTTTCAATAATACGATTTTCTGGAAACCAAAAAAAACATACTATAACCTTTAAATGAAAAAAAAAAAAAAAAGAAGAAGAAGAAGGAATCTCACCAGAGACAGAAGATACCATCATTTAAAGAAGGTAGAGGACAGGGAAGGATCCGAAGAATCTAGAAAAGTGAAGCCCCCTTGCCATCAACAATCCCACTCAGGAATGCTGTCATCACACATTAACTCGCCCGTGCATGTGGTCAGCAAGAACATTTTTGTTTTTGTATTTTTAATAATAATATTTATTATTTATTTTTATTTTTTTCTTCAAAATAATTTTTTCATTGTTTTTTATATTTGTGCTCCTATCATAAATAGGTTTTCAAAAAAATATATTATTTTAAAATATTTTTAAACAAAAAATATTTTAAAAAACAATTATCGTGACACTCTCAAATACTACCAATATAGCCTCAAAATATCAAAAAATGTTTTTTAGAGGTAATGAGGTAACTTGCCCGCGCGCTGCGCTAGACTTTTTTCTATATTAAAAATTGATTGATTTTTTGTGTGTTATAACTAATTACTTTAATATTTAATTAATAAAATTGTAATAGATAAAATTTGTTAGAAATGAGTTTTTTTTTCGCCTAAAAAGAACATTGTAATCAAAATACAGGGAAGTGATTCGTATATTTTTAATTGTAGATAACTTGGGAAAATTTGTCTATCCATTTTGTTTATGTGTCGCCTCTTTTTTTACGTAATATTTGATATGAAATATTATACATAAAAATGTTGTAAAAATATTTTTTTAACAAAAACAACCTAAAATCCAATAATTAATTTTTTCTAAGAAATAAAATCTAAACAAAAGAGGAAATAATTGAAATTAAAAACCAAAATTAAGAGCGTATATATATAAACATAAATAAAAATAAGGACTATTTAGAAATATATCTAAGAACTAAAGAAATTAAAATAAAGAATTAAAAGTATATGGGTTGAAATGAAAACAAAATATGTAAATAATTTTAATCAAAAGATTAACTTAAAATAATTAAAAGTGTTGCAAGAAAAAATAATTAATTCTTTTATTTCTTGATTGAGTTTCTATCCATTTATTTTTTCAATACTTTTGGTATAACTCTAAATAATTTATTTGTATTTATGTATCTATACTCTTAGTTTTGACTTTTAATTTTTAGTAGAATTTTTCTTTGTATTAAATGTAGTTTTAGTTAAAAAACAAAATAGAGTAAGTTCACCTATGGTAGTATTAAATGACAGTAAAACCTTCTCTTATACATGTATAGTTAATCTTCAGTTGTTAGTTATTAGCTATATTTATTACTGCATTAATATTGAACAAATATCATAATATATAATTATTTTTAAGAGAACAAACCTTTAAAATAATCTTTCTAATTATTTTAAATGCATTATCTATAATAAAATGAATATATTAAAAAAAAATCTAAGACCATTAATATTTTTTTTACATTTTAAAAAAATGTTTATGGCTACAGTGAAGTAGAGGGCAATTGACTC
Source organism: Salix udensis (assembly GCA_029204005.1). Taxonomy (NCBI): domain Eukaryota; kingdom Viridiplantae; phylum Streptophyta; class Magnoliopsida; order Malpighiales; family Salicaceae; genus Salix; species Salix udensis. Next base: position 11,615,175 of record CM055037.1, read on the forward strand.
GTATAGTTTTTCATTAAAGATAATTTGCTCCAATTTTTCGGCATGTTTCGTCTACGTGTGACCTCTTATCTTTTTTATTCATGTAATGTTAGATATAAAATATCATACATGAAAAACCACAAAAGTCAACTTCTAGAAAAAATAACATCAACTAATGAATTATTTCGATTATTATCGTCATTGTTATAATCTTGATTGTTAAATTATCACAATTATTGTAGCTTCTATTATAAATATTATTATAAATAATTCATATTTTAAGTATTATTGCTCATACACCATAATTATTGTTAGAAAAAAAATTAAATTATTTTTTTATTTTATAAGATTTATTCCTCATAATTATTGCTAGGGTTTTAGTCCCTTATGCTAATTTGTCTAAATACGGGCTTTAGAATCTTGTTGAATGAGACTTAATTTCTTAATTTCTTGGAACAGAAAGAACAGAACTGTTATTTCAATTAATAAAAATAAAAATAAAAATAAAATCAGCTGATGTTGTGCCCATCAAAAGCGGGTACGATCATCATCACTAGTCTCTCCACATTCATATTCTGGGGTCTCATCTATAAGCTTAAGCTTTTAGATAAGATGGTTCATTAACATTGACAAGCTATATGGAGGGTTGAAACAAGCATAAGGTCATTGTAGGAATCAGTTTTCTAAGGTTCTAAGGATCAGTAAATCTACAGAACTCTGCGCAAAGTTCTCTGGGATTGGCTTTCAGCCTTTGGAGCATGGGCGAAAGGTGAAGAAGGCCACTTCCACCCTTCTACACATTGCTTGTACAGCATAGCATTACAGAGCCCTGCTAGTATGGCATAGCATTAGAGAGCCATTGCCACATTTTGTGCTCACAGCTATCATACAAATCTCCTACAGTAGGTTCCACCAGCTAGCATATTATTCATTGTATTAAAATAAAGGAAAAGTCACCAAAAACCAAGAAAAAACAAGCATGAAATTACAGGAAGTTATATTGCATTGGATATCTTATCATTATGAGAATTAGAGAGCCTGGCCACATTTTGTGCTTACAGCTAACTTCCAAATCTCCTTCAAAAGGTGCCAATAGCTAACATTTTATTTCTTATATCTGGAAACAGGGAAAAATGTGAAAAGGAAAGAAATTGAAAGCATGGTATTACAGGAATTTATATTGCATTAGAGATCATAAGTTGTTCCCTCTTGTCTTGTTGCCAAACCTCGTAAACCTGGAAAGGATTGAAGTTTCTTGTTGTGAGAAAATGGAGGAGATAATAGGAGGAACTAGGTCAGATATAGAAAGCAGCAACTTCAAACTCCCGAAGTTAAGATATGTGGAATTGAGGGGATTACCAAAATTGAAAAGCATTTGCAGTGCAAAACTGATTTGCGATTCTCTCCAAGTAATTGATGTATTATATTGTGAGAAATTGAAGAAGATGGCCATTTTTCTTCTGTTGCTTGGAAATGGGCAGCCATCTCTTCCCCCTTCTCTTGAAAGAATATATGCATATAAAAAAGAATGGTGGGAGAGAGGAGTGGAGTGGGAGCATTCTAACGCAAAGGATGTCCTTCGTCCCTTTGTAAGGTCAAATTGGTAATCATAATCTTTTATTTCTCTGTATTGGACTCTAAATTTGTCAACTTTATTGCTTCGTAAAAATTTGTCAAATTGGTAAGCCCATGTTGATCTTCCAAGAAAAACAGTTTTGTTGGGTAATTGCAGTAACAACACAGATAGAGATTTTCAGGTAATGATCTTAAATGACATTCAAGGACTTGTTTTTGAATGCATCGATGCCAGAAGTTTGTGTGATGTTTTTTCATTACAGAATGCAACTGAAGTGGAGCTCATCCGCGCGGATTGAGGATTGCGATAGCATGGAGAGCTTGGTTTCATCTTCTTGGTTCTTGGTATGTTTTATGGTCTTAAAGAGTTTGATTGTTACAGATGTCACAGGATGAAGAAGTTGTTCCCACTTGTGTTGTTCCAAACCTCGTAAACCTGGAAAGGATTAGTGTTAATTAGTACTTGTGTTGAACTAAAGCAGATAATAAGAGTATAGTTTTTAAAGTCAAGATCGTTACCAGTACACTAATCCTCCCTGAATTTTTATTTGTTTTCATATTGAGATGTTATCAACTTCTTCTTTTATATTTGTTAAATACTACCTTCAAAATTTAAATCAATGATTAGGCTTGGTAGTATTGTTGTTTAAATGAAGGTCTGTCATGAAACATAATTTAAAATTTTGGACAGAGATCGTTGTGAATGGGTCAAGTCCTTGGGACCGCTGTTATATTTTAATTTTAAATATTTTTTATTTACTTTTTGATATTTTAATATTTTAGGGTTATCCTGGAATTTGGATGGTGTATAATATCTCGCCTTTGGGTTTGCCAGGTCCACACGTTAACTCCCTGGATCTTATAATATAATGTGTGGCAGGTCAACGGTGGGTTCCTTCCCAGCAACTTCATTCCTAGCAAACAATACAATAATTAATTAAATATTAATTTATATGTAACAATATTCTCTTCCACATCTCATCTCATTATACAATTCCCTATTTTCCTTTCCAACATCTCATCCGTACGAACTAGATTCAAGCATTCTAGTAGGTCTCTGATCTCTGTTTTTATTTATTTATTTTATTGTTTTGCTGACTACTGCTAAAGCAAACCAGCACTGAAGTAGGTCTTAATTATTTATGCTTCATCTTGTCGGTGTTTTTGCTTTTTTTATTATCTGTAACTATTCTTTGAATCTTTAAAGAAATCCATGATAAATAGATTGATCTTTTTCTCAGATTTTCTAATCCATGCCTTGTGGTGTTCATCTAAATTGAACTTCTGGATTTTTTTTTAACAAAACAATATCTAGTTTTTTAAGGCAAAACATCAGATTTTCTGTGTATTATATATATATATATTCTTCTCTTATATATATATAGTACTAATCATCTTGCTTTCTCTTCTTTTTTTAAACCTCAGAACATGCTAATAATCTTGTACTTGTGGTCAGATGGAAGGAGTTCCACCATCTTTTATGGAGGATGATGTCAATCAGTTGGATTTTGAGACATTAATGTCTGAGCTTCCCTCGTACGTCATTCTAAAGCATATTTTATCAGAAGATGATTGCTTGCAATTTAGTTTTTCTCCAGTTTTCCTTATTATCACCATGGAAGCAGGTCATCACCGGAGGAGGTTCCAGTCAACCAAAGCTCCATATCATGCAATGATCAAGCTGAACAGAACTTGCTGGTGAACATCAACGATACTATTCAACAGACAACTCGGTTTCCACCTTCATTTCCTCAAACTATGGTGACTACTCATGCATTGTTCATTAGTTTCTGCTGAGATTATGGGTGTTTGGTATGGTTTTTGGGGAATTTGCTTTGTTTTTATCTCTTTTTTTTAATTAATTAAATAATTAATTTTAATAACAGATAAATTAAAAGGGAAGCCTCTTTTGAACAATGTCTTTTGGAGAATTTTCTATTTGCGTCCTTACTTGGATATAATTTTGAGCGTAATTTTGGGAGATAAGAAGAGATGTTTAATCAGTTCTCCTTACAAATCTTTGAACTCTCAAGATTTTGTATCATGAAGATTGTGTTCCTAACAAATAAATAAGAAAAAACTCATCAATATATATTCTATTAAGAAAACAAATGGTGTATTGAAATTTTTGATACGGTGCTGCATATGAAAGCATGGAATTAACGATTTCTCTCCCTCAAAGACCATTTCATTGCTTTCTTTGAGGTTTTTTAGGCCTCAAAGATTATTTTAAGTTTATGCCTTTCATTGTTTTGTTCGCAACTTGGAAAACTCTTCATCAAGTTAACAAAATAAATAAAATACCCGCAAAAACTCACGGGTAAGTAAAAGCATATAAGGAGCTGCCGTTTTGCTTAATCATTTTTAAAAAAAAAAAACAAACAGAGAAAATTAAAATAAATGTTATCCGCAACAATGCACGGGTAAATTAGCGAGTAAATGCATATAGATAGATTATTTTTCTTGGGTTTTCTGATGTGTCACTAAGGGTTAAAATAGAGGGAATTAATTTCAGTAATTAGCGAAATTAATTCGAATGATGGAACATACTAATGATCTTGTACATGATGTTGTCAGATGGAAGGAGCTCCGCCATCTTCTGTGGAGGATGATGTCAGCTTGACATCGAATCAGTTGGATTTTTTGACATTAATGTCTGAGTTTCCCTCGTACGTCATTCTTAAGCATATTTTTATCAGAAATATATAAGAGTTGTCATAACGTAATCCGGTCGAAATATGATTAACTTACAAAAAATAAATGCAAAATAATATGCGTGTATTAATATTAATACTGAGACATACTACTCTGTCAAGTTCAAAATACATATTAAGATTTTTTACTTAATTATATATTAATAAAAATAAATCTTTATAACATCAAATGTTGGAATATTTGTTTGAAACTATAATAAACTCAGAAAAAACAAATTAAAATAAATCACGAAGATAAATTATATCTGGCAACAATTTAGGGGCAGGAAGCACCTTCCGAGCCTCAAACCTCCTGCTCCGGTGAGGAAATAAAAAAAGAAACCACCGGAAAATGCTCGCACTGTCAGGCATTACAAGGACAGAAAGCATACAGATATTGCATGAATAAAAGAGGTGGCGCAATAGGCAATAGCTGTACTATACCTCCTGACCATTATTAAATTCCACCTCTTTCTAATTAGTCAAATGGCTAGCGTGGTCCTCGAGCATAAAAAATAATTTAATACTAAATTAGAGCTTAATTATTAAAATTAAGTGTCTGCCCTATATTTTTTGTCCGCACTATCCTCCTAGGCACGGACGCAGCACCCACTAATCACATAATTAATAAAAGATTGCTTGCGATTTAGTTTCTCTACAGTTTTCCTTATTATCATGACCATGGAAGCAGGTTGCCACTGGAGGAGGTTCCAGTAAACCAAAGCCCCATGTCATGCAATGATAGTATTCAGCAGACAACTCAGTTTCCAACTTCATTTCCTCAAACCATGGTGACCACTCCAATTTGCTACAATGTCCATTGAATTAGCAAGTTTTTGTATTGCTATATCATCAATTGATTCAAAAAGTTTGCTTAAAATTGTTTATTTTTAAACAAACAGACAGCAATGGGAGGTTTAGATGGAACGTCATCATCATGGATCAACCAAAATGGACCAAATTGGCCTCAAACCCCATCAAGGTAAATGGTATTCATCATCAAAGTTTGCTTCTTGTACGTGTTAGTGATGAGAATTGTTAGTGGATTAACAGCTAACAATTTGTATAAAGAATTACTAACAAATGTTGCTAATCTAGTGACCAACAATGGACTAATCAGCCAGCAATGAGCAATCAAGTGCCTGGGATGCTACCTCAACCTCCAATGAATCAATGGTATTAACCTCATATATACACTTCTTTAATCGTGAAAACAATAAATTTGACCAAAAATTATGATGATTTTTTTTTTTATTATAGCTCCCAACAATTTCCATATCAATTTAATCAAGTTCCGATCACGCCTAACCAGTATGATCCACAAAGTTCAACCATGTTGCTAGAGTCTTCTCAAACCTTGAGGTATGCGGTCGTTTGTTTGAGCATTTCAATTTGGGAAGTTAATCCCAAAATAAGAATTGCAATTGATTATATCAGTTAGCATGTACTTGTTTTTTTGTGTTTTCAACTAATAACAAAGCTTTATTTTTCTTCTGAGTTCAGGTTCCCACAGTTTCCTCCACACAATCTTCAAGTTTCTGGAGATTATAATGTATTGCATTCATATTGTTCTGACTCCACGTTATTCGAGCCTACTTCATCTTCAAGGTACCCTATCTCTCTCGGTTAATTTTCTTGATATAATCGAGAGCAAAAACACCATGTATCCATACAAAGAGCTATTCTCTCTGCCACTTGATCAAGTTTCTCTCCAAATACTCTCTTTTGATTTCATTTACATCCATTTCCTCCATTCTTCAAAGTGAGGTTCCAATAGTCAAACAATTCCCATCATCCTATACTCGACATATTTGATCAGCCAAATTGAAATTTCAAGCTGTTTTGAGCTCCCAGTCTTTCTCTTTCTCTCTGTTTTTTTTCTGCACATAATGGGAATAGAAAATCAACCAAGTGAGAATATTTTTTAATTTTTAATTATTGAATATTTTTCAGGCACCAGAATTCCTTTATTCATCAACCTCAGCCGGGGCATGTCTATATGACACAGAATGCAACCACTTCACAGCATGGTGGCTTCAATCAACCTACTCCCCGGTATCCAATTTTTCATGTTTAGTATTTTCTGTAAATTTACTATTTCAATCAGGAAAGAAACATCATAGCTTGAACATGAACCTAGCAAGCTAAACATAAGTTTGTAATGCTTCATATTATTTGCGAATGATTTTGGATTCAGGATTCAGTGTATTCCTAATCAAGGACAAGTCCATCAAGCTTCTGTGATTCCTAACATAGACAATATGCAACAAGAGAACTTAGTGCCTCGAAACTCTGGCAAATCTACTAGGTATTGATTGACTTCTAGCTGTTGTGTTTTAATACCTTTTTGATAATTAGATACACCATTGATTTTTACTGCTTAAGAGAGACTACCATTTATTGAAAGGTTTTATAATATGATCACTTCATTTTTATATAGATCACAGATGGAGAACCTCCAGGTCCATGTATTGCAAAATCAAATTGCTAGGCCAAATACCTCAAATCCTTGCCCTGACAGCTCCCTGCAAAGTCAAAATAGGGGTTTAAATACTCAACAAGTAAGAAGTGATTGAAGTAGTTTCTCCTCCATCTGGATATGGTGTAACTTCCATCTGTTTTTATTCTATATTTTGACCCCCCTTTTTTTTCTGTAGGTCCAAAGGGCTGGATCAAGGGATTCGTTCTGGAATTATGTTGAAGAAAAGGATGATGATAGCATGATTTGTATGTTTTGTCAACGTAGATGGGAAACTAAAATTCCCATTTCAAGGATCAAATGGCATTTATCAAGAGAGGAAGGGCATGGTGTTACCATTTGTCGTGGGGTGACTAAAGAGGTTCAAGAAGAAGCCCTCAAAGCTATGCGTGGTGGTAACAAAAGACATAAAAGCACAGCAAGTTCAATCAATGTTAACGACCGTGGAATTTCAATTTGTCCACGGGAACAAAACATTGAGAATGAAAATATGGGAGGAGATACTGGAAGGGTGCTAAGAGAAGTTCAGGTTGTAGACACTAGAACAGAGCAAGTGCATAATGTGCAAGACACGATTAGAGTGAGGACAGAACCAGTGGAGGAAAGTGGAAGATCAGCAGTGCAGGCTGGCGCAGGATCCAACAAGCCTAGAGGAGTTCCATTTCCTACTAGCTCTAATAAGCCAGTGGGTCAAGCATTTGAAGAGAATGAGAAGGTGATATGGTCCTTGTTAATGGATGACAAAGTCCAAACTATTGGCATTTACGGCATGGGAGGAGTTGGTAAAACAACATTACTGCAACATATCCGCAACGAGCTTCTACAAAGACCAGATATTTGTGATCATGTTTGGTGGGTGACTGTGTCTCAAGATTTCAGCATTAATAGACTGCGGAATCTTATTGCCAAATGTCTTCATCTAGACCTTTCAAGCGAGGATGATGATCTGCATAGAGCTGCCAAATTGTCAGAAGAGCTAAGGAATAAACAAAAATGGATCCTCATTTTAGATGATTTGTGGGACAATTTTGAGCTACACGAAGTGGGAATTCCTGTCCCGTTGAAAGGATGCAAGCTGATTACAACAACTCGATCAAAAAGGGTCTGTCAGCAGATTTCTTGCCAACACAAAATCGAAGTGAAGCCACTTTCTAATGGAGAAGCGTGGACCTTGTTCAAGGAGAGACTTGGACATGAAATAATACTTTCACCAGTTGTGGAAAGAATTGCAAAAGATGTTGCAAGGGAATGTGCTGGTTTGCCATTAGGTATTATTACGTTGGCAGGAAGCTTGAGGGGAGTGGATAATCTAAATGAGTGGAGGAGTACATTGAAGCAATTGAGAGAATCAGTATATGGGGACCTGGATGAGAAGGTATTCAGGGTTTTGAGGGTTAGTTATGATCGGTTAGATGATGGGTTACCGCTACAAAAATGTCTCTTATACTATGCATTATTTCCCGAAGATCATTGGAATCGAAGGGAGGTGCTGATAGATTTTTTGATCAACGAGGGAATAATTGAAGAAATGAGGAGGCAAGATGCACTTGACAAGGGCCACACAATGCTTAATAGACTTGAATATGTTTGCCTATTGGAAGGTTTTCATGATACGTTTAATGATTTTAAATATGTCAGGATGCATGACTTGATTAGGGACATGGCCATAAAAATACAGCAAGAGAACTCTCAAGTCCTTAATAAAGCAGGTGCAAAATTAGAAGAACTGCCAGATGCAAAGGAGTGGGCAGAGAATCTGACGATAGTTTCACTAATGCAAAACAGATTTGAAGAAATTCCTCCCGGCCATTCACCAATTTGTCCAAATCTGTCAACTGTATTGCTACGTCAAAATCATCAGTTGCGATTCATTGCAGATTCATTTTTCAAGCAATTGCATGGGCTCAAGGTCCTCGATCTGTCTGGCACAGGTATTGAGAATTTGCCAGACTCTGTCTCTGATTTGGTGACTCTCACTACATTATTGCTGGAAAGTTGTCATGGGTTAAGAAATGTCCCATCATTAAAGAAGCTTAGGGCACTGAAGAGGTTGGATCTCTATGACACTAATCTTGAAAAGATGCCGCAGGGAATGGAATGCCTCACGAAGCTGACGTGTCTTAGAATGAGTGGATGTGGTGAAAAGGAGTTTCCGAGTGGAATATTACAAAAACTCTCTCACCTGCAAGTACTCGTACTAGAAGAGCATATTGATATAAGATATGCTTCGATAACAGTTAAAGGAAAGGAAGTAGGATCCTTGAGAAATTTGGAAACTTTGGTATGCCAGTTCGAAGGTGTCTCTGACTTCGTGGAGTTCCACAGATGTTGGGATGGGATTCGATTATTATGCACATACAGAATTTTAATAGGAACGATGAAGAATTTTTGGAAGACGATAGATATACTTTTTCTTTTTTGGCCAAGTAAAACAGTTGTGTTGGGTAATTTGAGTATCAACAGAGAGAGAGATTTTCAGGGCAAGTTCTTAAATGATATTCAAGGACTGTTTTGTGAACACATCGATGCAAGAAGTTTATGTGATGTTTGGTCACTAGAGAGTGCAACTGAACTGGAGTTCATCCAAATTCGCGGTTGCGATAGAATGGAGAGCTTGGTTTCATCTTCTTGGTTCTCCTCTGCTCCATCTTATAAGGTTATATTCTCTAGTCTACGAAAATTGTATTGCGATGGATGTAGAAATATGAAGAATTTGTTCCCTCTTGTCTTGTTGCCAAACCTCGTAAACCTGAAAATGATTATAGTTAGAGATTGTGAGAAAATGGAGGAGATAGTAGGAGGAGGAAGATCAGATGAAGAAAGCAGCACTGAATTCAAACTCCCGAATTTAAGAGATCTGTACTTGATGAAATTACCAGAACTGAAAAGCATTTGCAGTGCAAAACTGATTTGCGATTCTCTTCGAGTAATTGAAGTAAAAAACTGTGCGAAGCTGAAGAGGATGGCGATTAGTCTTCCGTTGCTTGAAAATGGCCAGCCATCCCCTCACCCTTCTCTTGAAAGGATCACTGCATATCCAAAAGAATGGTGGGAGAGAGTAGTGGAGTGGGAGCATCCTAACGCAAAGGAAGTCCTTCGTCCCGTTGTAAGATTTGATCCCATGTTGTAAGCTGAAAAGGATGCCAATTAGTTTTCTGTTGCTTGAAAACGGGCAGCCATCTCTCCCCCCTTCTCTTGAAAGAATCACTGCATGTCCAAAAGAATGGTGGGAGACAGTAGTGGAGTGGGAGCATCCTAATGCAAAGGAAGTCCTTCTTCCCATTGTAAATTTTATCCAACAAAACTTTTAGTGTCTGTACTAATTAAATTTCAAAAATAGAAAGCATCATAGTACTTGTGATCACATTTATTAAACACCTAGTCTAAAGCCTGATTTATAGGCTGGATGGATGGATCAACCTAAGTTGCACAAAACAATTCAATACAATTTCAAGAGTTTTTTTATAAAAAAAATTAACATAAAAAACAAATCTTAATTCTCAATAAATTAGGTAGGATTTGAGTTTTTGTAAGTAATGATATTAGTATTAGCTAAAAAAAATGTTTATTAAGAGGATAGATTAGAAAATGTTTCAAGGACAACTTGTAGAAACATGTTGAAGACCATATCTAAATATATAAGGACTGATTGAGCAAATTCTTCTAAGAAAAAAAATTAGTTGGATTATCACCCAAATTTAACGAGATCAAAGTTATAATTGATTTAATTTTAAACTTGACCCGAGTCCGGTTCAAAATTATAATTGATTTAATTTTAAACTTGACCCAAGTCTGGTTTTGAACCGCACATTTATAATGTATTGAATTATAACTGCAGTGTTGTATTATACTAAAAAATAATTATTTGGGAAATAAACAGGCATTGAATTATAATTGAATTGTAACTGAACCGCAGATTTAATCTAAGACTAGCTGTTCTACATCCATTTCCTTTACCTCAGCATGCACATAAGTTATTATTTTATTTTTAAAATGTATTTTTGATATTATCACATCAAAATAATTAAAAAACACTAAAAAAAGAATTAGAAAAAAGAGATTTTGACAGCAAAAAAACAAAATTTTATCCAGCTGCCTATTCAAATCACCAAACTTCTTGTAATGCATGGAAAACTAGATACAATGGCTAGGATTATTCATTACAAAATTTTCCATTCATTAATTGAATACTCAACAGGGGAAGTGAATACAACATTTTTTTCATCATTAATATAAAGGTTCCTCAACCTAGCAGCAGTTGCACTGAACAGTAGATTAGTACTTTACCTGGTTTCTTTCGGTATTTCAAAACAGAAGAAAATGATGGGCTTCCATGTCCAGTTCTGGTAAGAACATGAGAGGCAAAGGAAAACTCCCAAAATTTCTGATTAATCACTACAACAATAATCATATCATTACCAGCCAGGCACATTAGAGATTAACCTTGGAGCCGTGCTTCCATTTGTTCACAGTAATCATCCAAAGAATATAGGAATATTTTCATGGAATCTTCAGCAGTTTCTATCCCTTGTTGAACAATTGGGACACCTTCCCCGTTCAATTCTGAATTCCCCTATTCAGAGTCAGTAAGATCCACATCAATGACAGGCAATTTTCCCTCATCCTTCATTTGATTTACTTTATCATCTCCGCCATTGGAAACCTGAATCACATCAGCTTTGTCAAAGCCATCAGCTCTTTCTTGGATACTCTCTCCTTCAACAGAAGCTAAACCGTCCATAATTTCTGTTCTCATAACAACATCACCAGCATCCCCATCAACAGAAGCATCATTCACCTTAATCTTCACTGCAACACCAACAGTGGATACAGTATCTCCTCTGTTTATTGAGTCCTCTGTCAGAACTGGAGCTCCATTTTGGTTATTTCCATCTGGACTTGAGGGATTGACACCAGAAGCTTCATGGCCATTACCCTGTAGAAGTGTCATCTGCCCCTCATCAGAAGGCACATCATTGATTAAGCTTGTATCTGTGGCCAGTGCTCTGTTCACATTCTCTGAATCAACATCCATTTGCTGCTCTAAAACTTTCTTGTCAGATGAACCAACTGGCATAGAATTTCCATGTTCATCTGAAGTCACGGGCTCAGAAGGTTCCGAGTTCAGCATGGCAGCTTGCTTTGTTGCAGCTTCAGCCAACTCAAGTGTACGATTCTTTGCAGCAATTTCTTCTTGTTGTATTGCTAGTGCTCTGTAATTAATGATGAGTTGTTGTGTCCTTTCCAGCTCAGCCACAAGATCCCCATATCGCCTTTGCAAAGTTTGCTCTAGCTCCTTTTGCTTCTGAACTTCCTCCCAAAGACCATTGATCCTGTGTGATGCGGCTAATTGCTCTTGCCTCTGCAACGCTTGGAAGCACTCTAGTTCTGTGCCAGCAGTGTCCATCTGCTTTAAGGTCAACTCAATTGGTGGCAAAAGCTGCCTTTCTGACCGCAACTGTTTATTAAAAAATAACCAATTTAGTACCCTAGGAATTGTGATCTTGACAAGCTATATGGAGGGTTGAAACAAGCATATGATCATAGTAGGAATCAGTTTTCCAAGGTTCTAAAGATAATTGTAAATCTACAGAACTCTGTGCAAAGTTCTCTTGGATTGGCTTTCAGCCTTTCCTTTGCAGCATAGGCGAAAGGTGAAGAAGGCCCCTTCCACCCTTCTACTCATTGCTTATCTAACATAGCATTTGAGAGCCATTGCCACATTTTGTGCTCACAGCTATCATACAAATCTCCTACAATAGGTTCCACCAGCTAGCATATTATTCATTGTATTAAAATAAAGGAAAAGTCACCAAAAACCAAGAAAAAACAAGCATGAAATTACAGGAAGTTATATAGCATTGGATATCTTATCATTATGAGCATTAGAGAGCCTGGCCACATTTTGTGCTTACAGTAACTTGCAAATCTCCTTCAAAAGATACCAATAGCAAACATTTTATTTCTTACATCTGGGGGGGGGAATGTGAAAAAGAAAAAAAATTGAAAGCATGATATTACAGGAATTTATATTGCATTAGAGATCATAATACAGAGATTGCTGCTTCAGAATTTATGGAGTTGAAATGAAACAACACAAGAGAAATATATAAAAGAGATAATATTAGGGTTTTGTTGCCTATTTTTTAGCACCTTTTCTATGTTGACTTTTCAAAAATAAATTGAACAGTGATAATCAACTTTTGCTCTCTATTTATCCCTCTCCTACAGTGACTTCTTTCTTCTCTGCACTACTAACTATTCTTCTATTTAGTCCCTATCCTATAGGGAATTCTACTTCTCTCTACCTTTGCTACTATCCTGTTCTACATCACAGAGACCATGCAGATACTGAAGACTGAAAAAAGGTGTGGAAACTCAAGCAAAAAGTAACAAAAACTAATTAACATAGCTAGAAAAGATTCTTATAATTTGCTGCAAGAAAGAAAATCATTGACAAGTTGCACACCCAAAGGAACAAAAATAACAACCAAAGGAGTGGTGTCATGTACAGTATGTCTACATTCACAACAAAGAAATAGTTGAACCATAATATACCTGATAACCTTGTGTGAGAACATTAACCTTCTTCTCAAGCCGTAATGCCTTCTCCCTTTCAGCCTCTAACCTTGTTTTCACATTCTCAAATTCATTCTGCAATGCTGCGAGTTTCTCCATATTTCCAGCAACACTGGAGAGACCATAAGCATTGCGAGTGGGGAAGTACATAAGGTCATTTATACATGTTTTGTGTGCTTCAACAAATTCATCAAGGGACTCATCTTCATGCCCCATAGCTACACGTATGTACTGAGCCTCCACTTTAATCAAATTATCAGCCTGCAAAGAAGAATATAATCATCATTCAGTGGGCAAACGACAATCACTCTTCACTAGACATGCTTGTAAGGTCCCATGACAATACATTTTCCAACATTGCAAAGAATTTCTACTTTTCAATGATCAGACAAAAAGTATGCATGGATGTCAAAGGCGACAAAAAGAGAGAAACTTCCATGGAAAACAAAACTAATTAGAAAACTTCCTACATATAATTATCTTCAAAGAGTCAACGTACAGAAAATTGAATAACAAACACTAAAATGTCGATACCTCAGAGGTAATGCAGCAACATTAACAAAAGATATAAAGTGCAGAACAACAGTGAATATTTGACATGGATCTAAGAACATCATGAAAGAAGTTAAGCAAGCCATACATAAACAAATAAACAAAAAATAAAGACATGCAGAACATATGACCACAAAAGCAATGATAAAATCATAAAAAGGGAGAAAATGTTATTCAGCAAGGACATTATAAAATGCATACTTGTTTCATCTCATCTTCTTCAAAGTCCTCTAACACAGGGATAGAAGTAGCAGATCTGTTTGAAGGGTGCTTGGAGCCTTTCTTTTTTTCCTTGCTTGGCTTTTCTTCAAGTGGATACTTTGCATTATCATGCTCTAGTAAGGCTAGAAGCTCCTTCCTTATCATTTCATCAGCTTGTTCAATTGATGTTGGAGGAACAAAGGAACTCTTATCCCCATCAGCTCTCAGCAAAGACTCTCTAATTAATTCCAAAGAAGCAGCAGGAGGCCGAGGGAGTTCCCTTTGCAATACTTTTGATCTCTTCCGAAGTAATGCCTGCTGCCGAGCTTCTTCCTCAGCTTTTGCCCTGGCTATTCTATCAGACATATCCTCTTCAATCTTCTCCTCTGGATCTTCATTGTCCTCAGGAGGCGGTTGAATGACGATCTGGTATTCATTCTTCGGCTGTGGAAGATTACCAAGACCAGACAGCAAATTCCTCCTCAGATCAGCCTGTCTTCGTTGCTCAAGTTTGGCACTATCATGCATATCCATATCTTCATTTATATGGAGTTCATCCCTGATGGGAGTTCCTTTTGGGGTCATCACAAAAGAATCCCTTGATGGTGTCATACCAATTCTTGGTGTAAGAGCAACACTGCCAGGAGTTGCAGAAGGAGTCAGCATTGGGTTTGGTGTTTGAATCTCCCGTTTCTTAGGAGTAACACCAGAAAAATCTGAAGGGTGCAACTCTGGATTCTCTCCTCCCAGTAAAGGTGTTTGTGACTCCCTCAGCCGTGCTAGGTTTTCAGCTTCCATCATTATAGCATCACCCTTACCAGCAGGAGTTCTTTGAGGGGTTCGTAGCGGTGTCATTCCTTGACGTGGTGTTTGAGCATAGTTTGCTAAAAGAGCACGTGTTGCCCCACTCCCTTCTGTGAGCTCCTCGCTTCCCGCAAGAAGATCACTAGCATACCCCATCTTTGCAATATCCTCCAATTCATGATCTGAAATCTGTGGTGCAGGAAGCATCAATTTTGACCTCTTCCGTACAGTTTCTGGATCATTCAGCTTGTTTGCTTGCAGAATAGCTGATGGGGCATCTTGCCTTTGAGCAATTTTATTCTTTGCCATGTCTTGCTTTCTTAACTGTGCTTCAATATCCATCCTTTTTTTCCCTTCAAGTTCTTCAATAGTGGTCGGGAACTTGGGTTGTTCCACAGGTCTATCTTCATCAGCAATGTCATAAAATCCTGGAGGAGGTCTTTTCTCAAAGGGGATTTCAGAATTATAGTCTATACCCCTTCTTTTCCTCTTTCGATGCCTATTATCAATACCAGCAGCCTTCAGTTCCCTCCTTTTCTGCAAGGAAGCAAGCCTCCTAGCTTCTTCAAGCTGTTTCTCCCTAGCCTTTCTTTTAGCCTTTTTACCTTTAGTATTTGCTAGCCTAGCTCGAGCTTCTGAGAGCATTTCCTTCTCATCCTCATCCATATCAACAGGATCCGGACGTGCAGGCTTAGATTCCGGGTTCGGATCAATCTCACCAGGGCGCAATTTCCGTGGATCATCACCAGGATCATAGTTGTCATCCTTAACACAAGCTGCATCAAGCAGCTTCTCGTAACGCTCAAGGCACTGTGATGGAGTCCGTCCAACAATAGGCGCAATCGTCCTCCACTGAGTGGGCATGAGCTTAGCAAGATGAAGTAATTTCTCATCCTCCTCTCTAGTCCACTCAGTCTGCAAAAATCCCAACTTTCACTGTCTTGGATTCATCATTAAGACCACCACAAAATTCTAAAAACCATTTGTGTTTTTTCCTAATTTCCTTATAAAAACAATCAAAATCCTAAAAACCCACTTAACCATTCATCAACAAAATCACTACATTTCCAATATCTAAAAGAAAAAACTTCTGCCAAACAATCATCTCAGAAAACCCTTAAAAATAAAACCCACTTCACCATTCATCAAGAATCACTCCACTATCATCATCCATCAAAATTCAAAACAATAATTTATCTTCAAGAAACCGAAGAAAATCTATCAAAATCCAAGAAGGGCAGAAAATAAGAAAAACAGGGATAAAAAGACGTACCTTTTTAATGGAAGGGTCAAGCCACTCATACCAACGAGCTTTACATTGTTTAGCAGATTTACGAACAAGAAGAGAAGAAATACGAGCCCACTGATTCTTTCCATATTTCATAACCGCTGCTTTTAGTATTTCATCCTCCGTGTTCTTCCAAACTCCACCCTTTATCATGATCCTCATTTTGCCTTCCTTTTCTTTTAGATCCCACTAATCAGTCTTTAAATTTTGCAGAATGGATGGAGAAGAGCGAGATGTGTTAGGGTTTCTGTGTGTTTTCTGTCTCTTCAGTCGGGCAAGCGAAGCTAGAGATATGTCTCGCGGAAATCCGAGTTTTTTTGTTTTTTGTCTGGTGATAAATGGATCTGGGCTGAAGGAGTCTCTCTTTATTGGGCCGCTAAATTGCAAGATCTTTGGATCGGACGGTGGCCTTTTTCTGCTATAACTTTGGGCGTACGCGTACCCATTAAATAGATTTTAATTATTTTGTTCAAATATTAAATAAATAAACACAATTATTTAATCCTTAAAATTGCAGCGAGTAGGGACTTGATAATACATTCAATTATCAAAGTAAAAAATTGTCTTGTCATTTTTTTTTATTTAAATAATTGCACCATTGCTGTAAAAATACTACCAATTACAAAGTACAATTAAACAAAAAAGAACCTTCTTAACTTAGAGAAAGGGGGGAAACTATTTATGGTAAGGGAAGTTTATTTTACAATGGGTTGGGAAATAAAAAAAAAATTATTATGAATTAATAAGTATTTATACTTAATTTCTAATCCATTATATATATATATATATATATATAAGCATGGCCAAAAACAGAGCAGGTGCAGAACAAATATACAGCAAAGTTATTTTAACCAAAATTTTCTTTTCATCTTTCTTTTCCAGTTTTACAAAGTTCCTCATTTCATTTGACTATGAATAAACTGAGAAAAAACAAGACAAGATAAAAAGCATTATGCACTGTTCCTTTGACCACTTGACCGATAATTTACCGATAATATGATGCCAGGATGTAGAGAATGGCCGATGTAGCAGTGGTGATTAGCAGTTCCTACATAGGAAAACATGCTTATATCAAAGCAGGCACCATACAGTTCAACAGATGGAAAGCATAGACACAGAAAAATCATCAAATGAAGTATAAGCTGCTCTACAAAATTTGACTACAAGCAGTTGAGTCTGACCAATAACTAAATAATTGCCTGTTTCACACAACCTAGTTATTTGATGCATAAAGTTGGTATCAAAAGCAACAATGGCGCTCCATCAAACACATTGGCCGAAGAAAAACTGCGATGAGATTACTTATAGCAATAAAATAGTGCATCCCAAAATCTAGGGAATTTCGCAAACTTGAATAGCAAATGCCAACACACTAGCTTTTTCTAGCCCATAAGCACTAATGCTAAAGCTTTTTTATTTATTTATTTATTCGAGGAAACCCCACTCCCCGGGAAGCGTATTTTGTGGACTCAGATGAGCGAGTAAAACTCCGGTTGTCCCCGGCTCTTACAAGAGATGCACGCCCTGACTCGAACTCGAGACCTATTGTGCATATCTCAAACCCTTTACCATCACACCACACCCCTTGAGGACGCTAAAGCTAATTGCCATTACCAGTTTACAAAGAACCTTATGAATACAGGCAAGCACTCTACTATATGTAAAATCATGTAAACCAATCTCTGAAAAATATTTTTAACCACAAATCACTACATTTTAGTTCAAAAGAAACTATATATCTATACCATGAAGCCCAATATTCAAGACAATGTATCAATATCGCTACCTGATTATTGTAAAGAAAAGCAGGTATGTAACTGCCAGCCATCTCAATCAAATTCAAAATACCAGTGTATGCCTGCAAGGTACCAGTCAATATCAATGGCAAGGCAGATACATGAGAACAGTAAATCAAACCAAACTAAGATGCATCAACAGAGAAATCAAAGAGGCAAGTATAATTTTATCCAATGGTTTCGAGAAGTTTTATCCTTCAGTGATTAATAGAACAGGAACAAAAAGAGTAAACACAACACAAATCAAATGACAATAATCTACCTAAGAACATGAGCAGGAACTGATTGGACAGAAGCAGATATTTAGAGAAGGGACAAAGATAAAAGGTCATCTTAGTTTAAGTGGTTTTACAGAATGTTTTATACATACTTTTAAGTATTCCCCCATCCCCTCCTCGCAGTAGCTTCCTCGCCACATATCACAAATTCATCCCTTTATGAAACCATTAAACATGCAAAATCTTAGATCACTTTCCAATTTGAATAGCCAAGGGTTGCTAGACAAATCTTGTAAATGTAATCTGGTCTTCCACTTACCATAAAACTCATATTGCAAATTCCAAAGGAAGGGAGTTCCAAGATCTAGTGTTATTGAGTTTCATTTAGAGCCTTATACTAGTGAGAGAATGAAGAAATTTTGAAAAATTTCTGTTTTCAATCCACAAAACTCAGGATGGATTGCATATTTTAATTGAATGCATGTAGCATAGCATGCCAATTAGTTTTCCAAAAACATCGGTTGCAGATTAAGCCACCGCTGGGTGAGCTTATCAACAACCTTTCCAAAACCAATAAAGTAATTGGAAAAGGTATATTACCAAGGAGGCAAAAGTGATTGAGCCAAAAACCAGTGCAAGAGAACGAAGTATTCGTTTTCCCAACCGCAGTGTTCGCCCCTCATCTTCACCATCTTCCTGCAGCCAAAATCATATCAGATGTTTATAGCAAATTCAAAAACTTGATCAGGAAAGTCAGAGTTGTTGCTGGTGCCACCAAATTTGATTTAACACTAGATGGAAAGAATGCTGTAGCCTAAATATACTCACTGAATATGTCGGTGATACAGGAGGTTCAAAGCTTTTTAACTTCTCAAAAATTCGATATACATATGCAAAAGCCAAAAACTGAAGAGGTTTATACTCAGCATTGCGTTTGATAAGAATCCAAGCTGTCTGCAGAAAGACAATCAAAACATGAGAATGGAATCTAACAACGAACACAGAAAGCAGTACTGTTATTAAAAGCCTCAAAAGATGAATACTTAAGTAGAATCATAAAGGCCAAATTATAAGCCTCCTATAACAAAATAATTCTGCCTGATGGATTGGTTACTATTACTTGTGCAACTATTAACCACTTAACTATACCCTCTGTTACTGACATTTTTGGTACACCCAAGACCTTGTATGAGCATGATAAATTTTCATGGACATTTTCTACTTCTATATACAAAAGAAAAGGAGGAGGAGGAGGAGGAGGAAAGAAAAGTGCATGTCTCTAAGGCCTGGAAAAAAAAACTTGAGTATAACAAGGTCTGTTTATACTGCTGAGAGGGTTCAAAGATGCAAATTAATTCGTCTAAAACAGACAAAACAAATCATATCATTGAATGGGGTTATCAAATTGTTGAACATCCACTATCATGGATAGCAAAATTCTGTCCATGAGGGTGTCCACATTGAAATCTATAATTAATTTTTGTTGACTCAATGTAAAGTTGAGAGAACTCTAATGCTCATTTAGGTTTTTCCCCACTTAAAATTTAATGTCCCAGTCTTTGCTGTCAACCGATTTGCTACTGTCAAATGTCAACATCTTGCAGGTTAATCTTGGAAAAGAGCTACATTCCTTTAAGATCATGAAAACTTCAACTGGCTGAACAAATAAAACCATAATCGAAATGTCCTTATGCGAATTGCAGGTTGATAAAATTAAGCTCAGAGCTAAAACTAAAACTCAAATTAGACAAATAGACAGTAGAAACAACAATCTAGCAGTTACAACACTGCTTGCCACCTTCCTAATTGCTGACAGTTACACATGAAACTAAGGGCTTCCTTGCCGTAGCATATTACAGACACCCACAAAAAAAAGAGAATTTTCACAAAGAAACATTAAAAATTACTTACAAATGCAGCAGATATTGCCAAGTTAATCCGCATGTCATTTTCACTGGACTTGGTAAACCTGAAACATAATAAGAGACCTTACAATACTGCTGAAGGAGCAACTATAACATTAATGGAAAAGGAAAAGGAAAAGGAACTGTTTGAGATCTCTAATTAATTAAAGCAAAGCAAATCAGACTCCATCCTAGACAGAAATTGCAAAGAAAAGCTAAAAGAAAATGGAAATGTGCATTAACTTCTATAAAATGTACAAAATAGCATTCTAATAAGTTTATGCGTAATGTTGAGGAAAGAATTTCCCACGATAAGACAGAGTAAGTAGTCCTAACATCTTTACTCTAGGAAGATCCAACCCTCTTCATACAGCCATGGTCAGTACAACTATGCTCTAGGCAACTTATTATCAAATTCACGATTTTCACATAAAGGTTCAATCTATGTTTGATAATATGATCATAAACTATAAATAAAGGGGTAATACAGGACATAAAAATTAAAAGTGCATAGCACAACACAAGTCAATTTTGCACCAGATTCTGTTTAAAATACTACTAATGAACTTTCTCAAGACCTAGGTCCCCATGGTACAATTGGCTGCTTATCAGCATATTTTATGTCCTTTGCAACCTGCATTTTTAAAAATACATAGACGGATATTAGGATAATCAATAGGAGAACAAAATGGATCCTAAAAATTATCAGAATATCAATAAAACATCTCTGACATAAAGACATCTTCAAATATCAACAAAATTTTCAAAAATGTTTTGCTCCAAAGATTGTTAGTTAAGAATTTGGCTTTGCTAATTCATCTTGTTAATCCTGCTATTCTAGTTACAAATTTGATGGCCCTTGTGGATGCCAATATGGGTGGCAGTAGATAGAAGATAGCCCACAAATTTGCCCAGAAAAATGTTGCATACACAATATTCTTAAATGTATCCCAAATAATTTAGATATGTGTTTAAGAAGAGATTCCAAACCATTTCATAGAAAAAGAGGTCACCGATAAAGCTTTTACTCTAAAAGAAAAGCAATCGTGAACTTAATCTAGAAAAGGCCTCTTTTGGGCTTCTTTCAGGCACGTCCAGATATAACTAGAAAATTGTGTGCTTATTAGGAGCATATTTTGTTGTTTTTTAGATGGATATTAAAGCTGATAATTTTCTTCCACTAGTTAACTATAATCAATAAAGAAACCTACACGTGGATGGAACAATGTGGAGACCACCGCAAATATATCATCAAATATTTCATGATTAATTCATCAATTCACAAAAGCTCTAATGAAAAAACAAATAAAGTGCATCATGAACCATACCTTGAATGAACCATATGTCACACCCTTCTTCCGATTAGTTAACTGAGCCATCATCAATTTATCATATGCCTTCTCTAGCTGGAAGTGATATATAGTAAGACCACAAGACAGGATCCCCAACATAATACAAATTCCTCATTTAAAAGACATTGCAAGTAGAGATAAGAAGAAATCAGCACAAAACAATCATCAACAAAATCTTTCTCTTTAAGGAGATAAAAGTAATAGCATACCTGAGCAGCAGCTGCTTCATCGCCCTTTATCTCGGCCTCCTTGCGCTTTTTTTCATAAGCTGCCTTGACCTTATTAAACCCCTCAATGGGGTTCACACCAAGAACCTGAAATACACGAACCCAAAAAACATTCTAGCAAACCACACAACATCCTGGTACACATAACAATTCTACAACATCAAAACCTCAGTGCAAAACCTAGAGTTATCCAAGATTACCTCATATGGGTTTAAATCATTATCTGAACTAGAACCTCCTGCCGCTGATGCGGAAGCACAAACAAAACTTTTATTCTCCCTTACCGCTCTAGGAAATCTGATAAAATAAACACAACGCTATCATCATTATATGCCCCAGATGCAATTAAACCAATAGCTATAAAAAAAAAAAGAAAAAAAAAAAACAAATGGCATACATACACTCATAAATAACTGAATTTATCAAAAGGTTTTTATTAAGAATCTTAAAATACAAAAACCATTTCAGAAAAACGATGATAGCTCAAAATTCAAACTTTGGCAAAGCTTTTATCTGGAAAAATTTAAGCAACCAAACAGTTGAAAACCTCTGTGCCCATAAGAATCACTACGTATACTAAGCTCCAAACAAAAAAAAAAACTAGCTCCTTTAAGACTTGTTGCACTGGTAGTATGCAAAAGGATTGGGACTTTAACGAGAATTCACAATTACATGATAGAGGAAGTTGGGGATTTCAAAACTGAGCTTTTGAGAGTGTAATTCCTCAGGGAAATTTGGGGTTTAGGGCAGTTTAGGACATTTGAAATCGCTAAAGCCATTGATTTCAATGATTATGGTTGTGTGGAAGGGAATTGTGGAGTTTGAATTTTAGGGTTCTTGATTTTGGAGTTTAATAGTTTTACAGATTCTATCCGTTAATGCTTGTTTATTCAATTCCATTTCCGGGAATCCCTTTTCTTCCCTCCTTTTATGTGATTTATAAGTTTAAATCGAGTTTCATAATATGAATAATTTATTTCCATGAGATTCTATAAATTTACACCTACACTTAATGTTTTTTTTTTTTCACTTCAATTTTTTATACATGAATTTATTTATAAATTACCTTTAATAATCAATAATGTATTATATAGATACCTTACAAATATATTGTAATAATATTATATATATATATATATATATGAAAACTATTTAAAAAATTAAAAAATTTAAAAAAAATACAAGTTTAACACCATTACCAACACCATTTGGAAAGCAGTAGAAATGGGTTTTTCTAAAAGAAAATTTAATAATAATAACAAAAATAATATAACAATAGCATATGTTGTCTCGAGTTCAAATCAAAACATGTATTCTTTGTAAAAGTCTGGAACAATCGGGATTTTATTCGTTCACCTAGACCCATAAAGATGTTTTCTAAGAATGAGGTTTCCTCGCATCTAAAAAATATAACATATGTTGTTTTACCATGAGATAAGGTCTTCATATCATAATAAATCTTATTATATGGTGTGAAATGAGTTATAATTATTTATAATCAATGAAATAAGTCAATAATTAACGTAACAACAAACAAAAAATCATGATTCTTTGAATTTTCTTGAGAACCACTACTATAACTACAATAAAAAAAAAAGTCATTCATATATTTAAAATAAAATAAAAATATTTTGATTGTCTTATAATTTAGTTGTTTTCAAACTTACTCTCTATATTTTTAAAATATAAAATTTATATATTTAATGAGTATAAAATATATTAAACTATAAGATGGTTTATGATGTATATTATAATTTTTCTAAATCTAGAAGATGGATGTAAAAACAATTAAATTACAGGATGATGAGAATAATTTTCCCTGGATAAATCAACTATAATCATTTGGTTTGGTTGAAATGGTTATCATTACCATTCCTAGATAAAATGATGAAACATAAAAACAATTATAGTTTTATTGAAAATACTACAAAATCTTATGTCTTGCAAGATATTTTTCCATCATTTGTTTCCCTAAGAACAATGAAATTAATAGCAATAACATTTTTTAAAAATAAAGGGAAATTGCCCCACTAGGCAATCAAAATTAATGAAAGAGTTCACGGATGGATCGGGCTGGCGTGAAAAAATGAAAAATTGTTTAACCTATAATATTCTCCTCTAATTTCGTGACTTCATGAAGGGCCCGTTTGGTATTGCGGCCAAATCAGCGGTTTGGTGTTTTTCCTCTTTTTTTTCATTTTAAAAACCGACAGTTTGATGTTTTTAGATTATTTTGATGTGCTGATGTCAAAAAATGATTTTTAAAAAATAAAAATATATTATTTTGGTACATTTCAGCGTGAAAAACACTTTTAAAAGCTACCGCAACCGCACTCCCAAACATGCCCGAAGTAGCATATTTGCATTGAATGAACTTCAAATCTTATGCTCTAATTTTGTAAGAGCCTGAAGTAACATATTTGAATTTAATTATCCTTATTTATTCCTAAAATTATCCTAAATTATAGTTTAAGTGAAACATTATTAAATACAAAAACTATTACAATCCCAAATACTTTCTAAGAAATTCAAGAAACACTATGTGTAGATAGAGAGACTATCCAAATTGCCCCCAACTTTCAAGCACTTCTCTTGAGTTTCCTGCTTTCACGAGAAGCTCATACCAGAACTCCTCCATGTCGTTCTTACCTTCGAAACCATTAAATATTTCTTGGGACGAAGCTTCCTGGAAAATTGGAGCTTTATCCGACGGGCAATGGCATTTACTTTGATGAACTTCGAAATTCTCAAGCTGTGATGAACTAGTGTTATTAACTATTGCACTTCTTGGTGTTTTCCTGCGATGTTGTTCAGCTGGGTTTCCCCTATCTTGCTGAAATCTCTTCTTTAGATGGCTGTGCCAATAATTCTTGATCTCGTTATCTGTTCTTCCTGGTAATCTTGCTGCTATAGTAGACCATCTGAGGATCAAAACAAAAAAGCCATTGACACTCATGAGGCTAGCGAGAGTAGAGCTATCATCATTTTAACAGTTATTATTAGAGAATAGTATAAATTATATTCATATATATATAATTCACCTAATAGCTTAAGTTTTTAGATGGGATGATTCTTTGACATGGTATCAGAGTCTTGTTGATCTAACGGTAACGAGTTCGAATCTCACTATCCATATTCTATATGATAAAATTTAAGAACAAGATAGAGTGGGTCTGTGTAAGTTTCAAACTCAAAAGACTTGCACTTGAGGGTGTGTTAGAGAATAATATAAATTATATTCTGGAACTTCACCTAACAGTTTAAACTTTTAGATGAGATATTTTCTTGACACTCATGCCATGTGTCTACTTTTAAGGGTTGCAACAAATTATTCATTGTAAATTCATTTTTTCAATGTGGATGTCCGGGTCAGTTTACGTGCATCTTAACTATTTCCACGGACCCTGAAATTATCGACCAATTAAAACTTTCAGTGGCTCTGATTGATATGGAACTCAAACCAGTGATCTCTGAGGAGCAAACTCAGGGCCTGGCCAGTCGAGCCATGCCATTTTAATATAAATTTTCAATAGATTACGCCAACAAAATATTTTATTGGTATTTTTCGATTTAGGGTAAGTATAGTGTATGAGATCACACAATATATTATAAACAGGTCATTAAGTGTTGAAGTAAGAAAAATGGTGAACTCATGAACTTGACATACCTATTTCCAAGCATTTGATGTAGCTTCACGATAGTTTCTTCCTCTTCATTGCTGAAATTTCCTCGTTTAATGTCTGGACGTAAGTAATTTATCCACCTGAGCCTGCAACTCTTACCGCACCTTAATAAACCTGAAGAAAAATTAAAGGAGGAGCATATTAATTAAGGGACTAATTACTCACATCAAACACACTCGCACATATATTTCCATGAAATTAATACGCAGCTAGCTTCAAGAAATAATCTTCTTAAGGTTCAAGTTTCATCATTAATTTTTTTTTTTTGGATGGGAGGAAATTCCACCCTGGAAAATACATTTTGTTAACTTAAGTAAACAAGTAAAACCCCGGTTATCCCTAGCTCTTACCCCACTCCCGGAAAGTGCATTTTTCGGGCCCATGTGAACAAGTAAAACCCCGACTGTCCTAAGCTCTTACCCCACTCCCGGAAAATGTATTTTGTGGACCCAGGTAAACAAGTAAAATTCTGGTTGTCCCAAGCTCTTACCCCATTCCCGAAAAATTCATTTTGTGGGCCCAGATAAACAAGTAAAATTCTGGTTGTCCCAAACTTTTACCCCACTCCCGGAAAATGCATTTTGTGGACCCAGATAAGCGAGTAAAATCCTGGTTATCTCAGGCTTTTATAAAGAGTATACATTTTGACTCAAACTCGAGACCTAATATACAGATCACAAACTGTTTATCATCACGTCACGCTTCTTAGAAACACGTTTCATCATTAATGATCCCTAAGAACTCAAGAACATATCATACATCTTCAACAAAAGCTTATATATCGAAAATCAAAAGTCTTTGGCATGCTAGTTTGCTTCATTTTGTTATCTAGCCTCCTGTTTTTCTCGGGCTGCATCTTGCCCTCGATTTATCAGAAAAGAAAAGAAAAATGCGCATGGAACTGAGATGAAGATAGCAGGATAATAATCTAGAGATAATTAAATTATATATATATATATATATATATGATAAATAATAATTACCAGCTTGTTTGGGGAGTGCTCGCCAATTGCCATGCCCATAACTTTGAATGTAAGATACCAAAATTTTATCTTCTTCAGGTGTCCAAGGTCCCTTCTTCAGCCCCATCATCTCACAGCAAGGAGCTCTCCCCATTTTTTTTGTCCCAGAATTTTCTGTGCGTCTCTCTCTCTCTCTCTCTCTCTCTCTCTCTCTAAAGCTATCAACGTTTGAAATGCCTGACCAAGTATCCTTTTATTCCTTTATAGTAGCAAGATTAATTGCATAGTTTTCAAAGGTATCACTATCTATCCTTTTATTATTTTATAGCTAAAATAACGTGTTTTTTAAAATATTTTTTAATTGAAGATATATCGAAATAAGTTTTTATATTAGTACATCAAAATTATTATTTTTTTATAAAAGCAAACATAATTAACATCCCTTCTTCTTCTTTTTTTCTTACATGATATATTTTTTTTTAAATTATTTTTAAATTGTAAAATATCACTACATGTGTCTGTTTAATAATGTGGTTGTGGTTGTGGTTATTTTTTAAAATATTTTTTTATTAAAAATATATATAAAAATAATGTATTTTTTATTTGTTAAAAAATTGACATTAACACATGTAAATGATCTAAATAACTAAAAAATTAGTTTAAAATATAAAAAAAATAATTTTTTTCAAAAATATTTTTTAAACAACTCGCATATGCTTCTTGGTTACTTCGCTCCAATGCCTGTTTGGGAGAGCGGTTACGGTTGTTTTTTAAAGTATTTTTTATTAGAAATACATCAAAATAATCTAAAAACATTAAAAAAATTCATTTAAAATAAAAAAAAAAGATCAAACATCGATTTGACCGCAGTGACAAAGAGACTAGCAATCAAGTTCAAGCAACACCTCTATAATTGGTCTCTAATGGTCAAAAAATACGTACTCCACGGGCGATAATGGGATTCATCCATGATGTTATAGCCGCCATTATCTTCTTCCTTTTTAATTCGTAGACAGGATTTAACCATTTCAATGAAAATAGAATGAAATTACGGAAAGATGATCTTGAGAAAACGAACTTTTGACGTTGTTCGAAAAGCTTTCATTGTCCTCTCACACCTAATCTTTTTCATGGATTATCACTTTATATTTTGGAAACTTTTGCAGATTATATTTACTGTGTAGCATTAAGCATGTGAATTAACAGTGCTGAAAAATAATATATATCAAGTTTTATTTAATAATTGAAGTTTTTTAATTGTTTTTTTGTTTTACATTTTCTTTTTTGGATCCGAGAAAACCTGCTCCTCGAAAAGTATATTTTGAAGGCCTAGATGAGCGAGTAAAATTATTTTCATGTATTAATGTCAAAAATAATTTTTAAAAAATAAAATAATATCATGTTGATACATTTATGAAAGAAAAGTACTTTCAAAAGCAACTTTAATCACACTCTCAAACAAGCACTAAAAGGTTTATTCCCCCGTGGTCTCATGATTGAACTCTGTGGTTACTATGGTGTTCACTGGAAGTTTACATGATCCTTAATTTCAAAACTCGTAGAATTAGTCGATGTGCGTATAAATTAACCCGGACAACCACGGAAAACCAGTATGATTAGTCATGTTCGAGCCCTGTAATTGCTAGTATAATGTCTATTAGAGATTTATATGATCATTAACTTTAAAACCCGTAGGATTAGTCAAGCTGCGCGTAAACTAACCCTGAAAACCGCGTAAATAAAAAAAATATTAAATTAGTGTTGTCGGTAAGATAGGGGTAAAATACAAATGAAAATGTGAGAAATGTGGTGCTTTGGAGTTTGTTCGGATAAAGCTTTGGTCAAAGGCATAATAACAAAAAATGTTGACTTAGGTGTAAAGATCTGCATATTTTCTTCCCTGATAAAGCTTTCCAAGAAAATAATACATGAACTTCGAAAGCTATGGTACGCCATAAAGTGGGTGCAATATTTCAAAGGAGATCTCTGCTTTTGCCGACATTAGATTTTGCTGGGAAAATAAGAATTGAGCATGCCATCAATTATAGTACCCTGTAGCTCTCATCAAGCTACTCTGGGATATCTTTTTTGTATTAATAAGTTTTTAAATATATATATATATATATGGAAAAATAAATAAATATTCTTATTAAACCATATCAATCATGCTTCATTTTATATTTATTTTTCAAAAATAGACTTTTAAAAAACACTTTTAATTGTGATTTTTTAAATAATAGACAAAAAAATATGTGTTTTAAAAGAATGTTAATGAGATACTTTTTCATGTAAGATAAATTATAAAACATGTTATTTTAATTTCTGCAAAACTAAAAATTTTAAAACAATTATAAGAGGGTTTATTTAGTGTCTGATTGGGTGTATGGTTACAGTTGTTTTTTAAAGTATTTTTTATTCAGAAATGTATTAAAATAATATTTTTTATGTTTTAAAAATTATTTTTGATATTATAACATTAAAATAATCTAAAAACACTTAAAAATAATTAAATGAAGGTATTATTGGTTAAATTCTCAAGCCCACAAGGTATTATTGGTTAAATTCTCTGTTAAACTCTCAAGCCCACAAGGTAGTATAGGTTAAATTCTCAAGCCCACAAGTTGAAGATTCCAAAACTCCTATTCGATCTAGCTAAACTAAATAGAATTTCTTATGGAGATGCAGCTATCCACAATTCGTGGATAGAGATAAGGAATCATGGCCACCCAAACACTTCACAGTTTCTCAAGTTTTCGACTGGAAATTCATCTCATAGACGTTTGGTGGATCTTAGTGCCTGTTTGGGACTGCGTTTCAAACATCATTTCCAAAAAAATCAATTTTTTTGATTTTAAATGAATATGTTTTGGTATTTTTAAATCATTTTGATATACTGATGTCAAAAATATTTTTTTAAAAAAAAAACATCATTTTGATGTATTTCGGCACAAAAAATATTTTAAAAAACTACTATAACAGCTCTCTCAAACAGGCCCCATTTTGTTTTCTTCTCTTTCTTGAACACTGTCGTT
This sequence comes from Salix udensis, assembly GCA_029204005.1. Classification (NCBI taxonomy): domain Eukaryota; kingdom Viridiplantae; phylum Streptophyta; class Magnoliopsida; order Malpighiales; family Salicaceae; genus Salix; species Salix udensis. The sequence continues at coordinate 11,644,499 of CM055037.1, forward strand.
TTGCCATGTGTTGTTGACTTTGTCTCCAAGTGAGAAACAAAAATAAAATTACAAAGAAACCCTAACAATTTTGTTTGATCATCTAGCCTATGGCTTTTTATAGTGGATTTCGTTTGATCATCTAGCCTGTGGAGTATACCTAAAATGCCGAATCATGCAAATCCCTTATGTTCACTTGTTGATTGATGTTAGCCTTATGTATGTGGGTCACAATCTCATCTCTTGGTCAGCCGAGAAGCAACCTATAGTGTCCAAGTCCAGTACAGAGGCTGAATATCGGTGTTTAGCCTTGGTTACAACTGAAGTATATTGGCTACACATGCTCTTGTGTGAACTGCAAATTTCACTTGATTCTGCTCCTGTTGTCTGGTGTGACAATGTCAGTGCTCTAGCTCTGGCCTCAAATCCCATTTTTCATGCAAGGTCTAAGCAGATTGAAGTGGATTACCACTTTGTTCGAGAAAAGGTGACAAACGAGACATACAAAGGGTCATACATGCAGCCGATCGTTTCTGCTTTCATAGGGACAAACTCTCAATGTTGGATCTCCCTGCTGGTTTGCGGGGGAATGATAATGATAAAGACATAGTTCATCTAAAACATAGTCCTATGAGTGTTGCAACAGAGTCCTTGTTGTTGAAGAAGTCCTTGACAAGGTTCTGTAGGGTAAGAATATTGCATGGTGAAGACTCTACTGTAGTAGTCTCCAGCTGTGACTCAACTTCATATTGGCACAGTCCTAGCATTATTGGTTACGTTAGAATTACCTCCTTCTCTTGTAACTACTTCATCTATATAAAGCACAGTAGTGCATTCGTCTCTGGTTATCAAATACCAGAAGCCTTTCAATTCTTTTACCTAGTTATCACGATTCCAAGCTTCTAAAACTACTTATCATCCATAGATTATACCTCGTTTAAAGTTTGAATTATTAAAGAATCATCTCACATAAAAACTTCAACTATCAGGTGAGGTTCCAAAATATAATTTATATTATTCTTTATCACACTCTCTCAAGTTAAAGTCTTTTGAACTTGAAACTTGTATCGGCTCACACTACCTTGTGTTTGGTTTTTCATCAAATAGAACTCGTGAGCATTTGATCTACAAGGATTCGCTATCATGTTAAGAAATCATCTCATATAAAAGCTTAAGTTGTTAAATAAGACATCAAATATAATTTATATTATTCTCTAATCTCTAACATGAACAATAACCATTCCTCAATTTATTGGTATTAATGTCAATATTATTGCAGAAACGAATAGAATATTTAGCAATCAAGACTACGATTATCATGAAACTATAGTGTGGAGGGAGGTGATTGAGTTGACGGCATGGAAAAAGGTGATAAAACGTTTTTGCCAATGTATTGGGATGTAAATTAGGTCATATATTCGAGGATAACGAAAGCACAAGAAGGGTTTGTGAAATAAAGCGAAGAATTCTTACGATCATAGAGCTCCATATGACACATGATTGCAAGATGGTGAAGCCAGCCATGAGAAGCGCCAACCAAAGGACATAACGTGATGGTAAAGTGCTTGTAATCTGTATAACAAATCTTGAATTAGAATAAAGGTGTACATCTCTTGTAAGAACCCGGGACAGCCAGGGTTATACTCACTCACTTAGACTTATAAAATATACTTTCCGAGGAATGCAGTTTTCTCACATAAAAAAAATAACCCGTCAGCAAGAACAAAGTGATAGATTCAGTGGGAGACAAACACAAAAGTAAAACACAATTCAAATGTTCTAACCTAATCATGTTCCACAGCATTATTCGGAGTTCTTGAAGGGTCTTTGACAGGAGGAAACAATGTGCTTGCTCTGTCACCACTGTGATGCTGAGTCTCAGCTACTTATTTGAAATTTAACTCTCTGAAACTGCATCATTCACCATAAGAATCTCTTGGAGATTCTGAATTCGATTCCTGCTTGTTTCGTCCCTGTTTTCCTGATACATTTCCATCACATCTAACAATCTAATGGGAAAACTTTGCAAAGATCATGTTTTGTTCCATTTTAATTACAAGATGTCAACTTTCAGAAGAACAGTTGGGATATATCAGAGAAAGTAACTCGAGTCTTTCTGCATTGATGGTTCCAAATGATGGTAAATTCCAGAAATGAATAGCACTGACATTGCCACCACTAATTGTTTTGTGTCTGCCTTGGATTCAAGTAGCATGGAAGAAAAATATGATGGGACATGAAAAAAATTAGGGTTTCTAGATATTAAATGCACCCACCTGGCGATTGTGGTACAAATACAGGGCCTTCCATTGAATTGGTATTTGCTGGTGGCTGTGCTTCATGGTATATTAAGGTTATATTTTACAGTGTTTCAAAAATATTTTTGAAAAAAAAAAATTATTTTTATGTATTGATATTAAAATATATATTTTTTAAAAAAATATCATTTTAATATATTTTTAAACGAAAAGTTCTTTCAAAAACAACTGTAAATATACTCCCAAACAGACACTAAGCATTGATATCCTATAGGGAATATAAGCTACGTTGAATGTGCAATACAGCCTCTGTAGCACAGCGGTAGTGCATTTGCCTCTTAAGCAAGAAGTCGTAAGTTCGAACCTTACCAGGGGCACTCCACGTTTTATTTTAGTTTTGAAAATGTTTATTAATTAATAATATAATTAAACTATATATATAATCAACCCACCCTGGTTATAATAAGATTTCTGTAAACATCAAAATGTACCTCGGATTATTAAAATAAAATATCCTGAATATTTTCTTACAATATCATTAAAATAAAATGTACCTCGGATCACCATTAACAGAGCGTGACATCTGATATCCCCATTACGTGTAAGGCCACACACATAAGTTAATTATTATTATTATTATAATATGCTAAATCCATTGAATAAATTTAAAATAATACACAAAATCATAGGCTAAGAACACACTTAGCCTGTGATGTCCTAATTTTCTTAGTGTCAGCCCACTGTTTATTTTTTTTATATGAGTAAGCAAGGTTGTCAATACCATTCCAGTCGTCGTTCCGGTTTTTTATTGGTACGGAATGTTTTGGTTTCGGAGTATTTTGGCATGCCGTTTTGGGGTTGTACGGTTCATATATAATTAATTATATATGTATATATATATGTATATATATATATATGAAAAAAATTAAAATATTAATTTACAAGTATAATTAAAATTCAAGATAAATTAACTTTAAGTTATACAATATAAACACAAAGTCAAACAAGCATAATCTCAAAATTAGAAACACAATCACAAGTTAATCAAAATAAGGAGGATTTTAAAGCCGGAACAGTACCGAGACGTTCCAGCTGGAATTTGGTTGGTATTTTCAAAAACAGACCGAAATTAAAACCGAGACAAAAACGACGTTGTTTTATCTCGGTTTTTTTAATGACACGGAACGGTATTAACAACCCGATGTGTAAGCACAAAGCACTTGTTTCAAATTATACAATGTTCTTTCTAATAATAATTATTATTATTATAATTATTAAATTTGATCTAATTAATAATCCAGGTTACGGCCTAATTAAAATTTTCTAGATTAATAAAAAATTAAATATTTTTAAAATTTTCATAAAAAATTATTTTCTTAAAAGACAAGAGAAAACCAAACTAAATTCTCATCAAATCAAACATATTTTATTTTAACTTAATGGAATATAATTGAGTCAACTCTAACCTAGATTTTTTTCTAATCCATCCCGACTAAATTCTAGATTGCCATCTGGTCATGATACATATATATATATATATAACGGTATGATTAAGGATGGTTCAACAATATAATATAAGGAGGAGGCATGCGCATTAACTTAAAGGCGTGGTCTTGCATCCTCTATTACCTAACTAACTTGAGGCGCATATATATATATATATATATATCATGCACACTAGTGTTTTGTTTTCTAAATAAATTAAAAAATAAGTTTAGGATCGAGGTATAAAATTAAGAAACTAAATGGACCAAATAATGTATATAAAATATAATTGGATATATATATATATATATATATATATATATATATATATATAATTGAACGAAGAAAAACGACATTGGTCTTATGTAAGCAATGACGTATGGTTACCCATGGAGCAAGGTGGTTGTCCTTATGTAGGCAATTACGTATTTGCACATGGACAGAGGCTAGCTCGGTACTTTATATGTTTGTTTTTTTCCTTACAGAATAAAAAAAAACCATGGCGTTTTGTTTTTATATTTTTTAAATTTATTTTTATATTTTTAAATCGTTTTGATGTACTAATATAAAATAAATTATTATTTTAATATATTTTCAAATAAGAAAATAAATCATTATTATATTTACAAATAGATTCCAGGCTTCCACAAGTTTACGGTTTATAAAGTACACTTGATAAAAGTTATAAATTATATTTTTTTAATTAAAGTTATAGATATATAGATATAAAAAAATTAATTCCATAAACAAACGAATTTATTTATTGATTTTCTTAAAAAATAATAATTTAGATGGTGACTTTTTGGATTGTCCTTTGCAAGGGCTCTATACTGAAATAGGACCTCGGTGGGCGTACCGCGTACGGTCGGAAAGGAGCCGAAGCTTTACAAAAGCATTCAAGTATGTGGACCCTACTTGATGTGTCCTTTATCTGTACCTTTCACCGTCCGGCAAATCACTCGCCTGGATTAAAAAAAAAAAAACAGTGATATTACCTTTATTTTTTAGTATTTTTTCAAGATAAAATAAATAAAATACTAAAACAAATAATTTGTAAAGTAGAAGATGCCATGTCAAAAGTCACTTATAACATGTCATTTCTTTAAAAAAACGTGGAAGAAATACTTTTTTTTTTAATTTAATTTATTTTAAATTTTAAAAATAAATAAATAGTATCTATTATTTTTATCATAGATGTGATAAAGAAAATATTTATTTAGCTTTAAGACATAATAGTTTAAAAATAAATAAATAAATAAATAAGAGTTTTAATCTCAAGTTATGATAACGATGATAGTTATTTAAATTTAAAAGATAAATCAATGTAGTTTTTTAATTAAACATAGATTTGGATAAGAGAGTTTATATTTACTTTGAAATGAAACGCTGTATTTTAAATTATATTTATCAAAAAATAAACTTGTTTATAAAATTTAAAATAAATCATCAAGTTGTTAGATTACGTTTCTAAAATCAAAACCAACTTCAAAAATAAGCTTCCAAACTTCTTTATGATTATATAAATTACAATATTATTTCATATTAAATACGAATTAAAAACAATTTATCTTTGTATAAAACACAAAATGCATATATTATTCTAGTTTAAATAAAAATATAAATAAGTTCATGTAACTTACAATTATAAGTATCGAAAGCTTATCTAGAATGATGAGATTCAATATGTTTCAATCACCTCAAAGCTAATCCATCAATTTTATTTTTAAGGGGCATGACATGATAATAAAAGACTTACGGTCTGTGTAGGTCTTGAATTCAAAACAGAATATACAAATCTTATAAGAGTCTGAAAAACTAAAATTTTACTCATTCACATAGACTCCAAGTATATTTTTTAGATGATGAAGTTGCCTCACATAAAAAAAATATAACATTGAGCACAAATTTGACCGTTATATTTTTTTATATGAATATACATATTCTATAATAATTACTTGATTAAATTCAAATAAAAAATATATAAGGAGTGAATAATAAAGAATTCAAAGCTACCTTATTGGTTATAAAAAAAAAGAAGAAAACGATGAGAAACAATTCAAACAACGTTTCATCAATAGAATTTAAGCTTGATTGTTACTTTGATAATATTTTTTTTATAAAAAAAATATTTAAATATTTTTATTTAATTTTTAACATCAATATATCATAATGATTGGAAAAGGGAAAAAATATTTATAGAAATTGTTTTAAGAAAATATAAAGCAAACAAACATTTTTCTCTCTAACATTACTTATTTTCATTTTTTTTAAATTTCTTTCCTAAAATAAAAAATACTTTCAAAATAATCAAAATTTATAACATTAAGTACACTCAGACACTATGATGAACTTATAAAAAATGACTCCACTATGCCCTACCTTATTCTCCACCAAGCATTAAATTCCAATTTATACACACACACACACACCAGAGTTGGTGGAGTTCACCTGAGATTATTTCGAACTTAATTCTTCATTATGATCCCACTATGACCCACCTTTTTTAGTGTTTACTTCAGGATAAATTTAGTATATAATGATAAAAATAGTTATATGTGGCGTGATGGTAAAGAATTTATGATCTATATAATAGATTTTGAGTTCGAATCAGAATGTGTATCCCTTATAAAAATCTAGAACAATCAGAATTTTACTCGTTTATTTGAATCCATAAAATATACTTTTTAAAAAATGAAATTTACTTGAATCAATAAAAAAATATAATCAAAAGAATACAAACCACCTTAAAAGAAGTAATTAAAATCTAAATTTAAGTAGAAAAACAATTTAAACAATAAAGCACCATGTTATTACTGTTTAAGAGTGTGGTTGATATTATTTAAAAAAAAACAATTTTGTTCATGAATATATTAAAATAATATTTAAAAAAAAACAATTTTTTTATATCAGTATATTAAAATAATTTAAAAATATGAAATTAAAAATTATTTTTTTCAATAATACTTTTAAAACACAATGTAAAACTACACCTAATTTGAAAGCTTTCGTGATATCAGGTTGCTATAGTAAACTGATATTTTTAAAAAATATTTTTAAATTTTTTAAATTTAAAATTAATCCAGTATAAAATTATATTTGTTTTTCTTGGATACATCCAAACTTCTTTACATATTTTGCCTTATTTATTTAATCAAGAAACACATCCATACACCTTCCACATGCATATTCCGTAGTTGGCTCCTAGGATGTTGATCAACCTTAATCAAAATATTCTTCTTCCCAAAATTGTTTTTTCAAGATTATAATAATGTAGAAAAGACTATTTGGTACTGCGTTTCAAGAAACATGACATACAATAAAGAATTTGAGTTAGTATGTTCATTTCTTGTAATGAGATAATTGAGGTTTTAGTCAGGGTTGTCAATACCGTTTCGTTCTAGATGGAACATCTCGGTACTATTCCCGCCTTAAAATGCTTTTTATTTTGATTAACTTGTGATTGTGTTTATAATTTTGATATTATATTTGTTTGACTTTGTGTGTTATATTGTATAATTTAAAATTAATTTATCTTGAATTTTAATTATGCTTGTTAAATTAATATTTTAATTTTTTCATATACATATATAATTAATTATATATGAACAATACAACCTTGAAACGGCACGCTGAAATGCTCCGAAACCAAAACGTTCTGTACCAATAGAAAAACCGGAACGATATTGACAACCTTGGTTTTAGTCACCGACCTAATTTCATGAAGTACGCTTTCCAGAAATAGAGTTTCCTCGAATTTTAAAAAAATATTTTTATTCAAGAAATATTTTAAAAAAAATCCAGCACCGCATTATCAAATATTATTTATATCAATATTTACTGAAAATGTATTTCTACATGTACATTACAATTGTTTGTATCGAATCTTCTGACCCATGAGTGCTGCCATTGTACTCCTTGATGAGTTTTTTTCGTGGCTTCTGCGTGTACTCAACAGGTATCTGGTGGGCAGTCGACACAACCTGTTTGCCTGGCACCAAGAGTTAATTCAAATTTATTAATTGCAAAAGGCTAATATTCTTATTTTTATTGTTGTTTTTTTCCTTTTAAAAGCTATCCTTTGCACCATAAAATACTTGTTAATCAATAATCACAATAATTATTTTATAAAAAAATTAATATATCAATATTAAATTCCAACTTATTAAATTTAAACTCCCCCACGATCAAAATATTTAAAGAGTATTTTTTAAATAATTAAATTATTTTATTTTATAAAAAAATGCTACAATTCATGAGTAGGACGAAAATTGATATCTAATCTTGTTTCTTGTTTTTATTACACAAAAACAAATTAATATATCAATATTAAATTCCAACTTATTAAAATCAAAAATATCAGTTAGGAGAGCCTACTCGTAGTAATTTAGATCACTATTTAAAGATTATTTTTTAAATAATTAAATTAATTTTAATTTTATAAAAATTCAAACAAGGTTTAATTAGAATTTGAATAAATTGGAATTAACTAGAGCAACCCGGCCGTATTAATTTGAAATCTTGACCGAGTCGAGTCCTGGTTTGGCGAGTCACTTGGTTTACTGTCAGGCCAAACCGGACTCGCCGGTTGAGTTAAACTCATAGATTCTATTTTAATTCAAGAAAGGCGTGTCAAATCGTGATTGGTTGCAAAATTAAAGACCTAAACACATGGAATATTCCCAAAACAAATTCCATCGCCTCTCTCTCTTCCTCGTCTATATAAGCGAACAAAAATTACTGTAAATTTTAGAGAAAACCAAACTCCAGAGAAACTTCAAGAAAATGTGCGAGACCCTGAAGAACAACTATCAAATCTGTGAAGAGATCGGCCGCGGTAGATTCGGCACTATCTACCGTTGTTTTTCACCCATCAAGAACGAGTTCTTTGCCTGTAAATCTGTAGACAAGAGCCTCCTTAAGGACCCAACAGACCAAGAGTGTCTTCAAAACGAAGCAAAGATCATGTCCCTCTTGTCTCCTCACCCAAACATTGTCCAAATCTTCGATGTATACGATACTGAGGACTCTCTCGACATGGTATTAGAGCTTTGCGGGCAGGATACTCTTTATGATCATCTGATAAAGAGTAATGGAGGATTCAGCGAAGCCATATCTGTTTCTGTGATGAAGCAGTTGCTGACAGCAATAGCGTATTGTCACAGGTTTAGTATCGTGCATAGAGATATAAAGCCGGAAAACATATTGTTTGATGAGATGAACCGGGTGAAGTTGGCGGATTTTGGGTCGGCTGATTGGGTAGCGGAGGAGGGGACGATGAGTGGGGTGGTGGGTACGCCGTATTATGTGGCGCCGGAGGTGGTGATGGGGAGGGATTACAATGAGAAGGCTGATGTGTGGAGTGCCGGGGTGGTTTTGTATGCTATGCTGGCTGGATTTCCTCCGTTTTATGGGGAGACGGTTGAAGAGATTTTCGAGGCTGTTGTTAGAGGGAATCTGAGATTTCCGCCCAAGGTTTTTAGAAATATTTCACCGGAAGCTAAGGATCTGTTGAAGAAGATGATCTGTAGAGACGTTTCTAGGAGATTTTCAGCAGAGCAAGCTCTGAGTAAGTTCCTTCAATTATTGTTTTTTAGATTTTGGGGTAAAGTCTTGGACTTTTGGTGATCTTCTTGAGGATTTGAAGTGGGTTTCTTTTGATTAACGAGCTCACGAGTTAGAATTCTGAAATGAAAATTCTTTATTTTCACAATCTTCTTGGTAACCAAACAGGGTTTTAGAACTATTTTTTGACTCTTGGTGATCCCTTTGAGGATTCGAAGTGGGGTTTCTTTTGGTTAACGGGTTACATTTCTAAAATGGGATTTCTTTACTTCCACAATTTTCTCGCTAACCAAACAGGTTTTCGAACCCTTACATCATAATCCTCTGTTTTTGATAATTTGAGATGGGTTTTCTTCTGATCACGGAATTTACTAACTAAAATGCTGAAAAGGCTTTTCCTTTTCATCAAACCTCTCATCAACCAAACAAAAGTCCACTCTTTTGATGCTCCAAAATCATCACCAGGCTCACTCTTTTCTGTGCTTTGTGGAATGCAGGGCATCCATGGATCTTGAGTGGAGGAGAGACAGTTTCAATGGACTAATCTGCCCCTGTAAAATCCAAGAAAATACACCGGAAGGATCCAGTACTGCTAATAGCTTATCACTCGATGGTTTGTAAATACTAAAACTACCTATCAAGGCACAAGATCCCAGCTTTGCCTGTGCAGCACAAAACTTCCAGAATTTCAGTTTTTTCAAGAAATCGACAAAGAAAAAGTCACATGGCATCGCTCATGAGGCTCTGCTGCAGAGGATTGTGACCTTTTTTTGCCTTTTTTTTTTCTTTTTTTGGGTTTGTTTATGATGTGAAGAGAGAATCCAAGAAACGCTGTAGATAGTTTAGAAGAAACATTTTTTTTTTTTTTTTGAAGAATTCGAGGATGTGAGAAAGCTAAAGAGAGTTTGTAATATTGCCACTACTTTAGCTTCTTGTTTTTTAAGAATTCAAGGATGTCTACTTTTACTTTTTTGTTATAGAATCATAATGTGTTTTTGGGATCTGTGCGTGCATCTTTTGTGTGGCCATATTGTAAATGCAAGTTGTGATGAGGGCATATTTCAAGGATATGCTATGGCATATTCTGTCAGATCCTGTTGAAAAAAATGAATGCGCAAGTAATAAGCAGATCAACTGTTTGAGAGTGCAGACTAACTGTTTGAGATCGAGATTGTCTGTTTTGTTTTGTTTTTTTGTATTAGTTAAAAAAATAAGATAAAATAATATTGTTTTTATTTTGATTTAAATTCTAGCATGTTCTAGATTTTTCAACCAAATATTGGCTGAAACGTTCCGATTTTGTTCTACCTGTTCCGTTTCGGCCAAATAATATTTTTTTAAATAATGAATAAATTTACAATATCAATCATATTTCTTAATCCGACCGTTAAATATGATGAAATTTTACATCGAGTCTCTTGACATATTTATATATATTATATTAAAATTTTAGAGTAATCAGAGAATGTAATTACCTGTGAGATTGATGATAATATTCTCGTAATATTATACATGTTCTTATTTTTATTCAGAAAAATTATTTTATTGTGTTTTTTCTAGATTAAATTGCATAATTCTAGAAAATTTTATTGTTGGATTTAAACTAATTTTTTGGAATTGATATATTTAATTATATAAATATATACATATTACAACCTCGAAATGACGCGCTGAAACGCTCTGAAACCGAAATATTCTGTTCTAATTAAAAAACAAAACACAAACCGAAACGGTATTAACAACCTTGTTTGGGAGCGTGGCTTGAAAATGTTTTTTTTTTTTTTTTTTACAAAATACATTAAAATGATGTTTTTTATTTTTAAAAAGTATTTTTGATCAGCACATGAAAATGATTTAAAAACTTCAAAAAAAATTAGTTTAAAATAATAAATTATAAAAATCAATTTTTTTCAAAAAAAAAAAATTTAAACGCAATGTCGAACACCTTAGGTTTATTATTTTTTTATCTAAAAATAATAATGTTTCAGTGTTTTTTTTCAAAAATAGTTTGTTTCAAAAACTTTTTAATTTTTATTTTAAATTATTTTTTTAATATTTTTAAATTATTTTGATGTACTAATATAAAAAATAATACTATTATTTTTTTAAATAAAAATATTTTAAAAAACAATCTAAAATACCTTCCAGAACATGCTAGAAGTCAAGGTTTGATGGTTACACACGGCTTCCATATATGTGGAAGACCTTTGCGTAAAACATATGCTTGGATTATGCCGATGTGGAGCTCTCTCCTCTTTGCCTATTTCCTGGCTTCAATGGTACACGTGTCAAAGCTCCCTTGCCTTTGGGGCAGGGGGGTAGACTTCCAAACAAGAGACCAAGAGAATTTTACATGTTGATAATATGTTGTAATGTGTTTTTTTAATTAAAAATATATTAAAACAAAATTTTCTTATACTTAATATTATTACATCACAAAAATTGGAAATTACTTAAAAAATCAATTTAGTAATTTTTTCATATAAATTATTTGTTTGGAAGTGTGGTTAAAATTATTTTTAAAAATACTTTTCATTTAGAAATGAATCAAAATAATATTTATTTATTTATTAAAAATTATTTTTAATATCAATACATGAAAATAATCTACAACACAATTATTTTTTTAATTTAAAGTACAAAATAAAATAATTTATTTTTATTTTTTTCAAAACATTTTTAAAACACAATGTCAAACAGAACTAATTTAAAAAAAAACAATTTTAAAAGTAATTAAACTCTAACATAAAACAAAAAAAATGCTGATAAGATTAGCATTAAATTAAAAATATATTTTCCAAATAAACAAGACATTTGAGTATCCATCACCGGTCAGTAACATTAATTGCTTGATAATAACCTTTTTTTGTGATGTGTGATTGATAACATCTAATTGTTATTTAAATGATTTAAAAATAATATATTTTTAATATTATATATCAAACAATATGAAAACATATAAAAAATAATTTTTTAAAAAATCTGATTAAATAGCATTACCAAACACCCTCTTAACTGAAATTTAGCATTAAAAAATCAATTTAAATTGAATTTAATAAACTTTGATTTAACTTTTTTTATATATTCTAAAATATAACAGATTTGTTCTTATTGATTCAGGTCAACACGGATTAACTCAAATTGAATTTAATAATTATGATTAAAAACGACATAAAGCAAGTGAAGGCTGCATTATTGTACCCTATAAATTAATTTAAAATTACGTGGCCACTAGAAAATAAAAAAATAAGCAAGAAAATAAAAAATATATATAGCTGCTAGAGTGAAGTGATGAATCTTGCTGGGTGGAGATCAGGTGTGGGAGCTTCCTTGATAGCTTATCATAGATCCTAATTTAGGAATCTTTACAAGTGTGGTGGGACCAATCAAGTCTTTGACTTTTTTTTTAACGTGCAGAGCAGAGCAGAACAATCACTTGGGATTCAAGCATGCTTGGTCTCCTGTTAGGTGTGATAATAGATCGAACATCTAAATTGATAAGTTATCTCCATCATCTAGAAATTTGGTCATCTTGACCTAATAAAATGTCCCCATCAATTCTCCCAATTTAATATAAACTGTTTATGATGGTGTGATATTGATTGGTTTTTAAATTATTTTTTATTAAAAAATAATATATTTACGTTAGACAAACTTTAATAATTTAATAATTATTAAAAATAATTTAATACAAACTTTTTTTTTAATGATAGACACCCTATCTTCGGTAAGCATATTTTATGTGTTTAAGTTAGCAAGTAAAATCCCAGTTGTTCTAAACTATTTTAAGGGGTACACGCTCTGACTCGAACTCGAGATCTACTATGCAGATCACAAATCTTCTATCATCACGTTATGTTTTTTTGGGACTTTAAATCATGCCAAACCCTAAACATGTTTGTAAGTAATTTTGTTGTGATGGGAAATTCATGGTATGTTTGAGAATGATTGTTGTTGTTTTTTAAAATATTTTTTGTTTATAAATGTATCAAAATAATATATTATTTTATTCTTTAAAATTATTTTTGACATAAGCACACTAAAATAATATAAAAACATTAGAAAAAATTGAAATGCAGTGCTAAACAATTACTTAAGCTATATTTATATTTCAATTCTAACTTTACATACACATTATACTAGTAGATAATTAGCATAAAAAATTAAAAGAGAATTCCTTCTTCATTTCATCGAACAAATTCCCTTACAACAAAACTTACTACTTATTTGGTAACTGGGTTCAATTATAATTTAAAAAATACTTGGTTAATCAATATACTATAAAGGGAATTGTATTTTCCTTCAATTTTAGAAACATTCTAGGGGTGTTTTTATCTATCAGATGGATTATTATTTTTTGAATATTTTATTTTAATTAATTAATTTTCAAATAAAAGCAGATGGTGCATGTGCTCGAACAGTGGTAAGTCAGGGGCATCCTTGACTCTAATGTTAGGTTTTTTTATGCCCTCTAATATGTTTATTTTAGAAATTTGATTCTCGACCTCATTCATTTAATCACAACTTTTTGTGTGTAAATATTTTTTCCCCCCTTCAGTTTAATTGTTTAAGAATTAAATTTTATATCAGCAGGGGTCTGTCCCAACAGTAGTTGAAGGGAGTCCCCTTCAAGGGATCGTGATTCGAGTATCCTAGCAGTATCTGGAGGGTGCTCCCTTTTATGACACCTTGGTTCGATCCCGGCCCAGTACGTTTGTCACCCCCATAGTGCTTTACATGCTAACTGAATTTGCAGGATGTTCAGTGAGTTCAGAGAATAATCGAGATACACGCAAGCTGGTCCGATATCCCGGTTATAAAAAAAATAAAATAAAATTTCATGATTTTTCTATGTGTTAAGGCCCGCAACAAATCACGGGTCATCTATCTAGGAAACATTATAATATTTCCATCCGAGAGAGATGATGTACTGAACTTAAACTATAAAAATAAAAAATATAATCTAAAAATTATTAATCATCCACCAACTAGTCATCTGCCAACTGGGAGAAGTTGGAAGTTAGCGAGGACCTACCATGTGATGAGAAATTGGTTTCTAGATTTTTCCTTTCGTTCTCCTCCAAGCAATTATTGTCTTCATGTCACCAATTTCTAAGCCAATCCATCATTTTTCACAGAAAAAAAATGGTGGGCAAAGGTGGTTTACGAATTCTTGAACACATAAACCTGCTATTGCCAACTGGGAATTACTATATATATACACACACACAACATTTTTTTATTTGTCAAATTAAATATTAAAAGATCAATCTATCCAAGAGGAAAGAGACCAAGAATCGAAGTTGGATTGTAAGATCTTGGATTCTCCTACTTTGGTACAAAAAGGAAGGGGGATTATCCTAAGGTTATCCTCTTATTCTTTTTTTGAATTTCATTGTAATTCTGTATGAAAATCCATTAGTATTTACTACCATATTTATCGACAAAATAATTTTCATTGTATTTTTGTCGGTAATTCGGTTGGTCATTCCATTGGTACAATATAACACATCATCATACCATAATGTTTTTAAATTCCACTATAATTTCACCTGAAAATTCATTAGTGTTTACTATTGATATTTATCAATGAAATAACTCCCACTGTATTTCCATCATTATTTATCAACAAAAATTTCCTGTCGGTAAAGACCAACCAAAACAACGATAAAATATTTTCATCGGTAATTTTCATATTTTCTACCAGTATTTCCTTATGAATTAACTGCTTTTCTAGTAGTGCAATATGATTTAGCATTTTAATCACAAAAATGTATTTTATTGCTATTTTTTTTAAGATTCAAATCATATCCGATTACCCATACATTTGTGCATGTAAGAATTTGAATGAAAAATTATCTTAAAAAATCAGGAGAAAATTATTTAAAACTCCAAGGAAAAAAACTATTTACCCAAAGCTTATATATAAATGTGAGGAGTCAATATATAAATGTGAGGAGTAAATACGTTTACGTATGCCTTAAAAATATCTTTGGATCTCATGATGTTATGATGCGTCTCATAATTCAAGTCTTCAAAAGATATAATAAAGATATGATGTGATAATATAAAGTTTATGATTTGTATAGAAAAACTTGAATTCTAATCAGAATATATAGTTTTTATAAAAATATAAAATAACTAGAATATTTCTCACTCACTTAAATCTACAAAATATATTTTTCAAGAATAAATTTTTTTCAATATTGATGACGAAATGGCCTTGCATTTAATTCTTGGTGCATCGTCAATAATGTCGTCATCTATATGCCACGATTGTGGAACGAAATACTAAAAATAAAATAAAAAATACACTCATTTATAAATATTAATCAAACCCTAAACCCTTAATGAACGAGTCTAGAATAAAATATCTAATATAAAATCAAATTTATAGTATGGTCAAACAGATGCATGCAACATTTCTTTTTCAATGTTCAAGAGGTCTTTTTTTTTCTTCTTCTTCTTAATAATAATAATAATAATAATAATAATTCTAAACTACTTGTATATTTGATATTGTGGTATATAATAATTTCATTAATAATTTTTTTAATTGAAAACATATTAAAATTATAAAAAGAATATTTCAAAAATATTGATTTAATAATTTTAATTAAAAAATAGATTGAACAGGGGAATATGTTTTGTAAACAAAGTCCTCAAGGAGTGTGGCGTGGTGATAAAGGGCTTGAGATTTGCACAGTAGATCTCGAGTTCAAGTCAAGACGTGCATTTCTTGTAAGAGCCTGAAATAACCGGTGTTTTATTCATTCACCTGGCCCCATAAAATACGCTTTTCGTGTAGTGTGGTTTCATAGAATCCAATTTTTGTTTTGTTAACAAAATAAAAGTAAACCCAATTGACTGGACCGACTTAATGAAAAGCATTTAATAAATGCTCTTTTAGTCAAGAAAGATTTCTAAATATATACGTTAAGAATATACTAAGAATCATCTAATTATTATTATTATTATTATAATTTTTGTGGTGCTAATAATGTCATATGTAGCTTATGATGCCATTCTTTTGACTTATTGCTCAGGTGGCCACGGGGAAATTTCCATAATGATGTCAGTAGGGAGTGCAATTCGGGTCAAGCTTCCCCACAAAGAAGGAAATTTCAATTTCTTTGAAGGAAAATGAGACCTGACCAGCAGAACGAACGATCTATTTATTAGTCCATGGAAAATATGAGAAAAATACATCTCCTGTGGGGGCCAAAAGAGAAGAAAAAATTTAAGGTCGTGTTGATTTACTGAATAAAGTCAAGAAATTGTTGGAAAAAATCAAACAATAACAGATTTGATTGAGTTGATGGATTTACAAATTATGTTTTATTGTTATAGTTATAGTTGGTGTTTCTTTTAATAGATTTGGACATGTTTGATATTGTGTTTCAAAAAATATATTTGATTTTTTTTATTAATTTATTTTGGTATTTTTAGATTATTATAAATAATTTTTAAAAAATAAAAAAATATTATTTTGATATATTTTTGAATAAAAAACACTTTCTAAAACAATCTTAACTACACTTTTAAATAGGCACTTGATTGATTCAATAGAATAACAGATAATACTTCATTGTTATAATTATAATAAGTGTTTCTGACTGTTTTATAGACAAACGATTGCGTTCATGTATTTATAAATAAAACAGTTACCGATGAAAATTATATTACAATACCAGCAAAAGACAATTAATTTTGGTAGTGTCTTTATTGTATTTTTACAGAAAAGAGGAAAAACATTACCATGACTTGATATAAAATACAAGAAAAACTAGGAAAATAACTGACAAATTTAAAAGTTAATTTAGATATTTTTCTTAGATGAATAAGAACTATAAAATAAAATAAATATCAATAATTAAAATCATAGACTGGGATTAGATTTATAATAAATTTATATTTATTTGCTAGATGTCCCAATTCACTGAAAGGAAAGATTCAAAGATTGATAAATATATAATATCTCTCTTGAAAAGTCTTGAATGAATTTTCATTGGTTAACGTTTCAAATGAAATGGTCCCCAAAATGAAATGGTTCGAAGTAGCATCGTATAATGTAAGAGAAATTAAGATATGCACATTAGGTTTTGAGTTTGAGTTAGATTGTATATTTTTTGTAAGAGTATAGGATAATTGAGATTTTACTTACTTACCTAGATCCACAAAGTACACTTTCGAGATATTAATGAACTATTTCACCTAAAAGCTTAAGCCGTTAGTGAGACTCCAAAATATAATTTATATTATTTTTTAATACACCCCCTCAAGTTAAAGCTTTCTGGGCTTGAAACTTGTACAAACTTACTCTATCTCGTGCTTGATTTTTTATCAAATAAAATAAAGATGTTGAGATTCCAACTCATGACCGGTGGTGGGTCAACAAAACTATAATATCATGTTAAAAAACTATCTTACCTTTAAACTTAAATTGCTATGTAAGATTTTAGAATATAATCTATATTATTTTCTAACACCGGAGAGCAAAGTTTCCTTACATAAAAAAAAAGTTTGAAAATGAAATGGACAAAAACCATATTCTTTTTTACCTTAAATTTTCTTTGTTTTCAAACAGTAACTAAATATTACATGGGAAAAAGAAAAATCAATATATAAACTGACAGCACATGTGAAACCTGCGAATCTGACTGCCAAAGTCATGATTTACGCTGCCATTTCCCTACAGATTATATATAAAAATGAAAAAAAAATATTTGCAATTCACAGGGAAAGCAGATACGTGGAGTAGCATATCAAGAAAAGTAGGGTGGAGAAGACTAGTCGTTCAAGACCCAGCAGATAATTGAAGTTCCATTTGGCTTCCCATCCTTCCCCCCCTCAGTCGATGATGGAGTGCAGAAAGGCTTTCTTTGACCTGTCGTCTGCCTTCCCATGTGCTGTGGCCAGCTGGTTCTTAAATTTCTCAATATAATATTGGGGACTAGTTTATTTATATGCATTTTTTCTTCATAATAATCGAGGACTAGTTTATATTTGATACAAAAGAATCAAACCGACAGGTCAATTTCAGAAATTTCTTAGAAGCGAAGGCAACATAAACACTTGAAAATCATGATAAAAATAAAATACATGTCAAACGTGAATTGTTTTTGTTGCTTTAAGTTTTGGAATATATATATATATTATAGAGAGAGAGAGAGAGAGGGAGTTTCCATGTGAATTTAACAAGTATAGCCAAAAATAAATAACTACGAATAGTATTATTCACATTGTTGTCTCATGCATGAACGTGACTTGTTTTTATTGCTTTAATTTTTGGAATACACACACATCTCAAACAACGTGATGTGATAGTAAAAAAATTGAGATCTACACAATAAATTTTAAGTTTAAATCAGAGTATGCATCTTTTGTAAGACTCTGGGATAACTAGAATTTTACCCCCTCACCTAAACTCATAAATTATATTTTTCAAAAATAAAGTTTTCTCGAATCCGAATATATAAATAAATAGATAGAGAGGGAGGGAATTTTCATGTTGACTTAAAAAAAAATATAAAAACACCCAATTTAAAATCTTGAATGTACGATCGACTATTAAGCAGCCATTCAAAACCATGTGAAAATAATATTCTTTTTTAAAAAAAATCATTTCTTTTCTTTTTAAAAATCTATCTTCATCATCATCATAAGATAAAAAACTTCTTATCTCACTCCTTTCTCTTGTAGAAAATCTTCAAAACCGCTGCTTCCACCAGTTCTTAATTTTAAAACCATTGCTCACCACAGAGAAAAAGAAGGCCTTCAAAACTTGTAATGAAAATTCCAGTCAAAATTGGAGAGTTGGAAGAATTTGAACCAGCTTTATAGCTAGGTCAAATCAACGCAAGCATCCCATGCAGAATTGTGCGCACTTAAATTCCATGGCAACCCACCATTTCTTTGAACCCAGCTCATGGAATTTGGCCACAAGTAAAAAGATAGGAACCTTCACTTGATAACAAGTGAGGGTGATCGTTTTCTGCTTACTATATTACAAGCAGTATACTAAACCGCTGCATGGGATGACTCAATGAAACTCACGAGTGAGTTTTGGAATCTAAGCATCTTGGAGCATAATTGGAATGGATGTGTTTAGGGCTTTTTTTGGAATTGGTTTGATGTCGACTTACACTAAGCTGATATGAATGTATTTGTAGTCTCAGGCTAAGTGAGTGTTTGGCTCTACGATGACTTCTGTGGTTGAGGCTCGCTGCAAAGCCAAACTGTTTGGCTAAATTTTCGGACCATAGTTTTGTATCGTGGATCCTACAAAAAACTGCGGTTGAACCACAGTTTTTGAAAAACATCTTTTCTATGCTTTTCATTCGAACGCGGACCAAGCGAAATGCAAACGAACACGATGATCGAGTTTTGTGGACAAGAATGATTTTGCAAAAAACAAAAACATAACAGAGAGGAAGAAGACGATAGCACAACGTCTAAAATTTATAGCATAACCATCGACCAATAGCCACCCTTGGCGCTGACAGGACCATCGATAGCTCCCTCTCCCTCTCTCTCCCGGTTGCAACTTTCTCTCTCAAAAACAACTATAGATGCAACTCTCTCTCTCCTCAGCAGTGACCGACAAGCACCACCAGGTGCTCCTTCGGCATCGGCAACCTCTCCTCTTCACCTGCAGCACTTGTACTGTCTAGTCTTTTCTCACAGCTCCAGCGTCAAGTAATAGCAGCATCAACCTTTCAATGCTGTCTCTGCCCACCACAAGCCACCATTTATGACTTCACCACCACGGGAAGAATCATCTCGGCCTCCTCTAACCGATGACATCGGCATGTGAGCCTTTTGTTAACATCGACCATCCACCAAGTTATTGTTCACGTGTTGCGTGAACAATGCAATACACCATTTTTATTTTGTTTAAACTCTTGGGTTGGACCTGCTCTTGGTCCAACATGATTATTTTAAAAAATATATTTTAAAGAAAATAAAAAAATGTGTAAATAACAGCCTGATGAAAGAGAAATGCACGTGACTTCGTTTGATTCCACAACCCTGTTGCTTTTCGACTAATTATGGATCAGAAAGTTGAGAAGATCAGCGGAGTTCTAAATGAAATTCAAAAACTTGCAACTGGATTTAGCCTTGAAATTATATCTCTACAACATGTAAATAGAGATATATTACAAGGGGCCGCAGTTTATCCTATTCATGCATGGAATTTATATATTTAGCAAGCTATTTATATGTCCAAATTGTTCTAATCAACGCACCAAATTTCACTCATACCATAATGATCACAAGTCAGATTAGGGTTTACTCATGCCATGAATATTATCTCGCTCATCGTTTACAAGCCTCAGCAAGTAAACATTCAAATTAATTAACCATTTGCTAATCGAATAGTTACACAGTGAAGCCACTATCTTTCAAATAATTAATGGGAGAGGGGCTTCTCTTTTCAACTCATGAAATGGATTAGCTAGCACGAGATTTTCTAACTCAATTTAGTAACAATGCATGCTTACAGAAATCTGTTCTCAAAATTGGATTAAAACATACATTGCAACATAGAACATGCCGCATTTTTTTCAAAATCTCTTCATTAGATTTTTGTTTAAATTTCAATTGGAGGATTGTCAAGTCCTGGACGACATAAAAGTCTTCAACAAATATAAATCTTCAGTTGAAAATCATGAAGTAAACTGTTATTACCCATCTAATCTAGAATTGAGTTTGTTCATAAAATTAAATTATATGCAAGTATTAATTCATACTTGATGTTTTAATGCATAAGAAATATATAAAAATACATGCTAAAACAATCAAAATATGTGCTTAAATTAGATTAAGCAAATTAAAAAAAATAAAGCAGGCAATAGAAAACAAATCTTAGTCTCACTCAGCTACTTCCCAATAGATATATGATGAGGTTTTTTTTGGTAAGAGTTATGATTGTAGAGTTCAGAAGATATCACCTAGTATTATGGTCATTAAAAAAATCTAATGATCTACGAGAATTCAGAAAATTTGAACCTCCCCAGGCAAGCCACCATTTATTTGAACCCATGAATCCAGTCAAGGGCTTAGAATCATGGCCACAGGAAAAAAGATAGCAGTCTTCACTTGTTAATAAGAAAACATCTGCCCTTCCATAGACCTCCCAGCTTAAGAGGATGAACAATAATTGTCAATTTTATTCTGTTTTAGTATAAATGATCAAAACGTTTTGTACGAGTTAAAAAAATAAGACAAAATAATATCATTTTTACATCAATATAAATTCTAGCCCGTTCCAAATGTTCTGGATTTTTCAATCAAATACCAACCGAAACATACTGGTTTCATTCCGCTCGTTCCGTTTCGACCAAATAATATTTTTTTTTAAAAAATAATAAATAATTTAAAATATCAATCATATCTCTTAATCCGACCATTAGATTAAGATAAAATTTTACAAGTCTTTTGATATATTTATTTATATTATGTTAAAATTTCAAAGCAATTAAAAAATATAATAACATTACGAAATTGATGATAACATTCTCGTAATATTATACATGTTCATAATTTTGTTCAGAAAAATCATTTTATTTTGTTTTTTAAGATTAAATTGCACAATTCTAAATATATATATTTTTTAAAATTAATATATTTAATTACACACACACATACATACATAAAAAGTACAACCCACAAATGCTCCGAAACCGAAACATTCCATCACAATTGAAAAAACAAAACACCAAACAAAACAGTATCGATAACTTTGCATATAACAACAGAAAACATAGAGGGGGAAGCATCTCTTCAAAGAAAATTGAACCAGTCCATTTCCGTGCATTCCACAGCTTTCTTCAAACCCAATGGTGACATTGACAACAAAACATGAGCAAGTTAAACCAAGTCCATGTTGCTCGCCGTGAATCGCGAGTTCATTGTTTCGAAATTGTTCGTAGTCTCACAGATGTGTGGAACAATAAGAGCAACATGGAAACAATTCATTGCAGCAATTCTATCTTCAAACCCAACTTTATATAAGGAAAACAAAATCTTTGCTTCGGTTTCTATTTCCCCCTTCCAATTTATACAATTTCAGAATACAGTAAGGAAATTAAATGGACCTTAAATTTCCTGACATGGGAATGACTTAGTGTTCTAGATCCAACTAAGCTTGATCTCCAAGTGGAAATCCGATAGTCACATGTTTGTGCCAAGGAAGGACTGAAATGCCATAAACAAAACAAATATATGACAATTAGCAATTATATACAAATAAATATACCGAAACACACAAGAAGCATAAGTCTAATGCAACAAAGATAAAATACATGTAAGGCATTGGGCATGTTATTTAATGTTATCGAGCTTTCAAGAGAGTTGAACAAACATGTCTTCCTACTTGTAGTATTTTTTTTTTTTTATTAAATTGCAGAAAACTCTATCCATGACCAAACAATGAGCTTCCCTGAAACTACCTTAAACCTATTTGCTTGACTACCACAAACAAGCCACCTTGTGTACTATGTTTCATCCACCTCTACGGTTGCTCCACCGTTACATCTGTCAATTCCACACGGCGGCACAATTATCTCTAGTCAGTCAATGTAGAAGAGAGAATTCACACTGAGTCACTAACTGCAGATTTATTCCACTTGAAGGGGAAAGAGAAAAGTACATTTACAAGTATCAGGGCAACCACAAAAGAGTGCCAAGGAATCTAAAGTAATGGTGAAACGAAAACTTAAGAGCACAAAAACTGGAGGTCAAATTGTGTAAAAGCATGCACAGTTTCTGAAAATACTTTTCAATCTTTGGATGCATGGAAAATGGTCCAAATATGATTTTGAATACAAACCGAAACTTTCCCCCTAAAAGTTGTGCCAGATAAAAACCGTTGAGGTATACACTAAAATCACTTTCAAAAGATGGAAAGCTCTGCCAGAACACAGAAAAGGACAAACATTAATTACTTCTCCACTTGACTGTCTTGACCAAGATATTTAAACAAATACATGAACTACAAAAGGGCACATTATCATACATTTAACATGGAGTACTCTGTTTATCAATCTAAAAATCCACTAGAAAAACAGCATTTCAAGTTTATAAGTCATGCATTTACCTTGACTCCTGGCGGAGGGTTTCCAGGCTTAGAAGTAATGGTGCTTCCAAAAACACCTACTCCGGTTGAGGTGTTTCCAGGCTTAAACTTTGATTTCTTATCGGCAGGCTTTAATATTTGGAAAGAGCACATTAAAGTCTCATCTACACTCATCATAGCACCAGCATTATCAAACTCCCCACAGTAATTAGGTGCTGAAAATATAGTTACAAGTTGTCGGTCAGCAAAGAACTCATATCCATCCTCCACAACCTGCAACATACATTCAGGAAAGAATGAATCATAAGGTCCTAGAAATGATGGCAAAAGAATTTACTCTGTTATGACCGAAAACTCTGAATAGTGGACAACCAAGGACAGTATCACAGTTAGTTACATATTTATAAGGAAAATGTCAAGGGCCATTTTCTTGAGGTAAACAAAGAAATTAATGGGCCAATTAGCTCAAAAACCACTCCAAAACACAGTTCCCAAAAGAAAACTGAGCAATTCAATAAAGGATATAAGTGTGGTTCCAGATTGTTAATTCATAACAGCCATGCAAGAGAAATTGAATTGCTGTCAGTTCAAACCTGGTGAGCACGACAAATGAGATCCAAATCCTGCTTCTGAAGAAATTCTGTCACCTTGTCAGGACCGAATGTGTATGAAACTCCCCTGTCATTCATCCCCCAACCCTGAACATCTTTACTAGGATCTGACCAGAGAAGATCACAGAGCAAACCTGAGTCAGGTACATCAGTTGGGCGCTGTAAGTTTCGAATCTGTTCCAAATTATTTAGCTCCGGAGACAATCCACCATGCATGCAGAGAATCTTCTCATCAATTAGTGCAGCCACAGGCAGGCAATTAAAACTATCAATAAATGCCTTCCATATCTTAACATTAAACCTTCTCTTACACTCATCATAAAAACCATATATGCGGTTTATTGAAGCACATTCATGGTTTCCCCTCAAGAGGAAAAAGTTTTCTGGATATTTTATCTTATAAGCAAGGAGAAGACATATTGTCTCCAGGCTTTGCTTGCCTCGATCCACATAGTCCCCCAAAAATAAGTAGTTTGCTTCCGGAGGGAAACCACCATATTCAAATAGCCTTAGGAGATCAGAATATTGACCATGGATATCACCTGCATGTCACAAGCATATTCCAACAACAATAGAAAAATCCTTAATAAGAAATGAGAGGAAAAAAATCTAGTAATACATCAAGACACCAATTCTTTCCTAATTTATAACATTAACTATCCTGATTGTTCTCAACTTAATCAGCAGACCACATCAAGTCCATCAACACACAATCATTTTTTATAAATCAATGACTTCAAAACAACACAAGAGTCCTACATGTAAAAATCCATTGCCAATGCATCATCCAGAAAAGAATAAGTGGACACCTGATCATGCATCAAGCACATAAACCATAGAAGTAATGACCTTGAGGATATGTTTGATACAAGGGTAATGAAGACAAGATTAACATTGTAATAACAAGGTTTGTTTGTTCACTTGTGGAGAGATCTCCACCATTTTAGTAGCCATGGACAAAAAATTATAGCTGAGGTTTTCTAGAAAGTGCATGTACAGCTTTTTCAAGAAAATATTCAAGTGGATCGGTGCAAATGGAAAACACCTAGAGCTTCTCTCTACATGAAAAATGTCTTTCGAAAGAGACTTTAACAAAGAAACTAGGATGTATGGGGAAAAATTGAATCAAAGATTATAAGGACACATTTCCTGAGCAAATGTAACTGGATATCCACACTCATCAAGTGGGTCAGTTTGACGGTTGGTTTATCTGAGAGAAGTACATAATTCAAGGGGTCAATATAAAGCATCGTTCAAACTTTGTTCAGAATGGAACATGCAACTAAGGAGAACAAATTACTGTGCTATCAAAATAATTAGGAAATTCTGTTAACTGCTTAGAGATTCCTGAATAAAATTAAGAAGACATAAGTACATTAAGATCAAAACACAAGCAGTTTCCAATCTCCTCAAGCAATTTGTACTTGCAATTTTGAGGTCAAATATAAAAAAATATTAATAAAAAAAGTATAGGATTCATATTTTGGCAGTATTAAACCATTTACTTTGATAATAACATGGCAATGAGAAGCAGACAATAACATTTATTTTACATCAAGAAGCCATAAACCTCAAAGACATTTAAAAAAACCAAACAGATAGAGCAGGAAATGCTGATTGGCATTAAATGGCCAAAGTAGTGATCATGCATGTGTTTTAGGGCATGACTACCAGGCATGACGCAGTCAAAAACCCGAGCGAGTTCTGCCATGCAGTGTCAATAGGAAAAGGAATACTAAAACACACATACACAAACCAAGTGCGTGGAAGACACAAACTGGAAAGGTACAGAAAATGACTCCATAGCAAACTTTCCCAAGTCTGCATGAGGAAAAACATGTAAAAGGATATGTGAACCCACAAAATAACACGAGAAATTCAATGCAAGAAAAAAGATCCGCATCAAATAGAAATAACAGAGAAAATCAATAATCTGCAACTCAGATAAAATTCATTAGATCAGCAAACATATTTTGGGAATATAATGAAAACCTACATGATGGATCCTCATTCACTTCATAGAAGAAGAGCACACACATGCAATTGTTGCCAATAATCAAAGAAGAGAGCACTTAGTGCACCCAAGTAATCGGACATTGCAATGTCTAAAACACAGTTTTCATAAACATTCCTTCATGGTAAAATGTGATTTTGCTATCTAGGAATATACAGAAAATGTTATGCATAACTTAGTTATGAGGGTCAATAATTAGCAGGCCTCAATGTTTGGTATTTGTGACAAGATTATGGAGATTTCATGAAAAGAAAAAAAGGAATCACAAAGCAGGCCAGAATTTGTGAGATCGGTATCTTCATGTAACCTTTTTCTTTTCTTTGGTATAACACCGCCAAACCTTAATCAACTATAATACATATTTTGTCTGTAGTTCTTGATTCAATTAAATTACTCTCAAGACATATTAAGAATTCCTAATCCTGATGCATAAAGATAACTAAATTGCACAGGCATGATCTCTTGGGAAATTCAGGATATGTATGCAAAGTTCAGGGGTAGTAATTAAATTCAACCAATCACGTCCAGTGTCAATGCGACAACCATAGAACAAATTCCTTAAGAATAATTAAACCTCAAAGCAAGCAGTTGCACCATTTCCCTGGCAAGTCAAAATTCAACGTTGAACATTCAATACAAAGGGCATAAATGGACAAACATAAGAAATAGAAACCCATCATGTGCCTTTGTACAGTTTAATCCCTTTGTAATGCATACAGAAAAAATGAGAAAACAAGTTTCCATAAGGAAATGAAATGCTTTTAGATGAAATAAGAAATAAAAAGTCTCAATAGTCAATTTGACACCCATGAAAAGTTCATGAAATGCAAACTTCAGTTCACAATCTTGACACAGTTTGCGAATAAGCATTTACAAACATCCAAAGCACACACAAATCAGTAAGATTCATCTATCAATCAAAATCAAACAAAACAAATGAATTCTTCAGAACATAAAGCCCCAGGTCGGACTTGCTGCTCACAAGCAATTCCCAAGTATCATGTGCAGTTGTCAAAATGAATTCTCCAAAAAAACAACATGTGCACAAGAAGATAATTAACCAAAATGGCAATGAAATTGTGCCCAAAACATAAAATAAATAAATAAATAATTAAATAAGAGCAGCATACCAAGAGAAGATAGCATAAATGAAACTCCATGAGTTTGTCCAACTATAGACAAGGATCATTTAAATATAAAACACAATCCGCAAGCAAGCAAGCCCAATCAAGCCAAAATACAGAAGACCTTGACATCATAAATAGATAGTTGCACCAAATTATACACTTGGATTCTGTTGTGCAGCAAAAAGAAGCAATAGACCACTACTAAATCACAGACAAGTCACAACTTTCGATTTCAGTAACAAAAACCAAAACCAACTCTCCAAGGCTTCACCAAAAGACAACCACAAGTCACAAAAAGCACTTAAATGAAGCAATCCATCCGATCCAAAACCACAAACTAGTGTAAGCACCAAAAAAAGGGGTTATCATAATCCATGTAAAATTTTAACCTTACATCTAAACAAAAACACAAGCGCATAAAACACTTTAAAATAAGCAATAAAATCACACCTAGGACACAAAAGAATTCTCCAAGACACACAAAACCAACAAAATGATGTTCATATAAGACGCTCCAAATATTAACAGGGTCATCAAAGACACAACTTTTACTTCAAAAAAACATGGTAACCAACTAAACACCAATCCTTAAAAAAAGTAAAGGCAAGAAAACAACAAAAAAAAAAACTCCAAGCCTAAAAAACAAGTAAGAGTTCACGTATAAAACACCACAAAAATTCACATGGGTAACTAAAATAAAAACATGGGACATTCTTAATACGCTAGAAAACACAAACTGAAGTAAATCTAAGAAGAAAAGAAGTACCACAAATCTTGATAGGTGCTTCAAGCCCCAACAAATTAGGCTGGCGCAAGAAAATCTCTCTAGAAACCACACAAAGTTGCCGGATCTCGGACTCTGATAACTGAACTTGCTTCCCAGGTTTTCCTCTAACCTCTAATAACCTCTCGATTATATCATCGAGTACTGCCTGCTCCATCCTTTCTAAAAAAAAACCTCTTTTATACTAAAAATCAAAACTTTGACGCCAAAAAGTCAAAGGTTGTGATTCGCGAGAGATGGAGAGCAGGAGGAGATGGAGAGGAGAGGAGATAGGCATAATTGCATTATTGTCTTTTGGGATGGCCAGGAATCGTGGACGGTGACGTTTTGTCAATAGATGCCTTCCATATCTTAACATTAAACCTTCTCTTACACTCATCATAAAAACCATATATGCGGTTTATTGAAGCACATTCATGGTTTCCCCTCAAGAGGAAAAAGTTTTCTGGATATTTTATCTTATAAGCAAGGAGAAGACATATTGTCTCCAGGCTTTGCTTGCCTCGATCCACATAGTCCCCCAAAAATAAGTAGTTTGCTTCCGGAGGGAAACCACCATATTCAAATAGCCTTAGGAGATCAGAATATTGACCATGGATATCACCTGCATGTCACAAGCATATTCCAACAACAATAGAAAAAATCCTTAATAAGAAATGAGAGGAAAAAAATCTAGTAATACATCAAGACACCAATTCTTTCCTAATTTATAACATTAACTATCCTGATTGTTCTCAACTTAATCAGCAGACCACATCAAGTCCATCAACACACAATCATTTTTTATAAATCAATGACTTCAAAACAACACAAGAGTCCTACATGTAAAAAATCCATTGCCAATGCATCATCCAGAAAAGAATAAGTGGACACCTGATCATGCATCAAGCACATAAACCATAGAAGTAATGACCTTGAGGATATGTTTGATACAAGGGTAATGAAGACAAGATTAACATTGTAATAACAAGGTTTGTTTGTTCACTTGTGGAGAGATCTCCACCATTTTAGTAGCCATGGACAAAAAATTATAACTGAGGTTTTCTAGAAAGTGCATGTACAGCTTTTTCAAGAAAATATTCAAGTGGATCGGTGCAAATGGAAAACACCTAGAGCTTCTCTCTACATGAAAAATGTCTTTCGAAAGAGACTTTAACAAAGAAACTAGGATGTATGGGGAAAAAATTGAATCAAAGATTATAAGGACACATTTCCTGAGCAAATGTAACTGGATATCCACACTCATCAAGTGGGTCAGTTTGACGGTTGGTTTATCTGAGAGAAGTACATAATTCAAGGGGTCAATATAAAGCATCGTTCAAACTTTGTTCAGAATGGAACATGCAACTAAGGAGAACAAATTACTGTGCTATCAAAATAATTAGGAAATTCTGTTAACTGCTTAGAGATTCCTGAATAAAATTAAGAAGACATAAGTACATTAAGATCAAAACACAAGCAGTTTCCAATCTCCTCAAGCAATTTGTACTTGCAATTTTGAGGTCAAATATAAAAAAATATTAATAAAAAAAGTATAGGATTCATATTTTGGCAGTATTAAACCATTTACTTTGATAATAACATGGCAATGAGAAGCAGACAATAACATTTATTTTACATCAAGAAGCCATAAACCTCAAAGACATTTAAAAAAACCAAACAGATAGAGCAGGAAATGCTGATTGGCATTAAATGGCCAAAGTAGTGATCATGCATGTGTTTTAGGGCATGACTACCAGGCATGACGCAGTCAAAAAACCCGAGCGAAGTTCTGCCATGCAGTGTCAATAGGAAAAGGAATACTAAAACACACATACACAAACCAAGTGCGTGGAAGACACAAACTGGAAAGGTACAGAAAATGACTCCATAGCAAACTTTCCCAAGTCTGCATGAGGAAAAACATGTAAAAGGATATGTGAACCCACAAAATAACACGAGAAATTCAATGCAAGAAAAAAGATCCGCATCAAATAGAAATAACAGAGAAAATCAATAATCTGCAACTCAGATAAAATTCATTAGATCAGCAAACATATTTTGGGAATATAATGAAAACCTACATGATGGATCCTCATTCACTTCATAGAAGAAGAGCACACACATGCAATTGTTGCCAATAATCAAAGAAGAGAGCACTTAGTGCACCCAAGTAATCGGACATTGCAATGTCTAAAACACAGTTTTCATAAACATTCCTTCATGGTAAAATGTGATTTTGCTATCTAGGAATATACAGAAAATGTTATGCATAACTTAGTTATGAGGGTCAATAATTAGCAGGCCTCAATGTTTGGTATTTGTGACAAGATTATGGAGATTTCATGAAAAGAAAAAAAGGAATCACAAAGCAGGCCAGAATTTGTGAGATCGGTATCTTCATGTAACCTTTTCTTTTCTTTGGTATAACACCGCCAAACCTTAATCAACTATAATACATATTTTGTCTGTAGTTCTTGATTCAATTAAATTACTCTCAAGACATATTAAGAATTCCTAATCCTGATGCATAAAGATAACTAAATTGCACAGGCATGATCTCTTGGGAAATTCAGGATATGTATGCAAAGTTCAGGGGTAGTAATTAAATTCAACCAATCACGTCCAGTGTCAATGCGACAACCATAGAACAAATTCCTTAAGAATAATTAAACCTCAAAGCAAGCAGTTGCACCATTTCCCTGGCAAGTCAAAATTCAACGTTGAACATTCAATACAAAGGGCATAAATGGACAAACATAAGAAATAGAAACCCATCATGTGCCTTTGTACAGTTTAATCCCTTTGTAATGCATACAGAAAAAATGAGAAAACAAGTTTCCATAAGGAAATGAAATGCTTTTAGATGAAATAAGAAATAAAAAGTCTCAATAGTCAATTTGACACCCATGAAAAGTTCATGAAATGCAAACTTCAGTTCACAATCTTGACACAGTTTGCGAATAAGCATTTACAAACATCCAAAGCACACACAAATCAGTAAGATTCATCTATCAATCAAAATCAAACAAAACAAATGAATTCTTCAGAACATAAAGCCCCAGGTCGGACTTGCTGCTCACAAGCAATTCCCAAGTATCATGTGCAGTTGTCAAAATGAATTCTCCAAAAAACAACATGTGCACAAGAAGATAATTAACCAAAATGGCAATGAAATTGTGCCCAAAACATAAAATAAATAAATAAATAATTAAATAAGAGCAGCATACCAAGAGAAGATAGCATAAATGAAACTCCATGAGTTTGTCCAACTATAGACAAGGATCATTTAAATATAAAACACAATCCGCAAGCAAGCAAGCCCAATCAAGCCAAAATACAGAAGACCTTGACATCATAAATAGATAGTTGCACCAAATTATACACTTGGATTCTGTTGTGCAGCAAAAAGAAGCAATAGACCACTACTAAATCACAGACAAGTCACAACTTTCAATTTCAGTAACAAAAACCAAAACCAACTCTCCAAGGCTTCACCAAAAGACAACCACAAGTCACAAAAAGCACTTAAATGAAGCAATCCATCCGATCCAAAACCACAAACTAGTGTAAGCACCAAAAAAAAGGGGGTTATCATAATCCATGTAAAAATTTTTAACCTTACATCTAAACAAAAAACACAAGCGCATAAAACACTTTAAAATAAGCAATAAAATCACACCTAGGACACAAAAAGAATTCTCCAAGACACACAAAACCAACAAAATGATGTTCATATAAGACGCTCCAAATATTAACAGGGTCATCAAAGACACAACTTTTACTTCAAAAAAACATGGTAACCAACTAAACACCAATCCTTAAAAAAAGTAAAGGCAAGAAAACAACAAAAAAAAAAACTCCAAGCCTAAAAAACAAGTAAGAGTTCACGTATAAAACACCACAAAAATTCACATGGGTAACTAAAATAAAAACATGGGACATTCTTAATACGCTAGAAAACACAAACTGAAGTAAATCTAAGAAGAAAAGAAGTACCACAAATCTTGATAGGTGCTTCAAGCCCCAACAAATTAGGCTGGCGCAAGAAAATCTCTCTAGAAACCACACAAAGTTGCCGGATCTCGGACTCTGATAACTGAACTTGCTTCCCAGGTTTTCCTCTAACCTCTAATAACCTCTCGATTATATCATCGAGTACTGCCTGCTCCATCCTTTCTAAAAAAAAACCTCTTTTATACTAAAAATCAAAACTTTGACGCCAAAAAGTCAAAGGTTGTGATTCGCGAGAGATGGAGAGCAGGAGGAGATGGAGAGGAGAGGAGATAGGCATAATTGCATTATTGTCTTTTGGGATGGCCAGGAATCGTGGACGGTGACGTTTTGTCAATAGAAGGGTGTCGTTTCCATGGAGTGGGGAGAATTTGAGCCTTTGGGATGGGGTTTTGTGGAGGGAGAGAGAGAGATGGGCTGGCCTAGACTGCAGAGAGAGGGGAATGAGTGTTTGATAAATTTCATAGATGAGGAGATCATGTTATTGGGATTGAGACAGTGTTTTGTCCTTCCTTGCTGATTGTTATCAATATAGAAAAGTCATAAATTTCATAATATGATAGCAACATAAAGTGTTATGAATGAGATGTCTTACCTCATAAAATTTGAAGTTTTTATTAGAAGGTACTAGACTACTAGTTTATAGGCTATGCTTTGGCTTGAATCAAAAACATTTTGAAGTTCAAAAAAACAATATGTCATGTAACATTCATATTATTAAAACAAAATTAATTTTAAAATATTTAAACTCAATTCTCTACTTAATGAGGTAAAGATATTTCATAAAATTTAGATAAAAAAACTCCATGAAAGATATTTCTATATGACTTAATTAGATTGAACGATTCAAATACAATGAGAACAACCGATAAAAATTATGGTTTTATTTTCGTAAAAATATAAAGATATATTTTTTTAAATATTAAAAAGATAATATTTGAAATGACCTAAGTTTTATAGGATGATGATGTAAATATGAATAAGTTTTTTTTTTGACGGACTAAAGTAAACTAGTATTAAGATGCATGTAATGTTACTATTGTCCCCAAGGTTGTGGAGTGATGATAAAAAAAACTTGCGATCTACACATTAGGTTTCAAGTTTGAGTCCAGGCGTGCATTCCTTGTAAGAATCTAGGACAATTAGCATTTTATTCGCTCATCTAAGCCCACAAAGTATGCTTTTTGGGAGGTGGAGTTTCCCCGCATAAAAAAAATGTTACTATTGAATTTCTTTTATTAGGCTTGAAACTTAACATAATATTCATTCCTTTTTATTAAATTAAAAGAATGCATGTAAATAGATAATAAAGTTATATTTTTCAATGTGAAATAATTTTCATGTGAATGATTATAGATTGAAATGGAAGGTGTTTTTGTTGTTAATGATTGGACTATAAATTAAATCTTGATTTTGTATGTGGATTGTTAATGTCTACACTTGAGAATATTCAATTTTAGAGGAGATTTTATCTAAATTTCATAAAATTCTAAATGATTCTAAAGATGGCAACCTATAGTCATTGAATCAAGAATTATGAGTTTTTTTTTCAAATGATTTAAAAAATTAGGGCTGTTACATAATTGTTTTTCTTTTCATGTTGTTTGTCTTCTCAATTAGGTAATAACGATCTCCAAAACCTAGTCTTTTTCCTCCCCTTTTGATTTTTACCATTTTTCTTTACGAGGTTGCTCCATTTTTTCTTGAATTGCTTTTTGTTCTGCTGTGTGTTTTTAGGCTGTAGCATCAGCTCGAGGAATTTTTTTTTTCTTCAGTTAATTAATTTCCAAAAAGTACTATTAATAAAGTGAGCACACCCCTCTTGATCTGCACTTGCTGTTTTTGCTGGAAGAAAAAAAAAGTATTTAGATCATGTTTGGGAGGACGGTTGCGGTTGTTTTTAAAAGTGTTTTTCATTTAGAAATACATCAAAATGATATATTTTTTTAATTTTTTTTTATTGACATCAGCACATCAAAATGATTTAAAAACACCAAAAAACAATTCATTTAAAATGAAAAAAAAATCAAATTTTAGGGAAACAGCGGTACAACCACCCTCCGAAACAACTTCTTAATATGTAGTTTTTAGGCATTTCTGTTTCAGAGTGATGTGATGTGATGACAAAGAATTTATAATTTATATAATATATCATGTGTTCAATTCAAAATATATATTTTTTATAAAAATCTAAAACAGCTAAAATTTTATTCATTGACTTGAATTTACAAAATATATTTTGAGTTTTCACGTATCCAAATTATTTTTAGGTATTCTGAGTTATTGTTTTTACTTGTAAATATGTATTTTGCAGAAAAATTCTTGGCGGGTGCTAGTAGAGATGGAAAAAAGATGATTGTGATGGCAATAGTGGTGACCTTTCTCATTGCCATTATTATTAATTTTTTAATTGGAGACGGACGAATAAATATTAATGCTTATTCTATGAATTAATGTTGAGTACGATGGAAATTTATTTCATTATTTCGGTGATGATCATTCTGAAAATGTTTTTTTAAGGAGACTTGATGCAATCAATTTCTTGAAAAATATCATAAGAAGAAAGTTCAAAGTTGCATTTCTAGCTATTATATACATGGTTTTGTTAAGTAATTATGAATAACTTGAATTTTAAAAATAATAATTATTAATCAATTTAAAAAATAATAATAAAATATTTATAATTATTTATTATAAAAAATATAAATGTAATAATATTTTTCGCTAGTTATCTGAAATGACTTTTAATATTCTAACTAAAATATATATACTATCATTAAGTCTGCGTTTCAAAAATATATATGACAAAATTTGATTTTTTTTAAATTATTTTTTTGATGTTTTTATATTATTTTAATACATTAATATAAAAAATATTTTTTTAAAATAAAAATATATTATTTTAATATAATGTTAAATAAAAAAATATTTTAAAAATCAATTGGGCACCCCATTAAGCTTGTGTCACCATTCACTCTAAGTTTTAGTTAGGATTGTCGGTTTCATAAAACAACGTTATTTTTATCTTAGTCATTTAATGTTTATGTTTTTATATAAACTTAGTACAAACACAGTTAATTCATATTCAATATAAGAGAAGAAAATTGGCCACAAGTCAAACAAATTTGTTGGCAATATCGTGCATTAAAAAAACAGATATAAAAAATATTTAAATATAAACTATTTATAAAAAGAAGTAAACATAAAAAGGCAAGATGCATTTGAACTTCATAATAAACCAAGACAGTTTTTAAAGAGGAAACTAATTACTTTGAGGTGATCGAAAATATTATAATAATATTTTTATTTTTAAAAATCATTTTTGATATTAATACATCAAAATAATATAAAAATATATATATTTTAAAAAAATTTAAAGTAAAAAATAAAAATAATAAATTCTCAATTTTTTTTCAAATATAGTGTCAAATATGACCTTAGTGGTCTAAATTTGACCACCTTGCAATTTCATTATGTTTTCAGTTATTTTCTCTCTTCTTTCTCAAACACAGGAATACAAAAATAAACCTTTTAATTCAAATGAAAATTCTAAGAAATTTGAGATTAACTATGTTTTTGCTCTGTGTTTACATTGCGATCCTCCCACTTTAAATGTTGTCTTTCTACTACAATTTAAAACTTTATCTTACAAAATCAGATTATAAAAAGATTAAATTTAAAAAAATCTGAGGATAAAATAAAAAAGAATAGATAGAAAAGAAGGAGCTGATGTGAACAATTAAGCAGCTGAGAAAAACACTAAATCTTTTTTTTTATATTTGTTAAATATCGGTCATGCACATTTGAATATTTTTTTTTCTCTTTGGAAAAAATGGAATTGAAGAAGGGTTGATACATAATTAGGAATGCTAATGGATATATATATTCAAAAATTAAATTTCTATATATATATATAGTTGGGTTTGAATGAAGTTTAATAATCCTCATTTCTTATTCATTACCTATTAAACAAGACACGCACATGCACGCGCGATATATATATATATATATATATATATATATATATATATATATATATATATAGTTGGGTTTGAATCAAGTTTAATAATCCTCATTTCGTATTCATTACCTATTAAACAAGATACACACACACACACACAGCTCATTCATCAAATCAATATTAATCATCATCTTACCTATTAAACAAGTTAAATTATTATAAAAAATTCACAATACTATTTATTATTCAATATATAATAAAAGAGAAATATATATATACAGTTGGGTTTGAATCAAGTTTAATAATCCTCATTTCGTATTCATTACCTATTAAACAAGACACGCACACACATGCGTGCGCCCACACACACAGCTCATTCATCAAATCAATATTGATCATCATCTTACCTATTAAACAAGTTAAATTATTATCCAAAATTCACAACACTACTTAATTTATTCATCCATGGTGAGGTTGGATCTCTCAATGCTAGTAAAGTTAATAAAATATGATATATACCCACCGCCTAATCGAAGGTAGCTAGCCGCATGACAATATTGAATAAGAAAATGCTATGCTTACACCTTAGTATGCATGCAAATTTTGTACATTTAATATACGTATTGCTCCTTGTCTCCTTTTTTATTTCTCGTTTTTTAATTCTAAAATAAGTTAGAATTTAATTTTTTAAGGGAGGAAAGATCACATTAATATTAATATAGTTTATTGATCGAGTCCACCACTAGATGTTATTAGTTTATCATATGATTCCATCATCTTTGTTACCTCACGAAGCCAAATTGATCTTGAAAACATGTAATCAAATCAAATTTTCCAATCACGAGTCAAACTTGGAAATAATATATTTTTTAACAAGTGCATGTCCAATTTGAAAGCAAAATTTTAGAATATGGACTAGGATCCTTCAATTTTCTTGTCATGCACATTTATAATGTGTCAGCTTTTGCTTTTTAACTTGTTTTTTACTTGAAAAATTATTAAATTAATGTTTTTTAAAGTATTTTTAATGATTTTAATACACTGATATTTAGAATTAAAAAAAATAAATCATTTTAAAACATTTTCAATTAAAAAACACGCTTCACCACTTCTCGCTTTCTTTTCTTTCACCTCCGGCAGCACTACCTCTAACAACAACCTTAGAGAAATGAGAGTATACCCTTACGTATTAGAGTTACGGAAAAAACAAAAGTTATGCTAAAATTCAAATTTTAGAATGGTTAGGTTTCATCCAATACGATAAGGACTCCTTCATAAAAAAAGATCTATCATGAACTTTAGAGAAACCAATAAATAGAATTTTTACCTGGAAAAGTAATCAAACAACATTCCAACTTATATTAAGTAGATTGTACTAGGGTGATGTATCTTTTCTTTGTACAACAAGTGTTTTTATTCAGATGCTCACTTACCATTAGTTTTTTTAGAACTTTAATACTAAATAACAACTTCTGAAAATTTTAATATTAACTTTATGATTATCCACAACTTATTTTCCACGCATCTCATCTTGAGGAGGTTAGGAACGATATATTTATACATAGATTTGAAATTTAAATTATATATATGAAAAATCATGTATATTTTTTACATTTTATCCCTTAAAAAATTGATTTTAAAAAATCAGTCAAATCGAGTGGATGAAGTACTTCAGCGGACTAATCCAACGAGGTTGAAGACAGAATGATCATAGGTGGAACAAAATCTTGCTGGAGAATGAATGGCGGGATTACAACAATGATGAATTACCTTATTCAGATCCATGATTCCTTAACAGGATTATTGACTTGCCTTGTTAAGACCATCATCGCAGATACCTTGATCCTGGCCCAAGATCATATTATTCTGTAGATTCGAGTTAGATTTATTTTCTCAAAAAGCTCGGATGGCCAAATGGGACCCTCGTTTTCTCTCATGTAAAACAACAAATCAAATATACCAGAGCCCTCTATATTAAGACCATGGTTTCTCTTTTCATGTTCAGTCAGTGAAGAACACATGGTTCTAGCAACAATGGTGAACCCATTAATCTATTTTTCAATCTGTCTGTTCCTATCCATCCTCATCATTCTCGTCAAGTTCTTAAACAAAGTGTGGTGGACTCCCATTCGGATCCAGTCTTTGATGAAGTCACAGGGAATCGAAGGGCCTTCTTATAGATTCCTGCATGGAAACACCAAAGAGATCTCCAGCATGATAAGAAAAATTAGGAGCAGTCCCCAGGAATTACTACACCATACATTGCCGATGGTTCATCCTCACTTTTATTCATGGATCAAGATCTACGGTAACAATCTTCTCATACCTTAGATATCAAGCAATATGCACGCTTAAATTATGTAAATTAACATAATTTACATAATATTTATAGCTTTTTATAAATTTTGAAACGATATTGTTTGAATCATAACTTTTTATATCAACAGATGTCTGCAGAATTATGTAAATTAACTTTGACTACATATTATTTCTGTACATACAGGTATGAACTTCCTTCAGTGGTATGGTCCACAAGCGCAGCTGATCATCACTGAACCAGAGCTGGTGAAACAGATATTAAGCAACAAAGATAGATCGTACCCCAAAACGAAGGTCTCAAGTGAAATAAAGAAGCTCCTAGGGGATGGAATTGTCTTATCAGAAGGGGAGAAATGGGTTAAACTCAGGAAACTGGCCAACCATGCCTTCCATGGAGAGAGCGTAAAAGTAAATTCATGTTTTTGTTTTGAATTTATCATGAAGCTTGAAGATATATAATTATACTACTATTGAACTAGATAAACAGTACAAGTATATATGAAATTTAACCAAGTAGCTAGGTAATTCTATTAGAGAATAATATAAATTATATTCTGGAGTTTTTGACATGGTATCAGAGTCTTGTTGATCTAGCTGTCACGAGTTCGAATCTCACCACCCGTATTGTATTTGATAAAAAATAAAGCACAAGATAATGCGTGTTTGTGCAAATTTCAAGCCCAAAAAGCTTTCACTTGAAGAAGTGTATTAGAGAATAATATTAATCATATTCTAAGACTTTACCTAAAAACTTGAATTTTTAGGTGAGTTGGTTTTTTTGACTACTAAACATCGTTTTTATGCTCTGCAGGGTATGGTTCCAGAAATGATCGCCAGTTTAGAGATTATGCTTGAAAGATGGAGACACCATCATGGCAAGGAGATAGATATATTTTCAGAGTTCAAGATTTTAACATCAGAAGTAATTTCCAGGACATCGTTTGGAAGCAGCTACTTGGAAGGGCAACACGTATTTGATATGCTTACGAGAATGACACACATTATTTCAGAAAACAATTACAGAGTTAGAATTCCTGGAATTGGGTAACAGCATATCTGTTGACAAATTATCTTGCTGACGAGAAATTTTAAATCTTTTAATTCTCTCATTTTCAGGCTCCCACCTTTTCAATCCTACAGGATTCTAATGCTGCACATATTATCAATGGCATTTTTCTCTTGTTGCAGAAAATTCGTGAAAGCAAGTTATGATATTGAATTTGAAAATCTGGAAGCGAAGATAAGAGAATCATTCATGAACATGATGAAGAAAAGAGAGAAAGAAGCAATTTTGGGAGAACTAGATGGGTATGGACATGATTTATTTGGGCTGCTCCTAAATGCGTATCATGATTCGGACGAGACCAGGAAAATATCATTAGATGACCTGATTGACCAGTGCAAGAATTTTTATCTAGCTGGGCAAGAAACATCAGCAAGCGCACTTACCTGGATTGTCTTTCTTCTATCAGTCCACACAGATTGGCAAGATAAAGCGAGGAAAGAGGTGCTTGAATTATTTGGCCAACAAATTCCAAGTCAGGATCGCATTGCAAAATTGAGAATTGTAAGCAACCATTCCACCATGGCTAGCTTCTAACCAGAATTATGAACTTCGTAAAACTATACCTCTTTTGATTCAGATCTTTAACTAAATTTTCTGTCTCTTATTTGTAGATGGGTATGGTAATTAATGAATCTCTACGACTATATACTCCTAATGCTATTCTGATGAGGAGAGTTGAAAGGGAAACTAGACTGGGAAAAATAACTGTTCCAGCGAACACAGAAGTTTACATTTCAACATTAGCAGTTCATCAGAATCCTGAAATATGGGGAGAAGATGCTCTTCTTTTTAAACCAGACAGATTTGCAGACGGGGTGGTGAAAGCTACAAACAGTAACATCGCTGCATTCTTGCCATTTGGTCTGGGACCTCGAAATTGTGCGGGGATGAACTTTGCTATTACAGAGACAAAGTTAGCACTCTCCATGATCCTGCAACATTACAGTTTTACTCTCTCGCCAACCTATGCCCACTGCCCAACTGAAGTTCTAACAATGTGCCCCCAACATGGAGTTCAAGTCATTCTCCAACCATATGAACCCGACTTCTTATGATAATTCTTGTGGGCACTAGAACTTATCGCTCTCAAAGTATAAGAGATTGACGTCGTCTTCATTTTGATTTCTAGATTAATCGTTCAAGTATATATAATAAATATTTTAGTTTGAGAATATTTTCATTGGATTGTGCGGGTATTTATTAGTAAAAAATACAAGGAAAAAAATATTGAAAAAGAAAAGTCCAGCCCATACTTGGATGCTCGTTTGCGCCTAGCTAGCCCTTCGGTGCTTCCAGGGAGAGTTGACATTCTTGCTCTCATCGACGAGCCCAGCCAACCTCGGCCATTCGACCAAAACACCCATATATATATATATATATATATTTGCAACTTTTTTTCACCCAAGTATAAGAAGAACCTTCGCACCAAAATTTCGTTGCCTTACTCGGGAGTAAACTTGCCATTAGCGAATTTTTATTGACACCATTTTTATTCATTCATAAGTTCTTCTGGTGCTCTTCATATCCATAGTTCTATACACATCTTACCATTCATTCCATTGGGATAGAGTTCAACGATACTTAAATCTTTGTGTTTATATGTCACCATGTCTAGGTCAGTTGCTGCTGAGTTCTTTGAAAGGCATCTAAATGGTAGCATTAACTCTCATGCAAAAAAAAGGAAAGTTTGAATCCGGGAGAATGAGTGACTCGAAAATGCTCTGCCTTGAAGGGGAAGAGATCACCACAGAGGAGGCTGATTTACTAACAAGATCAAGCAAAAAGGTGAAAATAAGAGATACAAACTTAGAAGAAACAACGACAGAGGGCAATAGCTACATTGCATCCCTTATGGGAAATTCTTTTATTGCAACAGAACCCATTGACAACAACCATGATACTGAATACATTTCAGAAGATGATGAGGATGAGAGCGATGAAGAGGATTGTCCAGTGATCAGAATCTCAGCGGAAGAGAAAAAACGTATCAGGGCACCATGGACACAGACCCTGATCATAAAACTAATGGGTCGAAGGGTGGGATACTCTTTTCTCATCAATCGACTAAAAAACATGTGGAAGCTAAGGGGTGATTTCACCCTAACAGATTTGGGGAATGAATTTTATTTAGCCAAATATGCCAGCAAAGAGGATAAAGACCATGTGTTATTTGGGGGACCTTGGATGGTGGCAGACCATTACTTGACAGTAAGAACATGGCACCCGAATTTCAACCCAATTGAGGCATCAATCGACAAAGTGGCAGTGTGGGTGAGACTACCAGACTTGGCTATGGAGTACTATGACAGTGCAGTATTATGGAAGATAGGAGATAGAATCGGGAAAACCTTAAAGATTGACAGAGCAACATCGGTAGGGCTGCGGGGAAATTTTGCTAGAATTTGTGTGGAAGTCGACCTCACAAAGCCATTACTAGCAAAATTTAAACTAAGAAGAAGAATTCGTCGCATTATGTATGAGGGATTACACTTAATC
Organism: Salix udensis; assembly: GCA_029204005.1. Lineage (NCBI taxonomy): Eukaryota > Viridiplantae > Streptophyta > Magnoliopsida > Malpighiales > Salicaceae > Salix > Salix udensis. The sequence continues at coordinate 11,686,234 of CM055037.1, forward strand.
TGCTTCCAATGTGGCCAGTATGGTCATAAACAGGAAAATTGCCCTCATACACCTCCAACAGAAAATACAGAGCATGAGGAAAAAAGAGAAGTTGAACCTTCCGAAGTACCTGAGGTACCACTGGTCAGACCGGAGATTGTGGAGTCTTTTGGACATGGATGGTGGCTGAACGGAGAGCTCGACGGACGACCAGAAAGGTGGTGGCCGAACAGACCACAGTAAATGGAAAGCGCGGAGATCACGCCAATAATCTTGGCAGTTCATCAAAGGCAATAAAGGAGAATCAAGTAAATGTTTCTCAACGGTTTAATGTGTTAATGGCCATTGATGAGGACACCGATTTAAGGGGAGCGGGAGGAGCTGTAAATGGGAGTGAAAAGGAAAGAGAAGCCGATAAGAGGAAATTTGGGGGAGAAGAATCAATTAAAAAGAAGGGAGGAATGCTGGGCCAAACGACAGCTCGGGCAACGGGAATAAAAGAGAGAAAAATGGGCCGCAATGCTAGACCCAATGGACCGCATGAAGAGAGACCGGACAGCCTGGTGGAGAAAAGTCAGCCCAAAGAAGGAAATGCTGGGCTCGGTCCAGCTAGGAGAGACAAAGGAAAAGAAGGAAATGTTGGGCTCGGTCCAGCAAGGAGAGACAAAGGAAAAGGAAAAATGGAAGGCTATGGTTTGTTATCGGAGAACACAACTACAACCAAATACGTGACAGAAGATGCATGTGATAGCATGCAGCACGATCATATGGAGAGTTTATCTCCACGTTCCCAAATGGCCAACGGTGAAAAGCCATTGTTTCATCAAGCAGTGGAGAGAAATTTAGGGCCAGAACCTCCGGATGAAGTAATTGGGATGGAAGAAATCAGTGGCTTGCATACAAAGAATGGAAGGGAAGGTACACAAACCATTTCCGAGGAGGGCAACTTGATGGAAGAAGGGGAGTCCAGGGGACTGATCTTGGATTGAAGAAGTAGCTCTTCTGCTTGGTACGATTAATTTATAATTTATTTATGAATTTTTTATTTTGGAATTGTAGAGGGGCTGGAAATAATGGGTTTTGTGCGGTAATGCATGACTTAAAAGAATGCATCGGTGTAATATTTTGGCAGTGGTGGAACCTAGGGTTAGTGGGTTAAGGGCTGACAAAATTGTAGAAAAGTTGAATTATGAATCTAGCTTTCGAGTGGAAGCGCAAGGGATGTCAGGAGGGATATGGTTATTGCGGAATCAGTCAAGAGTCAATATAAAGATTCTTGATTCCTCGAAACATTTCATTCATGGTATAGTGAATGAAGGAAGCAGTGATGAGTGGATGTTTACTGTGGTGTATGCAAATCCAATTACTACTTTAAAGAAACAATGTTTCGAAGAAGTGGCTCAGTTGGCTAGAAATATTACTAAGCCATGGATGGTAATAGGTGATTTTAATGAAATTTTATCGGCGGCAGAAAAAATAGGGGGGGCTGCTGTTGACAGTAAGAGAATCTCTCGTTTTGCAGGATGGGTCCAGGATTGTCAATTGATAGACTTGGGCAGTAAAGGCCCAAGGTTTACTTGGCGAGGGGGTATCAGGAATGGTTATGGAAGAGTTTATGAAAGATTAGACAGATGTTTTGGCAATGTGAGGTGGAGACAGTTGTATCAGGATGCGAGTGTGGTAGTGCTTCCGAGGGTTAGATCTGATCATCACCCTATTCTAGTTGAGCTAGAAGAAGAAAAGAGTGACAGGAATAATAGAGGAGAAAAGCCTTTCTGTTTTGAGGCAGCTTGGTTATGTCACAATGAGTTTAAAGAATTCATAAGGAAGAGCTGGGAAGCAGGTAAAGAAGTACCGGAGGCTTTGGGAACCCTATCTTCTCAACTGAAAATATGGAACAAGGAGGTGTATGGTAATATTTTCTGGAGAAAAAGAAGGGTGTTGGATAGGCTAGGAGGAGTCCAAAGAGCTATATCGGGTAGAGGAAATCCGTTTCTATACCAGTTAGAGCAGGAATTATTTGCTGAATATCGCAAAATTATTCGGCAGGAGGAAATTTATTGGTACCAGAAATCTCGATGCCAGTGGATTTCTTTTGGAGACAGGAATACTGCTTACTTTCACACGAAGACTATTATTAGAAGACAGAGGAATAAAATAAAGGCGTTGAAGAATGAGCAGAATGTGTGGGTTTGGGAGGAAGACAATTTAAAGGTGATGGCCAGGGATTACTACCAGAGCTTATTTCGGGAGGAGCATGAGGATTTGTTGGTTTCTAGAAGATTGGTTGGCCAGTTCCCTAATATTGAAACCAGTCGCATGGATAGTTTGGTTTCTCCAGTCCTTGATGATGAGGTTAAGGATGCTATCTTTGGAATGAAGCCGTATAAAGCCCCGGGGCCAGATGGGTTCCAACCTATTTTTTATCAATCTCAATGGCAGGTGGTGGGTCAGTCAGTTTGTAGGTACATTAGAGAGGTGTTCTCAGGTAATATAGATGTGGCTCAAATTAACCAATCATATTTGGTTTTGATTCCCAAAGTTCATATGCCTGAAAAGTTAAAGCAATTTAGGCCGATAGGTCTATGCAATGTGATTTTCAAGGTAGTGACGAAGGTGATTGTTGGGAGGCTAAAGCATTTGATGCCGGACCTGGTAAGTGAAGTTCAGAGTAGTTTTGTTCCAGGTCGTCAAATTACAGATAATATAATTGTTGCTCAGGAAATTGTGCATTCTATGCGCAAAATGAAAGGTAGAAGAGGATTTATGGCCATCAAAGTAGATTTTGAAAAAGCCTATGATCGCTTAAGATGGAGTTTTATTAGAGATACTCTGAATGCTGCGAATATTCCGAGGGAGCTAACGAGGATCATCATGGATTGTATTGAAACTCCTTCTCTTAGCGTATTGTGGAATGGGGGTGCTACTCGAGTTTTAATCCCAGACAGAGGTATAAGGCGGGGGTGATCCTCTATCTCCTTATATTTTTTGTGCTTTGTCTACAAAGATTAACTCGATTAATAAACCGGAATGTGGAGGATAATAGGTGGAAGCCTTTCAGTGTGCGGAGAAATGGAATGAAGATTTCGCACTTGTGTTTTGCAGATGATATGCTTCTGTTTATAGAGGCAAATATGGAGCAGCTTGAGAAGGTTCGTAATTGTCTAGATATATTCTGTTTAGAATCGGGCCAGAAAGTGAGTGTGGAAAAGACAAGGATATATTTTTCCAAGAACGTGTCGGCATCATTAGCGGCTGATATTAGTAGGAGGAGTGGTTTTCAGGTAACAAAAGACTTGGGGCGTTATCTGGGGGTGCCGTTACTTCATCAGAGAATTACTAAGCAGACCTATGGGTACTTGGTAGAGAATATGCAAAAGAGATTAGCAGGTTGGAAAGCAAGTAATTTATCTCTAGCTGGAAAAATCACTTTATGCAAAGCGGTTTTGAGCACTATCCCGTTGTATCCTATGCAAGCAGCAGCTATTCCGAAGCATACTTGCAATGAGATAGAGAAAATATGCAGAAGATTCATTTGGGGGCAGCAGGAGGGGAGAGACAAAATTCATCTTGTTAATTGGAAAACAATGTGTAAACCTAAGGAGGAGGGTGGTTTGGGTTTAAGGAAAATGAACACGATGAATAAAGCCTTTCTAATGAAATTGGTCTGGGGATTGATGAAGGAGAATAGTCTATGGGTGAGGTTCCTAAAGGACAAATACATGATGTCTAATAGGGGGGAAGGTCATCCGGTGGCTAACGCTTGGGACTCGGTGTTGTGGAAGTCCATATGTCGGGAATGGGAAGTGGTAAACCAGAATGTTAGATGGAATATTGGAAGTGGCAGGCATGTTCTATTTTGGACAGATAAATGGTTGGAGAACTATGGTCCTCTAAGTACTCATCTTCATCCAGAAGCTCGGGTGGATACTCTAAGCTATACAGTGGCAGATATGGTGGATAGCAGGAGCAATTGGAAATGGGAGTTGTTTGCACACTTATTGCCTATGCAAATAGTGATGATCATTGCTGGTCACATTCCTCCTATGCAGGATACGGGAGCAGATTCAGTGGTTTGGGACCATACCGCGGATGGGAGGTTAACAGTTAAAACAACTTATAAGGTGCAAGAGGGAAGAGAGGGTATGGATAGTGACCCGTTGTGGAGAACCATATGGAAGTGGAAAGGCATGGAGCGTATTAAAGTGTTTCTTTGGACTGTAGGCCATAACGCTATTATGACCAATGAAATGAGATGGCGAAGAAGGATTTCGGATAATAGATATTGTTGTCAGTGTATCAATGTAGTGGAATCCTTAACTCATGCATTAGAGACTGCCCTAAAGCTCGGAAAATTTGGGAGGTTTTCGTCAGGGGAGAGGAAAGGGGGCTATTTTTTAGCGAAAATTGGTACGTTTGGTTGGTTTCAAACTTGACTCCCAGGAATGGAAACACTCGTTTTGGAGATTGGCACATAGTCTTCGGTATTACATTATGGTACATTTGGAAAGAAAGATGCAATAGAACGTTTGGTGGAGACCAGTTTCATTGGTATGGGACTATCCTCAATATAAAAAGGATGGTTGAGGATAGTAAAAAGATTCAGAGGAATGAGCATGAGGATAGTAACAGTGATACGACATATGCTCATATCGGATGGAAGTACCCGGCGGAAGAATGGATAAAGCTTAACGTGGATGGCTGCAGCAAAGGTAACCCAGGGATTGCAGGTGCAGGAGGAGTTATTAGAGATCATTTGGGGTCTTGGATAGGAGGGTTTGCAAGAAATATTGGTATTTGTTCATCTATGACTGCGGAATTATGGGCTATCTATGTGGGGCTTCTTATGACATGGGATAGAGGTTTCAGAAAGGTGATTTTGGAGTCCGACTCCAGGGTAGTAGTAGGTCTTATTAATGGGGAGAGTGAGAGAGTTGATAATAATTTTAATTTGATTATGCAAATTAAAAATATGTTGGGTAGAGATTGGGAAGTTGAAATTTTTCATGTTTACAGAGAGGCTAATTGTGTGGCTGACTGGTTGGCAAATTTTGGGCTAACTAGAGATTTATTAGATAGGGGGGCGGATTTTCTTACTGATCCTCCGACAGGAGTGTATTCCTTATTGTATTATGACCTTATTGGGTCCACTATTCCTCGTTTAATTTAGAAGGGCGTACGCCCCGATCTTTACCAAAAAAAAAACTCTCATGCAAAAACTAAAACAATACGTGTTTGCACTAGTCTCAAACTTTAATAACTAGCTTATTAAAGTCTTAATAATTTGAACAATATTTAAATAATTCATGTACTTAATTCATGAGAATTAATAGTGTAAAATTTTGATTATAAATGTTAAATTTCCAAATAGGCTAATATTTAAATATCCAAAAATAACCAAAGAATTCTAAGAGTTATTTTGAGTTGTGATCAATTATTTACTGAAATATTTATCTTTACGACGCATAAATTGTGTAAAACCCATTTGCTTTTTAGGATAGATGATCCCTTTTACAGCATCTACATGATTTTTTCTTGATATTTTATTTGGGTATATGTGCCCATAGTAAATTTTCAAAAGCCATATTTAATCACATGAATAAATACTACACATCGAAACTTTTTAACCACATCGAAATACGCAATGCAACTTACCTCAGGTAAGGAGTACTAGGGGCGCTAATACATGTTATAGAATAATATAAATCATATTCTGGGGCCTCACCTAACAACTTAAGCTTTTAGGTGAGATGGTTCCATGACATGATATCATAGTTGTTGCTACCCAAATTTTGACCCACTTATTTTTAGGTTTCGGAAGAAAAAGAAAAATATTAAAAAAAACAAAGAAAAAAAAAGAAAAAGAAAAAGATCAAAAAATCTTGATACAGGGGCAAAATTGAACAGATTGAGAGTTTAATTGTCAATTAAGGGTCAAATCACACAAATAAAAAAAACCAAGGATCAAATTGAAAAAGGCGCGCAAGCTGAAGGTTGTTTTTGAAATTTTGCCTATGACAAACCCTATAAATAGAGTTGTCCATCCACAAGAAAAAGGACCAAAAAAAAAATAAACCTAAAAAACCCTAAACCTAAAAAACCCTAACCCTAATTTTTCTCCCAATTTTTGGGGGTGCAGCCGCCACCCTCATCTTAGCAGTTGCAGCCCCTCCCCATTTCTTTTTTTTCTTTTCCCCTTCATTTTTCCTCCGGCCAGCCTTCCCCTCTTCAACAAACCATCAAAGTCAGCCGCCCCACTCCCTCATTCTCTCTTCCTCAGCCGCCCCACTCCCTCATTCTCTCTTCCTCAGCCGCCAGCCCTCTTCATAGCAGCCCCTTTCCCACAATTTCCTTTTCATTTTCCCGTTCCTGTCTCTCCTTCACATGGTCAGCACAGGCAGTTCCGTTGCCTTCAGCCCCTTCCTCAGCCACGGTCTCACTCTCTCTTCCGCCCAGCCACCTCTGCCATTTCTAGCCCGCCTTCAGCCCCAGCAGACCACGTCGCCTCCGGCCTTCACCCTCAACCAACCAGTCTCCACGGCAGTCCAGCCCTTTGAAGAAGAAATTGAGAACAGACTCGGGATTTGAAGAAGAGGAGAACCGATTGATTTTGTGTTTGTGTTTGTGGTGTTTTGTCTTTGATGTGCAGGTCCTCTCTGCCTCCCTCCGGCCAGCCAACCTCCCACGTTCATCGGGGAACACCCTCGCCGACGAGATGAAGGAGAAGAAGAATAAACCGAGAGAGGGAAATGTAGATCTGAAAGGAAGAGAAGAGGGAACCGAAATGTTGCTTGCTTGTTATGTTTGTTGCTCTTTTTCAGGTTATTGTTGAAGGCCACCACCGGCGGAAGGAGAAAGGAAAGGAGCAGATCTGTTGGTCTCCCCCATCGTTACTGTTCACCGGCGGAGGCGTGTGGTTCCACGCGCCGCCAGTGACGGCGGCGCGTGGGCAGACGCGCCACCAGTCATCCTGCTGTTGCCACCACTGTCTAGAACTGATCCTAAGGCCTTTTATGTAATTTTTCTTTTATGTTTATGTGTTTATTTGAATTTGTATTTTATTTTTAATTATTATTTGTAAAATGTAATGAAAAAAAATATAAAGATAATGTGTGTGTGAGTTGGGGTTTATTTGAAAAATATAATGAAAAAGAAATAAAAAAAAGAATGTGTGTGTGTGTGTGTGTGTGTGTTGGGTGTTGTGTTACTCAATTTTATATTTGTTTTGATAAAAAAAAGGAATATAAAATGAAATAAAAAATGTGCTTTCTTTGCATACGGCCAATACACTAGTATATTTTAAAAATTCTTTCAAAAAAATATATACTATCTTGGAGTTTGAAGAGAAAATGTGTTTGAGCATGAATTTCGCAAAGAAAAATCAATCCGAGATTTTACAATATGTTTGTAAAAATCCAAAGGGTATTAGCCAATATTGGGAATTTATTATTCACTGTCGGTATTCGGATAAATAAATCCTAAGGGGTTAATATCTAAAATATTCGGCGGGGATGATATGCTATTATTTACTGTCGGTGTTTGGATAAATAAATCCTAAGGGGTTAATATCCAAAATATTCGGCGGGGATGATATGCTATTATTCACCGTCGGTGTTTGGATAAATAAATCCTAAATAATCAATAAAATTCACAGGATTATTCTGAGCGGTGACCGATTCCTTTATCAATCAAAATATTTTTCATGTGAATAAATACGACCCGTTGAAGCATTCAAAATCACATCGAAATAGACAATGCAGCTTACCTTAGGTAAGGCGTACTAGGGGTGCTAATACCTTCCCTTTACGCAACCAGTCCCCTACCCTTGAATCTCTGACCAGACCAATACAAATCGGGTGCTCCTAGCGACCCTCAATAGCCAGGTGGCGACTCCTTCTCAACTCCATTGTGAGAGCCAGGATCCCTTCCGGGACGCCGCGCGGCGACGTGCGACAAGAGTTTCCACTATTGTAGGATTCAACATACTTTTAAGGGATGGACATGGCTTCTTTTGTAGCACTTTTCTCCCTTTTGATTGAGTAGGTGATGAGGAAGCCAGAGTGAGAATGATGAAGAAGGGTAGAAGGTGCATTGTATTCGAAACGAGGCATGTTTATCACCCCTGTGTGTTGTTCCCATGGCTTCATTTTTTCATTCTCTGTCGCTGCTTCTGATTTCGATTCCATTTTTTCCTTTTCTTCTTCTCCAACTTCCCTGCCAATTGGTAGTGCAACCATCTTTAGAGATTTTCAAAGATGGTTCCTTAACATGGTATCAGAATCTTGTTGACCGAGTGGTCACGAGTTCGAATCTCATCACCTCCACTCTATTTGATAAAAATCAAGCACATGATAGTGTGGGTCTGTGCAAGTTTCAAGCCCAAAGGGCTTTCACTTGAGAGTGTGTGTTAGATAATAATATAAATCATATTCTGGGGCCTCACCTAATAGCTTAAGGTTTTAGGTGAGATGGTTCCATGACAATACATTCCCTTTACGCAATCAATTCCCTATCTTTGAATCTTTGATCAGACCAGTACACCTGAGTTTTTTATCTACCCTGAACAACTAGGTGAAGACTCCTCCAGACAATGAGATTCTCTCGGACGCTGTGAGGGGACGTGCAACAATAGTGATAAAATAACTTTAAATGATTGATTTAACAATTAATAATTTTATATAATATTGAATAATTAATCATTTATTTAAATTTAATAGATTAATATATTTTTTTAATTGACCCCAAAATATTGAAGTTAATTGATCCCATAATCTTAGAGCATATGAAGCACGAGTAATAAAACACTTTTGTGGGGTAAATAAGTAAGCAAGTGGTGCAAGAGGCCAAAGCTCAAAACCTAATTTGACGAAAATGAGCACGAGTAAAACAACGTAATTTGTTTTTTTGTGGACATTTTTGAATTAATTATAACAAATATCCAAATGCTTGCTCCCTATAAATACATGCTCTCTATGGACTCTTTCAGCACATCATCCACACACAATATTGAGATAACCACTACTCCCACTCAGCAAAAATGAAGGTCACAAAATTTCTAGTGCTTTCCTTCCTTCTCTTTGCCATCACAGCAGCTTCGTTTCCCGAGGCGGTTCATGCCGAAGATCTTCCGCCAGCAGTGCTCGATGCCGTAACTCATGAGGTTCGAGCTGATGCTACATATAGAATGGAGATATTACTCAATACAACAACTGTTGAAGTCACTGCGACTAACAAAACCATATGCCATTCAGATGTTATACTGACCGATGGAGACAGTACTGGCCTCCCGATAATATTTTCTCCGGAAATAAAACCCAACGACAGTGTCATCCGCGAAGACACTTATCTATATTTGAAGTTCGACGCGACCACATGTGCGGAGGAGGACGTGACAACTATGTGGAAGATTGACTTCCAACGTACACCTCCTGTCGTGACAACAGGAGGTGTTGATAGTGTGAATCGGTTTAAGATCACCAAGATTGAAAGCAATAATATTTATCAGCTTTCTTTGTGTCCAAGGTCCGAACCCCCCTGTAATTGTTCATGCGTCCCAATTGGCTACCTTGGCTACCTTGGCAAATACTACTTGGCTCCCACAGACACCCCTGCTCGTTTTCAGCTTCAACAACACGGATAATAATGCTGTGATAGCATTGTTACGGCTTCCTGTACGAGGGAGCTAGAATGCCTACAATCATGTGTTGGGCATAACTAAATATTAAATAAACACGAAGCTTTTTAGCTTTGGCTTTTCCTTAATTTTCATGTTGTTATCGATCAGTACTATTATCAGTACTGTTATCCACTGCTATCCTGTATGAGGGAGCTCGAATGCCTACGATGGCATAAATATAAATATTATGGCTTTTCCTTAATTTTCATGTGGTCCACGCGCGCTCACACACGCTTTGTTCACAAGAGAATCATCTGTTTTTGATATGTGTATCAGTTTATGATTTTGTACCTGTATTTTTTGGACTCTTGTACATGTATTCATATAAATTTTCTATACAATAACAAGTTAAATCATTATTTTTTATAATAGAAATATAATCCCAATAAAATTTAAAATCTAAATATTGGAAGGAACATATCTTTTAAATTCAAGATCTCTTTAATAGTAGAATAACCCTTTAGGATTAATTAAGCGCATGCTTGGGAAACATTGTAAAAATGTTTTTCTAAACAAAATTGATTTTGTTTTGCTTTAAATTATCCTAAATAAATATAGAAGCTTCATCACTAATAAAATAAATCAGCCTAGCGAAAAGATCATGAGCAGACGATTACAGAGACAGAACATGAAGATCATGAGCGGACGAGTAGAAGAACAAAAACGAAAATCTTATTAAAAAATAATAGAATTTTTTAAAACATTACTTTTGAGAATTGAAAAAGACTTTCAATCCTTGACATGTGAAAAATGAATGTGTAAAGGTTTGGTCTCTTGTGTGTGATGATGAATATTTTAAATTTATACAAGGAGTGGATAGAAGATTATGTGAGCTATTATAAAAATTGGTGTCTTTGTTTCTATTCTTATCTCTTTAAATTTGTTCTTATTGATTTTGCTAGGGTGTTTAACTATCTTGGCTTATTAAAAGATGATCTGAATATCATGGTATTAATTATTGATTTTGACATTGTTCCGAAAATAGAGATTAATTTCGGATGTTTTGGTTTTATTGAATTGCAAATTAATTTTTTAAAGTATTGTAAAATTAGATAAAACACTAATTCACCTCTTTTTAAGTTTTCTTTCAATATCTATATATCTGTATATATGCATAAGCATAGGAAGCACCGTATTGTCAAGCTTTTACCATTATAATTTAGTTTGTAGAATTTGTAGCTAGGGCAGCTTTTTCCTGTAGTCCTAATTAAATATTAAATTAAAAAGAGTGAAGCAAAGGGTTAAAAGCAAACGGTGAAATAAATGCTGAATGTAAATTTTTAGTGTTTTTTTAAAGAAATTATAGGACGCATGTTTTGGTAGGAAGTCCAGGGGATACACCATTTATTTCATAAATATGAAATTTTACATTCAGCATTACTATTTCTTTCCCCTCTTTCTGCAGTCTTCCTACTCTTTCTGCAGCCACCACCGACCATATTCTCAGCCTATCACCACCTCCGGCCACCATTCTCGCCGCCGCCGCCGCCACAGACACCGACTTGATCTCCTATACACAGCAACAAGTCATCCATTCCCGCCACCCTCTCTGCCAGTTGCTGTTCAATTGCAGTGAACAATAGAACATGAATTAATTGACTCCCTACCGTTCACATGCTTGTGAACAGTAAGCAGTAGCTAGGCTGGACGTAACGTGCAACAATGATATAAAAAATGATTTTTAAAAATAAAAATATATTATTAACTGAAACTTTAAAAAACAAATACAACCACATTCCTAAACACGCTGTTGCTACTATAATCATCAAAACTTCGAAAAAAAATGTCAAGAAAGGCTAATTTATGCATTTTTTTAATGTGGTTTTTTTGATACTACGTACACATTGTCCGCACGTTTAATCCGCAAGAGGGAAATAATAATAAATAATTTCAATATAATCTTTTTTTCAAGTTTGTCGTAACCCGCCGGAAAGGATAGGTGATCTGACAAATTTTGTTTAGAAATGAAAAATTGTAAGGTATGATTGGTCTATTAATAAATTGCTAATTAAATAAGAATTTTCAAGTTTGTCGTAACCTACTCGCATTTTGTCATTAACACAATTTGATAAGATATTAAAACCACATTTCATCTTATGAATTTTCGAAAGATCATCTACAAGGTCCTTGGGATTCCACCATTCGATTGGTTTTAGACATTAGTTAATAACTTAATAACGATTTTCTATTACCAAAAAATAAATAAATAACGTTTTTCTTAAATGTTCTCCTGCACGCTCGGGAGTATTCATAAACATCTCTTACCTCAAGAATCCTTGCCTACTAATAATTATCATGTGATGGGCATAAATAAATTATCCTAAATAAATATAGAAGCTTCATCACTAATAAAATAAATCAGCCTAGCGAAAAGATCATGAGCAGACGATTACAGAGACAGAACATGAAGATCATGAGCAGACGAGTAGAAGAACAAAAACGAAAATCTTATTAAAAATAATAGAATTTTTTAAAACATTACTTTTGAGAATTGAAAAAGACTTTCAATCCTTGACATGTGAAAAATGAATGTGTAAAGGTTTGGTCTCTTGTGTGTGATGATGAATATTTTAAATTTATACAAGGAGTGGATAGAAGATTATGTGAGCTATTATAAATATTGGTGTCTTTGTTTCTATTCTTATCTCTTTAAATTTGTTCTTATTGATTTTGCTAGGGTGTTTAACTATCTTGGCTTATTAAAAGATGATCTGAATATCATGGTATTAATTATTGATTTTGACATTGTTCCAAAAATAGAGATTAATTTCGGATGTTTTGGTTTTATTTAATTGCAAATTAATTTTTTAAAGTATTGTAAAATTAGATAAAACACTAATTCACCTCTTTGTAAGTTTTCTTTCAATATCTATATATCTGTATATATGCATAAGCATAGGAAGCACCGTATTGTCAAGCTTTTACCATTATAATTTAGTTTGTAGAATTTGTAGCTAGGGCACCTTTTTCCTGTAGTCCTAATTAAATATTAAATTAAAAAGAGTGAAGCAAATGGTTAAAAGAAATGTTTTTTTTGTTTTGGTTTAAATTAAATTTTTTAGTGTTTTTTAAGAAATTTAACGACGCATGTTTTGGTAGGAAGTCCAGGGGATGCTCCATTTATTTCATAAATATGAAAAATTTTACATTCAGCATTACTATTTCTTTCCCCTCTTGTAATCAAGCGTAAAGAATCTTGTATTTTGAAGGCCGCCTTTGGATTCATGATGCAAGTAAGGTTCCGGACGAAGATACAATCATAGCGATGGAAGACTTCTACACAGAAATTTATGCAGTGAATGGCATTTATCACTGGCTTAAAGTTTCCAGAACATCACACTGTTTCAAGGCTCTAAACTTTTGATATCATGCGTTTCTATGTTCTTCTCAGGTCTTAACAACAAATTCAACACTTTCTTTTCCTCTCAACCAATTCTGTAGGTTCATGAAATGATTTGTTTTAGATTTTGCGTTGTGAAAACCAGTGAGCACTGTTAGAATACTGCTTCCTGTTTTGTCTTGTGAATACAAAATTCTAACAAAAATACGATACCTTTATATATTGTACAGGTGTGTTGAAGTGGTTGGCTGTGTGAAATGTGAAGAACTAGCAATCTGGGACTGAAGGGGTGGGCAACTGCTTCTTACCTTTTGTCCATTAACATATGTCATCTGATACTGACAGGTGAGGCTAGAAGGATAAACATATTTTTGCAATCTGTGAATATTTATTATTTGAAATTGCTGATCATTTTAGCTCAACGGATGCAGAAATTCCCAGTTCTTTTTGATATGAAGATGATTATAACCCATTTCTAGGTTATTCCCTATAAATAAAACATAATAACAAAAATAAAATAAAAAAGGCTCTCATTGTGGAAAAATCAAGTTGGAAATTTTGGTAGGATTCGAGAGCCTAATCGTACATCTATTGTGTCCAAAAATAAAAGAAAATGAAGATTCAAGGATAAAATAAATGATTATCAGATAAATTTGCGTAAAATTTAAGTGCAAAGGCATAATTATATTTTTTAAATGTCGATTCGATTTGATCGTCAAACAATTTAAAGTATAATTATGTTTAGAAATTAGTTTAGGTCCAATTGAAGAATTTAATTAAATACAAGGACTTAGTTCTACTTTAAATTAGTCAAATTAATTTTACTAAGAGCTTAAATACCTGAGGAGTCGTCATCGTTCAATAAATAACTGTCATCAAGAACGAAGAAGAGGAGGCGAAGAGAAAAACAGAGTAACAAACGAGACAAAAAAATAGAGACAAAGAAGCCGAGAAACTGTGAGCAACCCCTCGACACCACAAGCCCTTTCCTCTCTTAATCGTCGGTAGCAGCCCCTTCGTTTTCTGCTCTGGCGACAGAGGCAACAACGACATCGCCTCTTTTCTCCATTGCAGCAGCCTCTCTACTCTTTCTGCAACCACAACCAACCATCATTCTGGGCCCATCACCACCTCCGGCCACCATTCTTGGCGCCACCACCACCTCCGACACCGACTTGATCTCCTATACACAGTTACAAGTCAACCATTCCCGCCACCCTCTCTGCCCGTTGCTGTTCACTTGCAGTGAGCAGTAAAACATGAATTAATTGACTCCCCACCGTTCACATGCATGTGAACAGTAGGCAGTGGTTGAGTTGGACGCAACGTGCGACAATGATATCAAAATAATTTTTAAAAATAAAAATATATTATTAAATAAAAAACACTTAAAAAAGCAAAAACAACCACACTCACCCATTAAATCATCTGTTGCTACTGTAATCATCAAAACTTCGAAAGCAAATGTCAAGAAAGGCTATTTTATGCATATTTTAATGGTTTTTTATATACTCCGTACACATTGTCCGCACGTTTAATCCGCAAGAGGGAAATAATAATAATTAATTTCAATATAATCTTTTTTTCAAGTTTGTCGTAACCCGCCGGAAAGGATTGGTGATCTGACAAATTTGGTTTAGAAATGAAAATTTGTAAGGTATGATTGGTCTATTAATAAATTGCTAATTAAATAAGAATTTTCAAGTTTGTCATAACCTACTCGCATTTTGTCATTAACACAATTTGATAAGATATTAAAACCACATTTCATCTTATGAATTTTCGAAAGATCATCTACAAGGTCCTTGGGATTCCACCATTCGATTGGTTTTAGACATTAGTTAATAACTTAATAACGATTTTCTATTACCAAAAATAAATAAATAACGTTTTTCTTAAATGTTCTCCCTGCACGCTCGGGAGTATTAATAAACAGACTTTGTTGCTACCCAAATTTTGACCTATTTATTATTTAGGTTTCGGAAGAAAAAAGAAAAAAAAATAGAAAAAAGACAAAAATCCAAAAAAAATATTTTGTTACTGAGGGCGAAATTGAGTAAATTGAGAATTTAATGGTCGATTGAGGTTTAAATCGTGCAAATTAAAAATCAAGGACCAGAATAAAAAAGGCGCGTAAAGCTAAGGTTACTCTTGAAATTTTAACGGGGATGCAATTGCACAAAATTCATAAGTTTAAATCCAATTGGGGGTGCAATTAAGACAATTACAAAGTGAGGGACCAAATCATACTTTCACCCACTGAATTTTTTGAAATGTGCAAGCGTGCCTGCACTGTTCAGTCACCTGAACAGTGCAGGGCAGGCCTCTGAAATTTCAGGCGGCGGCAACCCGTCGGTGCACGCCAGAGGCAGCCGAAGGGTTGCCTCTAGCCTATAAAAAGCATGTTCATGCATGCGAAGGGGGGACGAAAAAGAGAGGGAAGGGGGGATTTTACAAAGAAAAAGAGAGAAAGTTAATACAGAAGAGGAGAAGAGATTTTAAGAAAGAAAATAAAAGGAAGAAAAGAACAGAGGGGAGGAAAGAAAAAAGAAGATTTTTCACGCAGAAAGAAGAGAAAAGGAAGAAAAAAAAGGAGAGAAAAAGCGAAGAAAACCAAGGAAAATTCACGTAAAAAACATAGTGTTTCTTCATCCCTCTCGGTGCTGGTCTCTCTCTCTCGGTCTCTGTTTCTCTCTCACTTAAAACCAGGCACACTGACGCCTCTATCTCCTCCTCAACCCCCGCACCCCAGTCATCTTCTCCGAGAAGCAACAGCAGCAGCAGCAGAGTCGATGGAGGCTGTTGCACCGATCAACTTCAGACGCTCATTCCGGCCACCACGAGCCACCATTTCCGACGCCACCACGACCTCCTCTACCCAACGGTATTAACAGTGACGCTCGCTCATCACACTCGAAATTTCGCCATTTTCACTCGTACATCTTCTTCCTTTCGCAAGCGCGGGAGTGAATTAATTCACTCCCCGCGGGTAAGCTGGGCCGGGCCTTGCACCCGGCCTGACCTTTAAACGGGTGGGCTTCCAGCCCGCACTGGATGGAAGCCCGACCCAAGTTGACTGGACTATAAGTCCATTCCAAAAACATATGGGCTGAAGCCCAATTTTAGTTTAGATGGGCCTCGAGCCCATACCATGTAGGTGGGCCACGAGATCGGCCCAATGTGGGGCGGGCTGTTAGCCCATCCTAGCCAGTGGGTGGGCTGTCAGCCACAGCCTAGCAAATGGGCGGGCTGTTAGCCCAGCCCAGCCAGTGGGCGGCTGGCAGCCCAGCCTACTCCTCAGGTAAGGAGTACTAGGGGCGCTAATACATGTTATAGAATAATATAAATCATATTCTGGAGCCTCACCTAACAACTTAAGCTTTTAGGTGAGATGGTTCCATGACATGATATCAGAGCTGTTGCTACCCAAATTTTGACCCACTTATTTTTAGGTTTCGGAAGAAAAAGAAAAATATTAAAAAAAAAAGAAAAAAAAAGTCAAAAAATCTTGATACAGGGGCAAAATTGAATAGATTGAGAGTTTAATTGTCAATTAAGGGTCAAATCACACAAATAAAAAACCAAGGATCAAATTGAAAAAGGTGCGCAAGCTGAAAGTTGTTTTTGAAATTTTGCCTATGACAAACCCTATAAATAGAGTTATCCATCCACAAGAAAAAGGACCAAAAAAAAATATACAAAAAACCCTAAACCTAAAAAACCCTAAACCTAATTTTTCTCCCAATTTTTGGGGGTGCAGCCGCCACCCTCATCTTAGCAGCTGCAACCCCTCCCCATTTCTTTTTTTTTTCTTTTCCCCTTCATTTTTCCTCCGGCCAGCCTTCCCCTCTTCAACAAACCATCAAAGTCAGCCGCCCCACTCCCTCATTCTCTCTTCCTCAGCCGCCATCCCTCTTCACAGAAGCCCCTTTCCCACAATTTCCTTTTCATTTTCCCGTTCCTGTCTCTCCTTCACATGGTCAGCACAGGCAGTTCCGTTGCCTTCAGCCCCTTCCTCAGCCACGGTCTCACTCTCTCTTCCGCCCAGCCACCTCTGCCATTTCTAGCCCGCCTTCAGCCCCAGCAGACCACGCTGCCTCCGACCTTCCCCCCCAACCAGCCAGTCTCCACGGCAGTCCAGCCCTTTGAAGAAGAAGCCGAGAACAGACTCGGGATTTGAAGAAGAAGCCGAGAACAGACTCGGGATTTGAAGAAGAGGAGAACCGATTGATTTTGTGTTTGTGTTTGTGGTGTTTTGTCTTTGATGTGCAGGTCCTCTCTGCCTCCCTCCGGCCACCAACCTCCCACGTTCATCGGGGAACACCCTCACCGGCGAGATGAAGGAGAAGAAGAATAAACCGAGAGAGGGAAATGTAGATCTGAAAGGAAGAGAAGAGGGAACCGAAACGTTGCTTGCTTGTTATGTTTGTTGCTCTTTTTCAGGTTATTGTTGAAGGCCACCACCGGGCGGAAAGAGAAAGGAAAGGAGCAGATCCGTTGGTCTCCCCGTCGTTACGGTTCACCGGCGGAGGCGTGTGGTTCCACGCTGCCGCCGGTGACGGGCGGCGCGTGGGCGCACGCGCCACCGATCATCCCGCCATTTGCCACCACCGTCCCGTAACCGATCCTAAGGCCTTTTATGTAATTTTTCTTTTATGTTTATGTGTTTATTTGAATTTGTATTGTATTTTTAATTATTATTTGTAAAATGTAATGAAAAAAATATAAAGATAATGTGTGTGTGAGTTGGGGTTTATTTGAAAAATGTAATAAAAAAGAAATAAAAAAGAGAATGTGTGTGTGTGTGTGTGTGTTGGGTGTTGTGTTACTCAATTTTATATTTGTTTTGATAAAAAAAAGGAATATAAAATGAAATAAAAAATGTTCTTTCTTTGCATACGGCCAATGCACTAGTATATTTTAAAAATTCTTTCAAAAAAATATATACTATCTTGGAGTTTGAAGAGAAAATGTGTTTTAGCATGAATTTCGCAAAGAAAAATCAATCCGAGATTTTACAACATGTTTGTAAAAATCCAAAGGGTATTAGCCAATATTGAGAATTTATTATTCACTGTCGGTATTCGGATAAATAAATCCTAAGGGGTTAATATCCAAAATATTCGGCGGGGATGATATGCAATTATTTACTGTCGGTGTTTGGATAAATAAATCCTAAGGGGTTAATATCCAAAATATTCGGCGGGGATGATATGCTATTATTCATCGTCGGTGTTTGGATAAATAAATCCTAAATAATCAATAAAATTCACAGGATTATTCTTAGCGGTGACTGATTCCTTTTTCAATCGAAACATTTTTCATGTGAATAAATACGACCCGTTGAAGCATTCAAAATCACATCGAAATAGACAATGCAGCTTACCTTAGGTAAGGCGTACTAGGGGTGCCAATACCTTCCCTTTACGCAACCAGTCCCCTACCCTTGAATCTCCGACTGGACCCAAGTACAAATCGGGTGTTCCTAGCGACCCTCAACAGCCGGGTGGCGACTCCTTCTCAACTCCATTGCGAGAGCCGAGATCCCTTTCGGGGACGCACGGCGACGTGCGACAAGAGCTTCCACTATTGTAGGATTCAACATACTTTTAAAGGATGGACATGGCTTCTTTTGTATCACTTTTCTCCCTTTTGATTGAGTAGGTGATGAGGAAGCCAGAGTGAGAATGATGAAGAAGGGTAGAAGGTGCATTGTAATCGAAAGAGGCATGTTTATCACCCCTGTGTGTTTTTCCCATGGCTTCATTTTTTCTTTCTCTGTCGCTGCTTCTAATTTCGATTCCATTTTTTCCTTTTCTTCTTCTCCAACTTCTCTGCCAATTGGTAGTGCAGCCATCTTTAGAGATTTTCCAAGATGGTTCCTTAACATGATATCAGAATTTTGTTGACCGAGTGGTCACGAGTTCGAATCTCATCACCCCCACTCTATTTGATAAAAATCAAGCATATGATAGTGTGGGTCTGTGCAAGTTTCAAGCCCAAAGGGCTTTCAGTTGAAAGTGTGTATTAGATAATAATATAAATCATATTCTGGGGCCTCACCTAATAGCTTAAGGTTTTAGGTGAGATGGTTCCATGACAATACATTCCCTTTACGCAATCAATTCCCTATCTTTGAATCTTTGATCAGACCAGTACACCTGAGTTTTTTATCTACCCTGAACAACTAGGTGAAGACTCCTCCAGACAATGAGATTCTCTCGGACGCTGTGAGGGGACGTGCAACAATAGTGATAAAAATAACTTTAAATGATTGATTTAACAATTAATAATTTTATATAATATTGAATAATTAATCATTTATTTAAATTTAATAGATTAATATATTTTTTTAATTGACCCCAAAATATTGAAGTTAATTGATCCCATAATCTTAGAGCATATGAAGCACGAGTAATAAAACACTTTTGTGGGGTAAATAAGTAAGCAAGTGGTGCAAGAGGCCAAAGCTCAAAACCTAATTTGACGAAAATGAGCACGAGTAAAACAACGTAATTTGTTTTTTTGTGGACATTTTTGAATTAATTATAACAAATATCCAAATGCTTGCTCCCTATAAATACATGCTCTCTATGGACTCTTTCAGCACATCATCCACACACAATATTGAGATAACCACTACTCCCACTCAGCAAAAATGAAGGTCACAAAATTTCTAGTGCTTTCCTTCCTTCTCTTTGCCATCACAGCAGCTTCGTTTCCCGAGGCGGTTCATGCCGAAGATCTTCCGCCAGCAGTGCTCGATGCCGTAACTCATGAGGTTCGAGCTGATGCTACATATAGAATGGAGATATTACTCAATACAACAACTGTTGAAGTCACTGCGACTAACAAAACCATATGCCATTCAGATGTTATACTGACCGATGGAGACAGTACTGGCCTCCCGATAATATTTTCTCCGGAAATAAAACCCAACGACAGTGTCATCCGCGAAGACACTTATCTATATTTGAAGTTCGACGCGACCACATGTGCGGAGGAGGACGTGACAACTATGTGGAAGATTGACTTCCAACGTACACCTCCTGTCGTGACAACAGGCACCTCCTGTCGTGACAACAGGAGGTGTTGATAGTGTGAATCGGTTTAAGATCACCAAGATTGAAAGCAATAATATTTATCAGCTTTCTTTGTGTCCAAGGTCCGAACCCCCCTGTAATTGTTCATGCGTCCCAATTGGCTACCTTGGCTACCTTGGCAAATACTACTTGGCTCCCACAGACACCCCTGCTCGTTTTCAGCTTCAACAACACGGATAATAATGCTGTGATAGCATTGTTACGGCTTCCTGTACGAGGGAGCTAGAATGCCTACAATCATGTGTTGGGCATAACTAAATATTAAATAAACACGAAGCTTTTAGCTTTGGCTTTTCCTTAATTTTCATGTTGTTATCGATCAGTACTATTATCAGTACTGTTATCCACTGCTATCCTGTATGAGGGAGCTCGAATGCCTACGATGGCATAAATATAAATATTATGGCTTTTCCTTAATTTTCATGTGGTCCACGCGCGCTCACACACGCTTTGTTCACAAGAGAATCATCTGTTTTTTTTTTTTTTTTTTTTTTTTTTTGATATGTGTATCAGTTTATGATTTTGTACCTGTATTTTTGGACTCTTGTACATGTATTCATATAAATTTTCTATACAATAACAAGTTAAATCATTATTTTTTATAATAGAAATATAATCCCAATAAAATTTAAAATCTAAATATTGGAAGGAACATATCTTTTAAATTCAAGATCTCTTTAATAGTAGAATAACCCTTTAGGATTAATTAAGCGCATGCTTGGGAAACATTGTAAAAATGTTTTTCTAAACAAAATTGATTTTGTTTTGCTTTAAATTATCCTAAATAAATATAGAAGCTTCATCACTAATAAAATAAATCAGCCTAGCGAAAAGATCATGAGCAGACGATTACAGAGACAGAACATGAAGATCATGAGCGGACGAGTACAAGAACAAAAACGAAAATCTTATTAAAAATAATAGAATTTTTTAAAACATTACTTTTGAGAATTGAAAAAGACTTTCAATCCTTGACATGTGAAAAAATGAATGTGTAAAGGTTTGGTCTCTTGTGTGTGATGATGAATATTTTAAATTTATACAAGGAGTGGATAGAAGATTATGTGAACTATTATAAAAATTGGTGTCTTTGTTTCTATTCTTATCTCTTTAAATTTGTTCTTATTGATTTTGCTAGGGTGTTTAACTATCTTGGCTTATTAAAAGATGATCTGAATATCATGGTATTAATTATTGATTTTGACATTGTTCCGAAAATAGAGATTAATTTCGGATGTTTTGGTTTTATTTAATTGCAAATTAATTTTTTAAAGTATTGTAAAATTAGATAAAACACTAATTCACCTCTTTTTAAGTTTTCTTTCAATATCTATATATCTGTATATATGCATAAGCATAGGAAGCACCGTATTGTCAAGCTTTTACCATTATAATTTAGTTTGTAGAATTTGTAGCTAGGGCACCTTTTTCCTGTAGTCCTAATTAAATATTAAATTAAAAAGAGTGAAGCAAATGGTTAAAAGTATCCTAATCTTGAATAGCAATCCTTAGTTCTTGCAATTGATTTTTTTTCCAGGTAATATGTGAATAAGTTATTTTGTCGGTAATTGACCACAAGTTATATGTTGATCTTGCTAGGACTCTTTTTTGAGTTATTGTAAATATCGAGAACTTGTTTCTTTGGAGTTTGGTGTTGTTTGCCTGATGAGAGAAGTAGGGAAGAAACAAGAAATGTTTTTTTTGTTTTGGTTTAAATTAAATTTTTTAGTGTTTTTTAAGAAATTTAACGACGCATGTTTTGGTAGGAAGTCCAGGGGATGCTCCATTTATTTCATAAATATGAAAAAATTTTTACATTCAGCATTACTATTTCTTTCCCCTCTTGTAATCAAGCGTAAAGAATCTTGTATTTTGAAGGCCGCCTTTGGATTCATGATGCAAGTAAGGTTCCGGACGAAGATACAATCATAGCGATGGAAGACTTCTACACAGAAATTTATGCAGTGAATGGCATTTATCACTGGCTTAAAGTTTCCAGAACATCACACTGTTTCAAGGCTCTAAACTTTTGATATCATGCGTTTCTATGTTCTTCTCAGGTCTTAACAACAAATTCAACACTTTCTTTTCCTCTCAACCAATTCTGTAGGTTCATGAAATGATTTGTTTTAGATTTTGCGTTGTGAAAACCAGTGAGCACTGTTAGAATACTGCTTCCTGTTTTGTCTTGTGAATACAAAATTCTAACAAAAATACGATACCTTTATATATTGTACAGGTGTGTTGAAGTGGTTGGCTGTGTGAAATGTGAAGAGCTGGCAATCTGGGACTGAAGGGGTGGGCAACTGCTTCTTACCTTTTGTCCATTAACATATGTCATCTGATACTGACAGGTGAGGCTAGAAGGATAAACATATTTTTGCAATCTGTGAATATTTATTATTTGAAATTGCTGATCATTTTAGCTCAACGGATGCAGAAATTCCCAGTTCTTTTTGATATGAAGATGATTATAACCCATTTCTAGGTTATTCCCTATAAATAAAACATAATAACAAAAATAAAATAAAAAAAGGCTCTCATTGTGGAAAAATCAAGTTGGAAATTTTGGTAGGATTCGAGAGCCTAATCGTACATCTTTTGTGTCCAAAAAATAAAAGAAAATGAAGATTCAAGGATAAAATAAATGATTATCAGATAAATTTGCGTAAAATTTAAGTGCAAAGGCATAATTATATTTTTTTAAAATGTCGATTCGATTTGATCGTCAAACAATTTAAAGTATAATTATGTTTAGAAATTAGTTTAGGTCCAATTGAAGAATTTAATTAAATACAAGGACTTAGTTCTACTTTAAATTAGTCAAATTAATTTTACTAAGAGCTTAAATACCTGAGGAGTCGTCATCGTTCAATAAATAACTGCCATCAAGAACGAAGAAGAGGAGGCGAAGAGAAAAACAGAGTAACAAACGAGACAAAAAAAATAGAGACAAAGAAGCCGAGAAACTGTGAGCAACCCCTCGACACCACAAGCCCTTTCCTCTCTTAATCGTCGGTAGCAGCCCCTTCGTTTTCTGCTCTGGCGACAGAGGCAACAACGACATCGCCTCTTTTCTCCATTGCAGCAGCCTCTCTACTCTTTCTGCAACCACAACCAACCATCATTCTGGGCCCATCACCACCTCCGGCCACCATTCTTGGCGCCACCACCACCTCCGACACCGACTTGATCTCCTATACACAGTTACAAGTCAACCATTCCCGCCACCCTCTCTGCCCGTTGCTGTTCACTTGCAGTGAGCAGTAAAACATGAATTAATTGACTCCCCACCGTTCACATGCATGTGAACAGTAGGCAGTGGTTGAGTTGGACGCAACGTGCGACAATGATATCAAAATAATTTTTAAAAATAAAAATATATTATTAAATAAAAAACACTTAAAAAAGCAAAAACAACCACACTCACCCATTAAATCATCTGTTGCTACTGTAATCATCAAAACTTCGAAAGCAAATGTCAAGAAAGGCTATTTTATGCATATTTTAATGGTTTTTTATATACTCCGTACACATTGTCCGCACGTTTAATCCGCAAGAGGGAAATAATAATAATTAATTTCAATATAATCTTTTTTCAAGTTTGTCGTAACCCGCCGGAAAGGATTGGTGATCTGACAAATTTGGTTTAGAAATGAAAATTTGTAAGGTATGATTGGTCTATTAATAAATTGCTAATTAAATAAGAATTTTCAAGTTTGTCATAACCTACTCGCATTTTGTCATTAACACAATTTGATAAGATATTAAAACCACATTTCATCTTATGAATTTTCGAAAGATCATCTACAAGGTCCTTGGGATTCCACCATTCGATTGGTTTTAGACATTAGTTAATAACTTAATAACGATTTTCTATTACCAAAAATAAATAAATAACGTTTTTCTTAAATGTTCTCCTGCACGCTCGGGAGTATTAATAAACAGCTCTGTTGCTACCCAAATTTTGACCTATTTATTATTTAGGTTTCGGAAGAAAAAGAAAAAAATAGAAAAAAGACAAAAATCCAAAAAAATATTTTGTTACAGGGGCGAAATTGAGTAAATTGAGAATTTAATGGTCGATTGAGGTTTAAATCGTGCAAATTAAAAATCAAGGACCAGAATAAAAAAGGCGCGTAAAGCTAAGGTTACTCTTGAAATTTTAACGGGGATGCAATTGCACAAAATTCATAAGTTTAAATCCAATTGGGGGTGCAATTAAGACAATTACAAAGTGAGGGACCAAATCATACTTTCACCCTCTGAATTTTTTGAAATGTGCAAGCGTGCCTGCACTGTTCAGTCACCTGAACAGTGCAGGGCAGGCCTCTGAAATTTCAGGCGGCGGCAACCCGTCGGTGCACGCCAGAGGCAGCCGAAGGGTTGCCTCTAGCCTATAAAAAGCATGTTCATGCATGCAGAAGGGGGACGAAAAGAGAGGGAAGGGGGATTTTACAAAGAAAAAGAGAGAAAGTTAATACAGAAGAGGAGAAGAGATTTTAAGAAAGAAAATAAAAGGAAGAAAAGAACAGAGGGGAGGAAAGAAAAAAGAAGATTTTTCACGCAGAAAGAAGAGAAAAGGAAGAAAAAAAAGGAGAGAAAAAGCGAAGAAAACCAAGGAAAATTCACGTAAAAAACATAGTGTTTCTTCATCCCTCTCGGTGCTGGTCTCTCTCTCTCGGTCTCTGTTTCTCTCTCACTTAAAACCAGGCACACTGACGCCTCTATCTCCTCCTCAACCCCCGCACCCCAGTCATCTTCTCCGAGAAGCAACAGCAGCAGCAGCAGAGTCGATGGAGGCTGTTGCACCGATCAACTTCAGACGCTCATTCCGGCCACCACGAGCCACCATTTCCGACGCCACCACGACCTCCTCTACCCAACGGTATTAACAGGTACGTCGTTCATCACACTCGAAATTTCGCCATTTTCACTGTACATCTTCTTCCTCTGCAAAGCGCGGGGAGTGAATTAATTCACTCCCCGCGGGTAAGCTGGGCCGGGCCTTGCACCCGGCCTGACCTTTAAACGGGTGGGCTTCCAGCCCGCACTGGATGGAAGCCCGACCCAAGTTGACTGGACTATAAGTCCATTCCAAAAACATATGGGCTGAAGCCCAATTTTAGTTTAGATGGGCCTCGAGCCCATACCATGTAGGTGGGCCACGAGATCGGCCCAATGTGGGGCGGGCTGTTAGCCCATCCTAGCCAGTGGGTGGGGCTGTCGACCACGACTCTAGCAAATGGGCGGGTCGTTAGCCCAGACCTCAGCCATGGGCGGCTGGCAGCCCAAATCTACTCCTCGGGTAAGGAGTACTAGGGGCGCTAATACATGTTATAGAATAATATAAATCATATTCGGAGCCTCACCTAACAACTTAAGCTTTTAGGTGAGATGGTTCCATGACATGATATCGTAGCCGTTGCTACCCAAATTTTGACCCACTTATTTTTTAGGTTTCGGAAGAAAAAGAAAAAATATTAAAAAAAAAGAAAAAAAAAGTCAAAAAATCTTGATACAGGGGCAAAATTGAATAGATTGAGAGTTTAATTGTCAATTAAGGGTCAAATCACACAAATAAAAAACCAAGGATCAAATTGAAAAAGGTGCGCAAGCTGAAAGTTGTTTTTTGAAATTTTGCCTATGACAAACCCTATAAATAGAGTTATCCATCCACAAGAAAAAAGGACCAAAAAAAAATATACAAAAAACCCTAAACCTAAAAAACCCTAAACCTAATTTTTCTCCCAATTTTTGGGGGTGCAGCCGCCACCCTCATCTTAGCAGCTGCAACCCCTCCCCATTTCTTTTTTTTTTCTTTTCCCCTTCATTTTTCCTCCGGCCAGCCTTCCCCTCTTCAACAAACCATCAAAGTCAGCCGCCCCACTCCCTCATTCTCTCTTCCTCAGCCCGCCATCCCTCTTCACGTAAGCCCCTTTCCCACAATTTCCTTTTTCATTTTCCCGTTCCTCGTCTCTCCTTCACATGGTCAGCACAGGGCAGCTCCGTTGCCTTCAGCCCCCTTCCTCGCCCACGGTCTCACTCTCTCTTCCGCCCAGCCACCTCTGCCATTTCTAGCCCGCCTTCAGCCCCAGCAGACCACGCTGCCTCCGACCTTCCCCCCCAACCAGCCAGTCTCCACGGCAGTCCAGCCCTTTGAAGAAGAAGCCGAGAACAGACTCGGGATTTGAAGAAGAAGCCGAGAACAGACTCGGGATTTGAAGAAGAGGAGAACCGATTGATTTTGTGTTTGTGTTTGTGGTGTTTTGTCTTTGATGTGCAGGTCCTCTCTGCCTCCCTCCGGCCACCAACCTCCCACGTTCATCGGGGAACACCCTCACCGGCGAGATGAAGGAGAAGAAGAATAAACCGAGAGAGGGAAATGTAGATCTGAAAGGAAGAGAAGAGGGAACCGAAACGTTGCTTGCTTGTTATGTTTGTTGCTCTTTTTCAGGTTATTGTTGAAGGCCACCACCGGCGGAAAGAGAAAGGAAAGGAGCAGATCTGTTGGTCTCCCCCGTCGTTACAGTTCACCGGCGGAGGCGTGTGGTTCCACGCGCCGCCGCTGACGGCGGCGCGTGAGGCGCACGCGCCACCGACCATCCCGCTCGTTGCCACCACCGTCCCGTAACCGATCCTAAGGCCTTTTATGTAATTTTTTCTTTTATGTTTATGTGTTTATTTGAATTTGTATTGTATTTTTTAATTATTATTTGTAAAATGTAATGAAAAAAAATATAAAGATAATGTGTGTGTGAGTTGGGGTTTATTTGAAAAATGTAATAAAAAAGAAATAAAAAAGAGAATGTGTGTGTGTGTGTGTGTGTTGGGTGTTGTGTTACTCAATTTTATATTTGTTTTGATAAAAAAAAGGAATATAAAATGAAATAAAAAATGTTCTTTCTTTGCATACGGCCAATGCACTAGTATATTTTAAAAATTCTTTCAAAAAAATATATACTATCTTGGAGTTTGAAGAGAAAATGTGTTTTAGCATGAATTTCGCAAAGAAAAATCAATCCGAGATTTTACAACATGTTTGTAAAAATCCAAAGGGTATTAGCCAATATTGAGAATTTATTATTCACTGTCGGTATTCGGATAAATAAATCCTAAGGGGTTAATATCCAAAATATTCGGCGGGGATGATATGCAATTATTTACTGTCGGTGTTTGGATAAATAAATCCTAAGGGGTTAATATCCAAAATATTCGGCGGGGATGATATGCTATTATTCATCGTCGGTGTTTGGATAAATAAATCCTAAATAATCAATAAAATTCACAGGATTATTCTTAGCGGTGACTGATTCCTTTTTCAATCGAAACATTTTTCATGTGAATAAATACGACCCGTTGAAGCATTCAAAATCACATCGAAATAGACAATGCAGCTTACCTTAGGTAAGGCGTACTAGGGGTGCCAATACCTTCCCTTTACGCAACCAGTCCCCTACCCTTGAATCTCTGACCAGACCAGTACAAATCGGGTGTTCCTAGCGACCCTCAACAGCCAGGTGGCGACTCCTTCTCAACTCCATTGCGAGAGCCAGGATCCCTTTCGGGACGCCGCGCGGCGACGTGCGACAAGAGCTTCCACTATTGTAGGATTCAACATACTTTTAAAGGATGGACATGGCTTCTTTTGTATCACTTTTCTCCCTTTTGATTGAGTAGGTGATGAGGAAGCCAGAGTGAGAATGATGAAGAAGGGTAGAAGGTGCATTGTAATCGAAAGAGGCATGTTTATCACCCCTGTGTGTTTTTCCCATGGCTTCATTTTTTCTTTCTCTGTCGCTGCTTCTAATTTCGATTCCATTTTTTCCTTTTCTTCTTCTCCAACTTCTCTGCCAATTGGTAGTGCAGCCATCTTTAGAGATTTTCCAAGATGGTTCCTTAACATGATATCAGAATTTTGTTGACCGAGTGGTCACGAGTTCGAATCTCATCACCCCCACTCTATTTGATAAAAATCAAGCACATGATAGTGTGGGTCTGTGCAAGTTTCAAGCCCAAAGGGCTTTCAGTTGAAAGTGTGTATTAGATAATAATATAAATCATATTCTGGGGCCTCACCTAATAGCTTAAGGTTTTAGGTGAGATGGTTCCATGACAATACATTCCCTTTACGCAATCAATTCCCTATCTTTGAATCTTTGATCGGACTCAAGTACACCTCGAGTTTTTTATCTACCCTGAACAACTAGGTGAAGACTCCTCCAGACAATGAGATTCTCTCGGACGCTGTGAGGGGACGTGCAACAATAGTGATAAAAATAACTTTAAATGATTGATTTAACAATTAATAATTTTATATAATATTGAATAATTAATCATTTATTTAAATTTAATAGATTAATATATTTTTTTAATTGACCCCAAAATATTGAAGTTAATTGATCCCATAATCTTAGAGCATATGAAGCACGAGTAATAAAACACTTTTGTGGGGTAAATAAGTAAGCAAGTGGTGCAAGAGGCCAAAGCTCAAAACCTAATTTGACGAAAATGAGCACGAGTAAAACAACGTAATTTGTTTTTTTGTGGACATTTTTGAATTAATTATAACAAATATCCAAATGCTTGCTCCCTATAAATACATGCTCTCTATGGACTCTTTCAGCACATCATCCACACACAATATTGAGATAACCACTACTCCCACTCAGCAAAAAATGAAGGTCACAAAATTTCTAGTGCTTTCCTTCCTTCTCTTTGCCATCACAGCAGCTTCTGTTTCCCGAGGCGGTTCATGCCGAAGATCTTCCGCCAGCAGTGCTCGATGCCGTAACTCATGAGGTTCGAGCTGATGCTACATATAGAATGGAGATATTACTCAATACAACAACTGTTGAAGTCACTGCGACTAACAAAACCATATGCCATTCAGATGTTATACTGACCGATGGAGACAGTACTGGCCTCCCGATAATATTTTCTCCGGAAATAAAACCCAACGACAGTGTCATCCGCGAAGACACTTATCTATATTTGAAGTTCGACGCGACCACATGTGCGGAGGAGGACGTGACAACTATGTGGAAGATTGACTTCCAACGTACACCTCCTGTCGTGACAACAGGCACCTCCTGTCGTGACAACAGGAGGTGTTGATAGTGTGAATCGGTTTAAGATCACCAAGATTGAAAGCAATAATATTTATCAGCTTTCTTTGTGTCCAAGGTCCGAACCCCCTGTAATTGTTCATGCGTCCCAATTGGCTACCTTGGCTACCTTGGCAAATACTACTTGGCTCCCACAGACACCCCCTGCTCGTTTTCAGCTTCAACAACACGGATAATAATGCTGTGATAGCATTGTTACGGCTTCCTGTACGAGGGAGCTAGAATGCCTACAATCATGTGTTGGGCATAACTAAATATTAAATAAACACGAAGCTTTTAGCTTTGGCTTTTCCTTAATTTTCATGTTGTTATCGATCAGTACTATTATCAGTACTGTTATCCACTGCTATCCTGTATGAGGGAGCTCGAATGCCTACGATGGCATAAATATAAATATTATGGCTTTTCCTTAATTTTCATGTGGTCCACGCGCGCTCACACACGCTTTGTTCACAAGAGAATCATCTGTTTTTGATATGTGTATCAGTTTATGATTTTGTACCTGTATTTTTGGACTCTTGTACATGTATTCATATAAATTTTCTATACAATAACAAGTTAAATCATTATTTTTTTATAATAGAAATATAATCCCAATAAAATTTAAAATCTAAATATTGGAAGGAACATATCTTTTAAATTCAAGATCTCTTTAATAGTAGAATAACCCTTTAGGATTAATTAAGCGCATGCTTGGGAAACATTGTAAAAATGTTTTTCTAAACAAAATTGATTTTGTTTTGCTTTAAATTATCCTAAATAAATATAGAAGCTTCATCACTAATAAAATAAATCAGCCTAGCGAAAAGATCATGAGCAGACGATTACAGAGACAGAACATGAAGATCATGAGCGGACGAGTACAAGAACAAAAACGAAAATCTTATTAAAAATAATAGAATTTTTTAAAACATTACTTTTGAGAATTGAAAAAGACTTTCAATCCTTGACATGTGAAAAATGAATGTGTAAAGGTTTGGTCTCTTGTGTGTGATGATGAATATTTTAAATTTATACAAGGAGTGGATAGAAGATTATGTGAACTATTATAAAAATTGGTGTCTTTGTTTCTATTCTTATCTCTTTAAATTTGTTCTTATTGATTTTGCTAGGGTGTTTAACTATCTTGGCTTATTAAAAGATGATCTGAATATCATGGTATTAATTATTGATTTTGACATTGTTCCGAAAATAGAGATTAATTTCGGATGTTTTGGTTTTATTTAATTGCAAATTAATTTTTTAAAGTATTGTAAAATTAGATAAAACACTAATTCACCTCTTTTTAAGTTTTCTTTCAATATCTATATATCTGTATATATGCATAAGCATAGGAAGCACCGTATTGTCAAGCTTTTACCATTATAATTTAGTTTGTAGAATTTGTAGCTAGGGCACCTTTTTCCTGTAGTCCTAATTAAATATTAAATTAAAAAGAGTGAAGCAAATGGTTAAAAGTATCCTAATCTTGAATAGCAATCCTTAGTTCTTGCAATTGATTTTTTTTCCAGGTAATATGTGAATAAGTTATTTTGTCGGTAATTGACCACAAGTTATATGTTGATCTTGCTAGGACTCTTTTTTGAGTTATTGTAAATATCGAGAACTTGTTTCTTTGGAGTTTGGTGTTGTTTGCCTGATGAGAGAAGTAGGGAAGAAACAAGAAATGTTTTTTTTGTTTTGGTTTAAATTAAATTTTTTAGTGTTTTTTAAGAAATTTAACGACGCATGTTTTGGTAGGAAGTCCAGGGGATGCTCCATTTATTTCATAAATATGAAAAATTTTACATTCAGCATTACTATTTCTTTCCCCTCTTGTAATCAAGCGTAAAGAATCTTGTATTTTGAAGGCCGCCTTTGGATTCATGATGCAAGTAAGGTTCCGGACGAAGATACAATCATAGCGATGGAAGACTTCTACACAGAAATTTATGCAGTGAATGGCATTTATCACTGGCTTAAAGTTTCCAGAACATCACACTGTTTCAAGGCTCTAAACTTTTGATATCATGCGTTTCTATGTTCTTCTCAGGTCTTAACAACAAATTCAACACTTTCTTTTCCTCTCAACCAATTCTGTAGGTTCATGAAATGATTTGTTTTAGATTTTGCGTTGTGAAAACCAGTGAGCACTGTTAGAATACTGCTTCCTGTTTTGTCTTGTGAATACAAAATTCTAACAAAAATACGATACCTTTATATATTGTACAGGTGTGTTGAAGTGGTTGGCTGTGTGAAATGTGAAGAGCTGGCAATCTGGGACTGAAGGGGTGGGCAACTGCTTCTTACCTTTTGTCCATTAACATATGTCATCTGATACTGACAGGTGAGGCTAGAAGGATAAACATATTTTTGCAATCTGTGAATATTTATTATTTGAAATTGCTGATCATTTTAGCTCAACGGATGCAGAAATTCCCAGTTCTTTTTGATATGAAGATGATTATAACCCATTTCTAGGTTATTCCCTATAAATAAAACATAATAACAAAAATAAAATAAAAAAGGCTCTCATTGTGGAAAAATCAAGTTGGAAATTTTGGTAGGATTCGAGAGCCTAATCGTACATCTTTTGTGTCCAAAAATAAAAGAAAATGAAGATTCAAGGATAAAATAAATGATTATCAGATAAATTTGCGTAAAATTTAAGTGCAAAGGCATAATTATATTTTTTAAATGTCGATTCGATTTGATCGTCAAACAATTTAAAGTATAATTATGTTTAGAAATTAGTTTAGGTCCAATTGAAGAATTTAATTAAATACAAGGACTTAGTTCTACTTTAAATTAGTCAAATTAATTTTACTAAGAGCTTAAATACCTGAGGAGTCGTCATCGTTCAATAAATAACTGCCATCAAGAACGAAGAAGAGGAGGCGAAGAGAAAAACAGAGTAACAAACGAGACAAAAAATAGAGACAAAGAAGCCGAGAAACTGTGAGCAACCCCTCGACACCACAAGCCCTTTCCTCTCTTAATCGTCGGTAGCAGCCCCTTCGTTTTCTGCTCTGGCGACAGAGGCAACAACGACATCGCCTCTTTTCTCCATTGCAGCAGCCTCTCTACTCTTTCTGCAACCACAACCAACCATCATTCTGGGCCCATCACCACCTCCGGCCACCATTCTTGGCGCCACCACCACCTCCGACACCGACTTGATCTCCTATACACAGTTACAAGTCAACCATTCCCGCCACCCTCTCTGCCCGTTGCTGTTCACTTGCAGTGAGCAGTAAAACATGAATTAATTGACTCCCCACCGTTCACATGCATGTGAACAGTAGGCAGTGGTTGAGTTGGACGCAACGTGCGACAATGATATCAAAATAATTTTTTAAAAAATAAAAAATATATTATTAAATAAAAAACACTTAAAAAAGCAAAAACAACCACACTCACCCATTAAATCATCTGTTGCTACTGTAATCATCAAAACTTCGAAAGCAAATGTCAAGAAAGGCTATTTTATGCATATTTTAATGGTTTTTTATATACTCCGTACACATTGTCCGCACGTTTAATCCGCAAGAGGGAAATAATAATAATTAATTTCAATATAATCTTTTTTTCAAGTTTGTCGTAACCCGCCGGAAAGGATTGGTGATCTGACAAATTTGGTTTAGAAATGAAAATTTGTAAGGTATGATTGGTCTATTAATAAATTGCTAATTAAATAAGAATTTTCAAGTTTGTCATAACCTACTCGCATTTTGTCATTAACACAATTTGATAAGATATTAAAACCACATTTCATCTTATGAATTTTCGAAAGATCATCTACAAGGTCCTTGGGATTCCACCATTCGATTGGTTTTAGACATTAGTTAATAACTTAATAACGATTTTCTATTACCAAAAATAAATAAATAACGTTTTTCTTAAATGTTCTCCTGCACGCTCGGGAGTATTAATAAACAGCTTTGTTGCTACCCAAATTTTGACCTATTTATTATTTAGGTTTCGGAAGAAAAAGAAAAAAAATAGAAAAAAGACAAAAATCCAAAAAAATATTTTGTTACAGGGGCGAAATTGAGTAAATTGAGAATTTAATGGTCGATTGAGGTTTAAATCGTGCAAATTAAAAATCAAGGACCAGAATAAAAAAGGCGCGTAAAGCTAAGGTTACTCTTGAAATTTTAACGGGGATGCAATTGCACAAAATTCATAAGTTTAAATCCAATTGGGGGTGCAATTAAGACAATTACAAAGTGAGGGACCAAATCATACTTTCACCCTCTGAATTTTTTGAAATGTGCAAGCGTGCTCGCACTGCTCGATCACTCGAACAGTGCAGGGCGTGCCTCTGAAATTTCAGCGGCGGCAACCCTGTCGGTGCACGCCGTGAGGCAGCCGAAGGGTTGCCTCTAGCCTATAAAAAGCATGTTCATGCATGCGAAGGGGGGACGAAAAGAGAGGGAAGGGGGGATTTTACAAAGAAAAAAGAGAGAACGTTAATACAGTAAGAGGAGAAGAGATTTTAAGAAAGAAAATAAAAGGAAGAAAAGAACAGAGGGGGAGGAAAGAAAAAAGAAGATTTTTCACGCAGAAAAGAAGAGAAAAGGAAGAAAAAAAAAGGAGAGAAAAAAGCGAAGAAAACCAAGGAAAATTCACGTAAAAAAACATAGTGTTTCTTCATCCCTCTCGGTGCTGGTCTCTCTCTCTCGGTCTCTGTTTCTCTCTCACTTAAAACCGAGCACACCGACGCCTCTATCTCCTCCTCAACCCCCGCACCCCGCCCATCTTCTCCGAGAAGCAACAAAGCAGCAGCAGCAGAGTCGATGGAGGCCGTTGCACCGATCAACTTCGGGACGCTCATTCCGGCCACCACGAGCCACCATTTCCGACGCCACCACGACCTCCTCTACCCAACGGTATTAACAGTGCACGCTCGCTCATCACACTCGAAATTTCGCCATTTTCACTGTACATCTTCTTCCTTCGCAAGCGCGGGGAGTGAATTAATTCACTCCCCGCGGGTAGCTGGGCCGGGCCTTGCACCCGGCCCGACCTTTAAACGGGTGGGCTTCCAGCCCGCACCGGATGGAAGCCCGACCTAAGTTGGATCGGACTATAAGTCCATTCCAAAAACATATGGGCTGAAGCCCAATTTTAGTTTAGATGGGCCTCGAGCCCATACCATGTAGGTGGGCCACGAGATCGGCCCAATGTGGGGCGGGTCAGTTA
Organism: Salix udensis; assembly: GCA_029204005.1. NCBI lineage: Eukaryota > Viridiplantae > Streptophyta > Magnoliopsida > Malpighiales > Salicaceae > Salix > Salix udensis. The sequence goes on from CM055037.1 coordinate 11,720,644, forward strand.
GCCCATCCTAGCCGCTGGGTGGGGTCGTCACCACAGCCTAGCAAATGGGCGGGTCGTTAGCCCAGACCTCAACCCAGGGCATGGCTGGTAGCCCAAATCTACTCCTCAGGTAAGGAGTACTAGGGGCGCTAATACATGTTATAGAATAATATAAATCATATTCTGGAGCCTCACCTAACAACTTAAGCTTTTAGGTGAGATGGTTCCATGACATGATATCAGAGCTGTTGCTACCCAAATTTTGACCCACTTATTTTTAGGTTTCGGAAGAAAAAGAAAAATATTAAAAAAAAAAGAAAAAAAAAGTCAAAAAATCTTGATACAGGGGCAAAATTGAATAGATTGAGAGTTTAATTGTCAATTAAGGGTCAAATCACACAAATAAAAAACCAAGGATCAAATTGAAAAAGGTGCGCAAGCTGAAAGTTGTTTTTGAAATTTTGCCTATGACAAACCCTATAAATAGAGTTATCCATCCACAAGAAAAAGGACCAAAAAAAAATATACAAAAAACCCTAAACCTAAAAAACCCTAAACCTAATTTTTCTCCCAATTTTTGGGGGTGCAGCCGCCACCCTCATCTTAGCAGCTGCAACCCCTCCCCATTTCTTTTTTTTTTCTTTTCCCCTTCATTTTTCCTCCGGCCAGCCTTCCCCTCTTCAACAAACCATCAAAGTCAGCCGCCCCACTCCCTCATTCTCTCTTCCTCAGCCGCCATCCCTCTTCACAGAAGCCCCTTTCCCACAATTTCCTTTTCATTTTCCCGTTCCTGTCTCTCCTTCACATGGTCAGCACAGGCAGTTCCGTTGCCTTCAGCCCCTTCCTCGCCCACGGTCTCACTCTCTCTTCCGCCCAGCCCACCTCTGCCATTTCTAGCCCGCCTTCAGCCCCAGCAGACCACGCTGCCTCCGACCTTCCCCCCCAACCAGCCAGTCTCCACGGCAGTCCAGCCCTTTGAAGAAGAAGCCGAGAACAGACTCGGGATTTGAAGAAGAAGCCGAGAACAGACTCGGGATTTGAAGAAGAGGAGAACCGATTGATTTTGTGTTTGTGTTTGTGGTGTTTTGTCTTTGATGTGCAGGTCCTCTCTGCCTCCCTCCGGCCAACCAACCTCCCACGTTCATCGGGGAACACCCTCACCGGCGAGATGAAGGAGAAGAAGAATAAACCGAGAGAGGGAAATGTAGATCTGAAAGGAAGAGAAGAGGGAACCGAAACGTTGCTTGCTTGTTATGTTTGTTGCTCTTTTTCAGGTTATTGTTGAAGGCCACCACCGGCGGAAAGAGAAAGGAAAGGAGCAGATCTGTTGGTCTCCCCCGTCGTTACAGTTCACCGGCGGAGGCGTGTGGTTCCACGCGCTGCCAGTGACGGCGGCGCGTGGGCAGACGCGCCACCAGTCATCCTGCTGTTGCCACCACTGTCCAGAACTGATCCTAAGGCCTTTTATGTAATTTTTCTTTTATGTTTATGTGTTTATTTGAATTTGTATTGTATTTTTAATTATTATTTGTAAAATGTAATGAAAAAAATATAAAGATAATGTGTGTGTGAGTTGGGGTTTATTTGAAAAATGTAATAAAAAAGAAATAAAAAAGAGAATGTGTGTGTGTGTGTGTGTTGGGTGTTGTGTTACTCAATTTTATATTTGTTTTGATAAAAAAAAGGAATATAAAATGAAATAAAAAATGTTCTTTCTTTGCATACGGCCAATGCACTAGTATATTTTAAAAATTCTTTCAAAAAAATATATACTATCTTGGAGTTTGAAGAGAAAATGTGTTTTAGCATGAATTTCGCAAAGAAAAATCAATCCGAGATTTTACAACATGTTTGTAAAAATCCAAAGGGTATTAGCCAATATTGAGAATTTATTATTCACTCGTCGGTATTCGGATAAATAAATCCTAAGGGGTTAATATCCAAAATATTCGAGCGGGGATGATATGCAATTATTTACCTGTCGGTGTTTGGATAAATAAATCCTAAGGGGTTAATATCCAAAAATATTCGGCGGGGGATGATATGCTATTATTCATCGTCGGTGTTTGGATAAATAAATCCTAAATAATCAATAAAATTCACAGGATTATTCTTAGCGGTGACTCGATTCCTTTTTCAATCGAAACATTTTTCATGTGAATAAATACGACCCGTTGAAGCATTCAAAATCACATCGAAATAGACAATGCAGACTTACCTTAGGTAAGGCGTACTAGGGGTGCCAATACCTTCCCTTTACGCAACCAGTCCCCCTACCCTTGAATCTCCGACTGGACCAAGTACAAATCGGGTGTTCCTAGCGACCCTCAACAGCCAGTGGCGACTCCTTCTCAACTCCATTGCGAGAGCCGAGATCCCTTTTCGGGACGCGCGGCGACGTGCGACAAGAGCTTCCACTATTGTAGGATTCAACATACTTTTTAAAGGATGGACATGGCTTCTTTTGTATCACTTTTTCTCCCTTTTGATTGAGTAGGTGATGAGGAAGCCGGAGTGAGAATGATGAAGAAGGGTAGAAGGTGCATTGTAATCGAAAGAGGCATGTTTATCACCCCCGTGTGTTTTTCCCATGGCTTCATTTTTTTTCTTTCTCTCGTCGCTGCTTCTAATTTCGATTCCATTTTTTTCCTTTTTCTTCTTCTCCAACTTCTCCGCTAATTGGTAGTGCAGCCATCTTTAGAGATTTTCCAAGATGGTTCCTTAACATGATATCAGAATTTTGTTGACCGAGTGGTCACGAGTTCGAATCTCATCACCCCCACTCTATTTGATAAAAATCAAGCACATGATAGTGTGGGTCTGTGCAAGTTTCAAGCCCAAAGGGCTTTCAGTTGAAAGTGTGTATTAGATAATAATATAAATCATATTCTGGGGCCTCACCTAATAGCTTAAGGTTTTAGGTGAGATGGTTCCATGACAATACATTCCCTTTACGCAATCAATTCCCTATCTTTGAATCTTTGATCAGACCCAAGTACACCCGAGTTTTTTATCTACCCCCGAACAACTAGGTGAAGACTCCTCCAGCACAATGAGATTCTCTCGGGACGCTGTGAGGGGACGTGCAACAATAGTGATAAAAATAACTTTAAATGATTGATTTAACAATTAATAATTTTATATAATATTGAATAATTAATCATTTATTTAAATTTAATAGATTAATATATTTTTTTAATTGACCCCAAAATATTGAAGTTAATTGATCCCATAATCTTAGAGCATATGAAGCACGAGTAATAAAACACTTTTGTGGGGGTAAATAAGTAAGCAAGTGGTGCAAGAGGCCAAAGCTCAAAACCTAATTTGACGAAAATGAGCACGAGTAAAACAACGTAATTTGTTTTTTTGTGGACATTTTTGAATTAATTATAACAAATATCCAAATGCTTGCTCCCTATAAATACATGCTCTCTATGGACTCTTTCAGCACATCATCCACACACAATATTGAGATAACCACTACTCCCACTCAGCAAAAATGAAGGTCACAAAATTTCTAGTGCTTTCCTTCCTTCTCTTTGCCATCACAGCAGCTTCGTTTCCCGAGGCGGTTCATGCCGAAGATCTTCCGCCAGCAGTGCTCGATGCCGTAACTCATGAGGTTCGAGCTGATGCTACATATAGAATGGAGATATTACTCAATACAACAACTGTTGAAGTCACTGCGACTAACAAAACCATATGCCATTCAGATGTTATACTGACCGATGGAGACAGTACTGGCCTCCCGATAATATTTTCTCCGGAAATAAAACCCAACGACAGTGTCATCCGCGAAGACACTTATCTATATTTGAAGTTCGACGCGACCACATGTGCGGAGGAGGACGTGACAACTATGTGGAAGATTGACTTCAACGTACACCTCCTGTCGTGACAACAGGAGGTGTTGATAGTGTGAATCGGTTTAAGATCACCAAGATTGAAAGCAATAATATTTATCAGCTTTCTTTGTGTCCAAGGTCCGAACCCCCCTGTAATTGTTCATGCGTCCCAATTGGCTACCTTGGCTACCTTGGCAAATACTACTTGGCTCCCACAGACACCCCTGCTCGTTTTCAGCTTCAACAACACGGATAATAATGCTGTGATAGCATTGTTACGGCTTCCTGTACGAGGGAGCTAGAATGCCTACAATCATGTGTTGGGCATAACTAAATATTAAATAAACACGAAGCTTTTAGCTTTGGCTTTTCCTTAATTTTCATGTTGTTATCGATCAGTACTATTATCAGTACTGTTATCCACTGCTATCCTGTATGAGGGAGCTCGAATGCCTACGATGGCATAAATATAAATATTATGGCTTTTCCTTAATTTTCATGTGGTCCACGCGCGCTCACACACGCTTTGTTCACAAGAGAATCATCTGTTTGATATGTGTATCAGTTTATGATTTTGTACCTGTATTTTTTGGACTCTTGTACATGTATTCATATAAATTTTCTATACAATAACAAGTTAAATCATTATTTTTTTATAATAGAAATATAATCCCAATAAAATTTAAAATCTAAATATTGGAAGGAACATATCTTTTAAATTCAAGATCTCTTTAATAGTAGAATAACCCTTTAGGATTAATTAAGCGCATGCTTGGGAAACATTGTAAAAATGTTTTTCTAAACAAAATTGATTTTGTTTTGCTTTAAATTATCCTAAATAAATATAGAAGCTTCATCACTAATAAAATAAATCAGCCTAGCGAAAAGATCATGAGCAGACGATTACAGAGACAGAACATGAAGATCATGAGCGGACGAGTACAAGAACAAAAACGAAAATCTTATTAAAAATAATAGAATTTTTTAAAACATTACTTTTGAGAATTGAAAAAGACTTTCAATCCTTGACATGTGAAAAATGAATGTGTAAAGGTTTGGTCTCTTGTGTGTGATGATGAATTTTTAAATTTATACAAGGAGTGGATAGAAGATTATGTGAGCTATTATAAAAATTGGTGTCTTTGTTTCTATTCTTATCTCTTTAAATTTGTTCTTATTGATTTTGCTAGGGTGTTTAACTATCTTGGCTTATTAAAAGATGATCTGAATATCATGGTATTAATTATTGATTTTGACATTGTTCCGAAAATAGAGATTAATTTCGGATGTTTTGGTTTTATTTAATTGCAAATTAATTTTTTAAAGTATTGTAAAATTAGATAAAACACTAATTCACCTCTTTTTAAGTTTTCTTTCAATATCTATATATCTGTATATATGAATAAGCATAGGAAGCACCGTATTGTCAAGCTTTTACCATTATAATTTAGTTTGTAGAATTTGTAGCTAGGGCATCTTTTTCCCGTAGTCCTAATTAAATATTAAATTAAAAAGAGTGAAGCAAACGGTGAAAAGCTATCCTAATCTTGAATAGCAATCCTTAGTTCTTGCAATTGATTTTTTTTTCCAGGTAATATGTGAATAAGTTATTTTGTCGGTAATTGACCACAAGTTATATGTTGATCTAGCTAGGACTCTTTTTTGAGTTATTGTAAATATCGAGAACTTGTTTCTTTGGAGTTTGGTGTTGTTTGCCTGATGAGAGAAGTAGGGAAGAAACAAGAAATGTTTTTTTTTTTGCTTTAAATTAAATTTTTAGTGTTTTTTAAAGAAATTATACGACGCATGTTTTGGTAGGAAGTCCAGGGGATACACCATTTATTTCATAAGTATGAAATTTTACATTCAGCACTACTATTTCTTTCCCCTCTTGTAATCAAGCGTAAAGAATCTTGTATTTTGAAGGCCGCCTTTGGATTCATGATGCAAGTAAGGTTCCGGACGAAGATACAATCAAAGCGATAGAAGACTTCTACACAGAAATTTATGCAGTGAATGGCATTTATCACTGGCTTAAAGTTTCCAGAACATCACACTGTTTCAAGGCTCTAAACTTTTGATATCATGCGTTTCTATGTTCTTCTCAGGTCTTAACAACAAATTCAACACTTTCTTTTCCTCTCAACCAATTCTGTAGGTTCATGAAATGATTTGTTTTAGATTTTGCGTTGTGAAAACCAGTGAGCACTGTTAGAATACTGCTTCCTGTTTTGTCTTGTGAATACAAAATTCTAACAAAAATACGATACCTTTATATATTGTACAGGTGTGTTGAAGTGGTTGGCTGTGTGAAATGTGAAGAGCTAGCAATCTGGGACTGAAGGGGTAGGCAACTGCTTCTTACCTTTTGTCCATTAACATATGTCATCTGATACTGACAGGTGAGGCTAGAAGGACAAACATATTTTTGCAATCTGTGAATATTTATTATTTGAAATTGCTGATCATTTTACCTCAACGGATGCAGAAATTCCCAGTTCCTTTTGAGATGCGATGCTATCAAGGTGTTTATATACGTATATCCGTATGACATGATGATGAAGATGATGCAGAAATTCCCAGTTCCTTTTGATATGAAGATGATTATAACCCTTTTCTAGGTTATTCCCTATAAATAAAACATAATAACAAAAATAAAATAAAAAAGGCTCACATTGTGGAAAAATCAAGTTGGAAATTTTGGTAGGATTCGAGAGCCTAATCGTACATCTATTGTGTCCAAAAATAAATGAAAATGAAGATTCAAGGATAAAATAAATGATTATCAGATAAATTTGCGTAAAATTTAAGTGCAAAAGTATAATTATATTTTTTAAATGTCGATTCGATTTGATCGTCAAATAATTTAAAGTATAATTATGTTTAGAAATTAGTTTAGGTCCAATTGAAGAATTTAATTAAGTGCAAGGACTTAATTATACTTTAAATTAGTCAAATTAATTTTACTAAGGGCTTAAATACCTGAGGAGTCGTCATTGTTCTATAAATAACTGCCATCAAGAACGAAGAAGAGGAGGCGAAGAGAAAAACAGAGTAACAAACGTATTTGATATGTGATATGCTTACGAGAATGACACACATTATTTCAGAAAACAATTACAGAGTTAGAATTCCTGGAATTGGGTAACAGCATTTATGTTCATGCATCAGCATAAATCTTTTAATTCTCTCATTTTCAGGCTCCCACCTTTTCAATCCTCCAAGATTCTAATGCTGCATATATTATCAATGGCATTTTTCTCTTGTTGCAGAAAATTTGTCAAAGCAAGTTATGATATTGAATTTGAAAATCTGGAAGCGAAGATAAGAGAATCATTCAAGAACATGATAAAGAAAAGAGAGAAAGACGCAATGTTTGGAGAACTAGATGGGTATGGACATGATTTATTTGGGCTGCTCCTAAATGCGTATCATGATTCGGACGAGACCAGGAAAATATCATTAGATGACCTGATTGACCAGTGCAAGAATTTTTATCTAGCTGGGCAAGAAACATCAGCAAGCGCACTTACCTGGATTGTCTTTCTTCTATCAGTCCACACAGATTGGCAAGATAAAGCGAGGAAAGAGGTGCTTGAATTATTTGGCCAACAAATTCCAAGTCAGGATCGCATTTCAAAATTGAGAATTGTAAGCAACCATTCCACCATGGCTACCTTCTAACCAGAATTATGAACTTCGCAAAATTATACCTCTTCTGATTCAGATCTTTAACTAAATTTTCTGTCTCTTCTTTCTAGATGGGTATGATAATTAATGAATCTTTGAGACTATATACTCCTAATGCTATTCTGATGAGGAGAGTTGAAAGGGAAACTAGACTGGGAAAAATAACTGTTCCAGCGAACACAGAAGTTTACATTTCAACATTAGCAGTTCATCAAAATCCTGAAATATGGGGAGAAGATGCTCTTCGTTTTAAACCAGACAGATTTTCAGACGGGGTGGCTAAAGCTACAAACAGTAACATCGCTGCATTCTTGCCATTTGGTCTGGGACCTCGAAATTGTGCGGGGATGAACTTTGCTATTACAGAGACAAAGTTAGCACTCTCCATGATCCTGCAACATTACAGTTTTACTCTCTCGCCAACCTATGCCCACTGCCCAACTGAAGTTCTAACAATGTGCCCCCAACATGGAGTTCAAGTCATTCTCCAACCATATCAACCCGACTTGTTATGATAATTCTTGTGAGCACTAGAACTTATCGCTCTCAAAGTATAAGAGATTGACGTCGTCTTCATTTTGATTGTTAGATTAATCGTTGAAGTATATATAATAAATATGTTAGTTTGAGAATATTTTCATTGGATTGTGCGGGTATTTATTAGTAAAAAATACAAGGAAAAAAATATTGAAAAAGAAAAGTCCAGCCCATACTTGGATGCTCGTTTGCGCCTAGCTAGCCCTTCGGTGCTTCCAGGGAGAGTTGACATTCTTGCTCTCATCGACGGGCCCAGCCAACCTCGGCCATTCGACCAAAACACCCATATATATATATATATATTTGCAACTTTTTTTCACCCAAGTATAAGAAGAACCTTCGCACCAAAATTTCGTTGCCTTACTCGGGAGTAAACTTGCCATTAGCGAATTTTTATTGACACCATTTTTATTCACTCATAAGTTCTTCTGGTGCTCTTCATATCCATAGTTCTATACACATCTTACCATTTATTCCATTGGGATAGAGTTCAACGATACTTAAATCTTTGTGTTTATATGTCACCATTGTTAGCGTATGATGTATGGTATGCATACGTGTGAGTATGCATACACAAGAAAGTCTCTTAGAGTATAAATATATCAACATGCACTCTGCGTGTATAAGCTGAAAAACAGTAATAGTGAATATTTTAAAATTCTTATTATTTCCCTCCAAATACTCTGTCTTCTTCATAGAACAATTCCTTTCTTCTCTTCTCTGTGAATCAATTACAGTAGGTCATTAGTCTTCACATGGTATCAGAGCAGTAATTGCTCACGCAAAGAAAGCGATCCAAACCTTTTTGCTTCCAAATCAATTTTTTTTTACACAAAATTTCTTCTCCAGATTTTTTTTTTTTTCTGTGGATTTTCGTATACATTTTTTGTACTCTGAGCTGCTGAATAACCCATACAACCAAAGAAAATGGTCACAGCAGCCCAACTCACCATTCTTCAATCCCCAATTACAGCCCTCATTTCTTCGGTTTCTACTTCCGTCAATGTCAAGCTTGACGACACAAATTATCTCAACTGGCATTTTCAGATGAAATTGCTACTGGAAAGCTATGGAATCCTAGGCTTTGTGGATGGGTCTCATCTATGTCCATCATCTGCTTCCTCTGGTTCAGTCGGCGATTTTGGTACGAATTTTTCTAATTCATCTTCATCTGCTGAAAGTGATGATGTTCTTGTTTGGAAGATGCATGATAGAGCCATTATGCAATTAATTACTGCTACTCTTTCCTCAATTGCTATGTCCTGTGCCATTGGAAGTTCTAGTTCTAGAGATTTATGGACTAGGTTAAAAGAGCAATTCTCGTCAGTATCCAAGACAAGCATATTCCAATTAAAATCTGATTTACAGAATATAAGAAAAGGCACTGATTCAATTAGCCAATATCTTCTCAAAATAAAAGAGACTAGAGATTACCTAAGTGCTGCGGGTGTCTATTTTGTGGATGAAGATATAGTAATCTTAGCTTTGAATGGTTTACCTGCCGAATACAATACCTTCAGATGTGTAGTGAGGGGCAGGGAGAATGTCATTTCTTTGAAGGATTTTAGGTCCCAATTATTAGCTGAAGAGAAGATTGTGGACACTGTTAGTACTGACACTTCATCTTTCCTTACTGCCATGCACACTTCAGTTCCGAAATACAGTGATCCTAGTGCATATATTCCCCAACCTCCTAGACCACCCACATACAATAATTATGGTAATGGAGGCTATCGATCATTTAGCAGAAATAGGGGAAGGGGGAGATTTCAACCAAGCTTAAGGAATTATTCCAAACCTCAGTATCCTGTTAAACCCAATGATTTCTCATCAATGTATTCAGGTGCTCCCATTCCAGCTCCCTCACCTTATTTCAATTCCAATGTATTTGTGTGTCAATTGTGTAACATGGAAGGTCACACAGCCATTACTTGTGGATTCAAACGTGATGATCGCATACAATGTCACATTTGTGGAAGAACGAATCATACCTCATGGTTCTGTTACTATAACAACAATGGTCCAAATTCTGTGGGATCAGCAGCTCCACCTCCATCTCAGTCTTCACATGGTATAAATTCTGGACTTCCTCAGTTCAGTGTACAGCCTGGGATGTCTCAGTTCAGTGCTTCATCTTCGCAGCAGCCACAACATCAGTCCAGCCATGCCTTATACTCTGAAGGTCCTCAATACAGTAAACAGCAAGTTTTGTATTCTGAAGGGCAGCCATTCAGTAGTCCAGTTCAGTATGCACCTCAGTTTGCATTTCCTCAGATTCAGTCTCCTCATTCATTCAGTAGCCCAGTTCAGTATGCACCTCAGTTTGCATCTCCTCAGATTCAGTCTCCTCATCAGCAGAGCATTCATGCTATGAATACTGTCCTGCCATCATCACAGCCCTCATCATCAGTGTGGCTTGCCGATTCTGGAGCTACAAACCACATGTCTGCTGAGTTATCTAATTTGTCTTTGATTTCTCCATATCCTGCTAATGATAAGGTGCAAACTGCCAATGGGGAAGGTTTGTTGGTATCCCATGTTGGGACTTCTATTATTCCTACAAACTCTACTACTATTAAACTGAATTCGGTTTTATATGTGCCCCAACTCACTCAAAACCTACTGTCAGTGCATAGATTATGTTTGGATAACAATTATCGATTAATCTTTGATGCATTTTCTTTCTGGATTCAGGACAAGGCCACGGGGAGGATCATTTACACAGGACAGTGCAGTAACGGACTTTACCCACTACCATTTGTTCCACCTTCAAATTCAGCATCTCTCACTTTTCAACCACAATCTTTCCTTGGTCAGTTAGTCTTCTCTTCCACTTGGCACAGCAGATTAGGTCATCCTACCAATAAGGTTGCTACTTTGATGTTACAAAAAGCACATGTTGCATGCTCAAGTGATTCAAATTTTTCTATTTGTCATAGTTGTCTTCAAGGAAAGTTTTCTAAACTTCCATTCCAGTCTAGTCATACAAAGTCTGTAATTCCCTTTCATACAATACATAGTGACCTATGGGGTCCTTCTCCATGTGTGTCAATTGATGGGTATAAATACTATGTCACTTTTATTGATGAATATTCAAGACATTGTTGGCTGTTTCCACTTATTAATAAGAGTGATGTGTATTCTGTTTTTATTGCCTATTATCATTATGTTGAAACACAATTCTCTTGTAAAATTAAAATCCTTCAAAGTGATGGGGGTGGGGAATACACTAGTCAAAAACTTAAGGTGTTTTTCCAAGCAAAAGGCATAATTCACCAAAAATCCTGCCCTTATACACCTGAACAAAATGGTCTTGCTGAACGAAAGCATCGCCATCTCATTGAAACAACTATCACTCTCTTACAACATGCTAAACTGCCATCTGTTTTTTGGACATTTGCAATCCATACAGCTGTGTACTTGATTAATAGAATGCCTTCCATTGTCATGCAAAATCAATCACCTTATGAGCTTCTCTTTAAATCTGCTCCTGATGTCTCTCACTTGAGAATTTTTGGGTGTGCTTGCTTCCCTTTACTGCGTCCCTATATTGCCAACAAGCTACAACCTAAGACTACAATGTGCATTTTCTTAGGATATGCTTCTCATTACAAAGGATATGTATGTTTTGATGTCATTACCAAACGTACATATATTTCTCGGCATGTTATTTTCAATGAGCATGTTTTCCCTTATATCCAGCTTACAACAGGGACTAAACCACAAAATTCCCCTACTCATTCCTCTTCTAATGTGTCTTCCCCTGTTGTCAACCACAATAATGTCCTTGTGATATCCCCTCCATCACCTACACAGCCTGCACCTATTTCTTCTCCTACCTCACCAGCCAAGTCTGTTACTCCTGCTCCTCTGCCATCTGCTTCCTCTCCAGTGGATCCTGTGCCCATTTCTGAAAATGCTTTATTGAATGATCAGTTATCTTGTGAACCTTTTCGGCCAGAAGTCATTTCGGTTGTTCATCACATTCCAAACTTGAATGTCCACTCCATGAAGACTCGTAGCAAAAGTGGAATTGTCAAGAAAAAGGTTTGCTGCTTGTCCACTGCTGCTTCTTCCACTGTTATGACAGATTTTGAACCTGCCACTTACAAGACAGCTATGTCTCACTTTGTGTGGCTTGAGGCCATGAAAGAAGAATTGTCAGCTCTTAAATCACAGGGTACTTGGAGTTTGGTGCCACTTCCAGATCATAAGAACTTAGTGGGATGTAAGTGGGTATTCAAACTCAAGCGTCATGCAGATGGGTCTGTTGCTAGACACAAGGCTCGGCTGGTTGCACAAGGATTCAGTCAAGAGGCTGGCTTGGATTATGGAGAAACATTTAGCCCTGTGGTTAAGCCCACAACTGTCAGGCTTGTGCTTGCTATTGCTGCTCAACTTGATTGGCCTTTACGGCAACTGGATGTCACAAATGCCTTTTTGCATGGTACTCTTCAGGAAGAGGTGTTTATGGCTCAGCCTCCTGGTTTTTCTGATCCCAGTAATCCCCATTTGGTCTGCAAATTACACAAGTCACTATATGGCCTTAAACAGGCTCCCAGGGCTTGGAATGACAGGTTCACTTCTTATTTGCCTTCTCTCGGATTCACTTCCACGTTTTCTGATTCATCATTGTTTGTCAAACATCTTGAGGCTGGCATCATCATTTTGTTGGTGTATGTGGATGATATAATCATCACAGGTAGTGATATTGTTGCTATAAAGGCTGTTATTATGTCTCTAGCTTCTGAATTTGAGATTAAGGACTTGGGGGAGCTGCATTTTTTCTTAGGGGTTCAAGTTTCTCATTCATCAACTGGTTTGTTCTTATCTCAGTCCACATATATCCATGATTTACTTGTTAAGACAGATATGCTTGCTGCCAAAGCATGTGCTACCCCTTGCCTTCCTTACCAAAGATTGTTAAAAGATGATGGAATGCCCTTTGAAGACCCTTCATTATATCGCAGCATTGTAGGGGCTTTACAGTACCTTACCTTTACAAGACCTGATATTGCATTCTCTGTCCATCAAGTGTGCCAGTTTATGCAACATCCCATGCAGGTTCATTTTGTTGCTGTAAAAAGGATACTTCGATACCTCAAGGGTACTGAGCAGTCTGGGATACATTACACCAAAGGTTCATTTGATCTGATGGCATTTAGTGATGCGGATTGGGCTGGGGATCCTAATGATAGGAGGTCTACTACTGGTTTGATTGTGTTTCTCGGTTCAAATCCTGTGTCCTGGACATCCAAGAAGCAGCAGATCGTGTCGAGGTCCTCTACGAGGCTGAGTATCGGGCATTGTCTTCCACCTCGCAGAGCTTGACTGGTTGCAACAAGTGCTGAAGTTTCTGGGCATTAAGCTCTCACAGCCCCCTGTACTTTTCTGCGACAACTTATCAGCCATTGCTTTGTCTTTCAATCCCATTCAACATCAACGAACAAAACACATTGAAGTGGATGTTCATTTTGTTCGAGAGAGGGTGTCTAACAACCAACTCATTGTGCAATTCGTCTCCTCACAAGAACAAACTGCTGATATCTTGACAAAGGGATTAAGCTCACCACTGTTTCATACTCATTGTAACAATCTCAGACTTGGTTTATGCCGGCCTGTGATTACGGGGGAATGTTAGCGTATGATGTATGGTATGCATACGTGTGAGTATGCATACACAAGAAAGTCTCTTAGAGTATAAATATATCAACATGCACTCTGCGTGTATAAGCTGAAAAACAGTAATAGTGAATATTTTAAAATTCTTATTATTTCCCTCCAAATACTCTGTTTTCTTCATAGAACAATTCCTTTCTTCTCTTCTCTGTGAATCAATTACAGTAGGTCATTAGTCTTCACAACCATGTCTAGGTCAGTTGCTGCTGAGTTCTTTGAAAGGCATCTAAATGGTAGCATTAACTCTCATGCAAAAACTAAAACAATACGTGTTTGCACTAGTCTCAAACTTTAATAACTATCTTATTAAAGTCTTAATAATTTGAACAATATTTAAATAATTCATGTACTTAATTCATGAGAATTAATAGTGTAAAATTTTGATTATAAATGTTAAATTTTCAAATAGGCTAATATTTAAATATCCAAAAATAACCAAAGAATTCTAAGAGTTATTTTGAGTTGTGATCAATTATTTACTGAAATATTTATCTTTACGACGCATAAATTGTGTAAAACCCATTTGCTTTTTAGGATAGATGATCCCTTTTACAGCATTTACATGATTTTTTCTTGATATTTTATTTGGGTATATGAGCCCATAGTAAATTTTCAAAAGCCATATTTAATCACATGAATAAATACTACACATCGAAACTTTTTAACCACATCGAAATACGCAATGCAACTTACCTCAGGTAAGGAGTACTAGGGGCGCTAATACATGTTATAGAATAATATAAATCATATTCTGGGGCTTCACCTAACAACTTAAGCTTTTAGGTGAGATGGTTCCATGACATGATATCAGAGCTGTTGCTACCCAAATTTTGACCCATTTATTTTTAGGTTTCGGAAGAAAAAGAAAAATATTAAAAAAAACAAAGAAAAAACAATTTAATTTTATAGTTTGAAGACTCACATTTTGCACCGCGAGAGAGTTAGTTTTTAGTGTATTATGTGATTTTTTACCCAGATTTCATTATAATGAGTTTATGGTGTTAGATGAGGCAATCTGTATTATTAAGCACAAAATATAAGCTTTTAGGTGAGATGGTTCCATGACATGATATCAGAGCTGTTGCTACCCAAATTTTGACCCACTTATTTTTAGGTTTCGGAAGAAAAAGAAAAATATTATAAAAAACAAAGAAAAAAAAAGAAAAGGAAAAAGATCAAAAAATCTTGATACAGGGGCAAAATTGAACAGATTGAGAGTTTAATTGTCAATTAAGGGTCAAATCACACAAATCAAAAACCAAGGATCAAATTGAAAAAGGCGCGCAAGCTGAAGGTTGTTTTTGAAATTTTGCCTATGACAAACCCTATAAATAGAGTTGTCCATCCACAAGAAAAAGGACCACAAAAAAAAAATATACAAAAAACCCTAAACCTAAAAAACCCTAACCCTAATTTTCCTCCCAATTTTTGGGGGTGCAGCCGCCACCCTCATATTAGCAGCTGCAGCCCCTCCCCATTTCTTTTTTTTCTTTTCCCCTTCATTTTTCCTCCGGCCAGCCTTCCCCTCTTCAACAAACCATCAAAGTCAGCCTCCCCACTCCCTCATTCTCTCTTCCTCAGCCGTCAGCCCTCTTCACAGCAACCCCTTTCCCATAATTTCCTTTTCATTTTCCCGTTCCTGTCTCTCCTTCACATGGTCAGCACAGGCAGTTTCGTTGCCTTCAGCCCCTCCTCAGCCACGGTCTCACTCTCTCTTCCGCCCAGCCACCTCTACCATTTCCAGCCCGCCTTCAACCCCAGCAGACCACGCCGCCTTCGGCCTTCCCCCTCAACCAACCAGTCTCCACGGCAGTCCAGCCCTTTGAAGAAGAAGCCGAGAACAGACTCGGGATTTGAAGAAGAGGAGAACCGATTGATTTTGTGTTTGTGTTTGTGGTGTTTTGTCTTTGATGTGCAGGTCCTCTCTGCCTCCCTCCGGCCAGCCAACCTCCCACGTTCATCGGGGAACACCCTCGCCGGCGAGATGAAGGAGAAGAAGAATAAACCGAGAGAGGGAAATGTAGATCTGAAAGGAAGAGAAGAGGGAACCGAAACGTTGTTTGCTTGTTATGTTTGTTGCTCGTTTTCAGGTTATTGTTGAAGGCCACCACCGGCGGAAGGAGAAAGGAAAGGAGCAGATCTGTTGGTCTCCCCCGTCGTTACTGTTCACCGTCAAAGGCGTGTGGTTCCACGCGCCGCCAGTGACGGGGGCGCGTGGGCAGACGCGCCACCAGTCATCCTGCTGTTGCCACCACGGTCCAGAACTAATCCTAAGGCCTTTTATGTAATTTTTCTTTTATATTTATGTGTTTATTTGAATTTGTATTGTATTTTTAATTATTATTTGTAAAATGTAATGAAAAAAATATAAAGATAATGTGTGTGTGAGTTGGGGTTTATTTGAAAAATGTAATGAAAAAGAAATAAAAAAGAGAATGTGCGCGTGTGTGTGTGTGTGTTGGGTGTTGTGTTACTCAATTTTATATTTGTTTTGATAAAAAAAAGGAATATAAAATGAAATAAAAAATGTGTTTTCTTTGCATACGGCCAATACACTAGTATATTTTAAAAATTCTTTCAAAAAAATATATACTATCTTGGAGTTTGAAGAGAAAATGTGTTTTAGCATGAATTTTGCAAAGAAAAATCAATCCGAGATTTTACAACATGTTTGTAAAAATCCAATTTATTATTCACTGTCGGTATTCGGATAAATAAATCCTAAGGGGTTAATATCCAAAATATTCGGCGGGGATGATATGCTATTATTCACTATCGGTGTTTGGATAAATAAATCCTAAATAATCAATAAAATTCACAGGATTATTCTGAGCGGTGACCGATTCCTTTTTCAATTGAAACATTTTTCATGTGAATAAATACGACCCGTTGAAGCATTCAAAATCACATCGAAATAGACAATGCAGCTTACCTTAGGTAAGGCGTACTAGGGGTGCTAATACCTTCCCTTTACGCAACCAGTCCCCTACCCTTGAATCTCTGATCAGACCAGTACAAATTAGGTGTTCCTAGCGACCCTCAACAGCCAGGTGGCGACTCCTTCTCAACTCCATTTCGAGAGCCAGGATCCCTTCCGGGACGCCGCACGGCGACGTGCGACAAGAGCTTCCACTATTGTAGGATTCAACATACTTTTCAAGGATGGACATGGCTTCTTTTGTAGCACTTTTCTCCCTTTTGATTGAGTAGGTGTTGATGAAGCCAGAGTGAGAATGATGAAGAATGGTAGAAGGTGCAATGTAATCGAAACGAGGCATGTTTATCACCCCTGTGTGTTGTTCGCATGTTTATCTTTGAATCTTTGATCAGACCAGTACACTTGAGTTTTTTTATCTACCCTGAACAACTAGGTGAAGACTCCTCCAGACAATGAGATTCTCTCGGACGCTGTGAGGGGACGTGCAACAATAGTGATAAAAATAACTTTAAATGATTGATTTAACAATTAATAATTTTATATAATATTGAATAATTAATCATTTATTTAAATTTAATAGATTAATATATTTTTTTAATTGACCCCAAAATATTGAAGTTAATTGATCCCATAATCTTAGAGCATATGAAGCACGAGTAATAAAACACTTTTGTGGGGTAAATAAGTAAGCAAGTGGTGCAAGAGGCCAAAGCTCAAAACCTAATTTGACGAAAATGAGCACGAGTAAAACAACGTAATTTGTTTTTTTGTGGACATTTTTGAATTAATTATAACAAATATCCAAATGCTTGCTCCCTATAAATACATGCTCTCTATGGACTCTTTCAGCACATCATCCACACACAATATTGAGATAACCACTACTCCCACTCAGCAAAAAATGAAGGTCACAAAATTTCTAGTGCTTTCCTTCCTTCTCTTTGCCATCACAGCAGCTTCGTTTCCCGAGGCGGTTCATGCCGAAGATCTTCCGCCAGCAGTGCTCGATGCCGTAACTCATGAGGTTCGAGCTGATGCTACATATAGAATGGAGATATTACTCAATACAACAACTGTTGAAGTCACTGCGACTAACAAAACCATATGCCATTCAGATGTTATACTGACCGATGGAGACAGTACTGGCCTCCCGATAATATTTTCTCCGGAAATAAAACCCAACGACAGTGTCATCCGCGAAGACACTTATCTATATTTGAAGTTCGACGCGACCACATGTGCGGAGGAGGACGTGACAACTATGTGGAAGATTGACTTCCAACGTACACCTCCTGTCGTGACAACAGGAGGTGTTGATAGTGTGAATCGGTTTAAGATCACCAAGATTGAAAGCAATAATATTTATCAGCTTTCTTTGTGTCCAAGGTCCGAACCCCCCTGTAATTGTTCATGCGTCCCAATTGGCTACCTTGGCTACCTTGGCAAATACTACTTGGCTCCCACAGACACCCCTGCTCGTTTTCAGCTTCAACAACACGGATAATAATGCTGTGATAGCATTGTTACGGCTTCCTGTACGAGGGAGCTAGAATGCCTACAATCATGTGTTGGGCATAACTAAATATTAAATAAACACGAAGCTTTTAGCTTTGGCTTTTCCTTAATTTTCATGTTGTTATCGATCAGTACTATTATCCACTGCTATCCTGTATGAGGGAGCTCGAATGCCTACGATGGCATAAATAAATATTATGGCTTTTCCTTAATTTTCATGTGGTCCACGCGCGCTCACACGATTTGTTCACAAGAGAATCATCTGTTTTTTTTTTTTTTTTTTTTTTTTTTTTGATATGTGTATCAGTTTATGATTTTGTACCTGTATTTTTGGACTCTTGTACATGTATTCATATAAATTTTCTATACAATAACAAGTTAAATCATTATTTTTTATAATAGAAATATAATCCCAATAAAATTTAAAATCTAAATATTGGAAGGAACATATCTTTTAAATTCAAGATCTCTTTAATAGTAGAATAACCCTTTAGGATTAATTAAGCGCATGCTTGGGAAACATTGTAAAAATGTTTTTCTAAACAAAATTGATTTTGTTTTGCTTTAAATTATCCTAAATAAATATAGAAGCTTCATCACTAATAAAATAAATCAGCCTAGCGAAAAGATCATGAGCAGACGATTACAGAGACAGAACATGAAGATCATGAGCGGACGAGTAGAAGAACAAAAACGAAAATCTTATTAAAAATAATAGAATTTTTTAAAACATTACTTTTGAGAATTGAAAAAGACTTTCAATCCTTGACATGTGAAAAATGAATGTGTAAAGGTTTGGTCTCTTGTGTGTGATGATGAATATTTTAAATTTATACAAGGAGTGGATAGAAGATTATGTGAGCTATTATAAATATTGGTGTCTTTGTTTCTATTCTTATCTCTTTAAATTTGTTCTTATTGATTTTGCTAGGGTGTTTAACTATCTTGGCTTATTAAAAGATGATCTGAATATCATGGTATTAATTATTGATTTTGACATTGTTCCAAAAATAGAGATTAATTTCGGATGTTTTGGTTTTATTTAATTGCAAATTAATTTTTTAAAGTATTGTAAAATTAGATAAAACACTAATTCACCTCTTTGTAAGTTTTCTTTCAATATCTATATATCTGTATATATGAATAAGCACAGGAAGCACCGTATAGTCAAGCTTTTACCATTATAATTTAGTTTGTAAAATTTGTAGCTAGGGCATCTTTTTCCCGTAGTCCTAATTAAATATTAAATTAAAAAGAGTGAAGCAAACGGTGAAAAGCTATGCTAATCTTGAATAGCAATCCTTAGTTCTTGCAATTGATTTTTTTTCCAGGTAATATGTGAATAAGTTATTTTGTCGGTAATTGACCACAAGTTATATGTTGATCTAGCTAGGACTCTTTTTTGAGTTATTGTAAATATCGAGAACTTGTTTCTTTGGAGTTTGGTGTTGTTTGCCTGATGAGAGAAGCAGGGAAGAAACAAGAAATGTTTTTTTTTTTTTTTTTTTGCTTTAAATTAAATTTTTAGTGTTTTTTAAAGAAATTATACGACGCATGTTTTGGTAGGAAGTCCAGGGGATACACCATTTATTTCATAAATATGAAATTTTACATTCAGAATTACTATTTCTTTCCCCTCTTTCTGCAGTCTTCCTACTCTTTCTGCAGCCACCGCCGACCATATTCTCGGCCTATCACCACCTCCGGCCACCATTCTCGACGCCGCCACCGCCACAGACACCGACTTGATCTCCTATACACAGCAACAAGTCATCCATTCCCGCCACCCTCTCTGCCAGTTGCTCTTCACTTGCAGTGAACAATAGAACATGAATTAATTGATTCCCTACCGTTCACATGCTTGTGAACAGTAAGCAGTAGCTGGGCTGGACGTAACGTGCAACAATGATATCAAAAATAATTTTTAAAATAAAAATATATTATTAACTGAAACTTTAAAAAAACAAATACAACCACATTCCCAAACACGCTGTTGCTACTATAATCATCAAAACTTCGAAAACAAATGTCAAGAAAGGCTATTTTATGCATTTTTTAATGTGGTTTTTTTGATACTACGTACACATTGTCCGCACGTTTAATCCGCAAGAGGGAAATAATAATAAATAATTTCAATATAATCTTTTTTTCAAGTTTGTCGTAACCCGCCGGAAAGGATAGGTGATCTGACAAATTTGGTTTAGAAATGAAAATTTGTAAGGTATGATTGGTCTGTTAATAAATTGCTAATTAAATAAGAATTTTCAAGTTTGTCGTAACCTACTCGCATTTTGTCATTAACACAATTTGATAAGATATTAAAACCACATTTCATCTTATGAATTTTCGAAAGATCATCTACAAGGTCCTTGGGATTCCACCATTCGATTGGTTTTAGACATTAGTTAATAACTTAATAACGATTTTCTATTACCAAAAAATAAATAAATAACGTTTTTCTTAAATGTTCTCCTGCACGCTCGGGAGTATTCATAAACATCTCTTACCTCAAGAATCCTTGCCTACTAATAATTATCATGTGATGGGCATAAATAAATTATCCTAAATAAATATAGAAGCTTCATCACTAATAAAATAAATCAGCCTAGCGAAAAGATCATGAGCAGACGATTACAGAGACAGAACATGAAGATCATGAGCAGACGAGTAGAAGAACAAAAACGAAAATCTTATTAAAAATAATAGAATTTTTTAAAACATTACTTTTGAGAATTGAAAAAGACTGTCAATCCTTGACATGTGAAAAATGAATGTGTTAAGGTTTGGTCTCTTGTGTGTGATGATGAATATTTTAAATTTATACAAGGAGTGGATAGAAGATTATGTGAGCTATTATAAATATTGGTGTCTTTGTTTCTATTCTTATCTCTTTAAATTTGCTCTTATTGATTTTGCTAGGGTGTTTAACTATCTTGGCTTATTAAAAGATGATCTGAATATCATGGTATTAATTATTGATTTTGACATTGTTCCAAAAATAGAGATTAATTTCGGATGTTTTGGTTTTATTTAATTGCAAATTAATTTTTTAAAGTATTGTAAAATTAGATAAAACACTAATTCACCTCTTTTTAAGTTTTCTTTCAATATCTATATATCTGTATATATGCATAAGCATAGGAAGCACCGTATTGTCAAGCTTTTACCATTATAATTTAGTTTGTAGAATTTGTAGCTAGGGCACCTTTTTCCTATGGTCCTAATTAAATATTAAATTAAAAAGAGTGAAGCAAATGGTTAAAAGTTATCCTGTTAAATAGTACAATAGTTGTTATTATTGTTTTTGTATTCTGGTATAACAATAGTTTTTGTATTATAGTATTAGGTTAAGATTGTTTGTGTATTGTTTGTTAGTGTAACAAACAATACACACTACTATTAATACCTGCACTCTGTAAAGCTTTAGAGATAATTGAAATCGAAAGGAATACTGAATTGTTACATGGTATCAGAGCAAATTATTTGATTTGTCATCCGAATTTGAAATTTTTCTTTTTTTTCGAATTACCACAACTCTGAAGTTCACAAATACTTCAGATCTTCAAATCTTCTCAGAAATCCGAAGTTCTTAGTCTCAGAAACCCCAGCAACCAAACACCAAAATTTTCCCCCATATTTTCCCCAGAAACTCGTATTTTCTCAGCAGCCAAACACCCCAGAATTTTCCCCAGAAATTTTCCCCAGAAACCAAACTTTCCCAGCAACCAAACACCCGAAATGTTTTTCCCCAGAAACTCGTATTTTCCCAGCAACCAAACACACCAGAATTTTCCACAGAAATCCCAAATTTTTCCCCAGAAATCCCAACCCAAAGAACCATCATCCCACATCCACCAAACACAAATTTTACACTGAAAAATGGAAATTAATCCCATGAATCCACTGACCTCAATCCCAGACAACTCAGCCTTCACAACAAAACATAATCCTGAACGAAACCAATTATGGGTTATGGTCAAAACTTATTGAAATGCGAATTGGAGCTCGAAATAAATTAGGGTACCTTACCGGAGCCACTGTGAAACCGGAATCCGATGACCCACGGCTGGAATCATGGGTCACCGAGAATCATCGAGTCAAATGTTGGTTAATCGACTCGATGACCCCATCCTTAATGCAAAGGTTTCTTTGCCTCCCGATGGCCAAGGAAATTTGGGACGCCGTCGGGAGAACCTTCTACGACGGCGCCGGCGCCACTCGCATCTTCGAACTGAACCAGCGATCCTTCAACACACGTCAAAATGGACGCCCATTGTCCATGTACTACACTGAACTTGTGGCGATCTTCCAAGAGATCGATGGTCGGACTTGTCGCACGTCCCCGCGCGGCGTCCCGGGAGGGATCCTGGCTCTCGCAATGGAGTTGAGAAGGAGTCGCCACCTGGCTGTTGAGGGTCGCTAGGAACACCCGATTTGTACTGGTCTGCTCAGAGATTCAAGGGTAAAGGACTGGTTGCGTAAAGGGAAGGTATTAGCACCCCTAGTACGCCTTACCTGAGGTAAGCTGCATTGTCTATTTCGATGTGATTTTGAATGCTCAATAAGTCCTATTTATTCACACAAAAGATGTTTTGATTGAAAAAGAAATTGATCAACGCTTAGAATAATCATGTGAATTTCATTGATTATTATCATTCCCGCCGAATATTTGGATATTAACCTCTTAGAATTTATTTATCCAAACATCGAAAGTGAATAATAGCATACTATTCCCGCCGAATATTTTGGATAAAATTTATTTATCCAAACACCGAACAGTGAATAATAGCATACTATTCCCCCGAATATTTTGGATTTTAACCCCTTAAGATTTAATTATCCGAATACCGCAGATGAATAATAAATTCTCAAAAAAATAATATTTTTTGTATTTTTTGAAATATTGATCAATACCCTTTTGATTTTTACAAAGAAAACACATTTTTTATTTCATTTTATATTTCTTTTTTTCCTTAACAAAACAACATAACATTGAATAAATAAAACACAACACACACACCCACACAATCTCTTTTTCATTCCTTTTTCATCACATTTTAAAAATAAAATACAACCCACACACACATTGTCTTTTTCATTTCCTTTTCATTACATTTCACAAATAACAAATAAAATACAATAAATTCAAATAAAAACACATAAACATAAATAAAAACACAAAAGAAGCTCTCGGAACAGATGCCATATGCCCGGAACAGTGGGGGGCGACGAGTGGAACACCGGGCCGGTGGCGCGTCTGTCCCACGCGCCACCGTCATCGGCGGCGCCGCTGCGGTGAACAGTAAAATAGGGGGTGGGGGGCTGGATCCGCTTCTTCTCTTCAATCTCTCGCCGGAGGTGGTCTTCGGTGACTCCGCAAAAAACAACAACGAACAAACAAACAAACACAAACGGGGCAGCTGGGTCCGTTTTTTCTCCTCTCGGTCCCTTCTTCTTCTTCTTCTTCTTCTTCTTCTTCTTCTTCTCCATCTCCATGTCCATCTCACCGGCGGGGTGCTCCAAGATGACACTGCAAACAAACGAACAAAGCACAAACACACAAATACATCAAAGCAACAGTTCGATCTGTCCTTTTCCTTTTCGGATCTAAACTTCTTGGTGGCCCTCTGCTCATCTTGTGTTCTTCTTTAGGTGGCAGCTGGGCTGCCGTGGAGGCTGGGGGTGATGACCAATCTATTGGCCGGTGATGGGTTCGTCGTGCGCAGTGGGCTGCCTGGAGAAAGGAACCGACAGGAAGGGAGGCTGGAAGCGAAAGCTCGCTGTGGTGGGCCGGCAAGGGAGAGGCTGGGTCGGATTTGCAGGGAGAAAAGAGAGTGGACGGGAAAGGGAAATGGAAAAAACAAACCGGGAAGATGAAAAAAAAGAGGGCTGCAATCTGCTGCCCTAGTGGGGAGCGGCGGCTGCAGCCCTTTGGAAAAGAAAGAGATGGTTTAGGGTTTTTTAGGGTTTTTGAATGGGATGTCAAATTTTTTGGTCCTTTTTTTTTTTTCTCTATTCTTGTGGCCATGCACTCTATTTATAGAGGTTTCCATTGACAAAATTCAAAATCAGCCTTTAGCTTCCATGCTTGTTTCAATTCGGTCCTTCATTTCCAATTTATGCGAATTTCACCCTGCATTGACTGTTAGATTCTCACTTTGTTCAATTTTGCCCCTGTAACAAAATAGTTTTTGGAATTTTGTCTTTTTTCTATTTTTTCTTTTTTTTCCAAAACATAAAAAATAAGTTGGTCAAAATTTGGGTAGCAACAGATGCCCCCTCTTTACAATGCTTACGACTAAAGTATTGTAAAAGACTTTAAATAGTAAGCGTTGTAAAGAAAAATAAAATGGTGGAGATGGTCTCATTATGATGGGTGACCTACCCAAATGAAAGAAGGGTCTCATTTTTCTGGGTGACCTACCCGTGTTAGGAGTTAGAAGGGTCTCATTTTTCTGGGTGACCTACCCGTGTTAGGAGTTAGAAAGGTCTCATTTTTTTCTGGGTGACCTACCCGTGTTAGGAGTTAGAAGGGTCTCATTTTTCTGGGTGACCTACCCGAGTTAGAAAGTTAGAAGGGTCTCATTTTTCTGGGTGACCTACCCGGGTTAGAATGTTAGAAGGGTCTCATTTTTCTGGGTGACCTACCCGCGTTAGGAGTTAGAAGGGTCTCATTTTTCTGGGTGACCTACCCGTGTTAGAAGTTAGAAGGGTCTCATTTTTATGGGTGACCTACCCGGATGGAAGATGGAAAGGTCTCATTTTTACGGGTGACCTACCCGGTTGGAAGATGGAAGGGTCTCATTTTTACGGGTGACCTACCCGGATGGAAGATGGGGTCTCATTTTTACGGGTGACCTACCCGGATGGAAGATCGGGTCTCATTTTTATGGGTGACCTACCCGGATGGAAGATGGAAGGGTCTCATTTTTACGGGTGACCTACCCGGATGGAAGATGGAGGGGTCTCATTTTTACGGGTGACCTACCCGGATGGAAGATTGGGTCTCATTTTTATGGGTGACCTACCCGGCTAGCATGGTCTCATTTTTCTGGGTGACCTACCCGGCTAGCATGGTCTCATTTCTGGGTGACCTACCCGGCTAGCTTGGTCTCATTTTTCTGGGTGACCTACCCGGCTAGCATGGTCTCATTTTTCTGGGTGACCTACCCGGCTAGCGTGGTCTCATTTTTCTGGGTGACCTACCCGGCTAGCGTGGTCTCATTTTTCTGGATGACCTACCCGGCTAGCATGGTCTCATTTTCTGGGTGACCTACCCGGCTAGCATGGTCTCATTTTCTGGGTGACCTACCCGGCTGGATGATGGTGAAAAATGGGGTCTCATTATTATGGGGACCTACCCAAATGAAAGATGATGAAGATGGGGATGCAATGCATGATGATGCATGTATATTTACCTGAAAAATATAGGTCCCCTTCCTCTGATGCTCCATTGTCGTGGGATGTCTTTGCCCAGTCTCCAAAGCTTTGTTGTCATTCATTCATCAAGTCTCAAGCGCATTGCTTCTTCTGGCGTATCTGCGATGATCTCTGCTCTCATTGTTTATCAAGTCTGACCTTGCCCCCAAGTGTAGTGTTGCTTGATTCATCGTGAAAGAGTGTAACAAGTCATCAGCTTTCTTGGGTTTTCTCAACAACACCTCTTTGGTTTGCGGGTGTTCTGCTAACAATCATTGCAAGGCTTGCTAGTGCTGACCTCATCTTCGGTTGTCGATCAATCATGGAGTTTTTTCATCAATTGAATCATATTTCTTCTAGCATATGTCATCATCAACATTCATGCGATGGATTGTCCAGTCATCCAGAAACGCATCGAAAACTCATCATTGCATGCTCAATGTTATCCACAATAAATTCTTCTCTGCTCGTGAGAAGAGATGTAATGTTATCATCACCCACATTCATGCGATGAATTGTGCCTTGAACTGATGCAACTGTTCGGCCATGCAATCTGAAACTCTTCGTTGTTGACTCAATTTCTTCTAAGCAAATTCTTCTTCTCTGTGCAAAGAATTATGATATTCTGTCATGCGGTGAACTGAACCTTGAGTCGACTGGCTTCAAAGCAAATTACTCCTCAGTCAATCTTGGTGGCTTGCATACTCTTCGATATTTATCAAAATGCACCCATGCGATATCATCTTTTGGAGACAACCAAATCTGCGGGTAAGCCAATATTCCAAAAATTTGAAGCTGCCCTTCAAATACAATGCTATTCTCAACTGTTGTTGGAGCTTGTTATACCATCATTCTCTACTAAGCAATTCTGCCTTGAGTTGACCTGTAGGTGCTCATTGATGAATTTCACTAAATCATTATTTGTCTGTGCTTCTTTGCCCCCAAGCTGATGTGAAATTATTTGGATTCCTATCAAGATCCACATTCTGGTCTCTGACTGCTGAGCTTTCCAATCAAAAACTGCCATTATCAAGGATTCTGCAAAATCCAGTCACTGTCTTCTTTGTTTGTAAATCTTTTTGTTCTGAAATTAAATCACCAATTCAAAAGATCATGTGCATTCAAAGTCTAATCCTTGAAATAAAATCAAAGAGATGTCATTATTTGAAAATCAAATTCATTTGGTCAAATATCCAATACATGATATTCAATGCATGCAAACCTGTAATTATCTTGTATTTTTTTTTTTGCAAACAGTAATTGACCCATTATGAGATTGAAATCGTCTTTTTATGGGTTTTTTGTGTTTCAATTCTAATCTCAGATTTTGGGGTATGTCCTTTGATGGTACATGATGAAGTGATAATTTGTGGTTTTCAAAACAATTTAGAGCTGAGTAAAAACTTGAGGTTTCAGTTGAAAAATCTGTCTCATTTTTCAGTACTTACTTTATCAATATGCATAACAACTTGCAACTTTTTCATGAAATTATAACCCTTATGGAAAAACTCTAGCAAATTTGGAGAGCGCCACTTATCAGTTAAGATTGCTTGCTTGATCAAGAAGGACTTTTACAAGCATGTAATGAGGCTATGGTTCATGGCTATAAAAGAAAAGGATATTCATAGGCTCAAAAGGTGTTTAAGGGTTTCAAAGACCTAGGATCACCATCATCTAGTCGATTATTTTTCTCTTGTTGTCCTTGTAGAAGAGATGACAATAAAAATACGTTAATTATCTTAACGTGATTTTTTATCAACCAACCGATGCTCTAAGAATCTCTACCACCATGTCATTCCTTTCATTGACAATCTCAAACTTAAAAGGGGAATACTAAAACTCGAATCATCATTTGTCATAAAATGTTATTTCATCTCTTGTTGCAATTAATATAGTCTAACAAAACAATTCTGCAAGATTTCATTTGATGGATAAATTATCTTGGAGACTCGATAATCTTAATCACATTTCTTCCCATGTGAGGTTTGACCACAAATACCAACGGACATGGTATAGTTCAATATTCTCTTTTTTTCTTTTTCTTTTTCTTTTTTCTTTTTTTTTTCTTCTTCTTCTTTTTTTTTTTTTTTTTTTTTTTGAACTTGTCCTCAGCATTGACTCTTGGTTTTTGTCATGTCCTATCTCCATTTGATTGTTCCCAATGTTGGGTTTTCATTCTTGAGCATCCCCCCTTCTGTTGATTCTAATGTTGCCACTGTATCCTCAAACTACAAATCTCTTATTTGCCCCTACTGTATTTGCCCCCAGTGTGAGGGTGTGATCCATGTCGGGTATTTTCA
Source organism: Salix udensis (assembly GCA_029204005.1). Taxonomy (NCBI): domain Eukaryota; kingdom Viridiplantae; phylum Streptophyta; class Magnoliopsida; order Malpighiales; family Salicaceae; genus Salix; species Salix udensis. The sequence goes on from CM055037.1 coordinate 11,748,549, forward strand.
AAGAAATATAATATCAAGCTCAAATTGGGATTAACAAGGGATAAATATTTCAAGAATAGTGATGGAAATAAACAAAGATGGCCTTTTATCATTTCAAGCAAAATTGGTTTTAATTGATAAATTTTGACCTCGTCCAATGTAATGATTTGGACATGCAAGAGTCATGATTCGCGGGTCCATAACTACCGAATCCATTACATGTCAATATGCATACTAATAAAGCTTAGTTCTATGATGTGGTTCAAAAACTCAGTGTATGGGCTCAAAAAATTGTTCGGTCATCTGGTATTGGTCATCATGTCTTTTAACAAAAGTTGGGTCAATTTTGCAATCAAAATACTTTTAATTTTCAAAAATGAAAAACTTTGAATTTTGCATGTTGGAGTTTGATCAAAATATTTTGTCAAAAATAAGAATGCAAACATCTCTTGATTTCAAAACAACAAAAAGATAAGGAAAACACATGATTCAATGAACTGATGATTTAACCCCAAAACAAAGTGGTGCCGATGAGATTCCATAAGACAATTACTGACAGTGCGACATTTTTCCTCAGACGTTTCAAAAAATCATTTCTGTGTTGTCGCTGCTCATTGTTCTCGCTTATGCTTGCGATGATTTATTGCTGACACTGCCGACGATAACATCCTCCATAAAAGTTGACTTGCCTTTTGCTGATTAACTTCCACACTTGATTACTGAAATTCTTGCAACTATTCATCTCTCTCATCTGGATTATGTCTCAAAAAAGAAGGCATTTCTTTTTTTTTCGCTCCACCGCACTCCTTATTGGACATAAAAAATAGATCGAGCTAGGAAGCACTCTTGTCAGAACACCAAAGTGCGCAAATCATTAAAAATTCATCATACACTGAAAAGACTCTTTTGGCAGAAATTTCGCTTCTTCGAGCAATGTAATCTGGCAGTGCACATACTTTGACTTCTCAGACACCGGATCAAATTCAACAATATCATGTTATATCTTCTCTCTCAAGATATTCATCTTCGCTTTAACAAACCAAATTGTGCTCAAAATAACATGGTCTTCTGTGCATGGCGGCATCAAACTTTCTGATTTGACAGTGCCGCAATAACTCCATCTGATCCGGAGAGAAATCAATTTGATACTTTAAACAGGCAGACAACTTCTTTCACTGATGCTTGCTTTCTGAAAATGGACTACTCGCACTCCTTCAAAAGAAAACATGAATTTCCACAATCCCCATTGATTATTGCATTAACGCTCTCCAAATAATATCTGGGCATATGTCCCACCTGATTTCACTAGAGAGCAGAGAACTTTGTTGTTGGCTTGCAGAAGAAATATGAATGATGTCTCTGTATCGGAACCGGTTCTTCTCAGCAATATCAAATGTCCAATGACTCTTCGGAGGATGACAAATTGAGGGACTAAACAAAAACTGTGAGAATACATGTTGAAATGTACACGCAAATTTTTTTTTTTTTTGACCAACTTGCCCTTTAAAGAGCGACACGTGGTTGTAATGACTGCATGCTAAACAAAAATATGAGAATGCATGTTGAGATGTATATGCATGTTTTTTTTTTATGGGCTCGACCTTCGAGGAAGGACGCGCGATCGTAATAATTGCATGATAAACAAAAACAATGGGAATACGTGCAGAAATGTACATGCCTGCTGACTTTTTTTTTACTCCTTCGAGGAATGACACGTGATCATAACAATTACATGTTAAACAAAAACAATGGGAAGGCGTGCAGAAATGTATATGCATGCTGACTTTTTTTTTTTTTTACTCCTTCGAGGAATGACATGTGATCATAAAAATTACATGATAAACAAAAACTTGTGAGAATGCATCTTGAAAAGCATATGAATTTTTTTTTTTTTGTTTAGGAGTGAAACTTGATTGTAACAATTACATGATATACAAAAACTATGTGAATGCATGTTAAAATGCATATGCAACATTTTTTTTTTTTTTTTTTTTTGACGAACTCGCCCTTCGGGGAGTGACACATGCTTGTGACAACTGTACGATACACAAAAACCTTAGGAATGCATGTAAAAATGCATATGCAATTTTTTTTTTTTTTTTTTGACGAACTCGTCCTTTGAGAAGTGACACATGCTTTTAACAATTGTATGATACACAAAAACTGTATTTCTGCTTAAACCCAACAATGCAAATTTCCTAAGCGATGATTACTGTGTCACTTATTGAATTTAAATTGCCTCGAGAAGAGTTTGCGTTAATGCAAAACAGAATGAAGGTAGCACACACCCTAATGATTGGTTCTAATCTTTACACAACAAAGGGTGAGTTTGCTACATTGGACTCTAAACAAGGTCTCTTGTTGTCCAGTGATCACCTTCGTAAAGGCAATATAGGGTCTTAGCAGATAATGAGATGGTACGTATACCAATCACAACCATCTAAGCTCTCAGCGTGAGTTTGCTACTTTTGGCTCTAAACAAGGTCTCTTGCTGTCCCAGTGATCACCTTCGTAAAGGCAATATGGGGTCTTAGCAGATAATGAGATGGTACGTATACCAATCACTACCATCTAAGCTCTCAGCGAAGAGTTGGGGTTTACACGACATATGATGAGTTTGCTACTTTTAGCTCTAAACAGGGTCTCTTGCTGTCCCAGTGATCACCTTCGTAAAGGCAATATGGGGTCTTAGCAGATAATGGGATGGTACGTATACCAACCACTACCATCTAAGCTCTCAGCGAAGAGTTGGGGTTTACACAAACTTCAACCTTGACTCAAGTCATAGGTAAGCTGCTAGTCCCCCACTTAACTTAAAGTTGCAAACCACAATAATATAACAGAAATAAATTCACAATGTATGAACATATATACATATGCACGAATTAAAAATAAACACAAAAAATTCAAACAAATTGAAACAAATAAATCACATCGAAAATATTCAAAGCTTAGTCCAATATTTTTTCGGAAAAAATACCTTCCCGGCTGGAGTCGCCATTCATGCCGCACGTCCCGCGCGGCGTCCCGGGAGGGATCCTGGCTCTCGCAATGGAGTTGAGAAGGAGTCGCCACCTGGCTGTTGAGGGTCGCTAGGAACACCCGATTTGTACTGGTCTGCTCAGAGATTCAAGGGTAAAGAACTGGTTGCGTAAAGGGAAGGTATTAGCACCCCTAGTACGCCTTACCTGAGGTAAGCTGCATTGTCTATTTCGATGTGATTTTGAATGCTCAATAAGTCCTATTTATTCACACAAAAGATGTTTTGATTGAAAAAGAAATTGATCAACGCTTAGAATAATCATGTGAATTTCATTGATTATTATCATTCCCGCCGAATATTTGGATATTAACCTCTTAGAATTTATTTATCCAAACATCGAAAGTGAATAATAACATACTATTCCCGCCGAATATTTTGGATAAAATTTATTTATCCAAACACCGAACAGTGAATAATAGCATACTATTCCCCCGAATATTTTGGATTTTAACCCCTTAAGATTTAATTATCTGAATACCGCAGTGAATAATAAATTCTCAAAAAATAATATTTTTGTATTTTTGAAATATTGATCAATACCCTTTTGATTTTTACAAAGAAAACACATTTTTTATTTCATTTTATATTTCTTTTTTTCCTTAACAAAACAACATAACATTGAATAAATAAAACACAACACACACACCCACACAATCTCTTTTTCATTCCTTTTTCATCACATTTTAAAAATAAAATACAACTCACACACACATTGTCTTTTTCATTTCCTTTTCATTACATTTCACAAATAACAAATAAAATACAATAAATTCAAATAAAAACACATAAACATAAAGAAAAACACAAAAGAAGCTCTCGGAACAGTGCCATATGCCCGGAACAGTGGGGGGCAGCAGTGGAACACCGGCTGGTGGCGCGTCTGTCCACGCGCCACCGTCACTGGCGGCGCCGCTGCCGGTGAACAGTAAAATAGGGGGTGGGGGCTGGATCTGCTTCTTCTCTTCAATCTCTCGCCGGAGGTGGTCTTCCGGTGACCTGCAAAAACAACAACGAACAAACAAACAAACACAAACGGGGCAGCTGGTCCGTTTTTCTCCTCTCGGTCCCTTCTTCTTCTTCTTCTTCTTCTTCTTCTTCTTCTTCTTCTTCTTCTCCATCTCCATGTCCATCTCACCGGCGGGGTGCTCCAAGATGACCTGCAAACAAACGAACAAAGCACAAACACACAAATACATCAAAGCAACAGTTCGATCTGTCCTTTTCCTTTTCAGATCTAAACTTCTTGGTGGCCCTCTGCTCATCTTGTGTTCTTCTTTAGGTGGCAGCTGGGCTGCCGTGGAGGCTGGGGTGATGACCAATCTATTGGCCGGTGATGGGTTCGTCGTGCGCAGTGGCTGCTGGAGAAAGGAACTGACAGGAAGGGAGGCTGGAAGCGAAAGCTGCTGTGGTGGCTGGCAAGGGAGAGGCTGGTCGGATTTGCAGGAGAAAAGAGAGTGGACGGGAAAGGGAAATGGAAAAACAAACCGGGAAGATGAAAAAAAAGAGGGGCTGCAGCTGCTGCCCAGGTGGGGGCGGCGGCTGCAGCCCTTTGGAAAAGAAAGAGATGGTTTAGGGTTTTTTAGGGTTTTTGAATGGGATGTCAAATTTTTTGGTCCTTTTTTTTTTTCTCTATTCTTGTGGCCATGCACTCTATTTATAGAGGTTTCCATTGACAAAATTCAAAATCAGCCTTTAGCTTCCATGCTTGTTTCAATTCGGTCCTTCATTTCCAATTTATGCGAATTTCACCCCCGCATTGATCTGTTAGATTCTCACTTTGTTCAATTTTGCCCCTGTAACAAAATATTTTTTGGAATTTTGTCTTTTTTCTATTTTTTCTATTTTTTCTTTTTTTTTCCAAAACATAAAAAATAAGTTGGTCAAAATTTGGGTAGCAACAGGACTGCCCTTCAGGCACGTACCGTCGACAGGGTCCTCCACCACCACTCGGCCATGGCTCAACTCAGGGTCCACATCTTCCTCAGTGGACTCGACCCTGGGTTCGAGCACATCCGTGGCGAGATTCTCCGAAAAGATCCACAACTCGACCTTGAGGGAGCATATGCATGTGTTCGGAGAGAACACTCCCAAAAATCGATTATGGACAGAAATGGCAGCCCCCCAGGGTTTCACGAGCGGTCGGCGATGGTGACAAGACACCATCGGCCGGAGCTCGGGAAGACGAAGGGGGCGGCGCGGGTGGAAGGGAGAGAAGGAAATGAAAAATTAGGGCAACCTAATTTTTCTTTTATACCTGACCGGATGGGGGCTGACCGGGCTGACCGGTTTGACCGGGTTGACCGGGTTGACCAAAAATACAAAAATACTGGTGGACTGATATGTTCTCATTGCGGCGAAAAGGGACATACAAAACAAAGGTGTTATGAAATTATTGGCTACCCGGACTGGTGGGACTTTACGAAAAAACCTCGAAAAAATATTCGAAAAACTGTGGTCCATCTGACGGAAGCTGATCCGGCACAGCCTACAGCGACTGTGGCTCATCCAGGTATTATTGGTAAAACTTTTGCACTCCCTGTTATTACTAAGGATAGTTCTTGGATTATTGATACAGGTGCATCCAAACATATGACTAAAGACCCTGGTAACTTAAATTCCTCAAAACCTTCCTCTTAGTCAATTATTTGTACCGCTAATGGTAGTACTTCTCCGATTACCGGAGCAGGATCTGTAATCTTGAATGATTCCCTCACCCTGGATACCGTTCTTGTTGTTCCGTCACTCGAATACAACCTCCTGTCGGTCAGCCAAATTACTTCTACCCTTTCATGCACTGTAACTTTTTGGCCTTTCTTTTGTGTGTTTCAGGACATTCTGACCCGGAAGATTCTTGGTTATGGTGTTAGACGGAATAACCTCTATTATCTGGAGTTAACCGAAAAAGGGGGGGAAAAACTCAGTCAGACACATCAGGCAATCAGTAAGGACAAAGCTAAAGCACTCGTATGGTTATGGCATCGAAGGCTCGGACATCTATCTTTTGGGTATCTTAAGAAATTACAACCACTCTTGTTCTCAAATATCAGTAATTTAGAGTTTAAATGTGAAATTTGTGAACTGGCCAAAAGCCACCGTATCCCTTATTTACCAAGTTTGAATAAAAGTTCAGAACCGTTTGCAGTTATTCATTCTGATGTTTGGGGTCCTGCAAAGGTCCCGTCATTTTCACATGCTCGTTATTTTGTTACATTTATTGATGAGTGTACTCGGATGACTTGGATTTCTCTCCTCCAGAATAAGAGCGATGTAAGTACAGCTTTTCAGGAATTTCATAAAATGGTAATAAACCAATACCAGAGGCCGATTCATACACTGCAATCAGATAATGGTACGGAGTTTATGGATAAAGTTTTAGGTACATTCTTGGGCAGCCATGGAATTCGACACCAAACTTCATGCACCTACACTCCACAGCAAAATGGGCTAGCCGAGCGGAAAAATAGACAGATTATGGAAGTCGTCCGCGCCTCACTATTCGGCATGAATATGCCCAAGTTTTATTGGGGTGAAGCGGTAAAATCAGCTGCCTACTTGATCAACCGCACACCATCCAGTGTTATCAATTTCCAAACTCCTCAACAAAAGATGGAATCCTTGCTATCCGTCCCTCATTTACCAAACCTGGAACCAAGAATATTTGGATGTACAGTCTATGTCTACATACCTAAAGTTCTGCGGAATAAACTGGACCCGTGTGCAAAGAAGTGTGTTTTTGTTGGATACTCAGAATTTCAGAAAGGGTACCGATGTTATGATCCTCTACACCCAAAGTTACATGTGACCTTGGATACCTCCTTTCATGAAATGGAACCCTATTACTCAGGGGGAGCTTCTGGGTCATCTCTTCAGGGGGAGAAAAACAATGAAGAGAATGACGATCTATTTGAATTAGAGGAAAATGGAAGAATGGTTGAGAATTGTTTTGATGAAACAAGGGAAAATAATGTAGCTCCTTTCGACAGTGAGGATTTGGAACATTGCATTGATCAGAATCTCCCAAGCAGCCCCCCTTCGTCATCAGAGTTGCCAATGTCTACACCATTAACCGAAGAATCATCCCAGAATGTCCTTCCTCAGGTAAATCAAAATCCTATCCTTCCTATTTTTGATAATGAAATTCCTGTTATTGTTGAAAATAGAGCAAATAAATACCCGCAGAGGTCAAATAGAGGAGTCCCGAAGAAACAATATGAACCTGATCCGAAAAACAAGACTAAATACCCAATCGGTGATTATGTCTCTTCCCATAGGTTGTCAAGTTCGTATGCATTAACTGTTAATCAATTATCTACTGTATCTATTCCTAGTAATATACAGGATGCATTAGCAGATCAAAAGTGGACGGTGGCAATAAACGAAGAACTGGAAGCACTCCAAAAGAATAACACTTGGGAGTTATGTCCACTACCCGAGGGGAAGAAGACCGTTGGATGCAAATGGGTCTTCACAGTTAAACTAAAGGCGGATGGCAGTATAGACAGGTACAAAGCAAGATTAGTGGCAAAGGGATATACACAGAGATATGGAATAGACTATCAGGAGACCTTCGCCCCGGTTGCAAAAATCAACACCATCCGCATCCTCATAGCTCTAGCGGTAAACCGAGATTGGGTATTGCAACAATTTGATGTCAAGAACGCCTTTCTCAATGGAGACCTTGAAGAAGAAGTCTACATGGATTTACCACCCGGAGCTAAAGGTAAATCCCCAAGTATAAACAAAGTATGCAAATTGAAGAAGGCGTTATATGGTCTAAAGCAGTCACCCCGTGCTTGGTTTGGAAGATTCACCTCCACAATGAAGGAATTTGGCTATAAACAAAGTAACTCCGATCATACTTTGTTTATAAAACACAGGGAAGGGAAGACTACAGCATTGATAGTGTATGTGGATGACATGGTCCTAACCGGAGATGATATAGAAGAAAAAGAAGCGCTACAACGATTTCTAGCTTCGAAATTTGAAATGAAAGATCTGGGACAGTTGAAGTATTTCTTGGGGATAGAAGTTTCAAGGTCAAAAACCGGGATATGTCTATCACAACGGAAATATGTGTTAGACTTATTAACAGAAACTGGAATGCTGGCATGTAAACCGGTTGATACCCCCATGGAGATGAACCATAAGTTGGGAGAATCAGAGAATCAAACGTCAGCTGACAAAGGACGTTACCAACGACTTGTCGGGAAACTGATATATTTATCACATACACGGCCAGACATAGCCTATGCAATCAGTGTGGTAAGTCAGTTCATGCATTCACCAGGAGAGGAGCATATGGAAGCAGTATATCGGATCCTAAGGTATTTGAAAAGCTCACCAGGAAGAGGACTGCTATTTTCAAAGAATGAAGTTCGTGAAATCACAGGGTAGACAGACTCAGACTGGGCAGGAGACCAGATAGATAGAAGATCGACATCAGGCTACTTTACGTTTGTAGAAGGTAACCTAGTAACCTGGAGAAGCAAGAAACAGAAAGTGGTCGCTAGATCGAGTGCGGAGGCAGAATACCGAGGTATGGCTCACAGGTATGCGAATTATTATGGATAAAACATGTATTACAGGAATTGGGGGTTGATTATGGGTCACCCATGAGTTTACAATGTGATAATAAGGCAGCTATTGAGATTGCACACAATCCTGTTCAACATGATCGCACCAAGCACGTCGAAGTCGACCGACACTTTATTAAAGAAAACCTTGATCGGAAGATTATACAATTTCCGTTTGTAAGGTCAGAAGATCAATTGGCGGACATACTCACAAAGGCGGTTTCAGGAAGGACATTTCATGGTGCAATTAACAAGTTGGGCATGATAAATATCTACGCTCCAACTTGAGGGGGAGTGTTAAATAGTACAATAGTTGTTATTATTGTTTTTGTATTCTGGTATAACAATAGTTTTTGTATTATAGTATTAGGTTAAGATTGTGTGTGTATTGTTTGTTAGTGTAACAAACAATACACACTACTATTAATACCTGCACTCTGTAAAGCTTTAGAGATAATTGAAATCGAAAGGAATACTGAATTGTTACATATCCTAATCTTGAATAGCAATCCTTAGTTCTTGCAATTGATTTTTTTTCCAGGTAATATGTGAATAAGTTATTTTGTCGGTAATTGACCACAAGTTATATGTTGATCTTGCTAGGACTCTTTTTTGAGTTATTGTAAATATCGAGAACTTGTTTCTTTGGAGTTTGGTGTTGTTTGCCTGATGAGAGAAGTAGGGAAGAAACAAGAAATGTTTTTTTTGTTTTGGTTTAAATTAAATTTTTTAGTGTTTTTTAAGAAATTTAACGACGCATGTTTTGGTAGGAAGTCCAGGGGATGCTCCATTTATTTCATAAATATGAAAAATTTTACATTCAGCATTACTATTTCTTTCCCCTCTTGTAATCAAGCGTAAAGAATCTTGTATTTTGAAGGCCGCCTTTGGATTCATGATGCAAGTAAGGTTCCGGACGAAGATACAATCAAAGCGATGGAAGACTTCTACACAGAAATTTATGCAGTGAATGGCATTTATCACTGGCTTAAAGTTTCCAGAACATCACACTGTTTCAAGGCTCTAAACTTTTTGATATCATGCGTTTCTATGTTCTTCTCAGGTCTTAACAACAAATTCAACACTTTCTTTTCCTCTCAACCAATTCTGTAGGTTCATGAAATGATTTGTTTTAGATTTTGCGTTGTGAAAACCAGTGAGCACTGTTAGAATACTGCTTCCTGTTTTGTCTTGTGAATACAAAATTCTAACAAAAAATACGATACCTTTATATATTGTACAGGTGTGTTGAAGTGGTTGGCTGTGTGAAATGTGAAGAGCTAGCAATCTGGGACTGAAGGGGTAGGGCAACTGCTTCTTACCTTTTGTCCATTAACATATGTCATCTGATACTGACAGGTGAGGCTAGAAGGATAAACATATTTTTGCAATCTGTGAATATTTATTATTTGAAATTGCTGATCATTTTAGCTCAACGGATGCAGAAATTCCCAGTTCCTTTTGATATGAAGATGATTATAACCCATTTCTAGGTTATTCCCTATAAATAAAACATAATAACAAAAATAAAATAAAAAAGGCTCACATTGTGGAAAAATCAAGTTGGAAATTTTGGTAGGATTCGAGAGCCTAATCGTACATCTATTGTGTCCAAAAATAAAAGAAAATGAAGATTCAAGGATAAAATAAATGATTATCAGATAAATTTGCGTAAAATTTAAGTGCAAAGGCATAATTATATTTTTTAAATGTCGATTCGATTTGATCGTCAAACAATTTAAAGTATAATTATGTTTAAAAATTAGTTTAGGTCCAATTGAAGAATTTAATTAAATGCAAGGACTTAATTATACTTTAAATTAGTCAAATTAATTTTACTAAGAGCTTAAATACCTGAGGGGTCGTCATCGTTCTATAAATAACTGCCGTCAAGAACGAAGAAGAGAAGGCGAAGAGAAAAACAGAGTAACAAACGAGACAAAAAAATAGAGACAAAGAAGCCGAGAAACTGTGAGCAACCCCTCGACACCACAAGCCCTTTCCTCTCTTAATCGTCGGTAGCAGCCCCTTCGTTTTCTGCTCTGGCGACAGAGGCAACAACGACATTGCCTCTTTTCTCCATTGCAGCAGCCTTCCTACTCTTTCTGCCACCACAAACGACCATCATTCTGGGCCCATCACCACCTCCGGCCACCATTCTTGACGCCACCACCACCTCCGACACCGACTTGATCTCCTATACACAGTTACAAGTCAACCATTCCCACCATCCTCTCTGCCCGTTGCTGTTCACTTGCAGTGAACAGTAAACACATGAATTAATTGACTCCCCACCGTTCACATGCATGTGAACAGTAGGCAGTGGTTGAGTTGGACGCAACGTGTGACAATGATATCAAAAATATTTTTTAAAAATAAAAATATATTATAAAATAAAAAACACTTAAAAAAGCAAAAACAACCTCAGTCACCCATTAAATCATCTGTTGCTACTATAATCATCAAAACTTCGAAAGCAAATGTCAAGAAAGGCTATTTTATGCATATTTTAATGGTTTTTTATATACTCCGTACACATTGTCCGCACGTTTAATCCGCAAGAGGGAAATAATAATAATTAATTTCAATATAATCTTTTTTTCAAGTTTGTCGTAACCCGCCGGAAAGGATAGGTGATCTGACAAATTTGGTTTAGAAATGAAAATTTGTAAGGTATGATTGGTCTATTAATAAATTGCTAATTAAATAAGAATTTTCAAGTTTGTCGTAACCTACTCGCATTTTGTCATTAACACAATTTGATAAGATATTAAAACCACATTTCATCTTATGAATTTTCGAAAGATCATCTACAAGGTCCTTGGGATTCCACCATTCGATTGGTTTTAGATTAACAACGATTTTCTATTACCAAAAATAAATAAATAATGTTTTTCTTAAATGTTCTCCTGCACGCTCGGGAGTATTCACAAACATCTCTTACCTCAAGAATCCTTGCCTACTAATAATTATCATGTGATGGGCATAAATAAATTATCCTAAATAAATATAGAAGCTTCATCACTAATAAAATAAATCAGCCTAGCGAAAAGATCATGAGCAGACGATTACAGAGACAGAACATGAAGATCATGAGCAGACGAGTAGAAGAACAAAAACGAAAATCTTATTAAAAATAATAGAATTTTTTAAAACATTACTTTTGAGAATTGAAAAAGACTGTCAATCCTTGACATGTGAAAAATGAATGTGTTAAGGTTTGGTCTCTTGTGTGTGATGATGAATATTTTAAATTTATACAAGGAGTGGATAGAAGATTATGTGAGCTATTATAAATATTGGTGTCTTTGTTTCTATTCTTATCTCTTTAAATTTGCTCTTATTGATTTTGCTAGGGTGTTTAACTATCTTGGCTTATTAAAAGATGATCTGAATATCATGGTATTAATTATTGATTTTGACATTGTTCCAAAAATAGAGATTAATTTCGGATGTTTTGGTTTTATTTAATTGCAAATTAATTTTTTAAAGTATTGTAAAATTAGATAAAACACTAATTCACCTCTTTTTAAGTTTTCTTTCAATATCTATATATCTGTATATATGCATAAGCATAGGAAGCACCGTATTGTCAAGCTTTTACCATTATAATTTAGTTTGTAGAATTTGTAGCTAGGGCACCTTTTTCCTGTAGTCCTAATTAAATATTAAATTAAAAAGAGTGAAGCAAATGGTTAAAAGTTATCCTAATCTTGAATAGCAATCCTTAGTTCTTGCAATTGATTTTTTTTCCAGGTAATATGTGAATAAGTTATTTTGTCGGTAATTGACCACAAGTTATATGTTGATCTTGCTAGGACTCTTTTTTGAGGTATTTTAAATATCGAGAACTTGTTTCTTTGGAGTTTGGTGTTGGTGATGAGAGAAGTAGGGAAGAAACAAGAAATGTTTTTTTTTTTTTTTTTGGTTTAAATTAAATTTTTTAGTGTTTTTTAAGAAATTATACGACGCATGTTTTGGTAGGAAGTCCAGGGGATGCTCCATTTATTTCATAAATATGAAAAATTTTACATTCAGCATTACTATTTCTTTCCCCTCTTGTAATCAAGCGTAAAGAATCTTGTATTTTGAAGGCCGCCTTTGGATTCATGATGCAAGTAAGGTTCCGGACGAAGATACAATCAAAGCGATGGAAGACTTCTACACAGAAATTTATGCAGTGAATGGCATTTATCACTGGCTTAAAGTTTCCAGAACATCACACTGTTTCAAGGCTCTAAACTTTTGATATCATGCGTTTCTATGTTCTTCTCAGGTCTTAACAACAAATTCAACACTTTCTTTTCCTCTCAACCAATTCTGTAGGTTCATGAAATGATTTGTTTTAGATTTTGCGTTGTGAAAACCAGTGAGCACTGTTAGAATACTGCTTCCTGTTTTGTCTTGTGAATACAAAATTCTAACAAAAATACGATACCTTTATATATTGTACAGGTGTGTTGAAGTGGTTGGCTGTGTGAAATGTGAAGAGCTAGCAATCTGGGACTGAAGGGGTAGGCAACTGCTTCTTACCTTTTGTCCATTAACATATGTCATCTGATACTGACAGTTGAGGCTAGAAGGATAAACATATTTTTGCAATCTGTGAATATTTATTATTTGAAATTGCTGATCATTTTACCTCAACGGATGCAGAAATTCCCAGTTCCTTTTGAGATGCGATGCTATCAAGGTGTTTATATACGTATATCCGTATGACATGATGATGAAGATGATGCAGAAATTCCAAGTTCCTTTTGATATGAAGATGATTATAACCCTTTTCTAGGTTATTCCCTATAAATAAAACATACAAACAAAAATAAAATAAAAAAGGCTCACATTGTGGAAAAATCAAGTTGGAAATTTTGGTAGGATTCGAGAGCCTAATCGCCTAATCGTACATCTATTGTGTCCAAAAATAAATGAAAATGAAGATTCAAGGATAAAATAAATGATTATCAGATAAATTTGCGTAAAATTTAAAAAATTATCAGATAAATTTAAAAATGATTATCAGGCCTTGTGCCCGGCCTGGCCCTGGAGAAGATTTCCAGCGTCTGGGCTGGAAGCCCAGCCCAGATGGGTCTGGGCTGCTAGCCATCTGGGCTAGCATCCCAGCCTAGAGACAAGGTGGGCTGGGCTGTCAGCCCAGGCCGAATTTAGGTGGGCTGACAGCCAGCCCACCGAAAGAGAAAATATAAAGAAAAATATAAAAATACAAATTTTCCAAAAAATATTTTTATTAAAGAAAAAATGTGTTGTTTTCTTGCATACGGCCAATACACTAGCATATTTTAAAAACTGTTTTTCTTTTGAAAAAATATATATTATCTTGGGTTTTGAAGAAAAAATGAGTTTTAACATGGATTTCGTAAAGAAAAAAAATCATTTCTTGCATTTTGAGATTTTACAACATGTTTGTAAAATCCAAAGGGTATTGGCCAATATTTCAAAAAAATATAAAAATCTTATTTTTGGAATTTATTATTCACTGTCGGTATTTGGATAAATAAATTCTAAGGGGTTAATATCCAAAATATTCGGTGGGAATGATATACTATTATTCACTGTCGGTATTTGGATAAATAAATCCTAAGGGGTTAATATCCAACATATTCGGCGGGAATGATAATTTATTGTTCACTATCGGTATTTGGATAAATAAATCCTAAGGGGTTAATATCCAAAATATGCGGCGGGAATGATATGCTATTATTCGCCATTGGTATTTGGATAAATAAATCCTAAGGGGTTAATATCCAAAATATTCGGCGGGAATGATATGTTATTATTCACTGTTGGTATTTGGATAAATAAATCATAAGGGGTTGATATCCAAAATATTCGGTGGGAATGATATCCCATTCGCCATTTAACCAACATATGTTTTGAAAAATCAAAACCATAACAAATCATAAACAAACCAAAACGTCAAGCAGCTTACCTTAGGTAGGGCGTACTAGGGGTGCTAAAACCTTCCCTTTACGCAACCAGTCCCTTACCCTAGAATCTCTGAAAGACCAGTTTTAGGTTTCCTAGTAACCATAATACTAGGTTGCGACTCTCTTTTTTCACGAAAATAAAGAATCCCCCTGACATTTAATCCCCCGCTTACAGGGAGGGTGGTCACGACACCGCACTCATTTTTTTGGGGTGCGACAGGATGGCGACTCCACTGGGGACTTGGAGTAGGCTTGATAGTTTTGTTTGTTTATGATATGTTATTGTTTTTCATATTAATGGATGGTTTATATATTTTTTTAGAAGCTTTAACATGCATCTTTACATCATGTCATCATAATATGCCTTGTCATGCATCACTTTTATTATTTTGAGAGCACACACTAAACTTTAAGTTAAGAGGGGGACTACCAGCTTACCTATGACTTGAGTCAAGGTTGAAGTTTGTGTAAACCCCAACTCTTTGTTGAGTGTTTAGACTGGTAGTGATTGGTATACGTGCTATCCCGCTATCTGCTAAACCCCCATATCGCCTTTACGAGGGTGATCATTGGGACAGCAAGAGACCTTCTTTAGAGATCAAGTAGTAAACTTACCCTATGTCTCACATAGGAACTAGAACCTATCTTTAGGGTGTATGTTCCATAATATCTTCTGCATATAAAGAAAAAGGTCTAAATAGCATTTTGACTTATAGGTCTTGTGAATGAAATGGCCACCACTACTAAACTTTCCATCATGGAATATGGGAGAAGTTCTGAATTATCACAATTGACTGAAGAAGACTGCCTTAAAGGCGATGCTATGAGGCTATCACCAATCAAGAATCTGGATTGTATTATAAATGAGGTGAACAAGTTAACGACCCATTTTCAGTATGTGGATAAGGACATATTTTTTAGAAAATATGGATGCCTGATGGAGATCGCGAAGGTAGAAGTTTTAAGCCCAACGGTGCGAGCTTTAGTTCATTTTTGGGATCCTAAGCCCAGGTAGAAGTTCTTCTCAGGTCTTAACAACAAATTCAACACTTTCTTCCCTCTCAACCAATTCTGTAGATTCATGAAATGATTTGATGTGGATTTGCTGGTACTACTTTGTGTCATTTCTTCTTGTGAATGATCAACAGTAGCAAGCTCCTGAAGATAGGGTAGCTAACTGTCATATCTAACAAACAGAATATCTATACAAATTACCATCACCTAGGCCTGTTATTCCTGAAGTCATCAGCTGTTTTTCTTTGCTCTTCAATTATCTCTCTGCTCAAGATTGTGCTTAATGTCAAATTTGTTTTTCCAGTTCTAAAACCATTTCTCTGTAAAATATTAAAGAGAGCGTTTTCTAACTAATATTAGAAACTAAGGACTTTATTTGCGTTATTTTTGTCAATAAACCATCTCATCTAAGAACTTAAATTATTAGGTGAGGTCTTGAGAATATGATTTATATTATCCTCTAACATACTCGTTCAAGTAAAAACATTTTAGGGTTGAAACTTGTACACATGTTCACATTGTCTTGTGCTTGAATTTTATAAAATAAAATAAGGGTGGTGAGATTCGAACTCTTGATCGATAAGTCAACAAGGCTTTGATACCAAGTCAAAATACCATCTCATCTAAAAATTTATATTATTCTCTATCAATCCTGGAAGTAATCAATGACAGAGATAGAATCAGAGGGGAACAAGCAGTGCCCTAGTTTTCTAAAGTGGAGAATTTGGAAAACAATTTTTAGCTGTTTTCCGGTGCTCCGCTGAAATCTTTTTCCAAAGCTGTAAAATTATCCAGAAACAATCATGACCTTGATGTTTATCCTGAGCTGAAGTAGGAAGCCTCAACTTAATTTGCATTGTGAAAACCAGTGAGCATTGTTAGAATACTGCTTCCTGTTTTGTCTTGTGAATACAAAATTCTAACAAAAATACAATACCTTTATATATTGTATAGGTGTGTTGAAGTGGTTAGCTGTGTGAAATGCGAAGAGCTAGCAATCTGGGACTGAAGGGGTGGGCAACTGCGTCTTACTTTTTGTCCATTAACATATTTCATCTGATATTTTTGTTTATCTGTTGACTAATTTCAAATGTTTTGCTGACAGGTGAGGCTAGAAGGATAAATATATTTTTGCAATCTGTGAATATTTATTATTTGAAATTGCTGATCATTTTACCTCAACGGATGCAGAAATTCTCAGTTCCTTAGTTATTTAATTTTAATAATTATTTACATCCCCCCCCAATGCCCACCCCCCCCAAATGCATCTTATAGAAACCATTTATCTGCCATATTTCTTAGTTAATTTGATGAAACCTTTTCTTAATAGCCATCATTTTAAGAAATTTTAATGACACTTTCCCCCCCTTCTATTGTAATTATAACTTCAACAAATTAAATTATTTATATAGTTCCTACGCATTAACTATATAATATAGACTATAAACTCTGAATCCATTCCATGTAGTTCATGTATATAAAATAGTGGCCAAATATTTTTAGTAAATATATTTTTTGTACATTCCTTTAATGCATCTTATAAAAATTAGTTATCCATTATATTTCTTTGTTTCTTTAAGGAAACTATTTTTCAATATTCGATAAAAAAGTCTTCTTCTTGAAATTATGTAGTGAGATTTCAAAAAAGGCATTTTCTTGAAATTTCATACTTTCACTGTTACAGTAGGAGAGATTCAACAAGGCACTTCTTGTTAATGTTGCCTTTTGATTTCCTTTTAGCAGAAATGCCCATGGTGCTAGCTTTTATTTGGGCTCTAAAGTTTTGAACGATGACTACCAGCTAAGAGATGGAGGCTTCTCTATTCCTTGTTAATCCCTTGTTACCTACCAACCAGGTTCAGTGAATCTCCATTGAGAACATCAAGACTTGACTTGAGCTTGGTCCATATTAATCACTAACACCACATGCATGCTTTTTTTTTTTTTGGATTTGACGAAACTTTATTTTCTAGAAATTGTATTTTATAGGTCTGAGCGAGTAAAATGCGGTTATTACAAATTTTTATAAAGATACACGTCCTGATTCGAACTCGAGACTTACTGTGCAGATCGTAAATCCTCTGCCATCATGTCACGCCTACTGAGGACCAATTGCATGCTTGTTTAACGGGTTACAGCTAACTAATCAAAGATTATAAGTTCCCATTTGATTTGACAAATCATTCACACGATCTCTGATCATCTTCCTATAAAAAGCATAATCATCTTAAGTTTCGACATACGAAGGCAGCCGCACAATACAAATGGAAATCAATTCCTACTTGTTGGCGTGCATCCTTTTTCATCTGATGGTACTATCACAAACCAGTTGCACGGCTAATGTTGCATTACGTCTATCACCACCACCACCACCCAAAAACAATGTTCCTGTCCATCCATTACCAAAACCACCATATAAGCCTCCTGTTCCACAACCTCCTCCTCCTCCTCCTCCTCTATCAAACAGGGTGAATTAGAAAACTTAATTAGAACACTGTGACAAACAACTGGTAATGCTTTTAATCAATTAACCAGGATGTATTAACCTCGCAACATTTCTCCAAAGGCAACTGAAGCCCACAACAATCTGGAGAGTTGAGGCAACAATGAGGGCACCTTGAATTCCATGCATTGTCTTTTCAAATCTCTGCAACACAAAGGATCGTTGAACAGTTAAGGAACATACATCCACAAAGTTTAGTAAGGCTGTATCTGTTAGAAGAAGAATAGTCTAGAATAGTGTAATGTGTATAAATAGAGAAGTGCACACACAACAAAGGTATGCAAAACAGAATTCAATACAATGTAATTCTAAATTTCAGTTTCCCTCTCTTTCTCTCTTCTCCCTCTTCCCTTCTCTAAACTAATTCTTCTTTCAATTCTCAAACTCTCTCAATCCTAACATGGTATCAGAGCTTCTATGCTAGCGCATTGATCCAAGCTTCTGCAATCTGATCCTTCAATGGATCATTAAAAAAAAATCTGCAGCAGACGATGAAGATGATCATCCATGCTGCTGCTCCTCATGGTAATTCCATTCCTTTCAAACCTTCACTCAGTAATAATTTTCCTAGTTTCAATATAAAGCTGCTGCAAACCAGTAGAATGCAATTACCTTTCATTCATCATGCATCAGAAGTGTTGTTGCTCCTTTTCTTTTTGATCCGAGAGACTGGTCTGAGCTCTTCTCAGTTTTAGCAAACACGCTCCAATTGCAATATGCACGGCCAGGACTTCTGTTCTTCAACATCTGTTCCTCCTCCAACTTAAAAAAAAAAAAAAATAGCCAAACAACCATGGTGACGCCGAAAGAGTCTGTGCAGTGCTTCGGAAGGAAGAAAACAGCAGTCGCAGTCACCCACTGCAAGCGCGGTCGAGGTCTGATCAAGATCATCCGCTGCCCAGTCAAGTTAGTTGAGCCTGAAATCCTCCGATTCAAGGCCTACGAACCGATCCTTCTCCCGGAACGACAACGTTTTGCTTTGGGAGTGGACATGAGGATTCGTGTCAAGGGTGGAGGATACACGTCGCAGATCTATCCGATCAGGGCGGAGCATAGCGTAAGCACTTGTGGCGTTTTTACCCGAAGTATGTGAATGAGCGAGCAAGAAGGAGATAAAGGACATAATGGTGAGGCTACCGGGTGAGGATTACTCTGTCGAACCAGTCGACGGTAGGGAGGCCATTCCGTGCCTTACCCGATGTTGCTCCGGTCGAATCACTACCGTAAGCCGTGTGTTTTGATGAGAAATGGAACAGGTAGATGATCCGGGTGATGATTTGGGGTCTCCGACTTTGCTTGATGAAGAAGAAGAAAGGGAGCAGAGTAGAGGAAGAAGATGATGAGAGACGTGGCTACGAGAAGATTTGTTGAAAACCTAGATTTTATGTTTGGGTGTTGTGTGATGCTGTTTTGTGTGTGCTTTGTGTGCCGTTTTGTGTGTGCTGTGTCGTTTATGTTGTGGTGTGCCGTTTTATGCCTAACCTTCCACCGTTTTGCAAAAAGAGATTAAGAAAAAAAAAAACTTAATCCAATGAAGAAGAAGAAGAAGAAGAAGAACATGAATTCTTACTCAGATTAAGAAATTCATCGGCAAAAACGTCAGAAAAGCTGAAGAAGCCAAATGAAATCCTTCAGAAAAAAAAACTGAAGTAGATAAATGAAATTCAAACCCATTCTATCACCTCTCTTACCTCCCATTTCTTTTTTTTTCTCATCCCTCTCTTCTCAAAGTCTCACAGAGACAAATGAAATTCTGGTCAAGAAATAGGCCAATGAAATTCCTTCTCTTCTCTCGTTTATATACTGTTTGTCAAAAGAATTAATTACTCTTGTATTTCATTTTCATTGTTGCAATCTCATGCTTGGTTTGTCAAAGCATGAGATTGAGGGGGGATGTTAGAGTATAGAAGAAGAATAGTCTAGAATAGTGTAATGTGTATAAATAGAGAAGTGCACACACAACAAAGGTATGCAAAACAGAATTCAATACAATGTAATTCTAAATTTCAGTTTCCCTCTCTTTCTCTCTTCTCCCTCTTCCCTTCTCTAAACTGATTCTTCTTTCAATTCTCAAACTCTCTCAATCCTAACAGTATCTACGTAAGGGAGAGATCCAAAGGCAACCTCGACACGATCCAAAATTTCACTGTATCGACCAGCCAAAACGATTGAAATGGTAGCAGGTGTTGCTACCCAAATTTTGACCTACTTATTTTTTATGTTTCGGAAGAAAAAGAAAAAAATAGAAAAAAGACAAAAATCCAAAAATATCTT
This sequence comes from Salix udensis, assembly GCA_029204005.1. Taxonomy (NCBI): domain Eukaryota; kingdom Viridiplantae; phylum Streptophyta; class Magnoliopsida; order Malpighiales; family Salicaceae; genus Salix; species Salix udensis. The sequence goes on from CM055037.1 coordinate 11,768,880, forward strand.
GTTGCAGGGGCAAAATTGAATAAATGGAGAATTTAACAGTCAATGCAGGGTCAAATCGCACAAATTGGAAATCAAGGATTAAATTGGAAGAAGCGCGCAAGCTGAGGACTGATTTTGATTTTTGCCCATGGAAAACTCTATAAATAGAGTGCATGGCCACAAGAAGAAAGGATAAAAAAAAAAATATATTTACACACCCAAAAACCCTAAGCATAGAGAAAAAAACCCTAAAGTTTTGTGAAGGGCTGCAGCCGCCAGCCCTCTCCTTTGGCGCTGCAGCCCCTCCTCATTTCCTTTGGCCTCTTGCCCTCACTCCCTTTCCGCCAGCCCTCTCCACAGCAGACCACCATCCATCTCCACTGAACCCAGCCACCACAAGCCTGCCTCTCCTCTGCAACTCCGGTTAGCTACCAGCAGCACCCACGACCTCACTCCAGCCGAACCACAGCAGCCCCATCGGCCACACCTCCTCCGTTCCCATTTCCCCTGCTCCTCTCTTCCATTCGCTCAAGCCACCAGCCAGCCACCACAGCACCCAGCACAGCCTCACGATCTCCCTTCATCCTTTACTTCCCGTCAGCCCCTCACCACAGCAGCAGCTCCCTTCACAGACCAGCCCACTCTCTCTTCCTCCAGCCGAACAGAGCAGCCCCACTTTGGACAAATCGAAGACGAACAGACCCGAGAAGGATAGAACTGTCTGATTTTCATTGTGTTTGTGTGGCTTTTATTTTGTTTGCAGGTCATCGGGGAGTCCCTCGCCAGCGAGCAAAAGAAGAGGAAAACAGAAGGAGAAGAAGAAGATTGAGCCGAAAAGAATAGACCTCCGATCTGAAGGAAGAACGACCCAGCTGCCTTGTTTGTTGTTTTTTTGTGCGTTTTTCTGTGTTTGCAGGTCACCGGGAACGTCACCACCGGCGAGGGAGTGAAGAGAAGAGGCAGATCTGTCGGTTCCTCCCCCATTGTTACTCGCTCACCGGCGGTGGCGCGTGGGCGACGCGCCACCGATCCCCTCCATTGCTTTGCCACCACTATTCCGGCACTGTTCATCAGTTTACTTTTTGTATTTTTCTTTGTGTCTATGTGTTTATTTGAACTTTTATTGTATTTTTAATTATTGTTAAAAAGTGTAATGAAAAAATGAAAAAGACAATGTGTGGGTGAGTTGTATTTTATTTTTAAAATGTGATTGAAAAAGGAATGAAAAAGAGATTGTGTGGGTGTGTGTGTTGTGTTTTATTTATTCAATGTTATGTGGTTTTGTTAAGGAAAAAAATAAATAAAAAATGAAATAAAAAAATGTGTTTTCTTTGTTAAAATCAAAAGAGTATTGGCTAATGTTTCAAAAATATAAAATCTTACTTTTGGGGAATTTATTATTCACTGTCGGTATTCGGATAATTAAATCTTAAGGGGTTAGTATCCAAAACATTCGGGGGAATAGTATGCTATTATTCACTGTTCGGTGTTTGGATAAATAAATCTTATCCAAAATATTCGGCGGGAATAGTATGCTATTATTCACTTTTCGGTGTTTGGATAAATAAATTCTAAGAGGTTAATATCCAAAATATTCGGTAGGAATGATAATAATCAATAAAATTCACAGGATTAATCTAAGCGATGATCGATTTTTTTTAATTGAAACATTTTTTGTGTGAATAAATAGGACTTATTGAAGCATTAAAAATCACATCGAAATAGACAATGCAGCTTACCTCAGGTAAGGCGTATTAGGGGTGCTAATACCTTCCCTCTACGCAACCAGTCCCTTACCTTTCGAATCTCTGAACAGACCAGTACAAATCGGGTGTTCCTAGCGACCCTCAACAGCCAGGTGGCGACTCCTTCTCAACTCCATCGCGAGAGCCAGGATCCCTCCCGGGACGCCGCGCGGCGACGTGCGACAGCAGGCAAATAGCTAAAGGAACCTCCAATAACTGCAGGCAGGCGAGTACCAAAAAATGTTTGGAAAAATGTATTTAATGTCAAAATTGTATTGAATAGGAACTGAATGCCTTTCTTCTTGAGTGTCTTGTCTATTAAATAGACAATAAACCTAGCTACAAATTAGGGCTAAGTATGAAAGTATACCTAAAACACTACTACTCATAACTTATAATTACTTTCCTAATTAATACATAATTAATTCCCGTGACATCCCCCTCAAATTGATGTTGATTGATCAAGAAATATCAATTTGTCAACTAAAAAGTAATACCAATCCGGCTAAGAGAGCCCAAAGGAATCAAGCCCAAAAATCCATACTGGAGGCTTATATGATGGCCATCATCCTAGTCTTCCTCCACCACCAAAAACATTACCACCACCATATACCGATGGTAGCCCTCGTTACTCTCCACCACCACAACGTAATTACTAAAGTCAAAGTTGCCTCCACCTCCATCGCAGTATACTTGGCTCTCCTTCCTCAAAAAGAACTCTTCCATTGAACATGTTTTAATAAATATGTTATTGTATGAGATTTTATGATTCTAAGGAATAATTTCTGTGAGATTGTTAACGAGTATTCACTCGATCTCTCTCGCACTCTTCCGTCGTAATCTTCCTTTAGCACCATAAATAGCACTATAGCATTTCTTGATAGCCTAAAGTGTCCGGCTCAGTTTTTCTTATTAGATTTAAGCAGTTTTTATCAGAACAGTTTTGTTTTTTTGGTTGAATAAGTTTTACTAAATGGGTGGAGAAATATCATTGAATCACCATATGGAAGCATGGAGGTGGCTGTGCTAATTTTTCCATAGAAGAACTTTCTTTCATTGACTTGAAACCCTGTAAACAAAATGACACAAAAATGAAGTGGCTATAAAATGGATCCCTTTCATGTACGAAAGCTCACATGAATTGGATTGAGAGAAAAAATAGCTTTTATTTTGTATTAATGGCAATGGACGAAATTCCATACCTGTTCAGATTCATGGTCTGATTTTGTCACTCCTCACCAGCACTTACATGTTTCTGGGCTGGTGATTGATGCATCTCCATCTAATAACAATACAGATGAGCTGAACGTGCGACGATCGCTAGTGTGAGAATCTATATAGATCAGTAGATGAATGAAGAGATGAAGATCAAGAATCTGATGTTTAGGGATTTGAGAGAGAGAGAGTAAAGTGAAAAATATTGTACTGTTCTCAACTGATTTTATTTAATACCGTATGTTTTTAAATACCTACTATTTATACATACTCAAAAATGGATCCTTTGCTTGAACGAAAGCTTACATGAATTGGATTTAGAGAAAAAATAGCTAGCTTTTATTTGGGCTCTAAAGTTTTCAACGATGACTGCCTGCTAAAAGATAAAGGCTTCTCTATTCCTTGTCAATCCCTCTGTAATGACCAACAAGGTTCAGTGAATCTCCAATGCGTTTTGTCAAGTTTTTGTTGAAGTTTTTTGGGTTTAAGAGTGCTTTTAAATTTATTTTGGGTATTTTTTTTTTAAAGAAAAATGAGTTTTTGCCAAACAAAACAATAAAAAAAAATATTTTTTTTCTTGTATACTCCAAAATCATAAATTTATTTGAGCATATTTTTTAAAGCAAATTTAAAATATTTTGGCATATTTAAAAAAGACATTGCACGGATCTTATAACAGTAAAATTTCAAAAGACTTTGATCTATATTTAAAAATAATTTTTTAATAATTTTTTGTTGGGCTCTAAAGTTTTCAACGATGACTACCAGCTAAAAGATGGAGGCTTCTCTATTCCTTGTCAATCCCTTGTTAAAGACCATCCAGGTTCAGTGAATCTCCATTGGGTTCTGTCAAGTTTTTGTTTAAGTTTTTTCGGTTTAAGAGTGTGTTTAAATTTATTTAGGGTAATTTTATTTTAAAGAAAAATGAGTTTTTGCCAAATAAAACTTAAAAAATAATATTGTTTTTCTTGTATATGGTCAAAAATCATAAATTTATTTGAGCATATTTTTTAAAGCAAATTAAAAATATTTTGGCATATTTAAAAAATATATTGCATGGGTCTTATAACAAGTTTGTAAAATTTCAAGGACTTTGTTCTGTATTTAAAAAATATTTTTGACAAGAAAGTTTTATTTATTTTTAATATAAGAATAAAAATCCTAAAAGAGATTAATATCAAAATATTATTAGGAATAATAATCTTACTACTTACTTTAATATAAAGATAAGACGCCCATATGAGTTTAATATTCATTCACGAGGAGTTTTATCTGAAATATTATTTGGAATAATATAGTATAATAAATTTCAGTTTTACCTTGAAAGAAGTCTCGATAATAATTGAGGATATTTTACCTTTCTAGACTGAGTTTTTAACTTACAAAACAAGGATTCGTTCATCATAGCAACCTTATTATAGTACACAAGTAAAATTAGACATCATGAGACCATAAAAATTACAAAAAATATGCAACTTATTGTACTAAAAATGCTAATACATTTCCTCTATTGGCTAGAATCTTTTACAAAACCATTTAAGATTCCTAGTAATCATCATGCTAGACTGCGACTTCCAACAAACTACTAAGATTGTTCAAACCATGCTCGGGAAGAATCACTCTGACGTTATGCCATAGCTTGCATTATTTTTTCTTGTGAAAAACTAGAGTGCGGAAATAGGGTAGTGCTAAGTATTTCTGATCTAATTTTATTACATGATATAGTTGCATCGATGAACATAGCATCACTCATATGATTACCTTGTCATTTATCACAAAAAAGTCGTATGATTTGCTTTAAAAGATATTCATAATAATAACATGAAAAAAGCAAAGGGAAATTACAATTGATTGAAAGAGAAAAACGATTTTTCTTTCTAGGTTCTTTTGAATGTTGTAACGTGTGAGAACTTGAAGCTTTAGAGAACATCAAGACTTTGACTTGAGCTTGGTCCATATTAATCACTAACACCACCTGCATATTTTTTTTATAGATTCGAGAAAACTCCACTTTCTAGAAAATATATTTTATGAGCTAGGTGAACAAATAAAATCTTGATCGTTTCAAGTTTTTATAAAGTGTGCATGTCTGCATGCTTTTTTTTGGATTTGAGAAAACTTCATTTTCTAAAAAATATATTTTATGAGTTAGGTGAAAAAGTAAAATCTCAATTGTTTCAAGTTTTTAAAAATATATGCATGTCTTAATTTAAACTCGAGATCTGCTCTACAAATCGTCAACCCTCTATCATCATTGTTAAGGAACCTTCTCACCTAAGAGTTTAAGCTGTTAAGTGAGGCTCTAAAATATGATTTATATTATTCTTTAACACACCCCCTCAAGTGAAAATATTACCCATACTACCTTGTGCTTTATTTATCAAAAAAATTAGGGTGGTAAGATTTGAACTCGTGACCGCTGGGTCAATTAGACTCTAATACCATTTTAAGAAACCATCTCACCTAAAAATTTAAACTGTTAGGTGAGTTCTCAGAATATAATTTATATTATTCTCTAATAATTATAACATATACCCCATAATTCCTCACCATACCTCATGGGGACCACCTGCATGCTTGTTTAGTGGGTGACAACTAACTAATCATAGATTGTAAATTTGACAGATCATTCACACGCTCTCTGATCACCTTCCTATAAAAAACACAATCATCGCAAGTTTCGACATAGGCAGGCAGCCGCACAATAGAAATGGAAATCAATTCCTACTTGTTGGCGTGCATCCTTTTTCATCTGATGGTACTATCACAAACCAGTTGCACGGCTAATGTTGCATTACGTCGACGACGACCACCACCACCACCACCCAAACCCAATGTTATTGTCCATCCATTTCCAAAACCACCAGTTTTACCTCCTAAAGTTCCATTTCCAAAACCACCAGTTTTACCTCCTCCTCAATGGCCTACTCCTCACCCACGACCTCCTCCTCCTCCTCCTCCGCGACAACCACTACCATCAAAAGTCAATGATGGCCATCATCCTAGTCTTCCTCCACCACCAAAAACATTACCACTACCACATACCTATGGTAGCCCTCGTTACCCTCCACCACCAAGACGTAATTACTAACATCAAAGTTGCCTCCACCTTCATCGCTGTATACTTGGCTCTCCTTCCTAAAAAAGAACTCTTCCATTGAACATGTTTTCATAGATATGTTATTGCAAGAGATTTTAGGATTCTAAGGAATAATTTTTGTGAGATTGTTAACGAGTATTCTCTCGATCTCTCTCGCACTCTTCCGTTGTAATCATCCTTTAGCACCATAAATAGCACTATAGCATTTCTTGAGAGCCTAAAGTGTCCGGGTCAGTTTTTCTTATTAGATTTAAGCAGGTTTTTTTTTTTTATTATTATTATTATTATTAATATTTGAGTCCTAAGGGAAACAGTTTTATTTTTTTTTGGTTGAATAAGGTTTACTAAATGGGTGGAGAAATATCAATGAATCACCATATGGAAACATAGAGGTGGCTGTGCTAGTTTTTCCATAGAAGAACATTCTTTCATTGACTTGAAGGTCTGTAAACAAAACGACACACAAATCAAGTGGCTATAAAATTTTATCTCCTCTATAATTTCGTGTACTTGTGTAGTGAAATTTCAATATCTGCCGACATTACTAAGACAAAAAAAAAGAGGCTATTAGCAATTGATTGATCCATTTCAAATAATAAAGGAATTCGTTGCAAGAATTTATATCGGACACTGCAGATAAATTGGTCTAGCAAAATAATAGACTAGCAAGATATAGACTAGCAAAAAATCAAATAAGGCTGCCGAGAACGCTAGCTTATTATTTCCATTTCCATTTCCATTTCCACCTCCCATCCCATGAATTTAATTCCCATTCTAAGAAGTCAACTAATAAGGTTGTGATGTACCCCAACTCCTGGACACAAGACTAATTATTGCATTTATAATAAAAAATAGTGTTTTTTTTACTTAAAAATATATTAAAATAAGATTTTTTATTTTTACATCAAAACAATAAAAAAACATTAATCCATTTTAAGAAATAAAAAATATCAAACACCACCTTAAAATTAGTTTACTCATTAAAAAGAAAACGCTAAATAGCCATAAGGAACATCAGGAAACAATCGGGGTCCAAAATGTTCTGCCAAACATATATGACAAGTCCCGTCGATGATGATGATCGAGAAGCACTTCAAAGATGGCTGATGCGTTGATTCTATTTTCTTCAAAACTAGAGATGTCCTTTTGAGGGATCTAATGAGAAGTGAAAGAAGAGGGTATTTGTTAAAGAATAAAATTATAATTGTTTTTATTATAATTTTAACTGTTTAAATTATTTAATTGGCATAATTTTTTTACATGATATTATAATTGTAATTTTAATGCTCAAAATAGTTTAAATGAGTTCAAATCCGGAATATTTGTGTGAAAGAATAACCCTAAAAAGTAAAAACTACCGTTTTTATACGAATTGACATCATTCTATTATAGTTTTTTTTAGGACATGTTTGGTCATCTAATGGCTGGACATTAAGATGTGAATTCTATTACATTATGAAATAGTTGTAAATCCTCTACCCTATCTTTTGTTACTTTTCTTCTCCTATTTAGCCATGATTTTATTGCCTAAAAGTTGATTAATAAAATTCTTTTCTTCCATAAAAAAATCATTAATAATCGCTTAACACGATATCATTTTCTATTTTTTCAAAAACATTTAAAACGCAGTACCAAACATGTAATTAAGGCATCCATATATTTTGCTCTTGAAACTTTTATTTTGTTTGAATTTAATTGCCACAAGCTTTGTGAATTCCATACCTTTATTGTGCATATAATCTAAGCATTGCCTCGGCTCATCACTTTTTTTCCAAATCAAACGCCTACAGCTATTACAATCACATTTTACTCAAAACACCCACGGCATCAAAGCTAGTGTGTGCAGGGATGGTATTGAGTAGCATGGGTTGAGTTCATTTTTTATATTTATTATTTATCAAAAAAAAATTTAGATATTTATAAACAGATTTCAGGTATTTAATGAGTATCTATATATATTAAATAATAAAATGACAAGTATTATGTATATATGTGTTTTATATCAATATTATTGTTAGAGTATAATATAATCATATTCTGGGGCCTCACCTATAAGTTTAAGCTTTTCGGTGAGATGGTTCCTTAACAATTATAATTAATGAGTTTTATATCAATATTAAGATATTTATATATCATATTATATTAAAACAAATCTAAATATTCTATAAATATATTTATATAATGTTAAATTCAAGTAAATTTCAATCCAAATTAAATTTATCAGATAATATTAAAATTCTAAATATTTATATAATATATTTAATAATATTACATAACATTTTCTTTATTTACCACATTTAAACATTCATTTTTATTAGATCGGGTTAAGTAAGCATCATGGAGTGTGAATTAAATTGTCATTATCAATCCAAATTTCAATCATCTTTCGAATTCCTAAATCTTCCATAAAAATATCAACTATCTCTAACCAATTAAAACAATCAGTCCATACTTATCCAAAATGAAAGGTCGTCGAAGAAAATTCCAGGCTTCTTCCACTGGCTATTAATTATGAATTTCATAGAATTCATCGGAATACACGCAAGTTTGACTGAACATCCACACTAATAAAAAAAAAAAAAAGGGGTGAGCACGTAAGAAGAAAGAGTTGGGTGGCTTGAGGAATATCATCCATTTCACAGACCACAAGTCAATAACAAAATCTTTACCTAAGCCCTTGAAATCGAAGTCATAGAGATTAATTAATAATAAATAAAAAAAATCCTCTATGTAGAGCTAGTTTACTTTTACATTTCCAAAGTAATTTTGAAAAAAAAAAACTTTCAACGGATGCAGAAAAGAAAAAGAGTTTGGATACACCCTGTGTGGGTGAACCGAAGTTCTTAAGTTTCGACATACGAAGGCAGCCGCACAATAGAAATGGAAATCAATTCCTACTTGTTGGCGTGCATCCTTTTTCATCTGATGGTACTATCACAAACCAGTTGCACGATTAATGTTGCATTACGTCCACGACCATCATCACCACCACCACCACCCAGACCCAATGGTTTTGTCTATCCACGGCTTCCTCCTCCTCCTCCTCCAGGAAGACCACTACCATCACAAGTCAATGATGGCCATCATCCTAGACTTCCTCCACCACCAAAAACATTACCACCACCACATACCTATGGTAGCCCTCGTTACCCTCCACCACCAAAACGTAATTACTAACATCAAAGTTGCCTCCACCTTCATCGCAGTATACTTGGCTCTCCTTCCTCAAAAAGAACTCTTTCATTGAACATGTTTTCATAAACATGTTATTGTAAGAGATTTTATGATTCTAAGGAATAATTTTTGTGAGATTGTTAACGGGTACTATTCTCTCGATCTCTCTCGCACTCTTCCGTTTTAATCATCCTTCAGCACCAGAAATAGAACTATAGCATTTCTTGATAGCCTAAAGTGTCCGGGCCAGTTTTTCTTATTAGATTTAAGCAGTTTTATTTTTTTTATCAGAACAGTTTTTTTTTTTTTTTTGTTGAACAAGTTTTACTAAATGGGTGGAGACATATCATTGAATCACCATATCGAAGCATGGAGGTGGCTGTGCTAATTTTTCCATAGAAGAACTTTCTTTCAGTGACTTGAATGCCTGTAAACAAAACGACACAAAAATCAAGTGGCCATTAAATGGATCCTTTGCTTGAAAGCTTACATGAATTGGCCTTAGAGAAAAAATAGCTTTTATTTTGTATTAATGGCAATGGACGAAATTCCATACTTGTTCAGATTCATGTTGATTTATGGTCTTATTTTGTCACTCCTCCCAAGCACTTACATGTTTCTGGGCTGGTGTTTGATGCATCTCCATCTAATAAGAATACAGATGAACTGAACGTGCGACGATCGCTGGTACGGGTTTAGCTAAAAAAGCCACATGTTTCAATTTCCAGATATTTTTCTCCCAAATATTTTTCCACCACCACTTGTCAAGTTCCAAATCCATTTTCATTAACCATCCCTTTAAGATTTTCTTTCAGTGGCCCCTAAATCCATGTGATTCATTCATGATTTTTATGGCATGGCAGCCATACAATCACCGTCACCATTGCATGCCAGTGACGCATGATCCTTGTTCAAGTTTTCCTTGGCCTTTGTTTTTCAATAGAGTGAAACCCTGTTATCCTCAAATATTATCATGAATAATAACTCATTAACGAGGAATGTTATCTGAAATATTATTTGGAATGATACAATATAATAAATTTCAGTTTTACCTTGAAAGAAGCCTCGACAATAATTGAGAATATTTCACCTTTCCAGACTGAGTTTTTAACTTACAAAACAAGAATTTGTTTCATCGTAGCAAACCCAACATGATAAACTAGTAAAAATAGACATCATCAAACCATAAAAAATTAAAAGAAAACTATGCAACTTACCTTACATAAGTTGTACTAGAATTCCTCATATATTTCCTCCACATAACCGATATGTTGTCAAGAATCTTTTACAAAACCATTTAAGATTCCTAGTCATTATTATATTGGACGGAGACTTACAACCAACTAAAAAGACTGTTCAAACCTTATTGGGGAAGGATCACTGTGACGTTATGCTCTTGCAATGAGGGTATGACAATGTAAGAAGCTTTGCCATAGCTTGCATTTTTTTTTCTTGTGAAAAATATCAACTATCTCTAACCAATTAAAACAATCAGTCCATACTTATCCAAAATGAAAGGTCGTCGAAGAAAATTCCAGGCTCCTTCCACTAGCATTTTTTGGGATGCAGAAGACAGCTACTATGAGAAGATAAAAACAGTGGTGGAATGGAAAGTTTGGGGGCTTGGTGTCAACGTTTCTTGGAGCAGCCTCACGCTGAATACCAAGAACAGGGACTGGCACAGAATCTCTCTATGTATTGGAATCACTCCAAGGAAAATTCAACTTAGATTGAAAATTTACATGATTATTAATTATGAATTTTATAGAATTCATCGAAATACACGCAAGTTTAACTGAACATCCACGCTGATAAAAAAAATAAAAAAAGAGGGGTGAGCACGTAAGAAGAAAGAGTTGGGTCGCGTGAGGAATATCATCCATTTCACAGACCACAAGTCAATAACAAAATCTTTACCTAAGCCCTTGAAATCGAAGTCATAGAGAATAATTAATAATAAATAAAAAAACTCCTCTATGTAGAGCTAGTTTACTTTTACATTTCCAAAGTAATTTTGAAAAAAAAAAACTTTCAACGGATGCAGAAAAGAAAAAGAGTTTGGATACACCCTGTGTGGGTGAACCGAAGTTCTTGATCATCAGTTCCCTAAGATATTAGTAAAATATACATTAAAAAGAAGAAGGAAGGATTAGGGATATACCAATTACATAATATCTAAGCATTTTGTGCCAGGGAACATAGAAGTTCAGATGCCAAGTTTGTCATCGGATAGCAAAATGTATGTGTTCTTGCTCTTCTTGATTGAATAATATGAACACTGAAATTTCATACTTTCACTGTTACAGCAGGAGAGATTCAGCAAGCCACTTCTTGTTAGTGGTGCTAGCTTTTATTAGGGCTCTAAAGTTTTTAACGATGACTACCAGCTAAGAGATGGAAGCTTCTCTATTCCTTGTCAATCCCTTGTTAACTACCAACCAGCTTCAGTGAATCTCCATTGAGAATATCAAGACTTGACTTGAGCTTTGTCCATATTAATCACTAACACCACCTGCATGCTTTTTTATTTTTTATTCGAGAAAAATCTACTTTTTAGAAAATATGTTTTTGTAAGATAGATAAAAAAGTAAAATCTTGGTTATTTTAGGTTTTTATAAAGGATGCATGTCTTAATTCAAACTTGAGACCTGCTCTACAAATCGCAAGCTCTCTGTCATCATTGTTAAGGAACCATCTCACCTAAGAGCTTAAGTTGTTAGGTGAGGCCATAGAATATGATTTATATTATTCTCTAACACTCCCCTCAAGTGAAAGTTTTTTGAGATTGAAACTTGTACAGATCCACATTAAATTGTGCTTGATTTATAAAAAAAGAATGGGGGTGATGAGATTCAAACTCGTGACCATTGAGTCAAAAAAACTCTAATACCATGTTAAATAATCATCTCACCTAAAAACTTCAATTATTAGATAAAGTTCCAGAATATAATTTATATTATTATCTGAGAATCTTGTAATACCTCATGGGGACCACTGCATGCTTGTTTAATGGGTTACAGCTAACTAATCAAAGACTGTAAGTTCCCATTTTATTTGACACCATTCACACGCTCTCCGATCACCTTCCTATAAAAAGCACAATCATCGTAAGTTTCGACATAGGCAGGCAGCCCGCACAATAGAAATGGAAATCAATTCCTACTTGTTGGCGTGCATCCTTTTTCATCTGATGGTACTATCACAAACCAGTTGCACGGTTAGTGTTGCATTACATCGACCAGGACCAGGACCACAACCACCACCACCACATCCCCAAACCAATGGTATTGCCCATCCATTTCCAAAACCACCACCACCACCACCACATCCCAAAACCAATGGTATTGCCCATCCATTTCCAAACCCACCAGTTTTACCTCCTCATCCACGGCCTACTCCTCGCCTACTGGCTACTCCTCCTCCTCCGCGACAACCACTACCATCAAAAGTCAATGATGGCCATCATCCTAGTCTTCCTCCACCACCAAAAACATTACCACCACCACATACCTATGGTAGCCCTCGTTACCCTCCACCACCACAACGTAATTACTAACATCAAAGTTGCCTCCACCTTCATCGCTGTATACTTGGCTCTCCTTCCTGAAAAAGAACTCTTCCATTGAACATGTTTTAATAAATATGTTATTGTAAGAGATTTTATGATTGTAAGGAATAATTTCTGTGAGATTGTTAACGAGTATTCACTCGATCTGTCTCGCACTCTTCCGTCGTAATCTTCCTTTAGCACCATAAATAGCACTAAGCATTTCTTGATAGCCTAAAGTGTCCGGCTCAGTTTTTCTTATTAGATTTAAGCAGTATCAGAACAATTTTTCCTTATATTTTTATACATAATATTACTCACTGTCATACTCTAACAGCTAGAACAGTTTCAATTTCCTTATATTTTTCTCCTAGATATTTTTCCACCACCACTTGTCAAGCTCCAAATCCATTTCCATTAACAATCTAGGTCACTCAGTGGTACAAGGTTGTGATTCAGGAGTTTGTTTTTATTCTGATCTCAGATTCGAGTTTTATAATTATAAATATAATAATTGATTTACATAATTATTAATTGTAGGATATGTAGAATTAATTGAAGTATACGCAAGCAAGTGGGTTGAACACTCACATTAACAAAAAAAAAAAAATCCATTTCCATTTACATAAACCATCCCTTTAAGATTTTCTTTCAGTGGCCCCTAAATCCATGTGATCCATTCATGTTTTCTCTGGCATGGCAGCCATACCATCACCGTCACCATTGTATGCCAGTGACGCATGATTCTTGTTCACGTTTTCCTTGGCCTTTGTTTTTTCATCTATAATCACAATTATATAAAGAGATGAGATAACAGAAGTGTTAGGTTTGATTTGCTTGAATAACATAACTAGTGTTCCGACAACAAGCAACGATGAGTGCCATTTCATCTTTACTTCGTTTCCTTTTTATCCATGTTCTACTATTATCATCTCACAGTAGCTGCATCTGCAAGGCTTTTGAATGGGAAGCTCCATCCATGTCTTCTTCTGATGCAATTTCTTTAAATGATTTTCCTAGCTACAAGTTGGGGGTATTGAGAAGGCGAATACCATTGCCACCATCTCCTAGCGCCAATCCTCCTCCTCGTCACAGCCCTCCTCCACCGTCGCCTCCTCCACCACCACGAGCACCGCCGCCTCCTCCACCACGACGATGTTCAAAATCACCTCCGCCATAGCGATGCTACTGATTTGTGATTTCTACTTCTGCTCTGCTTGTATAGCACCATGATACAGAAGTATTTCCAACTCCGTGGTTGTTTTGCTTTTTTTCCGTGCTGATGTTATCCATATTAGTGTTAGTGACGCTGACGGGCCTCTGCCCGGGAAGGTCCATCTTGGTCGCTCCCTGATGTGATTTCGTCAAATGAATTTCCTTACTGCATCGTGGTGTATCTCTTAAATAATAATATAAATTAATCTTGTTTTTTTATTTAAATTATTTTGATGAGATAATTTCTTGATATGATGATAGAATCTTATTTAATTATTAATCATGATTTCGAATCTCACCATCTTAATATATTTGATAAAAATTAAACACAAGGTAGTGTGAATTTGGGCAATCATGAGTTCGAATCCTACCATCTTAATTTATTTGATAAAAATTAAACACAAGGTAGTGTGAATTTGGACAAGTTTTAAGTTCAAAAATCAAAAATCAGATTGACGAATGATTAAAATCAAAAATCAAAAGTCAAAATCAGATTAAAATTAATCAAAAATCAATAAAATAAAATCATAAAATCAGACAAAATCAATCTGATTTTACGACGATCCCGTGTTTCAACATACTTTTATCTTTCCCCTGCTGGCCTGCTCTTTCCGCCTCCCTTTTCAACTGCTGTGACGACTCATCACTGATGAGCTTTAAATTTTTCCACATGATGTGATTGCTTCTTTTCTGTTATTATAATAAGTTTTTAATGTGTTTAATTGAGTTGATGCTAGAATATGTGTGTGTATATATATATATATATATATATATATATATATGTGTGTGTGTGTGTGTGTGTGTTTTAAATCGATTTTAAGATATTTATAAATCAAATTGTATTAAAAAAATTAAATATTCTATAAAAATACTTATATAAAATAAATATATATTTCAGGTTAGGATCAGATGATTTTTGGTTAACTTTGACCTTATTCATATTTTATATATTATTCATTGAGTCTAAAAAACTCATATTCATTCAAGTCAGGTTGAGTTGATATCCATCAAATTTATATTAAACTCTCGACCCTGATAGTATTATATAGACTCTTCCACTATGTCCAGAAAATAATTATATAATTACACGAATGATATTGAGAATTTTAGAATTAAGGATAGAAACAAAACATTATGAATCATACTACTACTAGT
This sequence comes from Salix udensis, assembly GCA_029204005.1. NCBI lineage: Eukaryota > Viridiplantae > Streptophyta > Magnoliopsida > Malpighiales > Salicaceae > Salix > Salix udensis. Next base: position 11,784,010 of record CM055037.1, read on the forward strand.
AGTAATCATTTTGATGATAATACTTTTGATGAATGTTTTAGAAATAACGAGGAAAATGAAGATAATGAGGCTGATTTTAATTTACATAGCACGCCAACAGAGTATTTTAAAATTTGTTAGTTTTTACCTAGTGAAATTCTATGGACATAATTGTTTTGTATTGTAATTTTTAAATGAAGGTAATGAGGCATGATTTTACGATTTTTCTGCTTACACAATTTTAGCTGTGATTTTATAATTTTTATACGAAAATATTTTACGCATGATTTTACGATCCGAGTTCAAAAACCAATTTTGTGTCATGTCAAAATTGCAATTTTAACAACCTTGGGTTAACTTAACATTATTGTCATTGAAAACTTATATGATTATTAGTTTTAATTTTAAATATTATAAAATCAATTGAAATGTAAGTAAATTAACCTATATTAATAAAAAAAATAAAAAATAAATAAAAGTGGGGGTGAGTACAAAGAAGAAAGAGTTGGTGGCGTGAGGAATATCATCCATTCCACAGACCACAAGTCAATAGCAAATCCTTACCTAACTCCTTAAATCGAATCATAGGGAATAATTAATAATAAATAACAAAATTCCTCTATGTAGAGCTAGTTTACTTTTACATTTCCAAAGTAATTTCGAATTTTTTTATTTAGAATAGGCTCCAAATATCATATTATATTGTAGTGGAAGTGCATCAAACGCGTTTTATTGAAATAAAAAAAGGGCCAGAAAATGCTAGACCAAACTCCTTCACGGGCTACCATCAAGTTGCTTGCATGGACGTAGAATTTTCTAATAAAACCAAACAAATTATGCCGGAAAAGTTGACTTTGTATCCCTTACGGAAAGTCTTAATAAACCGGCTACTAATATAAATTGGCACATGCATCTCACTAGTGTTCCGACAACAACCAACGATGAGTGCCATTTTATCTTTACTTCGTTTCCTTTTTATCCATGTTCTACTATTATCATCTCACAGTAGCTACATCTGCAAGGCTTTTGAATGGGAAGCTCCATCCAGATCTTCTTCTGATGCAATTTCTTTAAATGATTTTGCTAGCTACAAGTTGGGGGTATTGAGAAGGCGAATACCATTGCCACCATCTCCTAGGGTCAATCCTCCTCTTCATTTCAGCCCGCCTCCACCACAGGCACCGCCGCCTCCACCACAGGCACCGCCTCCTCCTCCACCACGACGATATTCAAAATCACCTCTGCCATATTGATGCTACTGATTTGTGACTGCTACTTCTGCTCTGCTTGTATTCTGACGTCTTAATCCTTGTCCATGTATAGCAGCACCATGATACATGAGTATTTCCAACTCCATGGTTGTTTTGCATTTTTCCGTGCTGATGTTATCCATATTAAAATATTGAAATCAGAATAAGAGGATAAGCTATTCGAATCTATTGCAATTGCTTAGAAATTGATGCTGGTATTTGTTTTTCAATGCGAATGCTGGTCAGTTTGACCATGGTTAAACTCACCTTCTACAGCATGCAACGATCGTCGTTTTCACTGACTACGAATCGGGTTCACAGATCCTGTTTCAATTCCATTTACTCAAAATCCCATCTTTGTTTCTCGTTTCTTATTTTGCTTTTAAAATCTTGGGTGTTTATTGCTTAAAAAATCATTTACAATTTACAGTCACACATGTCTTTTAATATAGGAAGTCTAGCAATTGGTGTAAAAGAATGATATAAATTATATTCTAGGGTCACACCTAAAAACTTAAACTTTAAGGTGAGATGGTTCCTTAACATAGTATCAGAATCTTGTTGAGCTAGCAATCACAAGTTCAAATCTCACCACTCTCATTCTATTTGAAAAAAATCAAGCACAAGGTAGTGTGGGTCTGTGTGCAAGTTTCAAAGCCAAAAAAGCTTTCACTTGAGGCTGTGCGAGAGAATAATATAAATTATATTCTGGGACCTCACGTAACATCTTAAGCTTTTAGGTGAGATGATTCGATAAGAACTGGTTGATGAATACTAGCTTATGAAACGTCACATGCTCGTTGGATATCTTTGTCAATAGTTTTTGGATTGTAACCTACGGTGTCCAATTTTGCTATATGTTTATCATATGAGTGTGTTGTTGAGGTTGTTTTTAATTTTTTCTTTTTTAAATTCATCAAGATGATGTTTGTTTTTAAAAAATTCATTTTTGATATCACCATATAAAAATGATCTAAAAACACTTAAAAAATCTAATTTAAAATAAAAAATAAAATGTTTTCAATTTTTTTCAAAAATGCTTACAAAATGCAGTGCAAACATGTAATTAAGGCATCCATATATTTTTCTCTTGAAACTTTTATTTTTTTTAATTTAATTGCCACAAGCTTTGTGAATTCTATACCATTTCTAGGTTATTCCCCAAACTCTACTCGAAATAAAATAAAAATAACAAAAATAAAATAAAAGGGGGCTAACTTTGGTAGAAAAATCATGTTGGGAATTTTTGATGGGTTCGAGAGTCTGATCGTTTTTCTATCATGTCCAAAGATGAAGGAAAATACAGATTCAAGGTTAAAATAAATGATTATCAGATAAATCTACATAAACATTAAGCTGAAAGGCATAATTATATTTTAATAGGTCAATTTGATTTAATCATGGGCCAAATTAGATTTTAATTGTTTTAAAAAAATAATTTAGGGTCCAATTGAAGTATTTAATTTAGTACAAAGACTTAATTATACTTTAAATTGGTCAAATTAATTTATTGAGGGCTTAATTGATGAAAATTCAAATTTGGAAGCCTAATTTAGGTTTAATTGAGAAGATTGGATTTTTAGGAGATCAAATTTAATTTTACCAAGTCAAATGGATGAAATCATGGGTGAAATTGAAGAAAATTAAAAGTTTAATGGTCAATAGAGTGTCAAATTGCATAAATCCATGACCAAGGACCGAAGTAAAAAAGTTGTGTAAATTTAAGGATTCTATTAATATTTTGGCGGGGATAGAATTGCATAATATTGAAAGTTTAAAACCAATTAAGATTAAAATTAGAATAATTATAAATCAAGAGACAAATTGTACTTGTGTCATCATGTAGAATTTGCAGACAGCCACTATAGTGTTATGTGCACTGTAACAATGCACACCATCACAAAAGAGGAAGAGGTAGCATGTGGTTGCACGCAACGAGAAAGGGAATAGCCATTTTCGACTCTATATATAGTTGTGATCAATGAACAACGAAAAAGGGAGGAGGGGAACATAAAAAAAACACACACAAACGTAACAGGTAGAGAAAAAAAGGACAAAAACACAGAACAAACAAGGGAGAACAAAGGCAAAACAAGTTCAGTTCCTTTTCTCCTCCATCATCGGCAACACTTACAATAGTTCCTCTTCCTCCCCATCGTCGACAGCACCTACAACACATCCTTTTTCTTCCCCAACAACGGCTGTTCTTCTTCTTCTTCTTTGGCAATAGCTTCTTCCCTACACAGTGGCAACTACTCCTCCTTTTCTCCTCCGGCCACAACAATAGTAGCTGCCTCTCTCCAGCACCAACTGTGACAGCTCCTACAACAACAACAACAATTTCCATTGCTATCTCCATTGCATCAAGCTTCACCTCCCTCTATCAAGTGACATCGGTCACCATTCTCATCGCCACTACCACCACCAACACCGGGTTGACCTCCTCTACATGGTGGCAGCGACAGGTAACCTCCTCCTCCTCTATCAGTTACTGTTTCCTGTGCAAGTGAACAATAGAACATGATTTAATTCACACCCTACGGTTCACCATGTGACAATAGGAAGGGAGAAGGGTTGGACTTTGTGTCCAGTCCAATCCAATCCAAGAAAGTTGATTGGCCAAAATGGCCCACCATGGCTAGGCTAGCCCATTTTGTCGGGCCCGCTCTAGTCTAAATTTTTTTATTAAAAATAAAATATAAAAAATTGCATTTAAAAAAACATTTTTTTTTTCGTGCATATAACGCAATTCTAAAAATTTCCTAAGCAAAGTTTTTGTTAAAAGATCACATATTTTCTCATGTTTTAATATGAAAATGGGATATCATAACTAATTTACGATTATCCGTTAGAGTTCAGCTAAAATATCAAAAATCTTTCAACAATCATTTTGTTCTTTTTTTGTAAGCTTTAATTATTGGGGTATAAAATTACATTGTAAAGTACATCCATAAATAGTAAAAGGGCAATAAATGCAATGTTAAAATTCAAACTTTAGAACGGTTCGGTTCTTGATTTAATGAGGTAGAGACTCCCTCACGAAGAGAGATCTATTTCGAGTCTTAGAAATGACCAACAAATAAAAAGATCTAACTTAGAAACAATTAGAAAACAATGCAGCTTTCTTTAGATAAGGTGTACTAGGGGTGATGTGTCTTCCCCTTACCTAGATTTTCGCACGCCGTTAGGTTTTCTAGTGACCTTAATATTAGGCGAAGCACAAAAAATCTGTCATCACGACATATATATGTGAAGTATGTTATTTATATATGTGTTTTACATCAATATTATAAATAATGAGTTTTATATTAATATTAAGATTTGTATACATCATATTTTATTAAAAAAATCAAAATATTGTATAAATATATTTATAGAATATTAAATTCAAGTAGATTTGAAATCGAATTTAATAATATTACATAACATTTTCATTATTTATCAGATTTAAACTTTTATTTTTACTATATCGGGTTAAGTAAGTATCATGGAGTGTGAATTAAATTATAAGTTTCCATCCAATTTCAATCATCTTTCGTGTTCATAAGTCTTCCATGAAAAAATCAACTATCTTTATCCAATTAAAAAATTCTGCCCAAAATGAAAGGTCTTCTAAGAAAATCCAGGCTCCTTCCACTGACTTAACAAGCCACTAAATACAGTGGTGGATCGTAAAGTTTGGGGGCTTGTGCAAGAGAGAAGCGCCCAAGTGGCAAGATAAAAGAAGAAATAAGTGTGTGTGTGTGTGTACCGTGAGTATGTAAGAGTTAAGAGTTAGGTGGCGTGAGGAATATTATTAGAAGAGAAATATATGTGAAACACCATTAATTATGGGTTTACAGCTGAAGGAAATCATACGTTTCACAGACCACAAGTCAATAACAAATCTTTACCTTACCCCTTGAAATCGAAGTAATAGAGAATACTTAATAATAAATAAATAAATCCTCTATGTAGAGATAGTTGACTTTTACATTTCCAAAGTAATTTTGAAAATAAAAAACTTTATAAGGCCTTAAATACATTTTACAATACCAAATAGGCTCCATATATCATATTATATTGTAGTAGAAGAGCCTAAAACTTGTTTTATTGAAATAAAAAAAGGGCCTGAAAATGGTAAACTAAACTCTCTCACGGGTTACTATCAAGTTGCATGGACGTAAAATTTTCTAATAAAACTAAACAAATTTAATCGGACAAGTTGACTTTGTATCCTATATGGAAATTGGCTACTAATATAAATTGGCACATCTCACTAGCTAGTGCCTCGTGTTACGACATAAACCAACGATGAGTGCCATTTCATCTTTACTTCGTTTCCTTTTTATCCATGCTCTACTATTATCATCTCATGGTAGCTACATCTGCAAGGCTTTTGAATGGGAAGCTCCATCCAGATCTTCTTCTGATGCAATTTCTTTAAATGATTTTCCTAGCTACAAGTTGGGGGTATTGAGAAGTCGAATACCATTGCCACCATCTCCTAAGGTCAATCCTCCTCTTGGTCACAGGCCTCCTTCACCACGGGCACCGCCTTCACCTCCACCTCCACCGCGGGCACTGCCACCTCCTCCAACATGTGCACTGCCTCCTCTTCCACAACGGGCACTGCCATCTCCTCCTCGACGACGATGTTCAAAATCACCTCCACCATAGCGATGCTACTGATTTATGATTGCTACTTCTGCTCTTGTATTCTGATGTCTTAATCCTTGTCCTAGTGTAGCACCATGATGCATGAGTATTTCCAATTCCATTGTTGTTTTGCTTTGTTTCCGTGCTGATGTTATCCATATTAAAATATTGGAATCCAAATAAGAACGTAAGATTATTCGAATCTATTGCTATTGTTTAGCAGCTGATGCTGGTATTCTGTTTTTCAATGCAAATGCTGGTGAGTTTGATCATGGTGAAACTCACCTTCTACAGCATGCAATGATTTCACCGACTAAGAATCGGGTGTACAGATCCTGTTTCAATAACATTTACTAAAAATAAGTGACGTTGATGGGCCTGTGCCGGATGAGGCCCATCTCGGTCATTCTTATTTTTAATTTAACAATCACGAATTCTAATCTTATCATCTCTATTTTATTTAATAAAAATTAGACAATAATATAAATATATATTGATATCTCACTTAACAACTTAAAATTTTATGTGAAATAATTCCTTGATAGTGTCTATAACCGACAATTCCATCCCCTCCTGCATGAGTGAGTTAACGTTTCCTATTCATTTAAAATATGATTTGCAAGATTCATGTAAGCAATAAAAAAAATGGTATCTTTGGATTATATTATGGGAATTATCTCGTATCCATATTTATTTTGCCTAGTGCTGTGATGTTCTGCAGTGCATTATAACTTTGTTATTGCAAATAATTTTAATTATTAAATATAAAGGATGGCTACTTCTCGAGATTCATAAAACTTATATTTTATATTATAACATGGTATCATTAAATCTTACTGCCAAGATATCGTGGTTCCATATACATTTTAAATTTTTTACTTGAAAGATGTATTACAAAACAAAATAAATAATATTTTAAAGTCTCTTGTCGTGAATTGTTTACTAGAAGATGAGGTTGGTGTTAAGGAACCATCTCACCTAAAAGCTTAAGCTTGTAAGTGAGGTCCCATAATATGATTTATATTATTCTCTAACACATCCCCTCAAGTGAAAGCCCTTTGGGCTTGAAACTTGCACAGGCCCACATCACCTTGTGCTTGATTTTTATCAAATAGAATGGGGATGGTGAGATTCGAACTCGTGACCGCTGGGTCAACAAGGCTCTGATACCATGTTAAGGAATCATCTCACCTAAAAGCTTAAGCTTATAAGTGAGGCCCCATAATATGATTTATATTATTCTCTAACAGTTGGAAAGCTTCCCAAGTCAAGCCTAAACATTCAATACAATCAGCCTACACGGACAGGAATGCTATCCAGAGGAACACATAAAATCCTCACAGTTAGATCACCATCTGAGTGGATGCTTGGATTAGGTAAATTGGATAGGCATTATTTGAGTTCCTTATTAATTTAATTCAGTTAATTTCCACGTACCACCAACCAAAAGATGAACATAATTTCGAGGAAAACACCAACCGCAAAAGGAGCGAAGTATTTAGAAAATAATTTAGGGTCCAATTGAAGGATTTAATTAAGTACAAAAACTTAATTATACTTGAAATTGGTCAAATTAATTTATTGAGGGCTTAATTGATGAAAATTCAAATTTGGAAGCCTAATTTAGGTTTAATTGAGAAGATTGGATTTTTAGGAGATAAAATTTAATTTTACCAAGTCAATTGGATAAGTTCATGGGTGAAATTGAAGAAATTAAAAGTTTAATAGTCAATAGAGTGTCAAATTGCATAAATCCAAGACCAAGGACCGAAGTAAAAAAGTTGTATAAATTTAAGGATTCTATTAACATTTTGGAAGGGATAGAACTGCATAATATTGAAAGTTTAAAACCAATTAAGAATAAAATTAGAATAATTATAAATCAAGAGACCAAATTGTACTTGTGTCATCATGTAGAATTTGCAGACAACCACTATAGTGTTAAGATATGTATACATCATATTTTATTAAAAAAATCAAAATATTATATAAATATATTTATAGAATATTAAATTCAAGTAGATTTGAAATCGAATTTAATAATATTACATAACATTTTCATTATTTATCAGATTTAAACTTTTATTTTTACTATATCGGGTTAAGTAAGTATCATGGAGTGTGAATTAAATTATAAGTTTCCATCCAATCTCTATCATCTTTCGTGTTCATAAGTCTTCCATGAAAAAAATCAACTATCTTTATCCAACTAAAAAATTCTGCCCATACTAATCCAAAATGAAAGGTCTTCTAAGAAAATCCAGGCTCCTTCCACTGACTTGGGGGCTTGTGCAAGAGAGAAGTGCCCAAGTGGCAAGATAAAAGGAGAAATAAGTGTGCGTGTGCGTGTGCGTGTGTGACGTGAGTATGTAAGAATTAAGAGTTAGGTGGCGTGAGGAATATTATTAAAAGAGAAATATATGTGAAACAGTAAACACCATTAATTATGGGCTTACAGTTGAAGGAAATCATACGTTTCACCGACCACAAGTCAATAACAAATCTTCACCTTACCCCTTGAAATCGAAGTCATAGAGAATACTTAATAATAAATAAAAAAATTCCTCTATGTAGAGCTAGTTTACTTTTACATTTCCAAAGTACTTTTGAAAAAATAAACAAACTTAAAAGAAGGCCTAAATACATTTTACAATACCTAGTAGGGTCCAAAAATCATATTATATTGTAGTGGAAGGGCATCAAACGCGTTTTATTGAAATAAAAAAAGGTCCAGAAAATGCTAACCCAAACCACTTCACGGGCTACTATCAAGTTGCATGGACGTAGAATTTTTATAATAAAACTAAACAAATTTAATCGGACAAGTTGACTTTGTATCCTATATGGAAACCGGCTACTAATATAAATTGGCACATCTCATTAGCTAGTGTTACGACAAAAACCAACGATGGGTGCCATTTCATCTTTACTTCGTTTCCTTTTTATCCATGTTCTACTATTATCATCTCACAGTAGCTGCATCTGCAAGGCTTTTGAATGGGAAGCTCCATCCAGATCTTCTTCTGATGCAATTTCTTTAAATGATTTTCCTAGCTACAAGTTGGGGGTATTGAGAAGGCGAATGCCATTGCCACCATCTCCTAGGGTCAATCCTCCTCTTTATCACAGCCCTCCTCCACCACGGGCACCGCCTCGTCCTCCACCGCGGGCACCGCCACCTCCTCTACCACTGGCACCGCCTCCTCTTCCACAACAGGCACCACCACCTCCTCCACGACGACGATGTTCAAAATCACATCCAAGACGACGATGTTCAAAATCACCTCCACCATAGCGATGCTACTGATTTTTGATTGCTACTTCTGCTCTGCTTATATTCTGATGTCTTAATCCTTGTCCTAGTGTAGCACCATGATGCATGAGTATTTCCAATTCCATTGTTGTTTTGCTTTGTTTCCGTGCTGATGTTATCCATATTAAAATATTGGAATCAGAATAAGAACGTAAGATTATTCGAATCTATTGCTATGGTTTAGCACCTGATGCTGGTATTCTCTTTTTCAATGCGAATGCTGGTCAGTTTGATCATGGTTAAACTCGCCTTCTACAGCATGCAACGATCGTCTTTTTCACCGACTACGAATCGGGTGTACAGATCCTGTTTCAATTACATTTACTCAAAATTGTTGTTAGTGACTCTGACGGGCCTCTGCCTGATAAGGTCCATCTTTGTCGTTCAATCTTACTATTTTTATTTTATTATATAAAAATTAAGTATAATGTAGTGTAAACTTGTGCAAGTTTCAAGCGCAAAAAACTTACTTGAGAGGGTATGTTAAAAAATAATATAAATTATATATTAATACCTCACCTAACAATTTAAACTTTTAGATAAGATGGTTTCTTGACATTGTCTAGAATGGCAGTCCGTCCCCTACACTTTCATGAGTTAACGTTTCCTACTCATTTAAAATATGATTTGCTAAGATTCAAGTAAGCAATAAAAAAAATGGTAGCTTTGGATTATATTATGGGAATTATCTCGTATCCATATTTATTTTGCCTAGTGCTGTGATGTTCTGCAGTGAATCATAACTTCGTTATTGAACATGGTTTTAATTATTAAATATAAAGGATGGATACTTCTCGAGATTCATAAAACTCATATTTTATATTATAACATGGTATCATTAAATCTTACTGCCAAAATAGCGTGGTTCCATATACATTTTAAATTTTTTACTTGAAAGATTTATTAAAAGACAGAATAAAGTATATTTAAAGTCTTGTCGTGAATTGTTTACTAGAAGATGAGGTTGGAAAGCTTCCCAAGTCAAGCCTAAACATTCAATACAATCAGCCTACACGACACGAGTGCTATCCAGACGAACACAGAAAATCCTCACAGTTAGATCACCATCTGAGTGGATGCTTGGATTAGGTAAATTGGATAGGCACTATTTGAGTTCCTTATTAATTTAATTCAGTTAATTTCCACGTACCACCAACCAAAAGATGAACATAATTTCCAGGAAAACACCAACTACAAAACGAGCGAAGTGTTTAGAAGATAATTTAGGGTCCAATTGAAGAATTTAATGAAGTACAAAGACTTATTTATACTTTAAATTGGTCAAATTAATTTATTGAGGGCTTAATTGATGAAAATTCAAATTTGGAAGCCTAATTTAGGTTTAATTGAGAAGATTGGATTTTTAGGAGATCAAATTTAATTTTACCAAGTCAATTGGATGATATCATGGGTGAAATTGAAGAAAATTAAAAGTTTAATGGTCAATAGAGTGTCAAATTGCATAAATCCAAGACCAAGGAACGAAGTAAAAAAGTTGTGTAAATTTAAGGATTCTATTAACATTTTGGCAGGAATAGAATTGCATAATATTGAAAGTTTAAAACCAATTAAGAACAAAATTAGAATAATTATAAATCAAGAGACCAAATTGTACTTGTGTCATCATGTAGAATTTACAGACAACCACTATAGTGTTATGTGCACTGTAACAATGCACGCCATCGTCTTCTTTATCACAGAAGAGGAAGAGGTAGCATGTGGTTGCATGCAACGAGAAAGTGAATAGCCATTTCCGACTCTATATATAGTTGTGATCAATGAACAACGAAAAAAGGAGGAGGGGAACATAAAAAAAACACACACAAACGTAACAGGTAGAGAAAAAAGGACAAAAACACAGAACAAACGAGGGAGAACAAAGGCAAAACAGGTTCAGTTCCTTTTCTCCCCCATCATCGGCAACACTTACAATAGTTCCTCTTCCTCCCCATCGTCAACAACACATCCTTCTTCTTCCCCAACAGCGGCAGTTCTTCTTGTTCTTCTTTGACAATAGCTTCTTCCCTACACAGTGGCAACTCCTCCTCCTTTTCTCCTGTGGCCACAACAGTAGTAGCTGCCTCTCTCCAGCACCAATTGTGACAGCTCCTACAACAACAACAATTTCCATTGTTATCTCCATTGCATCAAGCTTCACCTCCGTCTATCAAGTGACATTGGTCACCATTCTCGTCGCCACTACCACCACTAACACCGAGTTGACCTCCTCTACACGGTGGCAGCGACAGGTAACCTCCTCCTCCTCCTCTATCAGTTACTTTTTCCTATGCAAGTGAACAATATAACAAGATTTAATTCACATCCTACGATTCACTATGTGACAATAGGAAGGGAGCAGGGTTGGACTTTGTGTCCAGTCCAATCCGAGAAAGTTGATGGGCCAAAATGGCCCAACATGGCTGGGCTAGCCCATTTCATCGGGCCCGGTCCAGTCTGAATTTTTTTATTAAAAATAAAATATAAAAAATTGCATTTAAAAAAAACAATTTTTTTTTGTTTTCGTGCATATAGCAGAATTCTAAAAATTTCCTAAGCAAAGTTTTCGTTAAAAGATCACATATTTTCTCATGTTTTAAAATGAAAATAGGATATCATAACTAGTTTACGATAACCTATTAAAGTTCAGCTAAAATATCAAAAATCTTTCAACAATCATTTTGTTCTTTTTTTGTAAACTTTAATTATTGGGGTGTAAAATTACATTGTAAAGTACATCCATAGATAGTAAAAGGGCAATAAATGTAGTGTTAAAATTCACACTTTAGAACGGTTAGGTTCTTGATTTAATGAGGTAGAGACTCCCTCACGAAGAGAGATCTATTTCGAGTCTTAGAAATGACCAACAAATAAAAAAATCTAACTTATAAACAATCAGAAAACAATGGAGCTTTCTTTAGATAAGGTGCACTAGGGTGATGTGTCTTCTCCTCCTTATCCAGACTTTCGCACACCTTTAGGTTTTCTAGTGACCTTAATATTAGGCGAAGCGCAAAAAATCTATCATCGCGACATATATATTTGAAGTATGTTATTTATATATTTGTTTTATATCAATATTATAAATAATGAGTTGTATATTAATATTAAGATATGTATACATCATATTTTATTAAAAAAACTCAAAATATTGTATAAATATATTTATAGAATATTAAATTCAAGTAGATTTCAAATCGAATTTAATAATATTACATAACATTTTCATTTTTACTATATCGGGTTAAGTAAGTATCATGGAGTGTGAATTAAATTATAAGTTTCCATCCAATTTCAATCATCTTTCGTGTTCATAAGTCTTCCATGAAAACATCAACTATCTTTATCCAATTAAAAAATTCTGCCCATACTAATCCAAAATGAAAGGTCTTCTAAGAAAATCCAGGCTCCTTCCACTGACTTAACAAGCCACAAAAATACAGTGGTGGATCGTAAAGTTTGGGGGCTTGTGCAAGAGAGAATCGCCCAAGTGGCATGAGAAAAGAAGAAATAAGTGTGTACCGTGAGTATGTAAGAATTAAGAGTTAGGTGGCGTGAGGAATACTATTAAAAGAGAAATATAGAAATATATGTGAAACACCATTAATTATGGGTTTACAGTTGAAGGAAATCATACGTTTCACCGACCACAAGTCAATAACAAATCTTCACCTTACCCCTTGAAATCGAAGTCATAGAGAATACTTAATAATAAATAAAAAAATCGCTCTATGTAGAGCTAGTTTACTTTTACATTTCCAAAGTAATTTTGAAAAAATAAACAAACTTAGAAGGCCTAAATACATTTTACAATACCTAGTAGGCTCCATATATCATATTATATTGTAGTAGAAGGGCCTAAAACGCTTATTGAAATAAAAAAAAAGGCCAGAAAATGATAAACTAAACTCTTTCACAGGCTACTATCAAGTTGCATGGACGTAGAATTTTGTAATAAAAACAAATAAATTTATTCGGACAAGCTGACTTTGTATCCTATATGGAAAACCGGCTACTAATATAAATTGGCACATCTCATGACTAGCTAGTGTTACGACAAAAACCAATGATGAGTGCCATTTCATCTTTACTTCGTTTCCTTTTTATCCATGTTCTACTATTATCATCTCATGGTAGCTACATCTGCAAGGCAATTTCTTTAAATGATTTTCCTAGCAACAAGTTGGGGGTATTGAGAAGGCGAATACCATTGCAACCATCTCCTAGGTTAAATCCTCCTCTTAGTTACAGCCGTCCTCCACTACGGGCACCGCCTCCTCATCCACCGTGGGCACCGCCACCTCCTCCACGACGACGATGTTCAAAATCACCTCCACCATAGCGATGCTACTGATTTATGATTGCTACTTCTGTTCTGCTTATATTCTGATGTCTTAATCCTTGTCCTAGTGTAGCACCATGATGCAAGAGTATTTCCAATTCCATTGTTGTTTTGCTTTGTTTTCGTGCTGATGTTATCCATATTAAAATATTTGAATCCAAATAAGAACGTAAGATTATTCGAATCTATTGCTATTGTTTAGCAGCTAATGCTGGTATTCTGTTTTTCAATGCAAATGCTGGTGAGTTTGATCATGGTGAAACTCACCTTCTACAGCATGCAATGATTTCACCGACTAAGAATCGGGTGTACAGATCCTGTTTCAATAACATTTACTAAAAATTAGCTGTTAGTGACGTTGACGGGCCTGTGCCGGATGAGGTCCATCTCGGTCATTCTTATTGTTAATTTAACAATCACGAATTCTAATCTCATCATTTCTATTTTATTTGATAAAAATTAGACAATAATATAAATATATATTGATATCTCACTTAACAACTTAAAATTTTATGTGAAATAATTCCTTGATAGTGTCTATAACCGACAATTCCATCCCCTCCTTCATGAGTGAGTTAACGTTTCCTATTCATTTAAAATATGATTTGCAAGATTCATGTAAGCAATAAAAAAAATGGTAGCTTTGGATTATATTATGGGAATTATCTCGTATCCATATTTATTTTGCCTACTGTTGTGGTTCTGAAGTGCATTATAACTTTGTTATTGCAAATAATTTTAATTATTAAATATAAAGGATGGCTACTTCTCGAGATTCATAAAACTTATATTTTATATTATAACATGGTATCATTAAATCTTACTGCCAAGATAGCGTGGTTCCATATACATTTTAAATTTTTTACTTGAAAGATGTATTAAAAAACAAAATAAATTATATTTTAAAGTCTCTTGTCGTGAATTGTTTACTAGAAGATGAGGTTGGAAAGCTTCCCAAGTCAAGCCTAAACATTCAATACAATCAGCCTACACGACACGAGTGCTATCCAGACGAACACAAAAAATCCTCACAGCTGGATCACCATCTGAGTGGATGCTCGGATTAGGTAAATTGGATAGGCATTATTTGAGTTCCTTATTAATTTAATTCAATTAATTTCCACGTACCACCAACCAAGAGATGAACATAATTTCCAGGAAAACACCAACCGCAAAACGAGCGAAGTGGTGATTACCTTGTCGTTGACTTGCCGCAAAATCTCTTCCAATTCCCTTGAAATCAGGCTACTAATTAATGATTAGTACCACGATTAACTATAAGTTTCTTCCCGTGGATCTTTTTAACATGAAATTTTTAGAAACGACTAAACATTTGCTGATAATTTTTTATCTGGGCTTCAGTATATGATTGAAGGGTTTCATGCTACAGTTACCCCTTGTTATACAATTTTTTGGCTCAAAGAATAAAGAAGCTAGACTTAATAATAGACCAAACATGTGGTAGAAGACACAAAGATAAGATACAGAGAATGCATGATTAAGAAGAAACTATTAAAAACATTTGAAATAATAAAGATGGGCTGCTGCAAACGTGCAGTAGGTTGAAATTTTATAGGAAATAATTAGTAGGCTTGTATTTGTTATGTAACCATCTCACCTAAAAGTTTAAGCTGTTAAGTAAGGACTCAGAATATAAATCAATTTAAGCTGTTAGATAAGACCTCAGAATATGATTTATATTATTCTCTAACATACCTTCTCAAGTAAAAGATTTTTGGGTTTGAAACTTGCATAGACTTACACTACTATGTTCTTGATTTTTATCAAATAAAATGGAGGTGGTGAGATTCGAACTCGTAACCGCTGGGTTAACAAGGCTCTGATACCATGTTATGAAACCATCTGACCTAAAAATTTAAATTGTTAAATAAATACCAAGAATATAATTTATATTGGTTGGTAGTAATAAATAAGCTTGTAGTGAGTAGGTAATAATAATACTAAAAAAACCTTTAAAATACTAGAATTACAATGTCTGTCTGAAATGTAAAGGAAAGACAGAAATAATAATTCTATGATGCTCTATTTCCACAAACCTCATCATTGACATTAGAATTCAGATAACATATATAAAGTAGCATAGCCTTGTTAAGGAACCATCTCACCTAAAAGCTTAAATTTATAGGTGAGATGGTTCCTTAACAAGCCTATCATCAATATATGTGGCATGTACTTCCTATATATTCCTTGAAATCATTTGACTATGTTGCTGCCAATTTGTTGCAGGCAAGGTTGTGGAGCATGACTCCTCAGTAAAATTGCTCAAGAACAGCTCTTGTTCATTTCCGAAGGTGGTCATAAAGTAGCATAACCACCGAAAGGATCTATTTTGACAACAGTGGAGATGGAGAACCTTAATCTTTTTTTCTCGGCCACAGGTTAGAACCTGGTCGTTAATCTTGTCAGGGGATAATATACAATCAATTTGTTGAAATCTGATGTTGATTCCAGAACTGCACAAGAGAACCGGTCGACCGACTGTGAGAAAGAGATTAACCGGTCGACCGCTTGGCCCTGTCTGCAAGGAACTGACGCAGGATAAATGAAGAATGAAGAATTGAAGGTTGAAGATTCAAGTGTCACGATTGATTTCACAGTGTAATCAGTTTAGTTAAGTGTTTTGAGTTAATGTTTTAGTGAATTTCAGTTTATGGTCAACAATTGTTAAATAGGAAATTGTAACCGAATTTTGAAAAACTAGCCGTTGTAATTTCTGATTCTTCTATAAATAAAATTGATGGGATGGCAGTAACCATAACGAAATATTCTGCCCATGTTTGTGTTGTTTTGATTCCCAAATACAAATAATTCGTAAAGTTCTTTTTCTCGAAATTTATCCATCAATTCGGAAATTTAACCATTCCCGAATTTGATTGCTACGATAGAGTCGTTCTTTGTGTTTTTCCGGAAATTCATCAAAGTTCAACATGGTATCGGAGCGGAATTAGGTCTTTGAGAGGGAGTGAAAGAGATTTAGTATTGATTAAAACCTTGAAAGGAAAAGGTTGCACTTGTCTCCGAAGTTCCGAATTCGTCAATCAAGAAAAAGGCTTGAGTTGTTCTTTAAAGGACTAATAATTGAAGAATTGTTCAATTATAGTTCGTGTTCTTTGTTCTGTGGAATCCCTGGAAGAAAAGAGTGCAAGAAACAAGTGAAAGGAAACTTGTTCGAGTATTGGCAGAGTTTGAAATCAAGAAACGAAACAAGTGTTGACCAGAATTTGCAGATTTTCAGAAAATCAAGAAAAGTGACTTGATTTGTTCGTTAAAAGGGGATAATCAATTGATAAGGTATCATCAATTAGTGATTCTGCTCTCTATTGTGAAGCCTTGGAATTGAATTGCAAAGAAAAGCAAAATTCCGAGCTGACAGTTCTTGACAGAGATGGATGCATCAAGAACACCAATATTCACAGGAGTAAACTATGGAGTCTGGGCTGTAAAGATGAGGATGTATCTAAAGGCATTCGACTTATGGGACGATGTGGAGACTGAAAGGGAACCAAATCCCTTGAACGAAGATCCAACATTGACCCAACTAAGATACTACAATGAGCAAAGAACAAAGAAATTCAAGGCTCTTACTTGCATTCATAATGCAGTAAGTGAGGAGATTTTCTCAAGAATCATGGCTCGCGAAAGCGCAAAGAAAGCATGGGATAAGCTGAAATCCGAATTTCAAGGTGATGAGAAGTCTAGGAGAATGCAAATTATGACCTTGAAGAGGCAATTTGAAAGTCTAAAGATGAAGGATTCGGACACTCGTCCAAGATTTTTTCATCAAGTGTATCCAAAATGGTGAATCAAATGAGATTGCTAGGGGAAGAGATTCAAGAATCAAGGGTGGTTGAAAAGGTACTTATAAGCCTACCCTGAAAAGTTTGAAAATAAAAATCTGTTCCTTAGAAGATTCTAAGGATTGTAGGGAATTGAGTTTGCAAGAATTGGTCAATGCCTTGCAAGCTGTGGAACAAAGGCAGCAACTGAGGCAAGAAAACTTTGGAGAAGAGGCCTTTGTAGCAGGATTGAGTGGAAGAAATAGGCAGCAGCAAATGTTCTTCAGAAATCCAGAAAACAGGTCCAGTCCTGGAAATTCGTGGCAGAGGAGAAATCAACCAAATATTCAACCACAAGGCAACAACTTTAATGCAAGGTGGAAGGAAAGAAGAGAGCCACTTCCCACCTGCAAGTACTGCCAGAAAAACAATCATCTTGAGTCATCTTGTTGGCTCAAGAATGCACAATGCCGAAAATGTAAGAAGTTTGGGCACATTGAAAAACTTTGCAATGAAGACAATGCAAATCAAGCTCAAGTTGCTGAAGTGGAGGAGACCAAAGAGGAAATGCTATTCACAGCCACTGAAGCACACAACTGCAGCAACAAAAATGAGGTAAACATACAAACTTGGTCTATTGACAGTGGTTGTTCAAACCACATGTCTGCAGCAGCAAGTGAATTCAAAAACCTAGACTTAGGTTACAAATCTAGGGTTAAAGTTGCAAATGGGCAGTATGTAAGTGTTAAAGGTAAAGGGGAAGTTGAGATTGAAACTCTAGCTGGAATCCGAGAGTTTAAGTGTGTGTTGTATGTGCCAGAAATTGACCAAAATTTGATAAGTGTAGGTCAATTACTTGAGGATAGACACTCCTTGTTGTTTATAGATGACAAATGCATGATCAAAGATGATCAAGGTACTCTCTTATTCAGTACAAAAATGTCAAATAGATGTTTTAGTTTTGAGAAACAACTAGAACTCCAAATCAACTCAACTGGAAGAGATTCTGTTGAAGAGAAAGGCTCACTGAAAATGGCTGGAAAAGATGATGAGAAATATTAGACCATGGATTTTAGGGGGAGTGTTGAACTTAGAGAAACACAGCTTCTGGATTTAAGTCTACAAGAGTAGGCTCCTTGTATTGTGATGAGATGTGTGAGTCAATTGAAAAGAAAGAGATGTCATCAGCTGCTCCAGTGTCTGATGAAAGCTTGGACTCTCTGTTTTGTGATGCAAATGAGGTTATAGAAAACTTTTATAGAGATGACCAGGCTGTTGCTATAGACCCGACATATGAAGAAGGAAAATTGAAAATGAAGTATGGATGGTTAAGGGAAAAGCTTACTGACTTGATTACCTTAGCAAAGGAAGGACTTGAGAAGCTAAGAAGAATGGTGGTAAGTGTGCAGCTCAGGAATCAAGGGGGAGTGTTGAAATCTGATGTTGATTCCAGAACTGCACAAGAGAACCGGTCGACCGACTGTGAGAAAGAGATTAACCGGTCGACCGCTTGGCCCTGTCTGCAAGGAACTGACGCAGGATAAATGAAGAATGAAGAATTGACGGTTGAAGATTCAAGTGTCACGATTTATTTCACAGTGTAATCAGTTTAGTTAAGTGTTTTGAGTCAATGTTTTAGTGAATTTCAGTTTATGGTCAACAATTGTTAAATAAGAAATTGTAACCGAATTTTGAAAAACTAGCCGTTGTAATTTCTGATTCTTCTATAAATAAAATTGATGGGATGGCAGTAACCATAACGAAATATTCTGCCCATGTTTGTGTTGTTTTGATTCCCAAATACAAATAATTCGTAAAGTTCTTTTTCTCAGAAATTTATCCATCAATTCTGGAAATTTAACCATTCCCAGAATTTGATTGCTACAGTAGCTGTTCTTTGTGTTTTTCCAGAAATTCATCAAAGTTCAACACAATTAATATGGCAATCGAACCCTGAGAAGCTCTAGCTGATGTGATATCATCAAATGAATTTCCTTCTCACAAATTGGTGGTGTCTAAAAGGACTGATCCATCCCCTCCGCCTGCAGGGGTTCATTTCAAAAGTGCTCCTCCCCGGCCGCCACCACCATTAAATTCCCACTTTCAACAACTCTACGACGTCGAAGATCCAAAACCACCACCGCCATGTTGGTTGTAAAGATCATAAGTGGTGTAGTTACGATTTTTTCCAACAGAGTTAATTTGAGGATCGTTGTCAAGATATCAACAATAAACCAATTCACAGTAATAATTTCTAATAGCGTAAGAAATATACAATGAATTAAATTTTTATTATGATATATAAGCTATATCTTCCAACTTGATTCTTAGCTTTTTGTAAAGATCTGGGTTGTTTGCTTTCCTTTCTATTTTTTTTCTGGTGTAACAAATACTTGTGTTTCTTTTTCCTTTCTATCCATAAACTTAACGATTCTCTAGCCTTTTTTCAATCCACTCTATTATTATATGTAAATAATAATAATAATAATAAAAAAAAAAAATCATCGAGACAAACCTCTCTTTGACCGCAAGAAATAAAACTCCCTTGCTCATAGCAGAAACGCTTACATTCTCCCCTTGATGTCTCGTCGTATGGACTGGAAAACTTTGACAATTTCAAAGCTATTACAAATATTGACTAAACAATTAAAAGTTCTGTCGAGAAAAATGACGAATATACACTATTCATTCACGCTTATGTAATGTTGACTATAAATTAGTAACGCGATCACAATCAAAGGGGGAATGCCTATATAAATGATGGATATGTCAATGAATTGAATGCATACAAAGAAATCAAGCAGGTGGTTGCAGCGATGGCTCCATTTCTTTCCTACTTCCTGAGGTTCATATTAGTTTGCGCCATGATTTTCTCTTGCATGCATGTTTCGGGGTTGGCATCAAACGATGTTCCTTCAGGTAATTTTCCTGGTTACAAGTTGAAGAGATTGTCGATAAAAAGCCTCGTTGCCGTCCCCACCACCGCCTCCAAAGGCCTCTCAACAAAGAGGACCAGTAACTCCAATCCCATAATGATTTTAGATATCTAAACTACTTGTTTGTCACTACAGTTCTTGCTTTCTTTTTAGTGTACCAAGTTTTATTCTTTCTTTTTAGATATTTATTACACATCAAAATATTGTAATCTGTACATGGAGTCTGCTTTCCGATTGATCATCATGTATGGTGAGTTTCACTTGATTTATAATTTGAACAAAAAAAATCATATTATTTGCGATTATTAAATGAATTTATGTTTTGACATATATCATATAGGAGGGCAATTAATCAATCATTTATAATCTAAAAGGAAGTTTATTTTTGGAAAATTACTGGTTTGGTTTGGTGCAAATAGTAATTGTTTAATGAGAAATAAATGCTTTTATTAGCCAAAAATGATAAAATAATTAATACTAACTACATGAGATACCTTGAGAGATTGGCATGTGTAGTGCAACGAAGCCTTGCTGTTGTTATAAATTACCATTACAATTGCTTTACAAGGTAAAATGACATTACACGTTTTACGATATTGATAGTCCATTTTAAGCAGCAAAAGGAAACGGAATTGGTTGCCCTTAAAATAGAATAAATAAATAAATATGGAGAAACAATCATTTTTATGTTGATAAATAAAATATTTCAAAAAATAAAATAAAATAAATAAAAAATGCTGTACATCCAAATGGGATTAACGGTCAAATAGAAAATGGGTCCAAAAGTGGACTTTTGCAGTGGATTCTACTTTCAATATCTTCATGCCACTACTAATTTGTGAACCCAATACATTTGAGATAAAAATTAAGACTCGTCTTTATAATTTAAACAATTTAAGGTCTGCAATGAACGATGAGATTCCATCTTCAATCTCCAACCGCTTGACCAATACCAAAGAAACCTCACTATTCCATAAAGATTACAGTGAACATATATAATCCCATCAAATTATGAAGCTATACATCTTAAGACTCCCATTGACTATGTGAATCCAAATAACAAGCAATCAAGAGAATTCAAGAATTTCATCGAAAAAAGGGTTCAAATCAAGAGTTTATGTCTTCAATCCACCCGTCAATTCAAAGAAAATCGCCAAGTATCCATTAAAGCTTTCCAAAATGTAGAGTCTTACAATTTGGTCAAGTCCTTATGCTTGCGTTCAACAGCAAACAACGTACGACATGTTAATTCTAGCTTCGTTGGTCGACTCTCCAAGAGATTGACAAGTTCCAACCTCAATCAATTCGGAGTTCATCACTGTCGAAGACTGTTTCAGCAAGCACTAATAATCAACGAGACGGAGATTCATTCACATTTGATTGAAACTAACAAAAACCCAATTGCTATTCTAATTTGTCTTTTGGTTGTATAATCAAATCCATTATTTCTTCATTTTTATCTTCCTTTTTTTAAATTATCTATTATATAATTCTTATATTATTTGTTCGATGAATCATTTTTCTCTAAATTTGTCCTATTAATATAATCATAATATTTATTTTGTATCAAATTTCAATGTTGAATAAAAATGGTCACGCCTTCGAAGTGGATTCTAATCTTCAAAAACTCTCTAATATCTTCAACTCAAGAGTTTCAGTCTTCAATCCACGCGTCAAGTCCTTATGTTTGAAGATTGATCATAGCTCCTATTGGCTTAATTAATGGATTGCGTACACCAACAATTCGGAGTTCATCACTCTCAAAGACTACATAATCAACGGGACCAAATTCCATTACATTTAATTTAAAATATAACCACAAAAGCCGACTGCTATGCTAATTTTTCCTAGCTTATATGTTTAAAGCTATACAAACATAACATGAGAGAAAAAGATTTTTAAGACAACTTACTTGTTGATTTAAATAATATATAAATATAAAAAGTCATTTTAATATTAAAAATATTTAATAATGATATATAATTATTATTCGCAGTTAACATTGAGAGATGTTAAAAAACAAAGGATTAATTGAATATATTCTGAAAACATGACAGGAGAGATTCTCTCATGTTCTATGTTTAAGATAGAGTTCAACATTAATTTCTAGCATAAGAGAAGAGGTTGTCTTCATTATGAATGTTTTGTTTTGGGGGTCAAATCTTGTTTTTTAGGTTGGTTCAAGTTTTGAACCGACACCCAGGGTTTACATAGACGGGTCATTCTGTAAGGTTTTGTTTCGATTTTTTTCTGGTCTGAGGGTTTGTTTGACAAACATTCTCTTAGATCTATTTTGACAATTTTGTTTCTAAAAAAAAAGGTTATGCCAAATAAACCCCAAGTAATTTTAAAAATCCTTAAGGATTTTTTCAAATTATTATTTTAGTTGTTTGCATTTCTTCTTGTCTTTTTTATTTAATATCGGGAGAATGAAGTTATACTATAAGATATGGATTCAATATTAAATTCTTTTTTTAATTAAAATTTAAAAAAAAACCAAAACTTCTAATAAGAAAATGTGTTTTTATTTGTGTGAATATAGTCAAGTCTCTAAAAATAGATTATATTTTTATATTTTAGCATATTAATAAATAACAAAACTATTCTTTATTTTTTACATGCATTTTGTATTTAATAACTAGTGTATTAAAACTATAAGAATTGGACTTATATTTCAAAAATATTTTTTTTTCTCTCAAAATTACAAACTTACACGTAATACATTATTCTAAATTTTAAAAAATAATAAAATTATTATCATTTTTATTTATTGTCCAATCTTCCGAGCCCATTTTATGTATCTGAATCTTCCACGTAGACCCTAGGACAACGACTAATCCTTGAACTTTGAACAACGACCAGAGTGCTCTTAACGTCGTTTGAAATGATCAGAAACAAAAAAAATTTCCAGGAATGTGTTGAATTATCAAGTCTTCTTGCATTGCTCCTTGTATAGAAGAAAAGCTAGGTCAAATATCAGTATTTAATGGTTCCTAATCATGAAGAAAGTATTATAGAATTTCTTGGTTTCTGAAACTAAAGGTAGTGGCTTGATATCCGATGGGTGCCATTTCTTGGTTTCTCAATTTTCTGATCATCACCGCCTTGATTTTCTCACATTTTTCGGTGGTAGCCTCCTTCAGTGCTATTCCTTCTAATACCATCGATCACAAGTTCAAGAGATTTCCAATAAAAAGGAAATTACGACAACTACCGTCTGGACCTCCATCACCTCTGGTTGCTCCACCGCGTGAACCGGGTCAATGAAATTTTCTCACAATGAGATTGCATCCGTGTTTGTCAAGGCTGTAGATTGAAGGGATTTTCCTCATATTCAGTGTTATTTATAGCAAGATTCTGGATCTTCCTCATATTCAGTGTTATTTGTAGCATTGTATTTTAAGTTTATGATAATGGGTTTGTGTGGTTGTGGAGATCATTTATAAGAACTGTTTCAGAAAATAAATGGTCAATAATGGAGTCTTGGAGGACATAAACTGGTGGGTAATGATTTTCCGGCGACAAGAAAGTTAATAGTGATTGTACTTTAAGTTTATGGTAATGGCTTTATTTTATGGAAATTAACTGCCAATTTCCTTATGTTGAGTTTAAGTGCTAAGATATTACTGCTCTCACAAAACAGAACAAAGTAATTTAAGCAATAACTTCCTCCAAGAGACTTAGGAAATCCATATCTATAATTTAAGCAATCTTACAATCTAAGTTAAGGTTTAAGAGTGTCGTTGATGTTAGTTTTGAAAGTTCAAAAATATATTAAAATAATATTTTTTAAAAATAAGTTTAGATATCACAAAATAATCTAAAAATACTAAAAAAAATTATTCTAAAATAAAATTTTCAAGTTTTTCAATAACACTTTTGAAACAGTGCCCAAATGGTTGAAAAGAAGTCTAGTGGGTGTTATTGCTCCTAATGTGGATTATACTGACACCAAATCGAAACTACTATGAAATGGGAAAAACTTGATTGGTTCTAGATTTTTGGGTGCAACTCAGGCAATCATTTTGATTCCTTGAAGGAATTCAGTATTCAGTTACGGTGTTAGATCCACGAGTGCTCAAGGACAAATCTTCCTTAAGCTGCATCACACACGTTCTTGATTTACCTGCGTATAAACGGGTAAGTGTTGTCCAGTGAAATTTGGAGGCAGTGAAATTTGTTTCATCAATAACAGGACATTTGTTGTCACCAGTTACAAAGTCATTGAGATCATACCTAATTAACAATGCTTCAAATTGAGCCCTCCACTGAGGGAAGGTAAAAGGTGTGAGTTTTTCGTTGATAGTGGTGGTAGCATTGATTGTGATGATGGGTGAGTTGTTGGTGGCATTTTGCACGAAGCAAGGATGAAGAATTCTCGTTAAAGATTTTTTTGGCTCTGATACATATAACGAATTTTCACTGTTGTTTGTTGTGTTTGAAACTCATGATTTTGTATTCATCATTCATTTTGCTTTATACAATCCTAATAGCTTGATTTCAGGCATTTTGATTTTATAATGGGAAGGTTTTTACAATCACAATTAATGGTAATATTTGTAGAGATATGAAAAGCATAAAATCTGGTATTTATCATGGTGAAAGTTGAGCTTGAATTGGTATTGGTTTCAATTCATGGTTTCCTTGATAGGTGGTTGTAAAGATCATAAATGGTGTAGTTTCCTTGATATCGTTGTCAAGATATCAACAATAAACCAATTCAGAGTAATAATTTATAATATATTTAAAAAAAAAACGATGGCAAAACTTAAAAAGAAATAAATGATTTAATCACTGAGTTTTTATTTCCTTGATTTTTTTAATTATTAATAATTTTTTAAGACAGCTTACTTGTTAATTTAAATACTATTTAGATATAAAAAGTCATTTTATTATTAAAAATATTTAATAATGATACATAATTATTATTCGTAGTTAACATTGAGAGAAGTTAAAAAACAAATGATTAATTGAATAAATTCTGAAAACATGATAGGAGAGATCTCACATGTTCTCTACTTTTATGCTTTCTTACGTTCACTAAATCTAAATTATGAATTCAAATTCTACTTTTATGCAGCATATATATATATGGTGTGTCTCTATATGCGGTTTTTTCACACGCTTCACGCCTCAGCATCTCCCGGGTTGGAGAGACAGCGGCAAGTGCTTAAATGGGGAGTTGTTTTATAGCCGTAAAAATTACCATTATATATTTTCGGAGTCGCCTCCTAGTATTAAGGTCACTGGAAACCTAATAGTCTACGAGAGTCATGGGTAAGGGAATTTTTTGTGCAAGGGAAAGACGCATTACCTAGGACAAACTGCATTGTTGTTTGATTGTTTTTCCTAAGTTTAATTTTTTATTACACTGCATTTAAAAAAAAAAACATTTTTGTCTACGGGTGTACTTTACAATGTAATTTTACACCACAGTAAAATAAGATTTTTTTTATCTATGAATGTACTTTGCAATGTAATTTTACACCGTAGTAAAAAACATATTTTTTTATCCGCGGGTATACTTTACAATGTAATTTTACACCCCAATAGTTAAAATAAAATAATTGTTATTTTTTTTGATATTTTGACCAAATTTCAATGGATAATTATAAATCGGTTACGATATCAAATTTTCATTTCAAAATATGAGAAAGATGCAACATAATTTTTTTTTATGAAAAATATGCTTAGAAAACCTTGGAATTCGGACATATAAAAAAAACACATTTTTTATTAATCTATTTTTAAAAAAAAAAATTAAAAATTTGCGCAGGCCGGCTCATCCAAATTAGGCCAAGGCCCAACTATACTAGACATGGGGTCGGACCCTGGTCCCAGCCCCTGAGCTTTAGCTGGGCCGAGAGCGATCCCAGACTCACGAATTGAAGCCTAAAAGAAAACGGGAAGAGTGAATTAAAATTCACTCCTGCAATTGCTACGTGAACAGTACCAAGGCCTCCGGTCGATGGCGACCAGAGGATTAACTACTACTACCGCTGGTAAGAGGAGGCCGGGGTGGTTGTCCCTGTGGTGGTCGCATCGAAAATGGTGGCCTGTGGTGGCCGAAGGAGGCGTCGGAAGTTGCTGGTTCACGCTGCTGCTGCTGTCCCTGCTACTCGCCGGAGGCCATATCTGGGTGGCTTACGTGGTGGAGGAGATGTCGGTAGAGTGGATGGTGGTGTTAGGTGGGTGGCTGGTTGCTGTCGGAGGAGAGGGAGCTGTCAAGTTGCTGCTTTCGAGAGAGAGAATTTGTTAATGTCTAAGCTGCTCACGTGGACTGAATAAACAGATATATGCATGACAACTGGCAGTGAAGAAGAGGAAGAAGCCAATTCATATAAACACCAAAACATGCATTACGTGTGTGTTGAACATGCATTAAGTGCTGCATTAGGTTCTTTTAAGTAGTTAGTTAGTCAGTTACAAGTTGTTATAATTGAATACCAACATGTAAAACGTGTGTGAAGCCTAAGTGTATAAATAGGCAATCTGTCAAGCACATTGTAAGCACTACCAAAAATACAAAGAAGAACACTTACTCGCAACTCTTTTCTCTCCAGACTCATAAAGCTTGTTCTTCCTAATTTCCAAAGCATATCAACCCTGCAATCAAACCACACAAAACACAATCAACATACAAAGTTCAACATGGTATCGAGCTCGTTTGATCAACAAGGAAGGGAGTAAAAAAAATTTGTGAACAAGATTCAATCAAAAGAAGAAGAAAAAAATCTCAAAGCATGGCTAGATCATCGGACTTGAGAACACCACGGTTTAATGGCAGCAACTATGACTTTTGGTCAGTAAAAAATGGAGACTATACTCATAGCATACGATCTATGGGATATAGTAGAAGGATTACCTCAGCTTCAACAAAAATCTCGGAGCGAAAGTGACTCTACAGGGAGAAGGAAGTGAGGCTGAATCAACTCCGTAAGAGAAGCATGCTGCCACAAGAGAAAAACAAAATAAAAAATGCCAAGGCATTGAGCCTCATCCAAGGAGCACTTTCGGATGATCTTTTTCCGAGAATCGAAATGAAAAATCAGCATAAGGAGCATGGAATGTGCTAAAGAGAGAGTATAGAGGAGATAAAAGAGTAAGGGCGGTGAAGTTACAAGTCGTGAGAGGTGAGTTTGAGTACATGAGAATGGGAGAAAATGAGAGCTTGGATCATTACCTAGCCAAGTTTTTTGATGCTATAAACAATCCGAAATCTCTAGGAGAAGATGTACTCGAGATAAGGATTGTGCGTAAAACTCCTAATGAGTTTGAATAGGAGATACAAGTCCATAGTCTCTATCATTGAAGAGACAAGGGACCTTGATGTGCTGAGGGTGGAAGAGGTTATAGCCTCTGTCAAAGTGTTTGACAAGAGAGAAGATATGCATGATGAGAGGGAGGAACAAAGAGGAACTGAAAATGCATTCAAGCAGCCTTAAGGTTGGTTATAACCAAAGACACGCAAACAGTTTTTCAAATGGAAAATTTAATCCAAAGTGGCGGAGACAAGTTCAAAGTCACTCAATCTGGAACCAAGGGAGAAATGTGCATAATAATCATAGCACAAGTCTGGAACCATAGAGCTGGAATTAACAACAACAATTCCTACAATACACGGAACATACAAGGCAGACAGCAGTCAAGGTATAGTGAAGCCACAATGTCAAGTATGTTATAAATACCATTTCGGTATTTGTAGATACAAAGGCAAGGCAAGATGCAGTAAATGCAATCAATTTGGACACAACACAAATGATTGCAAAGATTTCAAGCAAATGGCAAATTGTGCACAAGAGGAGGAAGAAGTGTTCATTGCAAATTCATTTTATGCTTGTCATGTAGCAAGTATAAAGGACAAGGTTTCCCCTAATGACATAGAAGAAGGCATAGGTGAGGAGTCCAATACAGATGAGGATGTAGAGTTGAAGCCAGAGAGGGATGTGATTCATGATCAGGAGACTAAGCTGTCAAATGACTCAGATCGGGTACCAGTTATTGACATTTTCAGTAAGAAGGAGTTAAAGCTGGAACATGACGACGAGTTGAAGCAAGATAAGGATGCTGTTAGCAATGAGCATTCAAAGCTAGCACAGGATATGGAGTCCAATTCACTGAATAAGGAAATCATTACAGCGAATGCAGTGGATCCGAAGTTGGCCAGCGATATTGATGAGATGAAATCAATATTGCATGTGGCTGAATCAAAGCCAAGCGAGACTAAGTCTTCAATTTCAAAGTTAGCAGAGGAGAAGAGGCAAAGCTGTCAAGAAACGAAAATCTTGCAAGAAGAACTCGATTTTCTCGGATGAAGCCCGGATTTTGGAACTTAAGATGATGTCAAGAGAGAGAGGAGATGAACCTTCCGCTTTCACAAAGAAACTTGAGGAAAATCGAACGAATCATTTAGAACAGTAGATTCCGACACAACGAAAGTTAATACTATGCTAGCGAGACTTGGAATCTATATGTGCCTAGAAAGAAGAATTGGTGAATAGGCTCGCCGACAAACCAGTCAAATGGATGTTCAAGACAAACCTAGATTACGGTTGAAACTTGGTGATTAACCAGTAAGCGGCTTAGGAGGGGATGTTAATGTCTAAGCTGCTCACGTGGACTCGAATAAACAGATATATGCATGACAACCGGCGAGTGACAATCGGCGAGTGAAGAAGAGGAAGAAGCCAATTCATATAAACACCAAAATATGCATTACGTGTGTGTGTTGAACATGCATTAAGTGCTGCATTAGGTTCTTTTAAGTAGTTAGTTAGTCAGTTACAAGTTGTTATAATTGAATACCAACATGTAAAACGTGTGTGAAGCCTAAGTGTATAAATAGGCAATCTATCAAGCACATTGTAAGCACTACCAAAAATACAAAGCAGAACACTTACTCTGCATATCAACCTGCAATCAAACCACACAAAACACAATCAACACACAAAGTTCAACAGAATCACCGTCGTGGAGAGAGAGAGGGTGTTGCTGCTGTGAGGAGGAAAGTTGCTGGTTGTGGCTGACGGTGAAGATGGAGAGATGGTGGCTGCAGCTGTGTGGCCTGCACACTGTCGAGGGTGACGAGAGAGAGTTGCTGCCGTCTAGGAGAGAGAGAGAGAGCTGGCTTGCAGTGGGGAAGAGAAAAAGAGAGGGCTGACTGTCGACGATTGTGGATGCTGTTGGGGTGGCCTCGCCGGTGAAAAAGAAGAGGATGGGTGCTGCTACCGTCGATGGAGCTCCAGCCTTGGGCTGGCTGAAATCCTCTGCGTGTCTGTTATATTTCAGCCTAAACATAATTACACTTTAAATTGGTCGATGATTAAATTAAAGTGGCCTATAAAAATATAATTATACCTTTTGACTTAATTTTTACGCAGATTTATCCAATAATAAATTATTTTAGCCTTGAATCTGCATTTTCTTTCATTTCTAGGTAAAAAAGAGGTGTGACCGGGCTTTCAAAAACATCCAAAATTTTCATCTTGATTTTTCTGCCAGCACCAACCCTTTTAATTTATTTTTGTTATTTTTAGATAGATTTGGGGAATAACCCAGAAATTAGGTTATCACAACTTTGAAGACAACGAGATGGTTACGTTGTCTTTACTTTTTTTGGTGTAAGATCACAAGTCCTACCTTCCAAGCCCTGGCTAGATTCTCACTGAATTCTGAGGCCTGAGCAGCATATATATATATGGTGTCTCTATATTTTGGTTTTACATGGTAACAAGAGTAGGCGGATTGAAGTAAAGCTTTCAGACTTAGGAAAAAAATATAACATGAAAAATTCTAAATGGCACTAGAATAAGCGGTGCAAACCACTTTTATCCAAGACCACTTAATATCCCACTTTCATCAACTCTAAGATGTCGAAGATCCAAAACCACCACCAACATGTTGGTTGTAAAGATCATAAGTGGTATAGTTACGATTTGTATTTTAAATTAAAGGATTGTAGATGAACTAGCACTCCGAGTTCTACAGTGTAGTGTTTTGTCAGAGAAAATTAAGTTCCAACCTCTCTTGTTGTAAGGAATTCTATTGGAAATTTAACTTCCTGGAAATAAATTGCTTTTTAATGATAGATGTTGGATTGCAATATAGTTTTTGACTTGATTCTTTCAAGTATACAACAACAGACTTCTTTAGAGGGCCAGAAGGTATGATAAATATGAAATATAAGTTATGGCACTGTTTGATATTGCATTTTAAAAACGTTTTTGAAAAAAAAAAATATTTTGATTTTTCACTTTAAATTAAAAGAATTTAGTCTTTTTAAATCATTTACATGTGCTGATGTCAAAAATAATTTTGAAAAAATAAAAAAAAATCATTTTGATACATTTCCGAACTCAAATAATTTTAAAAACATTTTTGAAAAAAAATGATTTTTTTTAATTTGATTTTTTAGTTTAAATTAAAAGAATTTAGTGTTTTTAGATCATTTTCATGTGCTGATATCAAAAATAATTTTGAAAAAATAAAAAATATCATTTTGATACATTTCCGAACTGAAAATACTTTCAAAATAACTTCAATCCCATTCCCAAACAATCACTGTATCTTCCAACTTGATACTTTGCTTTTTGTAAAGATCTGGGTTTTTTGCTTTCCTTTCTAATTTTTTTCTGGTGTAAACAAATACTCGTGTTTCTTTTTGCTAAATATCCAATTTGTTTCTTTAACTAGGGGTGAGCATTTTTGGTTTGGTTCGGTTTTTATCAATAAAAACAACTGAATTGAAAATTATATTTTTTTATAAAAATAAACCGAACCAAATTGAACGTTGTAAAAACCTATCATTTACGGTTTGGTTTGATTTGATTTTTATGTTAAAAAAATGGAGTAAACCGAAATTCATTATTTACTAGTAATAATCAACAAAACCTGTACACGTGGAATATAAATACAGTATCATGAACGTCACAACCGATGAGAGAAGGAAGGGAAGAGGCAGATCCACTCCCCCTGTCATGCTGCTCCATCGGTGACAGCGTGTGGCTCTACGTGCTGCCACTGACAGTGGTGTGTGAGCTGACATGCCACAAGTGCTCTTACGCTGCCTCCACTTTCAAAAGTGTTCCTTGGAGGTATATTTTGTAATTTTTGATGTTTATGTCTGTTTAAACTATTATTATTTTTTATTTCTTGTACATGTTATGTGGTTTGTAAAATGTAATGAAAAAAAATGGGTGCATGTGTTGCATTTAAAAAATATATAAAAATTGCATTTCAAAAAGAAAAATAAAAACAAAAAAAATGATTTTTTTCATTCATACGACCGAGTTCCAAGGTTTTCCCATCATATGTTTTGTAAAAAAATGTGTTGCATCTTTCTCATTTTTTGAAATGAAAATTGGATACCATAACCGGTTTACGATTATCCATTGGAATTTGGCCAAAATATCAAAAAAAATAATTATTATTTTGTTTTATCTATTAGGGTGTGAAATTGCATTTTAAATTACACGCAAATATAATTCTTTTTAATATGATGTATAGATTTTTAAACTTTAGAATGGTTAGGTTTTTTGACTCGTAATGACGTAGAGATTTTCGCATGAAGAGAGATCTACTTCGAATCTTAGAAAAGACCAACACATAAAATATATGGCTTAGGAAAACATAATCAAACAACAATGTAGCTTACTTTAGGTAGGGTGCACTGGGGGTGATGTGTCTTCCCCTTGCACAACAAGTTCCCTTACCTAGACTCTCACAGACCTATAGGTTTCCTAGTGATCTTAAACTAGGTGGCAACTCCTGATAATAATAGTCATAATTTTTACGACTATAAAAACACCTCCCTGTCACCATCTGCCTAACAATTATTACGTTGATGCATTCCTTACTGCCATTTATCTTATCAACAAATTGCCCAAACCAACAGTAAATAACAATACTCCATATACAAAGTTGTTTAATGCAGAACCCGATTATTTCATTCTCAAAGTCTTTGGCTGTGTTTGTTATCCCTTACTGCATCCTTATAATGCTCATAATTATCTTTTTGCAGTAACGTTGTCTTTTCTTGGTTATTGTTCCAATTTCAAAGGATATCGATGACTAGATCCTTTAACAAATCACGTTTATATTTCACGACGTGTAACATTTGATGAGCATGTGTTTCCATCTAAGGATATACATTCAACTACTACCCCGCAATAGGACTCTCCCTTTATTATCCCTCACATGGACCTGACTAATAACTTTCTGTCTCTACCACCAACTTTACACTTCTCTACTCCTATTTCTTCTGCTACTCACACTTCTGTAGATATTCTCCCTGGAGACCCATCATCCTTCTCACCTCTTCCTATTCAACCATATCTATCATTGCCACCAATAGCTTCAGAATCTCCGCAACATCTGCTAGATTTATTTGCGACAACTGAACATGCACACTCATATTGCCATGCCAATTCTTCTTCTGGGCCACTATCCAATTCCTCTCAGCCCCATTAGATGATTACTTGTAGCATTAATGGCTCTCTCAAACCCAAACCATTCCCTGTCTTTCACCTATATCAATCTACTAAACATCCTCTCTAAGCCATTCACACCATCCTCCTCCCACCTGAACCAATTACCTTTTTACAGGCCTTAAAAAATCCAAATTGGCAAGATGGCATGACTGCTGAATACAGTGCCTTAATATCCAATGGAACCTAGAAACTGTGTTCATGGCCTTCTCATAAACATGTCATTTGAAACAAGTGGGTCTAAGAAATTAAATAAAACTCAGATGGCACTATTGATCGCTATAAGGCGAGGCTTGTTGCCAAAGGTTTTGAGCAATAGGATGGAATTGATTACACTGAGACTTTTAGTCTAGTCATTAAACCAACTACTATTTGTCTTATTCTTGCTCTTGCAGTTCATTATGATTGACCCTTTTGGCAACTAGATGTTTCTACTGCCTTCTTACAAGGAGAGTTGACAGATGAAGTGTTTATGGAACAACCACAAGGATTTGTGGATTGTTCTTAGCCTGATTCTGTTTGTCACCTCCAAAAATCTTTTTAAAGGTTGAAACAAGCTCCTCGCGTTTGGTTTCAACGCCTCTCCCACGCACTCCTTAATCTTGGCTTTACAGGATCCACTATGGATACATCATTATTTGTCTTTCTTTAGGAGGTAGTTCTCATTTATGTTTTGATTTACATTGATGAAATGATTGTTAACAGGAACATGTCGGCGGCTATTTCTGATCTCATTCTCAAGCACCAATTGGACGTAGGACCATTGTTCTACTTTTTGGGCATTCAGGTTCATCGCAGTATAGAGGGAATTAATTTGCATCAATTTAAGTATATTGTGGATTTATTGACTCATAGAAACATGACATGAGCTAAACCATATCAGTCCCAATGCATTTCTAGTACAAAGATGTCCAAATTTGATGGTGACCCTCTTCCTGATTCTTTACTTTATCATCACATAGTCAGAGCCCTACAATATTTCACATTAACAAGACCTGATATTGCCTTTAGTATGAATCAACTCTGTCAATTTTTACATGCACCCACTAGTACACACATTATAGCTGCAAAGAGAGCCCTCTGATATCTTAAATCTTTGATTGAGCATGGCATCTGGTTTCCAAATGGTTCTTTACAATTACATGGCTACTGTGACTTAGACTAGGTTGGGAGCCCTGATGATAGGCGATCCACCACTGGCTATGGCATTTTCCTATGACCTTGTTTGATATCATGGGCAACAAAGAAATAACCAGTTGTTTCACGTTTTAGTACGAAAGCTGAATACCGTTCTATGGCTATCACTACTGCTGAGCTATATTGGATTCATATGCTCTTCAAAGATTTAAGTCTTCCCTTGACAGCTCCTCCAACTCTCTAGGTTGATAATATGGGTTCTCTTGCTCTAACATCCAATTCTATCTTTCATGACCGCACAAAACATATCGAATTATCATTTCATTCACTAGAAAAATGTTATTAAAGATATCTCAGCTCAGTATATCAGTGCAGTTGATCAATTAACAAATATTTTTACAAAAGGCATCACCACAGCACAGTTCTTTATGCTTCGGGATAAGTTATGATTCGTTCTCTCCCTATGAGCTTGAGAGGGGTTGTAACAGCAATTGAAGACAGACCATGCAGAAGTCCTATCCTCTACGTAACAAACACAGAGGGCAGTCCATGCAGGACTTCTATCTCATCCTCATCCAGTAATATGCTAGAATAGGATTCACCTTCTTATGTAATAGTGTAAAATAATACAGATTCTTCTGAAATCATATTGTTTACAATAATAATACTACAACAACCTTAAAAATACTAGAGTTACAATGTCTGTCTGAAATGAAAAGGAAAGACAAAAATAAGAATTATGCTGCTCTATTTGCACAAACCTCATCATTAACATTAGAATTCAGAGAACAAACATAAAGTAGCATAGCCTATCATCAAAACGTGGCATGTACTTCTTTATCAAGCCTTTTAGTTAATTACCCTAATTTCATTATTTAAATAAAAAAATAAAAAAATTATTTGAAATATTACTTCATTAGATACCATTCATTTTTTCCTATTTTTTCAAATAAGATTATATCATTTTCGTAAAAATATTATTAGCAATCATTTCGTTAATTATTTTACATATTTGTTTTAAAGTTGACAATGAATCATTTAGTAGTTTTGATTAAAACAATGGGATAGAATTGTGTCCCACACTTTTTTGTTCTTAGAAAAAAAACGAGATGGTTGGTAGGCATATGAACATGACTTTGAAGACCCACAGGCACCTTACGTTTTCTTGTCTTATTTTATTTAAATCAAATAAATAAAAAAATTGTACATCACGGGTCAAGTAAAAAATGGGTCCAAAAGTGGACATTTGCAGTGGATTCTAATTTTAATATCTTCATGCCACTACTAATTTTACGGGGTATGCGAATTATTATGGATAAAACATGTATTACAGGAATTGGGGGTTGATTATGGGTCACCCATGAGTTTACAATGTGATAATAAGGCAGCTATTGAGATTGCACACAATCCTGTTCAACATGATCGCACCAAGCACGTCGAAGTCGACCGACACTTTATTAAAGAAAACCTTGATCGGAAGATTATACAATTTCCGTTTGTAAGGTCAGAAGATCAATTGGCGGACATACTCACAAAGGCGGTTTCAGGAAGGACATTTCATGGTGCAATTAACAAGTTGGGCATGATAAATATCTACGCTCCAACTTGAGGGGGAGTGTTAAATAGTACAATAGTTGTTATTATTGTTTTTGTATTCTGGTATAACAATAGTTTTTGTATTATAGTATTAGGTTAAGATTGTGTGTGTATTGTTTGTTAGTGTAACAAACAATACACACTACTATTAATACCTGCACTCTGTAAAGCTTTAGAGATAATTGAAATCGAAAGGAATACTGAATTGTTACATATCCTAATCTTGAATAGCAATCCTTAGTTCTTGCAATTGATTTTTTTTCCAGGTAATATGTGAATAAGTTATTTTGTCGGTAATTGACCACAAGTTATATGTTGATCTAGCTAGGACTCTTTTTTGAGTTATTGTAAATATCGAGAACTTGTTTCTTTGGAGTTTGGTGTTGTTTGCCTGATGAGAGAAGTAGGGAAGAAACAAGAAATGCTTTTTTTGTTTTGGTTTAAATTAAATTTTTTAGTGTTTTTTAAGAAATTTAACGACGCATGTTTTGGTAGGAAGTCCAGGGGATGCTCCATTTATTTCATAAATATGAAAAATTTTACATTCAGCATTACTATTTCTTTCCCCTCTTGTAATCAAGCGTAAAGAATCTTGTATTTTGAAGGCCGCCTTTGGATTCATGATGCAAGTAAGGTTCCGGACGAAGATACAATCATAGCGGTGGAAGACTTCTACACAGAAATTTATGCAGTGAATGGCATTTATCACTGGCTTAAAGTTTCCAGAACATCACATTGTTTCAAGGCTCTAAACTTTTGATATCATGCGTTTCTATGTTCTTCTCAGGTCTTAACAACAAATTCAACACTTTCTTTTCCTCTCAACCAATTCTGTAGGTTCATGAAATGATTTGTTTTAGATTTTGCGTTGTGAAAACCAGTGAGCACTGTTAGAATACTGCTTCCTGTTTTGTCTTGTGAATACAAAATTCTAACAAAAATACGATACCTTTATATATTGTACAGGTGTGTTGAAGTGGTTGGCTGTGTGAAATGTGAAGAGCTAGCAATCTGGGACTGAAGGGGTGGGCAACTGCTTCTTACCTTTTGTCCATTAACATATGTCATCTGATACTGACAGGTGAGGCTAGAAGGATAAACATATTTTTGCAATCTGTGAATATTTATTATTTGAAATTGCTGATCATTTTAGCTCAACGGATGCAGAAATTCCCAGTTCCTTTTGATATGAAGATGATTATAACCCATTTCTAGGTTATTCCCTATAAATAAAACATAATAACAAAAATAAAATAAAAAAGGCTCACATTGTGGAAAAATCAAGTTGGAAATTTTGGTAGGATTCGAGAGCCTAATCGTACATCTATTGTGTCCAAAAATAAAAGAAAATGAAGATTCAAGGATAAAATAAATGATTATCAGATAAATTTGCGTAAAATTTAAGTGCAAAGGCATAATTATATTTTTTAAATGTCGATTCGATTTGATCGTCAAACAATTTAAAGTATAATTATGTTTAAAAATTAGTTTAGGTCCAATTGAAGAATTTAATTAAGTGCAAGGACTTAATTATACTTTAAATTAGTCAAATTAATTTTACTAAGAGCTTAAATACCTGAGGAGTCGTCATCGTTCTATAAATAACTGCCATCAAGAACGAAGAAGAGGAGGCGAAGAGAAAAACAGAGTAACAAACGAGACAAAAAAATAGAGACAAAGAAGCCGAGAAACTGTGAGCAACCCCTCGACACCACAAGCCCTTTCCTCTCTTAATCGTCGGTAGCAGCCCCTTCGTTTTCTGCTCTGGCGACAGAGGCAACAACGACATCGCCTCTTTTCACCATTGCAGCAGCCTTCTTACTCTTTCTGCAACCACAAACGACCATCATTCTGGGCCCATCACCACCTCCGGCCACCATTCTTGACGCCACCACCACCTCCGACACCGACTTGATCTCCTATACACAGTTACAAGTCAACCATTCCCGCCATCCTCTCTGCTCGTTGCTGTTCACTTGCAGTGAACAGTAAACACATGAATTAATTGACTCCCCACCGTTCACATGCATGTGAACAGTAGGCAGTGGTTGAGTTGGACGCAACGTGTGACAATGATATCAAAAATAATTTTTAAAAATAAAAATATATTATTAAATAAAAAACACTTAAAAAAGCAAAAACAACCTCAGTCACCCATTAAATCATCTGTTGCTACTATAATCATCAAAACTTCGAAAGCAAATGTCAAGAAAGGCTATTTTATGCATATTTTAATGGTTTTTTATATACTCCGTACACATTGTCCGCACGTTTAATCCGCAAGAGGGAAATAATAATAATTAATTTCAATATAATCTTTTTTTCAAGTTTGTCGTAACCCGCCGGAAAGGATAGGTGATCTGACAAATTTGGTTTAGAAATGAAAATTTGTAAGGTATGATTGGTCTATTAATAAATTGCTAATTAAATAAGAATTTTCAAGTTTGTCGTAACCTACTCTAACGGCAGTCTTCTCTGCTAAATAGCAGCGCACACCGTGAAAGCAAGAAAGGAAAGGAAGAAAAACGAAAAAGAACAAGAGGGCTGAGGAGACAAGGAATTTTACGTGAACCCGACCACATCTGCTCTCTTTCGCTCTCCCTCTGTTTCGTTTTGCTCTGCTCTCTCTCTAAAACCCGACCACTGTCTCTCACTCCCTCTCGGTTAACATTTCTTGCAAGCGAACTCCGGCCACCTCACCCCACTCCATCGCCACAGACTCCCACTGCCTCCCCATAAAACCAGACAGCATCTCAAGCAAGAATTTGGCAGCACACTCCCCGCGTGGGTTTGGCAGGCCGGGCCTTGTGCCCGGCCTGGCCCTGGAGAAGATTTCCAGCGTCTGGGCTGGAAGCCCAGCCCAGATGGGTCTGGGCTGCTAGCCATCTGGGCTAGCATCCCAGCCTAGAGACAAGGTGGGCTGGGCTGTCAGCCCAGCCCGAATTTAGGTGGGCTGACAGCCAGCCCACCGAAAGAGAAAATATAAAGAAAAATATAAAAATACAAATTTTCCAAAAAATATTTTTATTAAAGAAAAAATATGTTGTTTTCTTGCATACGGCCAATACACTAGCATATTTTAAAAACTGTTTTTCTTTTGAAAAAATATATATTATCTTGGGTTTTGAAGAAAAAATGAGTTTTAGCATGGATATCGTAAAGAAAAAAAAATCATTTCTTGCATTTTGAGATTTTACAACATGTTTGTAAAATCCAAAGGGTATTGGCCAATATTTCAAAAAAATATAAAAATCTTATTTTTGGAATTTATTATTCACTGTCGGTATTTGGATAAATAAATTCTAAGGGGTTAATATCCAAAATATTCGGTGGGAATGATATACTATTATTCACTGTCGGTATTTGGATAAATAAATCCTAAGGGGTTAATATCCAACATATTCGGCGGGAATGATAATTTATTGTTCACTATCGGTATTTGGATAAATAAATCCTAAGGGGTTAATATCCAAAATATTCGGCGGGAATGATATGCTATTATTCGCCATTGGTATTTGGATAAATAAATCCTAAGGGGTTAATATCCAAAATATTCGGCGGGAATGATATGTTATTATTCACTGTTGGTATTTGGATAAATAAATCATAAGGGGTTGATATCCAAAATATTCGGTGGGAATGATATCCCATTCGCCATTTAACCAACATATGTTTTGAAAAATCAAAACCATAACAAATCATAAACAAACCAAAACGTCAAGCAGCTTACCTTAGGTAGGGCGTACTAGGAGTGCTAAAACCTTCCCTTTACGCAACCAGTCCTTTACCCTAGAATCTCTAACAGACCAGTTTTAGGTTTCCTAGTAACCATAATACTAGGTTGCGACTCCCTTTTTTCACGAAAATAAAGAATCCCCCTGACATTTAATCCCCCGCTTACAGGGAGGGTGGTCACGACACCGCACTCATTTTTTTGGGGTGCGACAGGATGGCGACTCCACTGGGGACTTGGACTAGGCTTAATAGTTTTGTTTGTTTATGATATGTTATTGTTTTTCATATTAATGGATGGTTTATATATATTTTTTAGAAGCTTTAACATGCATCTTTACATCATGTCATCATAATATGCCTTGTCATGCATCACTTTTATTATTTTGAGAGCACACACTAAACTTTAAGTTAAGAGGGGGACTAACAGCTTACCTATGACTTGAGTCAAGGTTGAAGTTTGTGTAAACCCCAACTCTTTGCTGAGTGTTTAGACTGGTAGTGATTGGTATACGTGCTATCCCGCTATCTGCTAAACCCCCATATCGCCTTTACGAGGGTGATCACTGGGACAGCAAGAGACCTTCTTTAGAGATCAAGTAGTAAACTTACCCTATGTCTCACATAGGAACTAGAACCTATCTTTAGGGTGTATGTTCCATAATATCTTCCGCATATAAAGAAAAAGGTATAAATAGTGTCATAACCCAATTTTGGGTCATTCCCCAAAACTACCCATAAATAACAAAAAAATAAAATAAAAGGGGGTGGTGTCGGTAGGAAAATCGGGGTGAAATTTTGATTGTTTTCGAAAGCTCGATCGTACCTCTTTTGTGCCTAGAAATAAAGAAAAATACAGATTTAAGGTTAACGTAATATATTTTCGGATAAATCTGCGTAAAAATTAAATCGAAAGATATAATTAAATTTTTATATGCCAATTCAATTTAATCATCGGCTTATTAAAAGTGTACTTATATTTGAGGATTTAATTTAGGGTCTAATCGAA
This sequence comes from Salix udensis, assembly GCA_029204005.1. NCBI lineage: Eukaryota > Viridiplantae > Streptophyta > Magnoliopsida > Malpighiales > Salicaceae > Salix > Salix udensis. Next base: position 11,824,221 of record CM055037.1, read on the forward strand.
GAATGTAATTCAACGCAATGACTTAATTTTACTTTAAATTGGTCAGATTAATTTTATTAAGGGCTTAGTCAATGAGAAATCAAGTTCTTAAATTTAATTCGGGCTCAATTGATGAGAATGAAATTTTCAGAGACCAATTTGAATTTATTCAAGCCAATTATGCAAAATCGGGGACCAATTTGATTAAATTAAGAGTTTAACGTTCAATCGAGGGTTAAATCGCGCAAATCAGAAATCAAGGACCAAAATAAAAAAAGACGCGCAAAGCTAAGGATGCTCTTGAAATGCTGATAGGGATACAATTGCACAAATTAAAATGTCAAAATTGATTAGAGAGGCGATTGGAACAATTATAAATTTAAGGACCAAACCATACTTTCACCCTCATAACATCAAATATGCATGTCCCTGCACTGTTCCGACACCTGAACAGTGCAGGGACGGCTCTGCAATGGCAACGGCTCTTTGCAGTCTCTGCCCCTCTGCAATACACATCCACACAGCACACACAATGCATGCTCTCTTTTCTTTTTTTCCCCTATAAATACATGCATCACAGACCATGGAGAGAGGGAGGAAAACGAAAAACGAGGAGGCAGACAGTGAGAAAGCAAAGAAAAAAACAGAGGCAGGAGAAGCTGAGAAGGGCAAAGAGAATTTTACAAAAATTTCAAATCTTCATCTCCTTCGTCTCTCTCGGCCACAGCTCTCTCTCCCTCTCTAAAAACCAGCCGCCAGTCTCTCTCTCTCTCTCCCTCTCGGTCTGCAACTCCGACGACAGCTCAGGCCACCCAACTTCACCCTCATCACCTCCAGAAGCTCCCTTTCCACGCCAGCAGCCCAGCCGTGGACGCAGCCGCAGGCAGCAGCAGCAGCACCCGTCGCAGCCACACAGCCCCGTCACCTTCCGACGCTCATTCCGGCCATCACGAGCCACCATTTCCGACGCCACCACCACAGGGACAATCACCTCGACCTCCTCTACACAACGGTATTAACAGTTTCTACTTTCATCACAGTCGGAAAATCTTCCATTTACTGTGCATGTAAACTTCATGCATGGGGAGTGAATTAATTCACTCCCCCGTGCCACCCTTGCATGCCACTGTTCTGCACTATGCAGAACAGCGGGCTGGGCTGGCTGGGCCTCACCCGGCCCAGTCTGACCATTGGAATGGGTGGGCCGTTTGGCCCACCTGGGGCTGGCAGTCCAGCCCCAAATGATGGGCCTATCAGCCCATCAGGGCTGACAGCTGGCCCACAAAAATATATATATAATAAAAAATAAAAATACAAAATTTGCAAAAAAATATTTTTATTGCAAAAACAAAATGTGTTGTTTTTGTGCATACGGCCAATACACTAGCATATTTTTAAAATTGTTTTTCTTTCAAAAAAATATATATTATCTTGGATTTTTAAGAGAAAATGAGTTTTAGCATGGATTTTGCAAAGAAGAAAAATCATTTCTTGCATCTTGAGATTTTACAACATGTTTGTAAAATCCAAAGGGTATTGGCCAATATTTCAAAAAATATAAAAATCTTATTTTTTTGAATTTATTATTTACTGTTGGTATTTGGATAAATAAATCCTAAAAGGGGTTAGTATCCAAAATATTCGACGGGAATGATATGCTATTATTCACTGTTGGGATTTGGATAACTACATCCTAAGGGATTAGTATCCAAAATCTTCGACGGGAATGATATGCTATTATTCATTGTCGGTATTTGGATAACTAAATCCTAAGGGGTTAGTATCCAAAATATTCGACGGGAATGATATGCTATTATTCACTATCGGTATTTGGATAACCACATCCTAAGGGGGTAGTATCCAAAATATTCGACAGGAATGATATTCTATTATTCACTGTTGGTATTTGGATAAATAAATCCTAAGGGGTTAATTTCCTAAATATTCGGCGGAGTAATATCCCATTCATCATTTAACCAACATATTCTTTGAAAGATCAAAATCATAACAAATTTTAACCAAACAAAAACACCAAGCAGCTTACCTTAGGTAGGGCGTACTAGGGGTGCTAAAACCTTCCCTTTACGCAACCAGTCCCTTACCCTAGAATCTCTGAAAGACCAGTTTTAGGTTTCCTAGTAACCATAATACTAGGTGGCGACTCCCTTTCCCAAAAATAAAGATAATCCCTCCGATACTTGAATCCCCCGGCATACGGGGAAGAGTCGGCACGATGCCGCGCTCATTTTTGGGCTGCGACAAATAGCATTTTGACTTATAGGTCTTGTGAATGAAATGGCCACCACTACTAAACTTTCCATCATGGAATATGGGAGAAGTTCTGAATTGTCACAATTGACTGAAGAAGACTGCCTTAAAGGCGATGCTATGAGGCTATCACCAATCAAGAATCTGGATTGTATTATAAATGAGGTGAACAAGTTAACGACCCATTTTCAGTATGTGGATAAGGACATATTTTTTAGAAAATATGGACGCCTGATGGAGATCGCGAAGGTAGAAGTTTTAAGCCCAACGGTGCGAGCTTTAGTTCATTTTTGGGATCCTAAGCCCAGGTAGAAGTTCTTCTCAGGTCTTAACAACAAATTCAACACTTTCTTTCCACTCAACCAATTCTGTAGATTCATGAAATGATTTGATGTGGATTTGCTGGTACTACTTTGTGTCATTTCTTCTTGTGAATGATCAACAGTAGCAAGCTCCTGAAGATAGGGTAGCTAACTATCATATCAAACAAACAGAATATCTATACAAATTACCATCACCTAGGCCTGTTATTCCTGAAGTCATCAGCTGTTTTTCTTTGCTCTTCAATTATCTCTCTACTCAAGATTGTGCTTAATGTCAAATTTGTTTTTCCAGTTCTAAAACCATTTCTCTGTAAAATATTAAAGAGAGCGTTTTCTAACTAATATTAGAAACTAAGGACTTTATTTGCGTTATTTTTGTCAATAAACCATCTCATCTAAGAACTTAAATTATTAGGTGAGGTCTTGAGAATATGATTTATATTATCCTCTAACATACTCGTTCAAGTAAAAACATTTTAGGGTTGAAACTTGTACACATGTTCACATTGTCTTGTGCTTGAATTTTATAAAATAAAATAAGGGTGGTGAGATTCGAACTCTTGACCGATAAGTCAACAAGGCTCTGATACCAAGTCAAAATACCATCTCATCTAAAAATTTATATTATTCTCTATCAATCCTGGAAGTAATCAATGACAGAGATAGAATGAGAGGGGAACAAGCAGTGCCCTAGTTTTCTAAAGTGGAGAATTTGGAAAACAATTTTTAGCTGTTTTCCGGTGCTCCGCTGAAATCTTTTTCCAAAGCTGTAAAATTATCCAGAAACAATCATGACCTTGATGTTTATCCTGAGCTGAAGTAGGAAGCCTCAACTTAATTTGCATTGTGAAAACCAGTGAGCATTGTTAGAATACTGCTTCCTGTTTTGTCTTGTGAATACAAAATTCTAACAAAAATACGATACCTTTATATATTGTATAGGTGTGTTGAAGTGGTTAGCTGTGTGAAATGCGAAGAGCTAGCAATCTGGGACTGAAGGGGTGGGCAACTGCGTCTTACTTTTTGTCCATTAACATATTTCATCTGATATTTTTTGTTTATCTGTTGACTAATTTCAAATGTTTTGCTGACAGGTGAGGCTAGAAGGATAAATATATTTTTGCAATCTGTGAATATTTATTATTTGAAATTGCTGATCATTTTACCTCAACGGATGCAGAAATTCTCAGTTCCTTAGTTATTTAATTTTAATAATTATTTACATCCCCCCCCAATGCATCTTATAGAAACCATTTATCTGCCATATTTCTTAGTTAATTTGATGAAACCTTTTCTTAATAGCCATCATTTTAAGAAATTTTAATGACACTTTCCCCCCCTTCTATTGTAATTATAACTTCAACAAATTAAATTATTTATATAGTTCCTACGCATTAACTATATAATATAGACTATAAACTCTGAATCCATTCCATGTAGTTCATGTATATAAAATAGTGGCCAAATATTTTTAGTAAATATATTTTTTGTACATTCCTTTAATGCATCTTATAAAAATTAGTTATCCATTATATTTCTTTGTTTCTTTAATGAAACTATTTTTCAATATTCGTTAAAAAAGTCATTTTCATGAAATTATGTAGTGAGATTTCAAAAAAGGCATTTTCTTGAAATTTCATACTTTCACTGTTACAGTAGGAGAGATTCAACAAGGCACTTCTTGTTAATGTTGCCTTTTGATTTCCTTTTAGCAGAAATGCCCATGGTGCTAGCTTTTATTTGGGCTCTAAAGTTTTGAACGATGACTACCAGTAAGAGATGGAGGCTTCTCTATTCCTTGTCAATCCCTTGTTAACTACCAACCAGGTTCAGTGAATCTCCATTGAGAACATCAAGACTTGACTTGAGCTTGGTCCATAATAATCACTAACACCACATGCATGCTTTTTTTTTTTTGGATTTGACGAAACTTTATTTTCTAGAAATTGTATTTTATAGGTCTGAGCGAGTAAAATCCGGTTATTACAAATTTTTATAAAGATACACGTCCTGATTCGAACTCGAGACTTACTGTGCAGATCGTAAATCCTCTGCCATCATGTCACGCCTACTGAGGACCAATTGCATGCTTGTTTAACGGGTTACAGCTAACTAATCAAAGATTATAAGTTCCCATTTGATTTGACAAATCATTCACACGATCTCTGATCATATTCCTATAAAAAGCATAATCATCTTAAGTTTCGACATACGAAGGCAGCCGCACAATACAAATGGAAATCAATTCCTACTTGTTGGCGTGCATCCTTTTTCATCTGATGGTACTATCACAAACCAGTTGCACGGCTAATGTTGCATTACGTCTATCACCACCACCACCACCCAAAAACAATGTTCCTGTCCATCCATTACCAAAACCACCATATAAGCCTCCTGTTCCACAACCTCCTCCTCCTCCTCCTCCTCTATCAAACAGGGTGAATTAGAAAACTTAATTAGAACACTGTGACAAACAACTGGTAATGCTTTTAATCAATTAACCAGGATGTATTAACCTCGCAACATTTCTCCAAAGGCAACTGAACCCACAACAATCTGGAGAGTTGAGGCAACAATGAGGGCACCTTGAATTCCACGCATTGTCTTTTCAAATCTCTGCAACACAAAGGATCGTTGAACAGTTAAGGAACATACATCCACAAAGTTTAGTAAGGCTGTATCTGTTAGAGTATAGAAGAAGAATAGTCTAGAATAGTGTAATGTGTATAAATAGAGAAGTGCACACACAACAAAGGTATGCAAAACAGAATTCAATACAATGTAATTCTAAATTTCAGTTTCCCTCTCTTTCTCTCTTCTCCCTCTTCCCTTCTCTAAACTAATTCTTCTTTCAATTCTCAAACTCTCTCAATCCTAACATGGTATCAGAGCTTCTATGTTAGCGCATTGATCCAAGCTTCTGCAATCTGATCCTTCAATGGATCATTCAAAAAAAAAAAAAAAAATCTGCAGCAGACGATGAAGATGATCATCCATGCTGCTGCTCCTCATGGTAATTCCATTCCTTTCAAACCTTCACTCAGTAATAATTTTCCTAGTTTCAATATAAAGCTGCTGCAAACCAGTAGAATGCAATTACCTTTCATTCATCACGCATCAGAAGTGTTGTTGCTCCTTTTCTTTTTCATCCGAGAGACTGGTCTGAGCTCTTCTCAGTTTTAGCAAACACGCTCCAATTGCAATATGCACGGCCAGGACTTCTGTTCTTCAACATCTGTTCCTCCTCCAACTTAAAAAAAAAAAAAAAAAAACTAGCCAAACAACCATGGCGACGCCGAAAGAGTCTGTGCAGTGCTTCGGAAGGAAGAAAACAGCAGTCGCAGTCACCCACTGCAAGCGCGGTTGAGGTCTGATCAAGATCATTCGCTGCCCAGTCGAGTTAGTTGAGCCTGAAATCCTCCGATTTAAGGCCTACGAACCGATCCTTCTCCTGGAACGACAACGTTTTGTCTGGAGTGGACATGAGGATTCGTGTCAAGGGTGGAGGACACACGTCGCAGATCTATCCGATCGGGCGGAGCATAGCAAAAGCACTTGTGGCGTTTTTACCGAAGTATGTGAATGAGCAGAGCAAGAAGGAGATAAAGGACATAATGGTGAGGCTACTGGGTGAGGATTACTCTGTCGAACCAGCTGACGATAGGGAGGCCATTCCGTGCCTTACTTGATGTTGCTCGGTCGGAATCACTACTGTAAGCCGTGTGTTTTGATGAGAAATGGAACAGGGAGATGATCTGGTGATGATCTGGGGTCTCTGACTTTGCTTGATGAAGAAGAAGAAAGGGAGCAGAGTAGAGGAAGAAGATGATGAGAGACGTGGCTGCGAGAAGATTTGTTGAAAACCTAGATTTTATGTTTGGGTGTTGTGTGATGCTGTTTTGTGTGCCGTTTTGTGTGTGCTGTGTCGTTTATATTGTGGTGTGCCGTTTTATGCCTAACCTTCCACCGTTTTGCAAGAAAAAAAAAATCAAAAAAAAAAAAGAGATTAAGAAAAAAAAAAACTTAATCCAATGAAGAAGAAGAAGAAGAAGAACATGAATTCTTACTCAGATTAAGAAATTCATTGGCAAAAACTTCAGAAAAGCTGAAGAAAAACTTCAGAAAAGCTGAAGAAGCCAAATGAAATCCTTCAGAAAAAAAAAAAACCGAAGTAGATAAATGAAATTCAAACCCATTCTATCACCTCTCTTACCTCCCATTTCTTTTTTTTTCTCATCCCTCTCTTCTCAAAGTCTCACAGAGACAAATGAAATTCTGGTTAAGAAATAGACCAATGAAATTCCTTCTCTTCTCTCGTTTACATACTGTTTGTCAAAAGAATTTAGTACTCTTGTATTTCATTTTCATTGTTGCAATCTCATGCTTGGTTTGTCAAAGCATGAGATTGAGGGGGGATGTTAGAGTATAGAAGAAGAATAGTCTAGAATAGTGTAATGTGTATAAATAGAGAAGTGCACACACAACAAAGGTATGCAAAACAGAATTCAATACAATGTAATTCTAAATTTCAGTTTCCCTCTCTTTCTCTCTTCTCCCTCTTCCCTTCTCTAAACTAATTCTTCTTTCAATTCTCAAACTCTCTCAATCCTAACAGTATCTACGTAAGGGAGAGATCCAAAGGCAACCTCGACAGGATCCAAAATTTCACTGTATCGACCAGCCAAAACGATTGAAATGGTAGCAGGCAAATAGCTAAAGGAACCTCCAATAACTGCAGGCAGGCGAGTACCAAAAAATGTTTGGAAAAATGTATTTAATGTCAAAATTGTATTGAATAGGAACTGAATGCCTTTCTTCTTGAGTGTCTTGTCTATTAAATAGACAATAAACCTAGCTACAAATTAGGGCTAAGTATGAAAGTATACCTAAAACACTACTACTCATAACTTATAATTACTTTCCTAATTAATACATAATTAATTCCCGTGACATCCCCCTCAAATTGATGTTGATTGATCAAGAAATATCAATTTGTCAACTAAAAAAGTAATACCAATCCGGCTAAGAGAGCCCAAAGGAATCAAGCTCAAAAATCCATACTTGGGAGGCTTATATGATGGCCATCATCCTAGTCTTCCTCCACCACCAAAAACATTACCACCACCATATACCGATGGTAGCCCTCGTTACTCTCCACCACCACAACGTAATTACTAAAGTCAAAGTTGCCTCCACCTCCATCGCAGTATACTTGGCTCTCCTTCCTCAAAAAGAACTCTTCCATTGAACATGTTTTAATAAATATGTTATTGTATGAGATTTTATGATTCTAAGGAATAATTTCTGTGAGATTGTTAACGAGTATTCACTCGATCTCTCTCGCACTCTTCCGTCGTAATCTTCCTTTAGCACCATAAATAGCACTATAGCATTTCTTGATAGCCTAAAGTGTCCGGCTCAGTTTTTCTTATTAGATTTAAGCAGTTTTTTTTTTTTTTTTTTATCAGAACAGTTTTGTTTTTTTGGTTGAATAAGTTTTACTAAATGGGTGGAGAAATATCATTGAATCACCATATGGAAGCATGGAGGTGGCTGTGCTAATTTTTCCATAGAAGAACTTTCTTTCATTGACTTGAAACCCTGTAAACAAAATGACACAAAAATGAAGTGGCTATAAAATGGATCCTTTGCTTGTATGAAAGCTTACATGAATTGGATTTAGAGAAAAAATAGCTAGCTTTTATTTGGGCTCTAAAGTTTTCAACGATGACTGCCTGCTAAGAGATAAAGGCTTCTCTATTCCTTGTCAATCCCTCTGTAACGACCAACAAGGTTCAGTGAATCTCCAATGCGTTTTGTCAAGTTTTTGTTGAAGTTTTTTGGGTTTAAGAGTGCTTTTAAATTTATTTTGGGTAATTTTTTTTTAAAGAAAAATGAGTTTTTGCCAAACAAAACAATAAAAAAATATTTTTTTTATTGTTTACTCAAAAATCATAAATTTATTTGAGCATATTTTTTAAAGCAAATTTAAAATATTTTGAAATATTTTTTAAAAGATTTTGCACGGATCTTATAACAGTAAAATTTCAAAAGACTTTGATCTATATTTAAAAATAATTTTTTAATAATTTTTTGTTGGGCTCTAAAGTTTTCAACGATGACTACCAGCTAAAAGATGGAGGCTTCTCTATTCCTTGTCAATCCCTTGTTAAAGACCATCCAGGTTCAGTGAATCTCCATTGGGTTCTGTCAAGTTTTTGTTGAAGTTTTTTGGGTTTAAGAGTGTGTTTAGATTTATTTAGGGTAATTTTATTTTAAAGAAAAATGAGTTTTTCCCAAATAAAACTTAAAAAATAATATTGTTTTTCTTGTATATGGTCAAAAATTATAAATTTATTTGATCATATTTTTTAAAGCAAATTAAAAATATTTTGGCATATTTAAAAAATATATTGCATGGGTCTTATAACAAGTTTGTAAAATTTCAAGGACTTTGTTCTTTATTTAAAAATTATTTTTGACAAGAAAGTTTTATTTATTTTTAATATAAGAATAAAAAACCTAAAAGAGATTAACATCCAAAATATTATTAGGACTAATAATTTTACTACTCACTTTAATATAAAGATAAGAAACCTCTATGAGTTTAATATCTAAATTATTATTATGAATAATCTCATTCTAGACCGAGTTTTTAACTTACCAAACAAGGATTCGTTCATCATAGCAAACTTATCATAATACACCAGTAAAATTAGACATCATGAGACCATAAAAATTACAAAAAATATGCAACTTATTGTACTAAAAATGCTAATACATTTCCTCTATTGCCTAGAATCTCTTACAAAATCATTTAAGATTCACTGTGACGTTATGCTGGTATGACAATGTAAAAAGCTTTGCCATAGGTTGATTTTTTTTTTCTTGTGAAAAACTGGATGCGGAAATAGGCTAGTGCTAAGTATTTCTGATCTAATTATATTACATGATATATGATATAGGTGCATCGTGAACACATCATCACCCATATGATTACCTTGTCATTTATCACAAAAAAAATCGTATGATTTGCCTTGAAAGAAATTGATAGTAATAACATGGAAAAAGGAAAGCGAAATTAGAATTGATTGAAAGGCAAAAACGATTTTTCTTTTTAGGTTCTTTTGAATGTTGTAACGTGTGTGAACTTGAAGCTCAACTTTTGAATGCTGTGTCGTGTGAGAACTTGAAGCTTGAGAGAACATCAAGACTTGACTTGAGCTTGGTCTATATTAATCACTAACACCGCCTGCATGTTTTTTTTTTTTTTTTGATATGAGGAAACTCCACTTTTTATAAAATATATTTTGTGAGCAAGGTTGTCAAAAAAAAATAATTTAAATTAAAAAATAAAAATAAAAAAATTATATTTTTCAAAATTTTTTAGTATAAATTTTAAAGTTAATATTTAAATTAATATATGAGAATAAATAATGTTTTATTGTCTTATATTTGCATTTAAAAAATATTGATTTTCTTAGAGAGAGAGAGAGAGAACGGGACGGGGACGGGGTCACAGGGCATGGCCTATGGCCGAGCCTGGGGGGCGGAAGGGACCGCCCAACAAGACATGGCAATTGGCAAAATTTGCTATAAAATCGGACTGATCCGGTCAGATTTTATGATCCGGACTAATTTTAATGATTTTTATATGATTTTAATGGGGTTCAATTTTACCAGTTTTGTTGTTTTGACTCGCAAAATCGTACTCAAAATTTTAACAACCATGTTTGTGAGCTAGTTGAACGAACGAGTAAAATCCCGGCTGTTTCAGGCTTTTATAAAAAGTGCACGCTCTAATTCAAACTCGATACCTGCTTTGCAGATCGCGTGTTTTTTGTCATCATGTCATGCCTCATGGACCAAATGCATGTTTGTTTAATGGGTTACAGCTAACTAATAAAAGATAGTAAGTTCCCATTTTATTTGACAAATCATTCACACGCTCTCTGATCACCTTCCTATAAAAAGCACAATCATCGCAAGTTTCGACATAGGCAGGCACCCGCACATTAGAAATGGAAATCAATTCCTACTTGGTGGCGTGCATCCTTTTTCATCTGATGGTACTATCACAAACCAGTTGCACGGTTAGTGTTGCATTACGTCGACGACCACCACCACCACCACCACCCACAACCAATGTTATTGTCCATCCAAAACCAAACCCACCATACTATCCAAAACCGAACCCACCAATGACGCCTGGTCATCCAGGACCTCCTCCTCCTCCTCCGCGACGACCACTAGCATCAAAAGTCAATGATGGCCATCATCCTAGTCTTCCTCCACCACTAAAAACATCACCACCACCACATTCCTTTGGTAGCCCTCGTTACCCTCCACCACCTCTACGTAATTACTAACATCAAAGTTGCCTCCACCTTCATCGCCGTATACTTGTCTCTCCTTCCTAAAAAAGAACTCTTCCATTGAACATGTTTAAATAAATATGTTATTGTAAGAGATTTTATGATTCCAAGGAATAATTTTGTGAGATTGTTAACGAGTATTCTCTCGATCTCTCTCGCACTCTTCCGTTGTAATCATCCTTTAGCACCATAAATAGCACTATATAGCATTTCTTGAGAGCCTAAAGTGTCCGGCTCACCTTTTCTTGCTAGATTGAAGCAGTTTTTTTTTTTATTTTTTTTTTATTATTATTATTAATATTTGAGTCCTAAGGGGAACAGTTTTATTTTTTTTGGTTGAATAAGTTTTACTAAATGGGTGGAGAAATATCATCGAATCACCATATGGAAGCATAGAGATGGCTGTGCTAATTTTCCATAGAAGAACTTTCTTTCATTGACTTGAAGGCTGTAAACAAAACGACACACAAATCAAATGGCTATAAAATTTTATCTCCTCTATAATTTCGTGTACTTGTGTAGTGAAATTTCAATATCTGCCGACACTACTAAGACAAAAAAAAAAGGCTATTAGCAATTGATTGATCCATTACAAATAATAAAGGAATTCGTTGCAAGAATTTATATCGGACACTGCAGATAAATTGGTCTAGCAAAATAATAGACTAGCAAGATATAGACTAGCAAAAAATCAAATAAGGCTGCCGAGAACGCTAGCTTATTATTTCCATTTCCATTTCCATTTCCACCTCCCATCCCATGAATTTAATTCCCATTCTAAGAAGTCAACTAATAAGGTTGTGATGTACCCCAACTCCTGGACACAAGACTAATTATTGCATTTATAATAAAAAATAGTGTTTTTTTTACTTAAAAATATATTAAAATAAGATTTTTTATTTTTACATCAAAACAATAAAAAAACATTAATCCATTTTAAGAAATAAAAAATATCAAACACCACCTTAAAATTAGTTTACTCATTAAAAAGAAAACGCTAAATAGCCATAAGGAACATCAGGAAACAATCGGGGTCCAAAATGTTCTGCCAAACATATATGACAAGTCCCGTCGATGATGATGATCGAGAAGCACTTCAAAGATGGCTGATGCGTTGATTCTATTTTCTTCAAAACTAGAGATGTCCTTTTGAAGGATCTAATGAGAAGTGAAAGAAGAGGGTATTTGTTAAAGAATAAAATTATAATTGTTTTTATTATAATTTTAACTGTTTAAATTATTTAATTGGCATAATTTTTTTACATGATATTATAATTGTAATTTTAATGCTCAAAATAGTTTAAATGAGTTCAAATCCGGAATATTTGTGTGAAAGAATAACCCTAAAAAGTAAAAACTACCGTTTTTATACGAATTGACATCATTCTATTATAGTTTTTTTTAGGACATGTTTGGTCATCTAATGGCTGGACATTAAGATGTGAATTCTATTACATTATGAAATAGTTGTAAATCCTCTACCCTATCTTTTGTTACTTTTCTTCTCCTATTTAGCCATGATTTTATTGCCTAAAAGTTGATTAATAAAATTCTTTTCTTCCATAAAAAAATCATTAATAATCGCTTAACACGATATCATTTTCTATTTTTTTCAAAAAACATTTAAAACGCAGTACCAAACATGTAATTAAGGCATCCATATATTTTGCTCTTGAAACTTTTATTTTGTTTGAATTTAATTGCCACAAGCTTTGTGAATTCCATACCTTTATTGTGCATATAATCTAAGCATTGCCTCGGCTCATCACTTTTTTTTCCCAAATCAAACGCCTACAGCTATTACAATCACATTTTACTCAAAACACCCACGGCATCAAAGCTAGTGTGTGCAGGGATGGTATTGAGTAGCATGGGTTGAGTTCATTTTTTATATTTATTATTTATCAAAAAAAAATTTAGATATTTATAAACAGATTTCAGGTATTTAATGAGTATCTATATATATTAAATAATAAAATGACAAGTATTATGTATATATGTGTTTTATATCAATATTATTGTTAGAGTATAATATAATCATATTCTGGGGCCTCACCTATAAGTTTAAGCTTTTCGGTGAGATGGTTCCTTAACAATTATAATTAATGAGTTTTATATCAATATTAAGATATTTATATATCATATTATATTAAAACAAATCTAAATACTCTATAAATATATTTATATAATGTTAAATTCAAGTAAATTTCAATCCAAATTAAATTTATCAGATAATATTAAAATTCTAAATATTTATATAATATATTTAATAATATTACATAACATTTTCTTTATTTACCAGATTTAAACATTCATTTTTATTAGATCGGGTTAAGTAAGCATCATGGAGTGTGAATTAAATTGTCATTATCAATTCAAATTTCAAACATCTTTCGAATTCCTAAATCTTCCATAAAAATATCAACTATCTCTAACCAATTAAAACAATCAGTCCATAGTTATCCAAAATGAAAGGTCGTCGAAGAAAATTCCAGGCTCCTTCTACTGGCATTTTTTGGGATGCAGAAGACAGCTACTATGAGAAGATAAAAACAGTGGTGGAACGGAAAGTTTGGGGGCTTGGTGTCAACGTTTCTTGGAGCAGCCTCACGCTGAATACCAAGAACAGGGACTGGCACAGAATCTCTCTCTGTATTCGAATCACTTCAAGGAAAATTCAACTTAGATTAAAAATTTATATGATTATTAATTATGAATTTCATAGAATTCATTGAAATACACGCAAGTTTAATCGAACATCCACGCTAATAAAAAAAAATAAAAAAAGAGGGGTGAGCACGTAAGGAAAGAGTTGGGTCGCGTGAGGAATATCATCCATTTCACAGACCACAAGTCAATAACAAAATCTTTACCTAAGCCCTTGAAATCGAAGTCATAGAGAATAATTAATAATAAATAAAAAAACTCCTCTATGTAGAGCTAGTTTACTCTTACATTTCCAAAGTAATTTTGAAAAAAAAAACTTTCAACGGATGCAGAAAATAAAAGGAGTTTGGATACACCCTGTGTGGGTGAATCGAAGTTCTTGATCATCAGTTCCCTAAGATATTAGTAAAATATACATTAAAAAGAAGAAGGAAGGATTAGGGATATACCAATTACATAATATCTAAGCATTTTGTGCCAGGGAACATAGAAGTTCAGATGCCAAGTTTGTCATCGGATAGCAAAATGTATGTGTTCTTGCTCTTCTTGATTGAATAATATGAACACTGAAATTTCATACTTTCACTGTTACAGCAGGAGAGATTCAGCAAGCCACTTCTTGTTAGTGGTGCTAGCTTTTATTAGGGCTCTAAAGTTTTTAACGATGACTACCAGCTAAGAGATGGAAGCTTCTCTATTCCTTGTCAATCCCTTGTTAACTACCAACCAGCTTCAGTGAATCTCCATTGAGAATATCAAGACTTGACTTGAGCTTTGTCCATATTAATCACTAACACCACCTGCATGCTTTTTTATTTTTTATTCGAGAAAAATCTACTTTTTAGAAAATATGTTTTTGTAAGATAGATGAAAAAGTAAAATCTTGGTTATTTTAGGTTTTTATAAAGGATGCATGTCTTAATTCAAACTTGAGACCTGCTCTACAAATCGCAAGCTCTCTGTCATCATTGTTAAGGAACCATCTCACCTAAGAGCTTAAGTTGTTAGGTGAGGCCATAGAATATGATTTATATTATTCTCTAACACTCCCCTCAAGTGAAAGTTTTTTGAGCTTGAAACTTGTACAGATCCACATTAAATTGTGCTTGATTTATAAAAAAAGAATGGGGGTGATGAGATTCAAACTCGTGACCATTGAGTCAAAAAAACTCTAATACCATGTTAAATAATCATCTCACCTAAAAACTTCAATTATTAGATAAAGTTCCAAAATATAATTTATATTATTATCTGAGAATCTTGTAATACCTCATGGGGACCACTGCATGCTTGTTTAATGGGTTACAGCTAACTAATCAAAGACTGTAAGTTCCCATTTTATTTGAAACCATTCACACGCTCTCCGATCACCTTCCTATAAAAAGCACAATCATCGTAAGTTTCGACATAGGCAGGCAGCCCGCACAATAGAAATGGAAATCAATTCCTACTTGTTGGCGTGCATCCTTTTTCATCTGATGGTACTATCACAAACCAGTTGCACGGTTAGTGTTGCATTACATCGACCAGGACCAGGACCAGGACCACAACCACCACCACCACATCCCCAAACCAATGGTATTGCCCATCCATTTCCAAAACCACCACCACCACATCCCAAAACCAATGGTATTGCCCATCCATTTCCAAACCCACCAGTTTTACCTCCTCATCCACGGCCTACTCCTCGCCTACTGGCTACTCCTCCTCCTCCGCGACAACCACTACCATCAAAAGTCAATGATGGCCATCATCCTAGTCTTCCTCCACCACCAAAAACATTACCACCACCACATACCTATGGTAGCCCTCGTTACCCTCCACCACCACAACGTAATTACTAACATCAAAGTTGCCTCCACCTTCATCGCTGTATACTTGGCTCTCCTTCCTGAAAAAGAACTCTTCCATTGAACATGTTTTAATAAATATGTTATTGTAAGAGATTTTATGATTGTAAGGAATAATTTCTGTGAGATTGTTAACGAGTATTCACTCGATCTGTCTCGCACTCTTCCGTCGTAATCTTCCTTTAGCACCATAAATAGCACTAAGCATTTCTTGATAGCCTAAAGTGTCCGGCTCAGTTTTTCTTATTAGATTTAAGCAGTTTTTTTTTTTTTTATCAGAACAATTTTTCCTTATATTTTTATACATAATATTACTCACTGTCATACTCTAACAGCTAGAACAGTTTCAATTTCCTTATATTTTTCTCCTAGATATTTTTCCACCACCACTTGTCAAGCTCCAAATCCATTTCCATTAACAATCTAGGTCACTCAGTGGTACAAGGTTGTGATTCAGGAGTTTGTTTTTATTCTGATCTCAGATTCGAGTTTTATAATTATAAATATAATAATTGATTTACATAATTATTAATTGTAGGATATGTAGAATTAATTGAAGTATACGCAAGCAAGTGGGTTGAACACTCACATTAACAAAAAAAAAAAAATCCATTTCCATTTACATAAACCATCCCTTTAAGATTTTCTTTCAGTGGCCCCTAAATCCATGTGATCCATTCATGTTTTCTATGGCATGGCAGCCATACCATCACCGTCACCATTGTATGCCAGTGACGCATGATTCTTGTTCACGTTTTCCTTGGCCTTTGTTTTTTCATCTATAATCACAATTATATAAAGAGATGAGATAACAGAAGTGTTCGGTTTGATTTGCTTGAATAACATAACTAGTGTTCCGACAACAAGCAACGATGAGTGCCATTTCATCTTTACTTCGTTTCCTTTTTATCCATGTTCTACTATTATCATCTCACAGTAGCTGCATCTGCAAGGCTTTTGAATGGGAAGCTCCATCCAGATCTTCTTCTGATGCAATTTCTTTAAATGATTTTGCTAGCTACAAGTTGGGGGTATTGAGAAGGCGAATACCATTGCCACCATCTCCTAGTGCCAATCCTCCTCCTCGTCACAGCCCTCCTCCACCGTCGCCTCCTCCACCACCACGAGCACCGCCGCCTCCTCCACCACGACGATGTTCAAAATCACCTCCGCCATAGCGATGCTACTGATTGTGATTGCTACTTCTGCTCTGCTTGTATAGCACCATGATGCAGAAGTATTTCCAACTCCGTGGTTGTTTTGCTTTTTTTTCCGAGCTGATGTTATCCATATTAAACTATTCGAATCTATTGCAATTGTTTAGAATTTGATGCTGGTCAGTTTGATCATGGTTAAACTCACCTTCTACAGCATGCAACGATCGTCTTTTTCACCGACTACGAATCGGGTGCACAGATCCTGTTTCATTTATATTTACTCAAAATTAGGTGTTAGTGACGCTGACGGGCCTCTGCCCGGGAAGGTCCATCTTGGTCGCTCCCTGATGTGATTTCGTCAAATGAATTTCCTTACTGCATCGTGGTGTATCTCTTAAATAATAATATAAATTAATCTTGTTTTTTTATTTAAATTATTTTGATGAGATAATTTCTTGATATGATGATAGAATCTTATTTAATTATTGATCATGAGTTCGAATCTCACCATCTTAATTTATTTGATAAAAATTAAACACAAGGTAGTGTGAATTTGGATAATCATGAGTTCTAATCTCACCATTTTAATTTATTTGATAAAAATTAAACACATGGTAGTGTGAATTTGGACAAGTTTTAAGTTCAAAAAACTTTTATATTCTAAATATTCTATATATATATATATTTATATAATGTTAAATTCAAGTAAATTTCAATCCAAATTAAATTTATCAGATAATATTAAAAATATAAATATTTATATAATATATTTAATAATATTACATAACATTTTAATTATTTAACAGATTTAAACATTCATTTTTATTAGATCGGGTTAAGTAAGTATCATGGAGTATGAATTAAATTGTCATTATCAATCCAAATTTCAATCATCTTTCGAATTCCTAAATCTTCCATAAACATATCAACTATCTCTAACCAATTAAAAAAAGCAGTCCATACTTATCCAAAATGAAAGGTCGTCGAAGAAAATTCCAGGCTCCTTCCACTGGCATTTTTTGGGATGCAGGAGAGAAGATAAAAACAAGAGTTGGGGGCTTGTGCAAGAGAGCATCGCCCAAGTGGCAAGATAAGTGGGGGTGAGTGGGGTTCGCTAAAGGTTGTCAAAATTGCAATTCGACTTGTAAAATCATACATATAATTTTACGAGTTAAATATATAAATCTGATAAAATCAGATTAAAAAAATCAAAATTTACTAAAATTAATCAAAAATCAATAAAATAAAATAAAATAAAATAAAATCATTAAATCAGACAAAATCAATCGGATTTTACATCCCGTGTTTCAACATACTTTTATCTTTCCCCTGCTGGCCTGCTCTTTCCGCCTCCCTTTTCAACTGCTGTGACGACTCATCACTGATGAGCTTTTAAATTTTCCACATGATGTGATTGCTTCTTTTTTGTTATTATAATAAGTTTTTAATGTGTTTAATTGAGTTGATGCTAGAATGTGTGTGTGTGTATATATATATATATATATATATGTATGTATGTATGTATGTATGTATATGTGTGTGTTTTAAATCGATTTTAAGATATTTATAAATCAAATTGTATTAAAAAAATTAAATATTCTATAAAAATACTTATATAATATAAATATATATTTCAGGTTACGATTGTGGAAATCCAGAAATTAAAGAAAGAGAAGAGAGAATTGTGTTTGTGAGAGAGAGAGAGATGAACAGATTCTGTTATTCTGTTATTCAATGCACGCAATGCATGCTCTGTTTACAGTATTTATAGCCATTTCTATGCTATGAGTGTATGCATGTATTACACCATATGCATTCCACTATATATGCTAGAATGTGATGTGTTTAATGTGTTTAATTGAGTTGATGCTAGAATGTGATGTGTATATATATATATATATGTGTGTGTGTGTGTGTGTGTGTGTTTTAAATCGATTTTAAGATATTTATAAATCAATATATTAAAAAAATTAAATATTCCATAAAAAAACTTACATAATATAAATATACATTTCAGGTTAGGATCAAATGATTTTTGGGTCAAGTTTGACCTTATTCATACTTAATATATTATCCATTGAGTCTAAAAAAAATCATTTTCATTCAAGTCAGGTTGAGTTGATATCCATCAGATTTAAATTAAGCTCCCGACCTTGATAGTATTATATTGATTCTTCCACTATGTCCAGAAAATAATTATATAATTACACGAATGAGAATTTTGGAATTAAGGGTAGAAACGAAACATTATGAATTATACTACTACTAGTAGTAATCATTTTGATAATAATAATTTTGATGAATGTTTTAGAAATAACGAGAATAATAAAGGTAATGAGGCTGATTTTAGTTTACATAGCACGCCAACAGAGTATTTTTAAATTTATTAGTTTTTACCTAATGAAATTCTATGGACATAATTGTTTTGTATTGTATTTTTTAGATGAAGGTAATGAGGCATGAGTTTATAATTTTTCTACTTACATAATTTTAGCTGTGATTTTATAATTTTTATACCAAAATATTTTACGTATGATTTTACAATCCGAGTTCAAAAATCAAGTGTCATCTCAAAATTGCATTTTTAACAACATTAGGTTCGCTTAATATTATTGTCATTGAAAACTTAAATAATTATTAATTTTAATTTTAAATATTATAAAATTAATTGAAATGTAAGTAAATTGACCTATATTAATAAAAAAAATTAAAATAAATAAAAGTGGGGGGGTGAGTACAAAGAAGAAAGAGTTGGGTGGCGTGAGGAATATCATCCATTCCACAGACCACAAGTCAATAGCGAATCTTTACCTAACTCCTTAAATCGAATTCATAGACAATAATTAATAGTAAAAAATAAAATTCCTCTATGTAGAGCTAGTTTGCTTTTACATTTCCAAAGTAATTTTGAATTTTTTATTTTAGAATAGGATCCAAATATCATATTATATTATAGTGGAAGGGCATCAAACGCGTTTTATTGAAATAAAAAAAGGGCCAGAAAATGCTAGACCAAACTCCTTCACGGGCTACCATCAAGTTGCATGGACGTAGAATTTTCTAATAAAACCAAACAAATTATGCCGGAAAACTTGACTTTGTATCCCTTACGGAAAGTCTTAATAAACCGGCTACTAATATAAATTGGCACATGCATCTCACTAGTGTTCCGACAACAACCAACGATGAGTGTCATTTTATCTTTACTTCGTTTCCTTTTTATCCATGTTCTACTATTATCATCTCACAGTAGCTACATCTGCAAGGCTTTTGAATGGGAAGCTCCATCCAGATCTTCTTCTGATGCAATTTCTTTAAATGATTTTGCTAGCTACAAGTTGGGGGTATTGAGAAGGCGAATACCATTGCCACCATCTCCTAGGGTCAATCCTCCTCTTCATTTCAGCCCGCCTCCACCACAGGCACCGCCGCCTCCACCACAGGCACCGCCTCCTCCTCCACCACGACGATATTCAAAATCACCTCTGCCATATTGATGCTACTGATTTGTGACTGCTACTTCTGCTCTGCTTGTATTCTGACGTCTTAATCCTTGTCCATGTATAGCAGCACCATGATACATGAGTATTTCCAACTCCATGGTTGTTTTGCATTTTTCCGTGCTGATGTTATCCATATTAAAATATTGAAATCAGAATAAGAGGATAAGCTATTCGAATCTATTGCAATTGCTTAGAAATTGATGCTAGTATTTGTTTTTCAATGCGAATGCTGGTCAGTTTGACCATGGTTAAACTCACCTTCTACAGCATGCAACGATCGTCTTTTTCACTGACTACGAATCGGGTTCACAGATCCTGTTTCAATTCCATTTACTCAAAATCCCATCTTTGTTTCTCGTTTCTTATTTTGCTTTTAAAATCTTGGGTGTTTATTGCTTAAAAAATCATTCACAATTTACACTCACACATGTCTTTTAATATAGGAAGTCTAGCAATTGGTGTAAGAGAATGATATAAATCATATTCTAGGGCCACACCTAAAAACTTAAGTTTTTAGATGAGATGATTCCTTAACATGGTATCAGAGTCTTGTTGAGTTAACAATCACAAGTTCAAATCTCACCACCCTCATTCTATTTGACAAAAATCAAGCACAATGTAGTGTGGGTCTATGTGCAAGTTTTAAACCCAAAAAGCTTTTACTTGAGGCTGTGTGAGAGAATAATATAAATCATATTCTGGAACCTCACGTAATTTCTTAAGATTTTAGGTGAGATGATTCGATAAGAACTGGTTGATGAATACTAGCTTATGAAATGTCACATGCTCGTTGGATATCTTCGTCAATAGTTTTTGGATTGTAACCTACGGTGTCCAATTTTGCTATATGTTTATCATATGAGTGTGTTGTTGAGGTTGTTTTTTAAAATGTTTTTTTTTTTTTAAATTCATCAAGATGATGTTTGTTTTTAAAAAATTCATTTTTGATATCACCATATAAAAATGATCTAAAAACACTAAAAAAATCTAATTTAAAATAAAAAATAAAATGTTTCCAATTTTTTTCAAAAATGCTTTCAAAATGCAGTGCAAACATGTAATTAAGGCATCCATATATTTTTCTCTTGAAACTTTTTTTTTTTTTTAATTTAATTGCCACAAGCTTTGTGAATTCTATACCATTTCTAGGTTATTCCCCAACTCTACTCGAAATAAAATAAAAATTACAAAAATAAAATAAAAGGGGGCTAACTTTGGTAGAAAAATCATGTTGGAAATTTTTGATGGGTTCGAGAGTCTGATCGTTTTTCTATCGTGTCCAAAGATGAAGGAAAATACAAATTCCAGGTTAAAATAAATGATTATCAGATAAATCTGCATAAACATTAAGCTGAAAGGCATAATTACATTTTAATAGGTCAATTAGATTTAATCATGGGCCAAATTAGATTTTAATTGTGTTAAGAAAATAATTTAGGGTCCAATTGAAGGATTTAATTTAGTACAAATACTTAATTATACTTTAAATTGGTCAAATTAATTTATTGAGGGCTTAATTGATGAAAATTCAAATTTGGAAGCCTAATTTAGGTTTAATTGAGAAGATTGGATTTTTAGGAGATCAAATTTAATTTTACCAAGTCAATTAGATGAAATCATGGGTGAAATTGAAGAAAATTAAAAGTTTAATGGTCAATAGAGTGTCAAATTGCATAAATCCAAGACCAAAGACCGAAGTAAAAAAGTTGTGTAAATTTAAGGATTCTATTAACATTTTGGTGGGGATAGAATTGCATAATATTGAAAGTTTAAAACCAATTAAGAACAAAATTAGAATAATTATATATGAGGAGACCAAATTGTACTTGTGTCATCATGTAGAATTTGCAGACAGCCACTATAGTGTTATGTGCACTGTAATAATGCACGCCATCGTCTTTATCATCACAGAAGAGGAAGAGGTAGCATGTGGTTGCACGCAACGAGAAAGTGAATAGCCATTTTTTACTCTATATATAGTTGTGATTAATGAACAACGAAAAAGGGAGGAGGGGAACATAAAAAAAACACACACAAACGTAACGGGTAGAGAAAAAAGGACAAAAACACAGAACAAACAAGGGAGAACGAAGGCAAAACAAGTTCAGTTCCTTTTCTCCTCCATCATCGGCAACACTTACAATAGTTCCTCTTCCTCCCCATCGTCGACAGCACCTACAACACATCCTTCTTCTTCCCCAACAATGGCTGTTCTTCTTCTTCTTCTTTGGCAATAGCTTCTTCCCTATACAGTGGCAACTACTCCTCCTTTTCTCCTCCGGGCACAACAGTAGTAGCTGCCTCTCTCCAGCACCAGCTGTGACAGCTCCTACAACAACAACAACAATTTCCATTGTTATCTCCATTGCATCAAGCTTCACCATCCTCTATCAAGTGACATCGGTCACCATTCTCGTCGCCACTACCACCACCAACACCGGGTTGACCTCCTCTACATGGTGGCAGCGACAAGTAACCTCCTCTACATGGTGGCAGCGACAGGTAACCTCCTCCTCCTCTATCAGTTACTGTTTCCTGTGCAAGTGAACAATAGAACGTGATTTAATTCACACCTTACGGTTCACCATGTGACAATAGGAAGGGAGAAGGGTTGGACTTTGTGTCCAGTCCAATCCAATCCAAGAAAGTTGATGGGCTAAAATTGCCCACCATGGCTGGGCTAGCCCATTTTGTAGGGCCCGCTCCAGTCTGAATTTTTTATTAAAAATAAAATATAAAAAATTGCATTTAAAGAAACAATTTTTTTTGTTTTCGTGCATATAACAGAATTCTAAAAATTTCCTAATCAAAGTTTTTGTTAAAAGATCACATATTTTCTCATGTTTTAAAATGAAAATGGGATATGATAACTAATTTACGATTATCCGTTAGAGTTCAGCTAAAATATTAAAAATCTTTCAACAATCATTTTGTTATTTTTTTGTAAGCTTTAATTATTGGGGTATAAAATTACATTGTAAAGTACATCCATAGATAGTAAAAGGGCAATAAATGCAATGTTAAAATTCAAACTTTAGAACGGTTAGGTTCTTGATTTAATGAGGTAGAGACTCCCTCACAAAGAGAGATCTATTTCGAGTCTTAGAAATGACCAACAAATAAAAAGATCTAACTTAGAAACAATCAGAAAACAATGCAGCTTTCTTTAGATAAGGTGTACTAGGGGTGATGTGTCTTTCCCTTACCTAGATTTTCGCACACCGTTAGGTTTTCTAGTGACCTTAATATTAGGCGAAGCACAAAAAATCTGTCATAGCGACATATATATGTGAAGTATGTTATTTATGTATGTGTTTTACATCTGTTGCTACCCAAATTTTGACCTACTTATTTTTATGTTTCGGAAGAAAAAGAAAAAAATAGAAAAAAAGACAAAAATCCAAAAATATCTTGTTACAGGGGCAAAATTGAATAAATTGAGAATTTAACAGTCAATGCAGGGGCAAATCGCACAAATTGGAAATGAAGGCCAAATTGGAACAAGCACGCAAGCTAAGGGCTGATCTTGAATTTTACCCATGACAAAACTCTATAAATAGAGTGCATAGCCACAAGAAGTGGAGGACCAAAAAAAAATACACTCATAAAAAACCTTAAAAAAAAAAACCTAACCCTAAACTTTTCTTTGCATTTGGGGCTGCAGCCGCCGCCCATCTTGGCAGCAGCTGCAGCCCCTTTCCCTTGCTCTTTTCTTCTCCGACCAACACCACAGTCAGCCCCCACTCCCTCATTCACTCTCCTCTGCCCAGCCACCTCAGCCATTTCCCCTTCTCCCATGACCAGACGAGCCTCCGACCATCGACCCATCGCTCCTCGTTAGCCCAAACCACAGCGGCTACCGGTCGCCGGTCGACCAACGACGACCTCAAGCTCAACGGCCACCACGCAAAGGAAGCCCAATCGTTAGCAGTCTCCACGGCCGTCCCAGACCCTCCGAAGAAGAACATGCCGAGGGACGGATCCGGAAATTGCGGAAGAGAATAAGCTGATTTTTTCTTGTGTTTGTGTTTGCGTGGCTGTTTATTTCCATTTGCAGGTCATTGTTGACTCCCTCGCCGGCGAGAAGAAGAAGAAGATGCAGAGGGAGCACTACCCGAAGAACACACCAAGAGAACAGATCTGAAGAGAATGAAATTGATGTTTGTGCTTGTGTGTCTGCGTTTTGTTTGCTGTGATTGTTTTGTTTTGCAGGTAACCATTGAAGGCCACCACCGGTGAGAGAGAGAAAAAGGGAAGATCTATACGGTCCCAGCAGCCACCATCAGCTCCGACCGGTGACAGCCTCCTTCACAGCACCTTTCACCATCTGAAGACAAAGAAGAAAATAAACTAAGAAGAAAATGCAGATCTGTAGGGAATGAGGAACCGAAACGTTGATTGTTTGATTTTGTGCTTTTGTGTTTGTTCTTGTTTGTCTTTGCTTTGCAGGTCACCGGAAGGCCATCTCCGGCGAGAGAGGAAGAAGAGGAGGTGCAGACCTGCTGGTCCCCTCTGCCATCACTGTTCACCGGTGGCGCGTGGTTCCACGCGCCGCCAGTGACGGCGGCGCGTGGGCTGACGCGCCACCAGTCCTCCCTGCGCTGCTGCCACTGTTCCGGCACTGTTCCTAAAGTCCTTTTTGTATTTTTCTTTATGTTTATGTGTTTTATTTGAACTTATTGTATTTTAATTTTTATTTGTGAAATGTAAATGAGAAAAATGAAAAAAAGATAATGTGTATGTGTGAGTTGTATTTTATTTATGAAATATAATGAAAAAGAAAGAAAAGAGAATGTGTGTGTGTGTGTTGTGTTTTATCTATTCAATTTTATGTTTGTTTTGATAAAGAAAAGAAAGGAATATAAAATGAAACAAAAAATGTGTTTTCTTTGTTAAAAATCAAAAGGGTATTTGGTTAATATTTCAAAAATATAAAAAAATCTTTTTTTGAGAAGTTATTATTCACTGCTAATATTCGGATCAATAAATCTTAAAGGTTTATACCCAAAATATTCGGGGAAATAATATGCTATTATTCACTGTTCGGTGTTTGGATAAATAATTCTTATCCAAAATATTCGGCGGGAATAGTATGCTATTATTTACTTTTCGGTGTTTGGATAAATAAATTCTAAGGGGTTTATCCAAAATATTCGGTGGGAATGATAATCATCAATAAAATTCATAAGATTTTTTTCTAAGCGGTGATTGATTTCTTTTTTCATTTTAACATTTTTGTGAATAAATACGACTTATTGAAGCATTTTAAAATCACATCGAAATAGACAATGCAGACTTACCTCGGGTAAGGCGTATTAGGGAGTGCTAATACCTTCCCTATACGCAACCGAGTCCCTTACCTTTGAATCTCCGAGCGGACCCGAGTACCAAATCGGGTGTTCCTAGCGACCCTTAACAGCCCGGGTGGCGACTCCTTCTCAACTCCATCGCGAGAGCCGGGGATCCCTCCCACGGGGACGCCGCGGGACGTGCGGCATGAATGGCGACTCCACTGGGGAAGGTATTTTTTCTGAAAAAATATTGGACTAAGCTTTGAATATTTTGATGTGATATATTTGTTTCAATTTGTTTGAATTTTTATGTGTGTTTATTTTTTAGCAAGTCTTTTGCATTTTTATTTCGTGCACATGTACATATGTCCATGCATTGTTAATTTATTTCAGTTATATCATTGTGGTTTGCAACTTTAAGTTACGTGGGGGACTAGCAGCTTACCTATGACTTGAGTCAAGGTTGAAGTTTGTGTAAACCCCAACTCTTCATCGAGAGCTTAGATGATAATGATTGGTATACGTGCCATCCCATTATCTGCTAAGCCCCCCATATTACCTTTACGAAGGTGATCACTGGGGACAGACAAGAGACCCTGTATAGAGCCCAAAGTAGCAAACTCATCATTTGTCGTGTAAACCCCAACTCTTCGTTGAGAGCTTAGATGGTAGTGATTGGTATACGTACCATCAATTATCTGCTAAGACCCCATATTGCCTTTACGAAGGTGATCATCTGGGACAAACAAGAGACCCCTGTATAGAGCCCAAAGTAGCAAACTCATCATTTGTCGTGTAAACCCCCAACTCTTCGTTGAGAGCTTAGATGGTAGTGATTGGTATACGTACCATCAATTATCTGCTAAGACCCCATATTGCCTTTACGAAGGTGATCACTGGGACAGCAAGAGACCCTGTATAGAGCCCAAAGTAGCAAACTCATCATTTGTCGTGTAAACCCCAACTCTTCGTTGAGAGCTTAGATGGTAGTGATTGGTATACGTACCATCAATTATCTGCTAAGACCCCATATTGCCTTTACGAAGGTGATCACTCGGGACAAACAAGAGACCCTCGTATAGAGCCCAAAGTAGCAAACTCATCATTTGTCGTGTAAACCCCAACTCTTCGTTGAGAGCTTAGATGGTAGTGATTGGTATACGTACCATCAATTATCTGCTAAGACCCCATATTGCCTTTACGAAGGTGATCACTGGGACAGCAAGAGACCCTGTTTAGAGCTACAAGTAGCAAACTCATCATTTGTTGTGTAAACCCCAACTCTTCGCTGAGAGCTTAGACGGTAGTGATTGGTATACGTACCATCCCATTATTTGCTAAGACCTCATATTGCCTTTATGAAGGTGATCACTGGGACAGCAAGAGACCTTGTTTAGAGTCCAATGTAGCAAACTCATCATTTGTTGTGTACAGATTAGAACCAATCATTACGGTGTGTGCTACCTTCATTCTGTTTTGCATTAAGGCAAACTCTTCCCGAGGCAATGTAAATTCAATAAGTGACACAGTAATCATCGCTTAGGAAATTTGCATTGTTGGGTTTAAGCAGAAATACAGTTTTTGTGTATCATACCATTGTTAAAAGCATGTGTCACTTCTCAAAGGACGAGTTTGTCAAAAATTTGCATATGCATTTTTACATGCATTCCTAAGGTTTTTGGTGTATCGTACAGTTGTCACAAGCATGTGTCACTCCCCGAAGGGCGAGTTCGTCAAAAATTGCATATGCATTTTTATATGTATTCCCATAGTTTTTGTGTATCATACAATTGTTAAACGCATGTGTCACTTCTCAAAGGACGAGTTTGTCAAAAATTTGCATATGCATTTTTATATGCATTCCTAAGGTTTTTGTGTATCGTACAGTTATCACAAGCATGTGTCACTCCTTGAAAGACGATTTTGTCCAAAAAAAAATTGCATATGCATTTTTTATATGCATTCCCATAGTTTTTGTATATCATAGACGAGTTTGTAAAAATTTTTGCATATGCATTTTAACATGCATTCCCATAGTTTTTGTGTATCATGTAATTGTTACAATCAAGTTTCACTCCTAAACGGGTGAGCAAAAATTCATATGCTTTTCAAGATGCATTCTCACAAGTTTTTGTTTATCATGTAATTTTTATGATCACATGTCATTCCTCGAAGGAGTAAAAAAAAAAAAGAGAGTCACCATGCATATACATTTCAGCACGCATTCTCATTGTTTTTGTTTAACATGTAATTTTTATGATCACGTGTCATTTCTCGAAGGAGTAAAAAAAAAAAAAACGTCAGCATGCATGTACATTTCTGCACGCATTCCCATTGTTTTTGTTTATCATGTAATTATTACGATCGCGCGTCCTTCCTCGAGGTCGAGCCCGTAAAAACAAGAAACATGCATATACATTTCAACACGCATCATCACATTTTTTTGTTTAGCATGCAGTCATTACAAGCACGCGTCGCTCTTTAAAGGGCAAGTTTGTCAAAAAACCAAAAAACATGCATATGCATTTCAACATGCGTCTCCATAGTTTTGAAATAGGGGTCCCTCAATTTGTCATCCTCCGAAGAGTCTAGAGTCATTGGACATTTGATATTGCTGAGAAGAACCGGTTCCGATACAAAGTCATCATTCATGTTTCTTCTGCAAGCCCACAACAAAGTTCTCTGCTCTCTAGTGAAATCAAGTGGGACATATGCCCAGATATTATTTGGAGAGTGTTAGTGCAATCATCAATGGGGATTGTGGAAATTCAAGTTTTCTTTTGAGGAAGTGCGAGTAGTCCATTTTCGGAAGCAAGCATCAGTCGAAGAGTGTTAGTGCAATCATCTATGGGGATTGTGGAAATTCATGTTTTCTTTTGAAGGAGTACGAGTAGTCCATTTTCAGAAAGCAAGCATCAGTGAAAGAAGTTGTCTGCCTGTTTAAAGTATCAAATTGATTTCTCTCCGGATCAGATGGAGTTATTGCGGCACTGTCAAATCAGAAAGTTTTATGCCGCCATGCACAGAAGACCATGTCATTTTGAGCACAATTTTGTCTGTTAAAGCGAAGATGAATATCTTGAGAGAGAAGACATAACATGATACTGTTGAATTTGATCCGGTGTCTGAGAAGTCAAAGTATGTGCACTGCAAGATTACATTGCTCGAAGAAGCGAAATTTCTGCCAAAAGAGTCTTTTCAGTGTATGATGAATTTTTTAATGATTTGCGCACTTTGGTGTTCTGACAAGAGTGCTTCCTAGCTTGATCTATTTTTTATGTCCAATGAGGAGTGCGGTGGAAAAAAAAACTTTCTTTTTGCGACATAATTCAGAGGACAGATATGAACAGTCACAAGAATTTCAGTAATCAAGTGTAGAGATTAATCAGCAAGAGGCAAGTTAAGCTTTGTAGAGGATGTTATCGTCGACAGTGTCAGGAATAAATTATCACAAGCATGAGCGAGATCAATGAGCAGTGGCAATGCAGATATGTTTGTTTGGAAAGCCTCAGAAAGGTGTCGCATCGTCAGTAACTTTCTCATGGAATTTCATCGGCTATCACTTTGTCTTGGGGGTAAGTCATCATTTCATTGAAGCATGTGTTTTCATTGTCTTTTTGTTGTTTTGAAATCAAGAGATGTTTGATATTCTTATTTTGGACAAAATATTTTGATCAAACTCCAACATGCAAAATTTGAAGTTCTCATTTTTGAAAGTATTTTGATTGCAAAATTGACCCAACTTTTGTTAAAAGACATGATGACCAATACCAGGTGACCGAATAATTTTTGAGCCTATACACCGAGTTTTTGAACCTCATCATAGTACTAAGCTTTATTGGTATGCATATTGACATGTAATGGATTTGGTATTTATGGACCCGTGAATCATGACTCTTGCATGTCCAAATCATTACATTGGACGAGGTCAAAATTTATCAGTTAAAACCAATTTTGCTTGAAATGACAAAAGGCCATCTTTGTTTATTTTCTTCACTATTCTTGAAATATGTATCCCTTGTTAATCCCAATTTGAGCCTGATATTATATTTTTTGAAAAAACACCCGACATGGATCGCACCCTCACACTGGGGGCAAATACAGTAGGGGACAATAAGAGATTTGTAGTTTGAGGAGGCAGTGGCAAAATGAGAATCAATAGAAGGGAGGATGTTTAACGATGAAAACCCAACATTGGGGACAATCAAATTGAGATAGGACATGACAAAAACCAAGAGTCAATGGCAAGAACAAGTTCAAAGAAAAAAGAAAAAAAGAGAAAAAAGAAAAAAAAAGGGAAAAAAAGAGAATATTGAACTATGCCATGTCCGTTAGTATTTGTGGTCAAACCTCATGTGGGAAGAAGTGTTATTAAGATTATCAAGTCTTCAAGATAATTGATCCATCAAATGAAGATCGTGCATAATTGTTTTGTTAGACTATATTGAGTGCAAAAAGAGATGAAATAACATCAGATGACAAATGATGATTCGAGTTTAGTATTTCCCTTCTAAGGTTGAAATTGTCAATGAAAGGAATGACATGGTTGTAGAGATTCTTAGAGCATTGGTTGATTGATAAAAAATCACGTTAAGATAATTAACGTATTTTGATGTGGTCTCTTCTACAAAGACAACAAGAGAAATTGAGTCAATGACTAGATGATGGTGATCCAAGGTCTTTGAAACCCTTAAACACTTTTTGAGCCTATGAATATCCCTTTCTTTTTATAGCCATGAACCATAGCCTCATTACATGCTTGTAAAAGTCCTTCTTGATCAAGCAAGCAATTTTAACTGATAAGTGGCGCTCTCAAATTTGCTAGAGTTTTTCCATAAGGGTTATAATTTCATGAAAAAGTTGCAAGTTGTTATGCATATTGATAAGGTAAGTACTGAAAAATGAGACAAAATTTTCAACTGAACCTCAAGTTTTTACTCAGCTCTAATTGTTTGAAAACCACAAATTGTCACTTCATCATGTACCCTCAGAGGACATACCCCAAAATCTGAGATTAGAATTGAAACACAAAAAACCCATAAAAAGACGATTTCAATCTCATAATGGGTCAATTACTGTTTGCAAAAAAAAAAAATACAAGATATTTACAGGTTTGCATGCATTGAATATCGTGTATTGGATATTTCACCAAATGAATTTGATTTTCAACAAAATGACATCTCTTTGATTTTATTACAAGGATTAGACTTTGGATGCACATGATTTTTAAAATTGGTGATGTAATTTCAGAACAAAAGATTTACAAACAAAGAAGACAGTGAGTGGGTTTTGCAGAATCCTTGATATTGGCAGTTCTGGATTGGAAAGCTCAGCAGTCAGAGGGCACAATGTGGATTTTGATAGGAATACAAACAATTTCACTTCAGCTTGGGGGCAAAGAAGCACAAGCAAATAATGATTTAGTGAAATTCATCAATGAGCACCAGCAGATTCAACTCAAGGCAGAATTGCTTAGTAGAGAATGATGGCTTAAGAAGCTCCAACAGCGGTTGAGTCTATTTGTATTTGAAGGGCAGCTTCAAATTTTTGGAATATCGGCTTACTCGCAGATTTGCTTGTCTCCAAAGATATGGTCACATGGGGGCATTTTGATAAATGTTGAAGAGTATGCACACCAAGATTGATTGAGGAATAATTTGCTTTGAAGCCAGTCGACTCAAGGTTCAGTTCACCGCATGAATATGGGAGACAGAAAAAACCTCGTTAATGACAACATCATAATTTTTGCATAGACTAAGAAGAATTTGCTTAGAAGAAATTGAGTCTATGACGAAGAGTTTCAGATTGCATGGCCGAACAGCTGCATCAGTTCAAGGCGCAATTCATCGCATGAATGTGGGTGATGATAACATTACATCTGTTCTCACAAGCTGAGAGAAATTTACTGATGATAGCTTTGAGCATAACGATGAGTTTTGGGATGCATTTATGGATGACTTGACAATTCCATGAAAGTTGATGATGATATATGCTGGAATAAATACAATTCAATTGATGAAAACTCCATGATTGATCGACAACCGAAGATGAGGTCAGCACTAGCAAGCCTTGCAATGATTGTTAGCAGAACACCCGCAAGCCAAAGAGCTGTTGTTGAGAAAACCCAAGAAAGATGATGACTTGTTACACTCTTTCACAATGGATCAAGCAACACTACACTTGGGGGCAATGTCAGACTTGATAAACAATGAGAGCAGAGATCATCGCAGATAGCCCAGAATAAGCAATGTGATTAAGTTCGGTGGATGAATGACAACAAAGCTTTGGAGATTAGACAAAGACATCTTATGACAAATGAAGCATCAAAGAAAGGGGACCTATATTTCTCAGGTAAGTATACATGCATCATCATGCATTGCATCCCCATCTTCATCATTTTTCAACCGGGTAGGTCACCCGTTATAATGAGACCCGGGCAGGTCACCCGTCACCATTGAGACCCTATTTTTTCGGGTAGGTCACCCGTCATAATGAGACCCGGGTAGGTCACCCGTCACCATTGAGACCCCGTTTCTTCCGGGTAGGTCACCCGTCATAATGAGACCCGGGTAGGTCACCCGTCACCATTGAGACCCCATCTAACCCGGGTAGGTCACCCGTCATAATCAGACCCGGGCAGGTCACCCGTCACCAGTGAGACCCCATCTAACCCGGGTAGGTCACCCGTCATAATCAGACCCGGGCAGGTCACCCGTCACCATTGAGACCCCATCTAACCCGGGTAGGTCACCCGTCATAATCAGACCCGGGCAGGTCACCCGTCACCAGTGAGACCCCATCTAACCCGGGTAGGTCACCCGTCATAATCAGACCCGGGCAGGTCACCCGTCACCATTGAGACCCCGTTTTTTCCGGGTAGGTCACCCGTCATAATGAGACCCGGGTAGGTCACCCGTCACCATTGAGACCCCATCTAATCCGGGTAGGTCACCCGTCATAATGAGACCCGGGTAGGTCACCCGTCACCATTGAGACCCCATCTAACTCGGGTAGGTCACCCGTCATAATCAGACCCGGGTAAGTCATCCGTCACTATCGAGACTCTTCTAACCCGGGCAGGTCACCCGTCATAATCAGACCCGGGTAAGTCATCCGTCACTATCGAGACTCTTCTAACCCGGGCAGGTCACCCGTCATAATCAGACCCGGGTAAGTCATCCGTCACTATCGAGACTCTTCTAATCCGGGTAGGTCACCCGTCATAATCAGACCCGGGTAAGTCATCCGTCACTATCGAGACTCTTCTAACCCGGGCAGGTCACCCGTCATAATCAGACCCGGGTAAGTCATCCGTCACTATCGAGACTCTACTAACTAGGGCAGGTCACCCCTCATAATCAGACCCGGGTAAGTCATCCGTCACTATCGAGACTACTAACCCGGGCAGGTCACCCGTCATAATCAGACCCGGGTAGGTCACCCGTCACCATTGAGACCCTCCTAACTATTCTTTCATCAGGGTAGGTCACCCATCATAATGAGACCATCTCCACCATTCTATTTTTCTTTACAACGCTTACTATTTAAAGTCTTTTGCAAGACTTTAGTCGTAAGCATTGTAAAGAGGGGGCATCTGTTGCTACCCAAATTTTGACCTACTTATTTTTATGTTTCGGAAGAAAAAGAAAAAAATAGAAAAAAAGACAAAAATCCAAAAATATCTTGTTACAGGGGCAAAATTGAATAAATTGAGAATTTAACAGTCAATGCAGGGGCAAATCGCACAAATTGGAAATGAAGGCCAAATTGGAACAAGCACGCAAGCTAAGGGCTGATCTTGAATTTTACCCATGACAAAACTCTATAAATAGAGTGCATAGCCACAAGAAGTGGAGGACCAAAAAAAAATACACTCATAAAAAACCTTAAAAAAAAAAACCTAACCCTAAACTTTTCTTTGCATTTGGGGCTGCAGCCGCCGCCCATCTTGGCAGCAGCTGCAGCCCCTTTCCCTTGCTCTTTTCTTCTCAGACCAACACCACGGTCAGCCCCCCACTCCCTCATTCACTCTCCTCGCCCAGACCACCTCAGCCCATTTCCCCTTCTCCCATGACCGACGAGCCTCCGACCATCGGCCCATCGCTCCTCGTTAGCCCAAACCACAGCAGCTACTGGTCGCCGGTCGACCAACGACGACCTCAAGCTCAACGGCCACCACGCAAAGGAAGCCCAATCGTTAGCGGTCTCCACGGCCGTCCCAGCCCCTCCGAAGAAGAACATGCCGAGGACGGATCTGGAAATTGCGAGAAGAGAATAAGCTGATTTTTTTCTTGTGTTTGTGTTTGCGTGGTCGTTTATTTCCATTTGCAGGTCATTGTTGACTCCCTCGCCGGCGAGAAGAAGAAGAAGATGCAGAGGGAGCACTACCCGAAGAACACACCAAGAGAACAGATCTGAAGAGAATGAAATTGATGTTTGTGCTTGTGTGTCTGCGTTTTGTTTGCTGTGATTGTTTTGTTTTGCAGGTAACCATTGAAGGCCACCACCGGTGAGAGAGAGAAAAAGGGAAGATCTATACGGTCCCAGCAGCCACCATCAGCTCCGACCGGTGACAGCCTCCTTCACAGCACCTTTCACCATCTGAAGACAAAGAAGAAAATAAACTAAGAAGAAAATGCAGATCTGTAGGGAATGAGGAACCGAAACGTTGATTGTTTGATTTTGTGCTTTTGTGTTTGTTCTTGTTTGTCTTTGCTTTGCAGGTCACCGGAAGGCCATCTCCGGCGAGAGAGGAAGAAGAGGAGGTGCAGACCTGCTGGTCCCCCTCTGCCATCATCGTTCACCGGTGGCGCGTGGTTCCACGCGCCGCCCGATGACTGGCGGCGCGTGGGGTCGACGCGCCACCGATCCCTCCCTCGCGGCTGCCGCCACTGTTCAAGACCTTGTTCCTAAAGTCCTTTTTGTATTTTTCTTTATGTTTATGTGTTTTATTTGAACTTATTGTATTTTAATTTTTATTTGTGAAATGTAAATGAGAAAAATGAAAAAAAGATAATGTGTATGTGTGAGTTGTATTTTATTTATGAAATATAATGAAAAAGAAAGAAAAGAGAATGTGTGTGTGTGTGTTGTGTTTTATCTATTCAATTTTATGTTTGTTTTGATAAAGAAAAGAAAGGAATATAAAATGAAACAAAAAATGTGTTTTCTTTGTTAAAAATCAAAAGGGTATTTGGTTAATATTTCAAAAATATAAAAAAATCTTTTTTTGAGAAGTTATTATTCACTGCTAATATTCGGATCAATAAATCTTAAAGGTTTATACCCAAAATATTCGGGGAAATAATATGCTATTATTCACTGTTCGGTGTTTGGATAAATAATTCTTATCCAAAATATTCGGCGGGAATAGTATGCTATTATTTACTTTTCGGTGTTTGGATAAATAAATTCTAAGGGGTTTATCCAAAATATTCGGTGGGAATGATAATCATCAATAAAATTCATAAGATTTTTTTCTAAGCGGTGATTGATTTCTTTTTTCATTTTAACATTTTTGTGAATAAATACGACTTATTGAAGCATTTTAAATCACATCGAAATAGACAATGCAGCTTACCTCAGGTAAGGCGTATTAGGGGTGCTAATACCTTCCCTATACGCAACCAGTCCCTTACCTTTGAATCTCTGAGCAGACCAGTACCAAATCGGGTGTTCCTAGCGACCCTTAACAGCCAGGTGGCGACTCCTTCTCAACTCCATCGCGAGAGCCAGGATCCCTCCCTGGGACGCCGCGCGGGGACGTGCGACAACATCAATATTATAAATAATGAGTTTTATATTAATAGTAAGATATGTATACATCATATTTTATTAAAAAATCAAAATATTGTATAAATATATTTATAGAATATTAAATTCAAGTAGATTTGAAATCGAATTTAATAATATTACATAACATTTTCATTTTTACTATATCGGGTTAAGTAAGTATCATGGAGTGTGAATTAAATTATAAGTTTCCATCCAATTTCAATCATCTTTCGTGTTCATAAGTCTTCCATGAAAAAATCAACTATCTTTATCCAATTAAAAAATTCTGCCCAAAATGAAAGGTCTTCTAAGAAAATCCAGGCTCCTTCCACTGACTTAACAAGCCACTAAGCCCCCGTTTGGTATTGAGGTGCAACCTGCGTTTTCAACAAAACGCAGGTTGCACCTATAAACATGTGTTTGGTAAATAACAAAAAAAGCTGATTTAATTATGGGGCCCACTAATTTTCACCTTTCAATCAGCGTTTCACGGAAAGCAGAAATTTTCTGCTTTCCGTGCGTTGCATTCTGCAATTGATATTGCAGAGAGAGGGTGGGCTGGAATGAATATGTATATATATATATAGGGCTGGGTGTGTGTATATATATATATATTTAATATTAAAAAAATTTAAAATTAATTATAATAAATAAATATATTAAAAGAATATCACAATATAATTTTTGCATCGCAATTTTAATTTTATTTTAAATGATATTTTATAATTGTTCCGGGATCATAGAGACCTTCATATATGGATTTAATTTGGATGAAATTACAAGTAGTTTGATAGGAGAATAAAAACAAGTGTTTAATTTACTTGAATTATTAATTATATTTTTTATTATAATTATTAAATACTTAAAAAATAATATATATATATATATATATATGTCTGTGTGTGTGTGTTTTTTAAACCTCAAACTCAACCACAGTTTTAACCAAACACTTCACTGCTTATTTTGAACCGCAGTAAAAGCATTTTTTTTAAAACTGCTTTTTCTCAACTTCAACCACAACAGCAACCACAATACCAAACAGACCCTAAATACAGTGGTGGATCGTAAAGTTTGGGGGCTTGTGCAAGAGAGAAGCGCCCAAGTGGCAAGATAAAAGAAGAAATAAGTGTGTGTGTGTGTACCGTGAGTATGTAAGAGTTAAGAGTTAGGTGGCGTGAGGAATATTATTAAAAGAGAAATATATGTGAAACACCATTAATTATGGGTTTACAGCTGAAGGAAATCATACGTTTCACAGACCACAAGTCAATAACAAATCTTTACCTTACCCCTTGAAATCGAAGTCATAGAGAATACTTAATAATAAATAAATAAATTCCTCTATGTAGAGCTAGTTTACTTTTACATTTCCAAGGTAATTTTGAAAAAATAAACAAACTTAGAAGGCGTAAATAAATTTTACAATACCTAGTAGGCTCCATATATCATATTATATTGTAGTAGAAGAGCCTAAAACTTGTTTTATTGAAATAAAAAAAGGGCCTGAAAATGCTAAACCAAACTCTCTCACGGGTTACTATCAAGTTGCATGAACGTAAAATTTTCTAATAAAACTAAACAAATTTATTCGGACAAGTTGACTTTGTATCCTATATGGAAACCGGTTACTAATATAAATTGGCACATCTCACTAGCTAGTCATGCTACGACAAAAACCAACGATGAGTGCCATTTATCTTTACTTCGTTTCCTTTTTATCCATGTTCTACTACTATTATCTCATGGTAGCTACATCTGCAAGGCAATTTCTTTAAATGATTTTCTTAGCAACAAGTTGGGGGTATTGAGAAGGCCAATACCATTGCCACCATCTCCTAGGTTAAATCCTCCTCTTAGTCACATTCTTCCTCCACCACGGGCACCGCCTCTCATCCACCATGGGCACGGCCACCTCCTCCACGACGACGATGTTCAAAATCACATCCAAGACGACGATGTTCAAAATCACCTCCACCACAGCGATGCTACTGATTTATGATTGCTACTTCTGCTCTGCTTATATTCTGATGTCTTAATCCTTGTCCTAGTGTAGCACCATGATGCATGAGTATTTCCAATTCCATTGTTGTTTTGCTTTGTTTCTGTGCTGATGTTATCCATATTAAAATATTGGAATCCAAATAAGAACGTAAGATTATTCGAATCTATTGCTATTGTTTAGCAGCTGATGCTGGTATTCTGTTTTTCAATGCAAATGCTGGTGAGTTTGATCATGGTGAAACTCACCTTGTACAACATGCAATGATTTCACCGACTAAGAATCGGGTGTACAGATCCTGTTTCAATAACATTTACTAAAAATTAGCTGTTAGTGACGTTGACGGGCCAGTGCCGGATGGGGTCCATCTCGGTCATTCTTATTGTTAATTTAACAATTACGAATTTTAATTTCATTATCTCTATTTTATTTGATAAAAATTAGGCAATAATATAAATATACATTGATATCTCAGTTAACAACTTAAAATTTTATGTGAGATAATTCCTTGATAGTGTCTATAACCGACAATTCCATCCCCTCCTTCATGAGTGAGTTAACGTTTCCTATTCATTTAAAATATGATTTGCAAGATTCATGTAAGCAATAAAAAAAATGGTATCTTTGGATTATATTATGGGAATTATCTCGTATCCATATTTATTTTGCCTAGTGTTGTGATGTTCTGCAGTGCATTATAACTTTGTTATCGCAAATAATTTTAATTATTAAATATAAAGGATGGCTACTTCTCGAGATTCATAAAACTAATATTTTATATTATAACATGGTATCATTAAATCTTACTGCCAAGATAGCGTGGTTCCATATACATTTTAAATTTTTTACTTGAAAGATGTATTACAAAACAAAATAAATTATATTTTAAAGTCTCTTGTCGTGAATTGTTTACTAGAAGATGAGGTTGGAAAGCTTCCCAAGTCAAGCCTAAACATTCAATACAATCAGCCTACACGGACAGGAATGCTATCCAGAGGAACACAGAAAATCCTCACAGTTAGATCACCATCTGAGTGGATGCTTGGATTAGGTAAATTGGATAGGCATTATTTGAGTTCCTTATTAATTTAATTCAGTTTATTTCCACGTACCACCAACCAAAAGATGAACATAATTTCGAGGAAAACACCAACCGCAAAAGGAGCGAAGTGTTTAGAAAATAATTTAGGGTCCAATTGAAGGATTTAATTAAGTACAAAAACTTAATTATACTTTAAATTGGTCAAATTAATTTATTGAGGGCTTAATTGATGAAAATTCAAATTTGGAAGCCTAATTTAGGTTTAATTGAGAAGATTGGATTTTTAGGAGATAAAATTTAATTTTACCAAGTCAATTGGATGAAATCATGGGTGAAATTGAAGAAAATTAAAAGTTTAATGGTCAATAGAGTGTCAAATTGCATAAATCCAAGACCAAGGACCGAAGTAAAAAAATTGTATAAATTTAAGGATTCTATTAACATTTTGGCAGAGATAGAATTGCATAATATTAAAAGTTTAAAACCAATTAAGAGCAAAATTAGAATAATTATAAATCAAGAGACCAAATTGTACTTGTGTCATCATGTAGAATTTGCAGACAACCACTATAGTGTTAAGATATGTATACATCATATTTTATTAAAAAAATCAAAATATTATATAAATATATTTATAGAATATTAAATTCAAGCAGATTTCAAATCGAATTTAATAATATTACATAACATTTTCATTATTTATCAGATTTAAACTTTTATTTTTACTATATCGGGTTAAGTAAGTATCATGGAGTGTGAATTAAATTATAAGTTTCCATCGAATTTCTATCATCTTTCGTGTTCATAAGTCTTCCATGAAAAAAATCAACTATCTTTATCCAACTAAAAAATTCTGCCCATACTAATCCAAAATGAAAGGTCTTCTAAGAAAATCCAGGCTCCTTTCCACTGACTTAACAAGCCACTAAATACAGTGGTGGATCGTAAGTTTTGGGGGCTTGTGCAAGAGAGAAGTGCCCAAGTGGCAAGATAAAAGAAGAAATAAGTGTGCGTGTGCGTGTGCGTGTGTGACGTGAGCATGTAAGAATTAAGAGTTAGGTGGCGTGAGGAATATTATTAAAAGAGAAATATATGTGAAACAGTAAACACCATTAATTATGGGCTTACAGTTGAAGGAAATCATACGTTTCACCGACCACAAGTCAATAACAAATCTTCACCTTACCCCTTGAAATCGAAGTCATAGAGAATACTTAATAATAAATAAAAAAATTCCTCTATGTAGAGCTAGTTTACTTTTACATTTCCAAAGTACTTTTGAAAAAATAAACAAACTTAAAAGAAGGCCTAAATACATTTTACAATACCTAGTAGGGTCCAAAAATCATATTATATTGTAGTGGAAGGGCATCAAACGCGTTTTATTGAAATAAAAAAGGTCCAGAAAATGCTAACCCAAACCACTTCACGGGCTACTATCAAGTTGCATGGACGTAGAATTTTATAATAAAACTAAACAAATTTAATCGGACAAGTTGACTTTGTATCCTATATGGAAACCGGCTACTAATATAAATTGGCACATCTCATTAGCTAGTGTTACGACAAAAACCAACGATGGGTGCCATTTCATCTTTACTTCGTTTCCTTTTTATCCATGTTCTACTATTATCATCTCACAGTAGCTGCATCTGCAAGGCTTTTGAATGGGAAGCTCCATCCAGATCTTCTTCTGATGCAATTTCTTTAAATGATTTTCCTAGCTACAAGTTGGGGGTATTGAGAAGGCGAATGCCATTGCCACCATCTCCTAGGGTCAATCCTCCTCTTTATCACAGCCCTCCTCCACCACGGGCACCGCCTCGTCCTCCACCGCGGGCACCGCCACCTCCTCTACCACTGGCACCGCCTCCTCTTCCACAACAGGCACCACCACCTCCTCCACGACGACGATGTTCAAAATCACATCCAAGACGACGATGTTCAAAATCACCTCCACCATAGCGATGCTACTGATTTTTGATTGCTACTTCTGCTCTGCTTATATTCTGATGTCTTAATCCTTGTCCTAGTGTAGCACCATGATGCATGAGTATTTCCAATTCCATTGTTGTTTTGCTTTGTTTCCGTGCTGATGTTATCCATATTAAAAATATTGGAATCAGAATAAGAACGTAAGATTATTCGAATCTATTGCTATGGTTTAGCACCTGATGCTGGTATTCTCTTTTTCAATGCGAATGCTGGTCAGTTTGATCATGGTTAAACTCGCCTTCTACAGCATGCAACGATCGTCTTTTTCACCGACTACGAATCGGGTGTACAGATCCTGTTTCAATTACATTTACTCAAAATTGTTGTTAGTGACTCTGACGGGCCTCTGCCTGATAAGGTCCATCTTTGTCGTTCAATCTTACTATTTTTATTTTATTATATAAAAATTAAGTATAATGTAGTGTAAACTTGTGCAAGTTTCAAGCGCAAAAAACTTACTTGAGAGGGTATGTTAAAAAATAATATAAATTATATATTAATACCTCACCTAACAATTTAAACTTTTAGATAAGATGGTTTCTTGACATTGTCTAGAATGGCAGTCCGTCCCCTACACTTTCATGAGTTAACGTTTCCTACTCATTTAAAATATGATTTGCTAAGATTCAAGTAAGCAATAAAAAAAATGGTAGCTTTGGATTATATTATGGGAATTATCTCGTATCCATATTTATTTTGCCTAGTGCTGTGATGTTCTGCAGTGAATCATAACTTCGTTATTGAACATGGTTTTAATTATTAAATATAAAGGATGGATACTTCTCGAGATTCATAAAACTCATATTTTATATTATAACATGGTATCATTAAATCTTACTGCCAAAATAGCGTGGTTCCATATACATTTTAAATTTTTTACTTGAAAGATTTATTAAAAGACAGAATAAAGTATATTTAAAGTCTTGTCGTGAATTGTTTACTAGAAGATGAGGTTGGAAAGCTTCCCAAGTCAAGCCTAAACATTCAATACAATCAGCCTACACGACACGAGTGCTATCCAGACGAACACAGAAAATCCTCACAGTTAGATCACCATCTGAGTGGATGCTTGGATTAGGTAAATTGGATAGGCACTATTTGAGTTCCTTATTAATTTAATTCAGTTAATTTCCACGTACCACCAACCAAAAGATGAACATAATTTCCAGGAAAACACCAACTACAAAACGAGCGAAGTGTTTAGAAGATAATTTAGGGTCCAATTGAAGAATTTAATGAAGTACAAAGACTTATTTATACTTTAAATTGGTCAAATTAATTTATTGAGGGCTTAATTGATGAAAATTCAAATTTGGAAGCCTAATTTAGGTTTAATTGAGAAGATTGGATTTTTAGGAGATCAAATTTAATTTTACCAAGTCAATTGGATGATATCATGGGTGAAATTGAAGAAAATTAAAAGTTTAATGGTCAATAGAGTGTCAAATTGCATAAATCCAAGACCAAGGAACGAAGTAAAAAAGTTGTGTAAATTTAAGGATTCTATTAACATTTTGGCAGGAATAGAATTGCATAATATTGAAAGTTTAAAACTAATTAAGAACAAAATTAGAATAATTATAAATCAAGAGACCAAATTGTACTTGTGTCATCATGTAGAATTTACAGACAACCACTATAGTGTTATGTGCACTGTAACAATGCACGCCATCGTCTTCTTTATCACAGAAGAGGAAGAGGTAGCATGTGGTTGCATGCAACGAGAAAGTGAATAGCCATTTCCGACTCTATATATAGTTGTGATCAATGAACAACGAAAAAAGGAGGAGGGGAACATAAAAAAAACACACACAAACGTAATGTAGAGAAAAAAAGGACAAAAACACGGGAACAAACGAGGGAGAACAAAGGCAAAACAGGTTCAGTTCCTTTTCTCCCCCATCATCGGCAACACTTACAATAGTTCCTCTTCCTCCCCATCGTCAACAACACATCCTTCTTCTTCCCCAACAGCGGCAGTTCTTCTTGTTCTTCTTTGACAATAGCTTCTTCCCTACACAGTGGCAACTCCTCCTCCTTTTCTCCTGTGGCCACAACAGTAGTAGCTGCCTCTCTCCAGCACCAATTGTGACAGCTCCTACAACAACAACAATTTCCATTGTTATCTCCATTGCATCAAGCTTCACCTCCGTCTATCAAGTGACATTGGTCACCATTCTCGTCGCCACTACCACCACTAACACCGAGTTGACCTCCTCTACACGGTGGCAGCGACAGGTAACCTCCTCCTCCTCCTCTATCAGTTACTTTTTCCTATGCAAGTGAACAATATAACAAGATTTAATTCACATCCTACGATTCACTATGTGACAATAGGAAGGGAGCAGGGTTGGACTTTGTGTCCAGTCCAATCCGAGAAAGTTGATGGGCCAAAATGGCCCAACATGGCTGGGCTAGCCCATTTCATCGGGCCCGGTCCAGTCTGAATTTTTTTATTAAAAATAAAATATAAAAAATTGCATTTAAAAAAAACAATTTTTTTTTGTTTTCGTGCATATAGCAGAATTCTAAAAATTTCCTAAGCAAAGTTTTCGTTAAAAGATCACATATTTTCTCATGTTTTAAAATGAAAATAGGATATCATAACTAGTTTACGATAACCTATTAAAGTTCAGCTAAAATATCAAAAATCTTTCAACAATCATTTTGTTCTTTTTTTGTAAACTTTAATTATTGGGGTGTAAAATTACATTGTAAAGTACATCCATAGATAGTAAAAGGGCAATAAATGTAGTGTTAAAATTCACACTTTAGAACGGTTAGGTTCTTGATTTAATGAGGTAGAGACTCCCTCACGAAGAGAGATCTATTTCGAGTCTTAGAAATGACCAACAAATAAAAAAATCTAACTTATAAACAATCAGAAAACAATGGAGCTTTCTTTAGATAAGGTGCACTAGGGTGATGTGTCTTCTCCTCCTTATCCAGACTTTCGCACACCTTTAGGTTTTCTAGTGACCTTAATATTAGGCGAAGCGCAAAAAATCTATCATCGCGACATATATATTTGAAGTATGTTATTTATATATTTGTTTTATATCAATATTATAAATAATGAGTTGTATATTAATATTAAGATATGTATACATCATATTTTATTAAAAAAACTCAAAATATTGTATAAATATATTTATAGAATATTAAATTCAAGTAGATTTCAAATCGAATTTAATAATATTACATAACATTTTCATTTTTACTATATCGGGTTAAGTAAGTATCATGGAGTGTGAATTAAATTATAAGTTT
This sequence comes from Salix udensis, assembly GCA_029204005.1. NCBI lineage: Eukaryota > Viridiplantae > Streptophyta > Magnoliopsida > Malpighiales > Salicaceae > Salix > Salix udensis. The sequence goes on from CM055037.1 coordinate 11,867,714, forward strand.
CCATCCAATTTCAATCATCTTTCGTGTTCATAAGTCTTCCATGAAAACATCAACTATCTTTATCCAATTAAAAAATTCTGCCCATACTAATCCAAAATGAAAGGTCTTCTAAGAAAATCCAGGCTCCTTCCACTGACTTAACAAGCCACAAAATACAGTGGTGGATCGTAAAGTTTGGGGGCTTGTGCAAGAGAGAATCGCCCAAGTGGCATGAGAAAAGAAGAAATAAGTGTGTACCGTGAGTATGTAAGAATTAAGAGTTAGGTGGCGTGAGGAATACTATTAAAAGAGAAATATAGAAATATATGTGAAACACCATTAATTATGGGTTTACAGTTGAAGGAAATCATACGTTTCACCGACCACAAGTCAATAACAAATCTTCACCTTACCCCTTGAAATCGAAGTCATAGAGAATACTTAATAATAAATAAAAAAATCGCTCTATGTAGAGCTAGTTTACTTTTACATTTCCAAAGTAATTTTGAAAAAATAAACAAACTTAGAAGGCCTAAATACATTTTACAATACCTAGTAGGCTCCATATATCATATTATATTGTAGTAGAAGGGCCTAAAACGCTTATTGAAATAAAAAAAAAGGCCAGAAAATGATAAACTAAACTCTTTCACAGGCTACTATCAAGTTGCATGGACGTAGAATTTTGTAATAAAAACAAATAAATTTATTCGGACAAGCTGACTTTGTATCCTATATGGAAAACCGGCTACTAATATAAATTGGCACATCTCATGACTAGCTAGTGTTACGACAAAAAACCAATGATGAGTGCCATTTCATCTTTACTTCGTTTCCTTTTTATCCATGTTCTACTATTATCATCTCATGGTAGCTACATCTGCAAGGCAATTTCTTTAAATGATTTTCCTAGCAACAAGTTGGGGGTATTGAGAAGGCGAATACCATTGCAACCATCTCCTAGGTTAAATCCTCCTCTTAGTTACAGCCGTCCTCCACTACGGGCACCGCCTCCTCATCCACCGTGGGCACCGCCACCTCCTCCACGACGACGATGTTCAAAATCACCTCCACCATAGCGATGCTACTGATTTATGATTGCTACTTCTGTTCTGCTTATATTCTGATGTCTTAATCCTTGTCCTAGTGTAGCACCATGATGCAAGAGTATTTCCAATTCCATTGTTGTTTTGCTTTGTTTTCGTGCTGATGTTATCCATATTAAAATATTTGAATCCAAATAAGAACGTAAGATTATTCGAATCTATTGCTATTGTTTAGCAGCTAATGCTGGTATTCTGTTTTTCAATGCAAATGCTGGTGAGTTTGATCATGGTGAAACTCACCTTCTACAGCATGCAATGATTTCACCGACTAAGAATCGGGTGTACAGATCCTGTTTCAATAACATTTACTAAAAATTAGCTGTTAGTGACGTTGACGGGCCTGTGCCGGATGAGGTCCATCTCGGTCATTCTTATTGTTAATTTAACAATCACGAATTCTAATCTCATCATTTCTATTTTATTTGATAAAAAATTAGACAATAATATAAATATATATTGATATCTCACTTAACAACTTAAAATTTTATGTGAAATAATTCCTTGATAGTGTCTATAACCGACAATTCCATCCCCTCCTTCATGAGTGAGTTAACGTTTCCTATTCATTTAAAAATATGATTTGCAAGATTCATGTAAGCAATAAAAAAAAATGGTAGCTTTGGATTATATTATGGGAATTATCTCGTATCCATATTTATTTTGCCTACTGTTGTGGTTCTGAAGTGCATTATAACTTTGTTATTGCAAATAATTTTAATTATTAAATATAAAGGATGGCTACTTCTCGAGATTCATAAAACTTATATTTTATATTATAACATGGTATCATTAAATCTTACTGCCAAGATAGCGTGGTTCCATATACATTTTAAATTTTTTACTTGAAAGATGTATTAAAAAACAAAATAAATTATATTTTAAAGTCTCTTGTCGTGAATTGTTTACTAGAAGATGAGGTTGGAAAGCTTCCCAAGTCAAGCCTAAACATTCAATACAATCAGCCTACACGACACGAGTGCTATCCAGACGAACACAAAAAAATCCTCACAGCTGGATCACCATCTGAGTGGATGCTCGGATTAGGTAAATTGGATAGGCATTATTTGAGTTCCTTATTAATTTAATTCAATTAATTTCCACGTACCACCAACCAAGAGATGAACATAATTTCCAGGAAAACACCAACCGCAAAACGAGCGAAGTGGTGATTACCTTGTCGTTGACTTGCCGCAAAATCTCTTCCAATTCCCTTGAAATCAGGCTACTAATTAATGATTAGTACCACGATTAACTATAAGTTTCTTCCCGTGGATCTTTTTAACATGAAATTTTTAGAAACGACTAAACATTTGCTGATAATTTTTTATCTGGGCTTCAGTATATGATTGAAGGGTTTCATGCTACAGTTACCCCTTGTTATACAATTTTTTGGCTCAAAGAATAAAGAAGCTAGACTTAATAATAGACCAAACATGTGGTAGAAGACACAAAGATAAGATACAGAGAATGCATGATTAAGAAGAAACTATTAAAAACATTTGAAATAATAAAGATGGGCTGCTGCAAACGTGCAGTAGGTTGAAATTTTATAGGAAATAATTAGTAGGCTTGTATTTGTTATGTAACCATCTCACCTAAAAGTTTAAGTCTGTTAAGTAAGGACTCGGGAATATAAATCAATTTAAGCTGTTAGATAAGACCTCAGAATATGATTTATATTATTCTCTAACATACCTTCTCAAGTAAAAGATTTTTGGGTTTGAAACTTGCATAGACTTACACTACTATGTTCTTGATTTTTATCAAATAAAATGGAGGTGGTGAGATTCGAACTCGTAACCGCTGGGTTAACAAGGCTCTGATACCATGTTATGAAACCATCTGACCTAAAAATTTAAATTGTTAAATAAATACCAAGAATATAATTTATATTGGTTGGTAGTAATAAATAAGCTTGTAGTGAGTAGGTAATAATAATACTAAAAAAACCTTTAAAATACTAGAATTACAATGTCTGTCTGAAATGTAAAGGAAAGACAGAAATAATAATTCTATGATGCTCTATTTCCACAAACCTCATCATTGACATTAGAATTCGGATAACATATATAAAGTAGCATAGCCTTGTTAAGGAACCATCTCACCTAAAAGCTTAAATTTATAGGTGAGATGGTTCCTTAACAAGCCTATCATCAATATATGTGGCATGTACTTCCTATATATTCCTTGAAATCATTTGACTATGTTGTCTGCCAATTTGTTGCGAGGCAAGGTTGTGGAGCATGACTCCTCGATAAAATTGCTCAAGAACAGCTCTTGTTCATTTCGAAGGTGGTCATAAAGTAGCATAACCACCGAAAGGATCTATTTTGACAACGAGTGGAGATGGAGAACCTTAATCTTTTTTTCTCGGCCACGAGGTTAGAACACAGTCGTTAATCTTGTCGAGGGGATAATATACAATCAATTTGTTGAAATCGATGTTGATTCCGAAGCGCACAAGAGAACCGGTCGACCGATCGTGAGAAAGAGATTAACCGGTCGACCCAGCTTAGCCCCTGTCTGCAAGGGAACCGACGCAGGATAAATGAAGAATGAAGAATTGAAGGTTGAAGATTCAAGTGTCACGATTGATTTCACGAGTGTAATCGGTTTAGTTAAGTGTTTTGAGTTAATGTTTTAGTGAATTTCGGTTTATGGTCAACAATTGTTAAATAGGAAATTGTAACCGAATTTTTGAAAAACTAGCCGTTGTAATTTCGATTCTTCTATAAATAAAATTGATGGGATGGCAGTAACCATAACGAAATATTCTGCCCATGTTTGTGTTGTTTTGATTCCCAAATACAAATAATTCGTAAAGTTCTTTTTCTCAGAAATTTATCCATCAATTCTGGAAATTTAACCATTCCCAGAATTTGATTGCTACAGTAGCTGTTCTTTGTGTTTTTCCAGAAATTCATCAAAGTTCAACATGGTATCAGAGCAGAATTAGGTCTTTGAGAGGGAGTGAAAGAGATTTAGTATTGATTAAAACCTTGAAAGGAAAAGGTTGCACTGTCTCCAGAAGTTCCAGAATTCGTCAATCAAGAAAAGGCTTGAGTTGTTCTTTAAAGGACTAATAATTGAAGAATTGTTCAATTATAGTTCGTGTTCTTTGTTCTGTGGAATCCCTGGAAGAAAAGAGTGCAAGAAACAAGTGAAAGGAAACTTGTTCGAGTATTGGCAGAGTTTGAAATCAAGAAACGAAACAAGTGTTGACCAGAATTTGCAGATTTTCAGAAAATCAAGAAAAGTGACTTGATTTGTTCGTTAAAAGGGGATAATCAATTGATAAGGTATCATCAATTAGTGATTCTGCTCTCTATTGTGAAGCCTTGGAATTGAATTGCAAAGAAAAGCAAAATTCCGAGCTGACAGTTCTTGACAGAGATGGATGCATCAAGAACACCAATATTCACAGGAGTAAACTATGGAGTCTGGGCTGTAAAGATGAGGATGTATCTAAAGGCATTCGACTTATGGGACGATGTGGAGACTGAAAGGGAACCAAATCCCTTGAACGAAGATCCAACATTGACCCAACTAAGATACTACAATGAGCAAAGAACAAAGAAATTCAAGGCTCTTACTTGCATTCATAATGCAGTAAGTGAGGAGATTTTCTCAAGAATCATGGCCTGCGAAACTGCAAAGAAAGCATGGGATAAGCTGAAATCCGAATTTCAAGGTGATGAGAAGTCTAGGAGAATGCAAATTATGACCTTGAAGAGGCAATTTGAAAGTCTAAAGATGAAGGATTCGGACACTGTCCAAGATTTTTCATCAAGTGTATCCAAAATGGTGAATCAAATGAGATTGCTAGGGGAAGAGATTCAAGAATCAAGGGTGGTTGAAAAGGTACTTATAAGCCTACCTGAAAAGTTTGAAAATAAAATCTGTTCCTTAGAAGATTCTAAGGATTGTAGGGAATTGAGTTTGCAAGAATTGGTCAATGCCTTGCAAGCTGTGGAACAAAGGCAGCAACTGAGGCAAGAAAACTTTGGAGAAGAGGCCTTTGTAGCAGGATTGAGTGGAAGAAATAGGCAGCAGCAAATGTTCTTCAGAAATCCAGAAAACAGGTCCAGTCCTGGAAATTCGTGGCAGAGGAGAAATCAACCAAATATTCAACCACAAGGCAACAACTTTAATGCAAGGTGGAAGGAAAGAAGAGAGCCACTTCCCACCTGCAAGTACTGCCAGAAAAACAATCATCTTGAGTCATCTTGTTGGCTCAAGAATGCACAATGCCGAAAATGTAAGAAGTTTGGGCACATTGAAAAACTTTGCAATGAAGACAATGCAAATCAAGCTCAAGTTGCTTTGAAGTGGAGGAGACCAAAGAGGAAATGCTATTCACGACCACTTTGAAGCACACAAGCTGCAGCAACAAAAAATGAGGTAAACATACAAACTTGGTCTATTGACGGTGGTTGTTCAAACCACATGTCTGCAGCAGCGACAAGTGAATTCAAAAACCTAGACTTAGGGTTACAAATCTAGGGTTAAAGTTGCAAATGGGCAGTATGTAAGTGTTAAAGGTAAAGGGGAAGTTGAGATTGAAACTCTAGCTGGAATCCGAGAGTTTAAGTGTGTGTTGTATGTGCCAGAAATTGACCAAAATTTGATAAGTGTAGGTCAATTACTTGAGGATAGACACTCCTTGTTGTTTATAGATGACAAATGCATGATCAAAGATGATCAAGGTACTCTCTTATTCAGTACAAAAATGTCAAATAGATGTTTTAGTTTTGAGAAACAACTAGAACTCCAAATCAACTCAACTGGAAGAGATTCTGTTGAAGAGAAAGGCTCACTTGAAAATGGGCTGGAAAAGATGATGAGAAATATCGGACCATGGATTTTAGGGGGAGTGTTGAACTTAGAGAAACACGACTTACGGATTTAAGTCTACAAGAGTAGGCTCCTTGTATTGTGATGAGATGTGTGAGTCAATTGAAAAGAAAGAGATGTCATCAGTTTGCTCCGATTAGTCCGATGAAAGCTTGGACTCTCTGTTTTGTGATGCAAATGAGGTTATAGAAAACTTTTATAGAGATGACCAGGCTGTTGCTATAGACCCGACATATGAAGAAGGAAAATTGAAAATGAAGTATGGATGGTTAAGGGAAAAGCTTACTGACTTGATTACCTTAGCAAAGGAAGGACTTGAGAAGCTAAGAAGAATGGTGGTAAGTGTGCAGCTCAGGAATCAAGGGGGAGTGTTGAAATCTGATGTTGATTCCAGAACTGCACAAGAGAACCGGTCGACCGACTGTGAGAAAGAGATTAACCGGTCGACCGCTTGGCCCTGTCTGCAAGGAACTGACGCAGGATAAATGAAGAATGAAGAATTGACGGTTGAAGATTCAAGTGTCACGATTTATTTCACAGTGTAATCAGTTTAGTTAAGTGTTTTGAGTCAATGTTTTAGTGAATTTCAGTTTATGGTCAACAATTGTTAAATAAGAAATTGTAACCGAATTTTGAAAAAACTAGCCGTTGTAATTTCTGATTCTTCTATAAATAAAATTGATGGGATGGCAGTAACCATAACGAAATATTCTGCCCATGTTTGTGTTGTTTTGATTCCCAAATACAAATAATTCGTAAAGTTCTTTTTCTCAGAAATTTATCCATCAATTCTGGAAATTTAACCATTCCCGAAATTTGATTGCTACGGTAGCTGTTCTTTGTGTTTTTCCAGAAATTCATCAAAGTTCAACACAATTAATATGGCAATCGAACCCTGAGAAGCTCTAGCTGATGTGATATCATCAAATGAATTTCCTTCTCACAAATTGGTGGTGTCTAAAAGGACTGATCCATCCCCTCCGCCTGCAGGGGTTCATTTCAAAAGTGCTCCTCCCCGGCCGCCACCACCATTAAATTCCCACTTTCAACAACTCTACGACGTCGAAGATCCAAAACCACCACCGCCATGTTGGTTGTAAAGATCATAAGTGGTGTAGTTACGATTTTTTCCAACAGAGTTAATTTGAGGATCGTTGTCAAGATATCAACAATAAACCAATTCACAGTAATAATTTCTAATAGCGTAAGAAATATACAATGAATTAAATTTTTATTATGATATATAAGCTATATCTTCCAACTTGATTCTTAGCTTTTTGTAAAGATCTGGGTTGTTTGCTTTCCTTTCTATTTTTTTTCTGGTGTAACAAATACTTGTGTTTCTTTTTCCTTTCTATCCATAAACTTAACGATTCTCTAGCCTTTTTTCAATCCACTCTATTATTATATGTAAATAATAATAATAATAATAAAAAAAAAAAATCATCGAGACAAACCTCTCTTTGACCGCAAGAAATAAAACTCCCTTGCTCATAGCAGAAACGCTTACATTCTCCCCTTGATGTCTCGTCGTATGGACTGGAAAACTTTGACAATTTCAAAGCTATTACAAATATTGACTAAACAATTAAAAGTTCTGTCGAGAAAAATGACGAATATACACTATTCATTCACGCTTATGTAATGTTGACTATAAATTAGTAACGCGATCACAATCAAAGGGGGAATGCCTATATAAATGATGGATATGTCAATGAATTGAATGCATACAAAGAAATCAAGCAGGTGGTTGCAGCGATGGCTCCATTTCTTTCCTACTTCCTGAGGTTCATATTAGTTTGCGCCATGATTTTCTCTTGCATGCATGTTTCGGGGTTGGCATCAAACGATGTTCCTTCAGGTAATTTTCCTGGTTACAAGTTGAAGAGATTGTCGATAAAAGCCTCGTTGCCGTCCCCACCACCGCCTCCAAAGGCCTCTCAACAAAGAGGACCAGTAACTCCAATCCCATAATGATTTTAGATATCTAAACTACTTGTTTGTCACTACAGTTCTTGCTTTCTTTTTAGTGTACCAAGTTTTATTCTTTCTTTTTAGATATTTATTACACATCAAAATATTGTAATCTGTACATGGAGTCTGCTTTCCGATTGATCATCATGTATGGTGAGTTTCACTTGATTTATAATTTGAACAAAAAAAATCATATTATTTGCGATTATTAAATGAATTTATGTTTTGACATATATCATATAGGAGGGCAATTAATCAATCATTTATAATCTAAAAGGAAGTTTATTTTTGGAAAATTACTGGTTTGGTTTGGTGCAAATAGTAATTGTTTAATGAGAAATAAATGCTTTTATTAGCCAAAAATGATAAAATAATTAATACTAACTACATGAGATACCTTGAGAGATTGGCATGTGTAGTGCAACGAAGCCTTGCTGTTGTTATAAATTACCATTACAATTGCTTTACAAGGTAAAATGACATTACACGTTTTACGATATTGATAGTCCATTTTAAGCAGCAAAAGGAAACGGAATTGGTTGCCCTTAAAATAGAATAAATAAATAAATATGGAGAAACAATCATTTTTATGTTGATAAATAAAATATTTCAAAAATAAAATAAAATAAATAAAAATGCTGTACATCCAAATGGGATTAACGGTCAAATAGAAAATGGGTCCAAAAGTGGACTTTTGCAGTGGATTCTACTTTCAATATCTTCATGCCACTACTAATTTGTGAACCCAATACATTTGAGATAAAAATTAAGACTCGTCTTTATAATTTAAACAATTTAAGGTCTGCAATGAACGATGAGATTCCATCTTCAATCTCCAACCGCTTGACCAATACCAAAGAAACCTCACTATTCCATAAAGATTACAGTGAACATATATAATCCCATCAAATTATGAAGCTATACATCTTAAGACTCCCATTGACTATGTGAATCCAAATAACAAGCAATCAAGAGAATTCAAGAATTTCATCGAAAAAAGGGTTCAAATCAAGAGTTTATGTCTTCAATCCACCCGTCAATTCAAAGAAAATCGCCAAGTATCCATTAAAGCTTTCCAAAATGTAGAGTCTTACAATTTGGTCAAGTCCTTATGCTTGCGTTCAACAGCAAACAACGTACGACATGTTAATTCTAGCTTCGTTGGTCGACTCTCCAAGAGATTGACAAGTTCCAACCTCAATCAATTCGGAGTTCATCACTGTCGAAGACTGTTTCAGCAAGCACTAATAATCAACGAGACGGAGATTCATTCACATTTGATTGAAACTAACAAAAACCCAATTGCTATTCTAATTTGTCTTTTGGTTGTATAATCAAATCCATTATTTCTTCATTTTTATCTTCCTTTTTTTAAATTATCTATTATATAATTCTTATATTATTTGTTCGATGAATCATTTTTCTCTAAATTTGTCCTATTAATATAATCATAATATTTATTTTGTATCAAATTTCAATGTTGAATAAAAATGGTCACGCCTTCGAAGTGGATTCTAATCTTCAAAAACTCTCTAATATCTTCAACTCAAGAGTTTCAGTCTTCAATCCACGCGTCAAGTCCTTATGTTTGAAGATTGATCATAGCTCCTATTGGCTTAATTAATGGATTGCGTACACCAACAATTCGGAGTTCATCACTCTCAAAGACTACATAATCAACGGGACCAAATTCCATTACATTTAATTTAAAATATAACCACAAAAGCCGACTGCTATGCTAATTTTTCCTAGCTTATATGTTTAAAGCTATACAAACATAACATGAGAGAAAAAAGATTTTTTAAGACAACTTACTTGTTGATTTAAATAATATATAAATATAAAAAGTCATTTTAATATTAAAAATATTTAATAATGATATATAATTATTATTCGCAGTTAACATTGAGAGATGTTAAAAAACAAAGGATTAATTGAATATATTCTGAAAACATGACAGGAGAGATTCTCTCATGTTCTATGTTTAAGATAGAGTTCAACATTAATTTCTAGCATAAGAGAAGAGGTTGTCTTCATTATGAATGTTTTGTTTTGGGGGTCAAATCTTGTTTTTTAGGTTGGTTCAAGTTTTGAACCGACACCCAGGGTTTACATAGACGGGTCATTCTGTAAGGTTTTGTTTCGATTTTTTTCTGGTCTGAGGGTTTGTTTGACAAACATTCTCTTAGATCTATTTTGACAATTTTGTTTCTAAAAAAAAAGGTTATGCCAAATAAACCCCAAGTAATTTTAAAAATCCTTAAGGATTTTTTCAAATTATTATTTTAGTTGTTTGCATTTCTTCTTGTCTTTTTTATTTAATATCGGGAGAATGAAGTTATACTATAAGATATGGATTCAATATTAAATTCTTTTTTTAATTAAAATTTAAAAAAAAACCAAAACTTCTAATAAGAAAATGTGTTTTTATTTGTGTGAATATAGTCAAGTCTCTAAAAATAGATTATATTTTTATATTTTAGCATATTAATAAATAACAAAACTATTCTTTATTTTTTACATGCATTTTGTATTTAATAACTAGTGTATTAAAACTATAAGAATTGGACTTATATTTCAAAAATATTTTTTTTTCTCTCAAAATTACAAACTTACACGTAATACATTATTCTAAATTTTAAAAAATAATAAAATTATTATCATTTTTATTTATTGTCCAATCTTCCGAGCCCATTTTATGTATCTGAATCTTCCACGTAGACCCTAGGACAACGACTAATCCTTGAACTTTGAACAACGACCAGAGTGCTCTTAACGTCGTTTGAAATGATCAGAAACAAAAAAAATTTCCAGGAATGTGTTGAATTATCAAGTCTTCTTGCATTGCTCCTTGTATAGAAGAAAAGCTAGGTCAAATATCAGTATTTAATGGTTCCTAATCATGAAGAAAGTATTATAGAATTTCTTGGTTTCTGAAACTAAAGGTAGTGGCTTGATATCCGATGGGTGCCATTTCTTGGTTTCTCAATTTTCTGATCATCACCGCCTTGATTTTCTCACATTTTTTCGGTGGTAGCCTCCTTCAGTGCTATTCCTTCTAATACCATCGATCACAAGTTCAAGAGATTTCCAATAAAAAGGAAATTACGACAACTACCGTCTGGACCTCCATCACCTCTGGTTGCTCCACCGCGTGAACCGGGTCAATGAAATTTTCTCACAATGAGATTGCATCCGTGTTTGTCAAGGCTGTAGATTGAAGGGATTTTCCTCATATTCAGTGTTATTTATAGCAAGATTCTGGATCTTCCTCATATTCAGTGTTATTTGTAGCATTGTATTTTAAGTTTATGATAATGGGTTTGTGTGGTTGTGGAGATCATTTATAAGAACTGTTTCAGAAAATAAATGGTCAATAATGGAGTCTTGGAGGACATAAACTGGTGGGTAATGATTTTCCGGCGACAAGAAAGTTAATAGTGATTGTACTTTAAGTTTATGGTAATGGCTTTGTTTTATGGAAATTAACTGCCAATTTCCTTATGTTGAGTTTAAGTGCTAAGATATTACTGCTCTCACAAAACAGAACAAAGTAATTTAAGCAATAACTTCCTCCAAGAGACTTAGGAAATCCATATCTATAATTTTTGCAATCTTACAATCCAAGTGAAAGTTTGAGAGTGCCGTTGATGTTGTTTTTGAAAGTTCAAAAATGTATTAAAATAATATTTTTTTATATTTTTTTAAAAATAAGTTTAGATATCACAAAATAATCTAAAAATACTAAAACACTTTTGAAACAGTGCCCAAATGGTTGAAAAGAAGTCTGGTGGGTGTTATTGCTCCTAATGTGGATTATACTGACACCAAATCGAAACTACTATGAAATGGGAAAAACTTGATTGGTTCTAGATTTTTGGGTGCAACTCAGGCAATCACTTTGATTCCTTGAAGGAATTCAGTATTCAGTTACGGTGTTAGATCCACGAGTGCTCAAGGACAAATCTTCCTTAAGCTGCATCACACACGTTCTTGATTTACCTGCGTATAAACGGGTAAGTGTTGTCCAGTGAAATTTGGAGGCAGTGAAATTTGTTTCATCAATAACAGGACATTTGTTGTCACCAGTTACAAAGTCATTGAGATCATACCTAATTAACAATGCTTCAAATTGAGCCCTCCACTAAGGGAAGGTAAAAGGTGTGAGTTTTTCGTTGATAGTGGTGGTAGCATTGATTGTGATGATGGGTGAGTTGTTGGTGGCATTTTGCACGAGGTAAGGATGAAGAATTCTCGTTAAAGACTAGTCAACTGCCCGCACTACGTTGTGGGTGTAGTGCGGGCGAAAAAAATAATTTTTACAGTTGTTAAGATTAAAATATAATATTTTCATATATAAAATTTGGTATACTAAAAGGTATCAACATTGTCTATTATAATAACAATAATATCGAAGTCTCAACTTCGAAAATTATCATTATTATTATTGTCAAAAAATTATCATTATTATTATTGTCAAAAAAAACCTAAAAACCTCAACAAAAGATCAAACAATTGTTTTTTTTATCATTGTTATCACTGTTAAAATAATAAAAATTATTAAATTATCCTGAGAGAAAAATACCTAAACACATTAACAAAGGAGTAAGGAAAAAAATATTATTATTATTATTATTATTATTATTATTATTATTATATTATCATCATTATTTTTATTGAGAGAAAAAAACCCAAACACATTAACAAAAGAGTAAGGAAAAAAAATATTATTATTGTTATTATTATTATCATTATCATTATCATTATCATTATCATTATCATTATCATTATCATTATCATTATTATTATTATTATTATTATTATTATTATTATTATAATGGAAAATAAAACACAAATATCAATTTATCAAGGGATTAAAATCAAAAATTAAAACTATTATTATTATTATTATTATTATTATTGTAATTATATTTTATTATTATTATTATTATTATTATTATTATTATTATTATTATTATCATCATTATTATTATTATTATTATTATCATTATCATCATTATTATTATTATTATTTACTATTATTATTATTGTTATTATTATTATAATGGAAAAAAAACACAAATATGAATTTATCAAGGGATGAAAATAAAAAATTAAAACTATAAGGGCCAAAATGAAAATTCAATCTATTATCAATTTCAATAAAAGGATCCAATTGAAGAAATCAAAACTTCTGTACTGTATTTATTGAATAATTTAAACCCAATCCAAAAATTAAAAGAAGGAGGACCGAAGTGCAACATGGACATTCAATCAATTCCAATTGGAGGACCCAATCGAACTAAATCAAAACTTATCCAACTAAAATCAGGACAAAAAACAAAATCAACAGTCAAGGGACCAAAATGAAAAGTATCACAAAATGGGGGACTCTCTTGCACTTTAACGTGCAGGAGAGAGAGAGAAACGTGGTCAGCGCTTTAACCGGCCTCCGGCGCGTCCACGGACATTTATAGGCTACATGCGCCACCGCGGGAGGAAGAACACGCGGAGACACATCGATATACACGGCGGAATCTTGACTCCGGCCACCGGAGGCCACCGCACGCGCCACCTAAACAGGGCGTGGGGCGTGTAACAGGCTGGCGCGTGCGACACACGCACTAACAAACCGACAGAAATTTAAAAAAAAAGGGTCAATTACCGTACTGCCCCTGGACCGAAATCAATATTTTTGTCTTATTAAGGGCTAGAACCGTAATTAGCCATTTTAAATATATTAAAAAATAAAAAAAGTGCGACGGACCAGACCGGTCCGGTCCGTACGTTTGCAATGACGTGAATAGCCCTCACCCCCAGCCCTATTTACCGCCAGACCGAGCCCTATTTTGTCTCATTACCGGGGCTAAATTCGTTGATACACTGTTCATCGATGAAAAAAAAAATCAGTCGGACGAACTCGCGCGGCGTTGGGCTGATAAATGGCGAGTCCACAGTGAATTGTCTCTGGTGCTACATTAGAAGTCTGAGCTCTTTTAGAGTATTTTATAATTCTTTTGGCTCTGATACATATAACGAATTTTTACTGTTGTTTGTTGTGTTTGAAACTCATGATTTTGTATTCATCATTCATTTTGCTTTATACAATCCTAATAGCTTGATTTCAGGCATTTTGATTTTATAATGGGAAGGTTTTTACAATCACAATTAATGGTAATATTTGTAGAGATATGAAAAGCATAAAATCTGGTATTTATCATGGTGAAAGTTGAGCTTGAATTGGTATTGGTTTCAATTCATGGTTTCCTTGATAGGTGGTTGTAAAGATCATAAATGGTGTAGTTTCCTTGATATCGTTGTCAAGATATCAACAATAAACCAATTCACAGTAATAATTTATAATATTAGAAAAAAACGATGGAAAAACTTAAAAAGAAATAAATGATTTAATCATTGAGTTTTTATTTCCTTGATTTTTTTAATTATTAATAATTTTTTAAGACAACTTGTTAATTTAAATACTATTTAGATATAAAAAGTCATTTTATTATTAAATATATTTAATAATGATACATAATTATTATTCGTAGTTAACATTGAGAGAAGTTAAAAAACAAAGGAGTAATTGAATAAATTCTGAAAACATGATAGGAGAGATCTCACATGTTCTCTACTTTTATGCTTTCTTACGTTCACTAAATCTAAATTATGAATTCAAATTCTACTTTTATGCAGCATATATATATATATATATATATATATATATATATATATATATATATATATATATATATATATATATATATATATATACACATGATGTGTCTCTATATGCGGTTTTTTCACACGCTTCATGCCTCAGCATCTCCCGGGTTGGAGAGACAGTGGCAAGTGGTTAATTGGGGAGTTGTTTTATAGCCATAAAAATTACGATTATATATTTTCGGAGTCGCCACCTAATATTAAGGTCACTGGAAACCTAATAGTCTGCGAGAGTCATGGGTAAGGGAATTTTTTGTGCAAGGGAAAGACGCATTGCCTAGGACAAACTACATTGTTGTTTGATTATTTTTTCCAAGTTTAATTTTTTATTACACTGCATTTAAAAAAAAAACATTTTTGTCTGCGGGTGTACTTTACAATATAATTTTACACCACAATAAAAAAAGATTTTTTTTATCTATGAATGTACTTTGCATTGTAATTTTACACCGTAGTAAAAAACATATTTTTTTATCCGCGGGTATATTTTACAATGTAATTTTACACCCCAATACTTAAAACAAAATAATTGTTAATTTTTTTGATATTTTAACTAAATTTCAATAGATAATTATAAATCGGTTATGATATTAAATTTTCATTTCAAAATATGAGAAAGATGCAACATAATTTTTTTTTATGAAAAATATGCTTAGAAAACCTTGGAATTCGGACATATAAAAAAACACATTTTTTATTAATCTATTTTTTAAAAAAAAATTAAAAATATTCAGGCAGGCCGGCTCATCCAAATTGGGTCAAGGCCCAACTATACTAGAGATGGGCTGATGGGCTGGACCCGGTCCAGCCCAGTTTGGCTGGGCCGAGAGCAGTCCAGCCCACGAATTGAAGCCTAAAAGAAAACGGGAAGAGTGAATTAAAATTCACTCCTGCAAGTGGTACGTGAACAGTACCAAGGCCTCCGGTCGATGGCGATCAGAGGATTAATTGCTACTACCGCCGGTAAGAGGAGGCGTGGGTGGTTGTCCCTGTGGTGGTGGCATCGAAAATGGTGGCCTGTGGTGGCCGGAGGAGGTGTCGGAAGTTGCTAGTTCACGCTGCTGCTGCTGTCCCTGCTACTCGCCGGAGGCCATATCTGGGTGGCTTACGTGGTGGAGGAGATGTCGGTAGAGTGGATGGTGGTGTTAGGTGGGTGGCTGGTTGCTGTCGGAGGAGAGGGAGCTGTCAAGTTGCTGCTTTCGAGAGAGAGAATCACCGTCGTGGAGAGAGAGAGAGGGTGTTGCTGCTGTGAGGAGGAAAGTTGCTGGTTGTGGCTGACGGTGAAGATGGAGTGATGGTGGCTGCAGCTGTGTGGCCTCCACACTGTCGAGGGTGACGAGAGAGAGCTGCTGCCGTCTGGGAGAGAGAGAGAGAGAGCTGGCTTGCAGCGGGGAAGAGAAAAAGAGAGGGCTGACTGTCGACGATTGTGGATGCTGTTGGGGTACTGGCCTCGCCGGTGAAAAAGAAGAGGATGGGTGCTCCTACCGTCGATGGAGCTCCAGCCTTGGGCTGGCTGAAATCCTCTGCGTGTCTGTTATATTTCGTTCTTTCCTGTCTTCACCGTCTCCACTGTATTTTCCAGTTTTCGTTTCCCCCAGTGTCCAAATTTTCCTCCTCTTTTCCTCCAGTGTTCTCCCCGTTTTTAGATAATCTGCAGCATGGCAAGGTATGGGGGAGGGTGTCCAGGAATGGTGCGTTATGGTGGTAGGCATGGGCACGACATAGCTTCAGCATGGCTCCGGTGATGACCCTTTTTTTTAAAAAAATTTGAAATAAATAAGTTGGGATAAAAAAAGCTTTTCCAGGGGTAAAAACTAGGAAGATTTTATCTTCAATTTTGGTTTTCAATTTCAGCCAAAAAGTTTCGTCATTAAAAATTTTGATCGTCTCAATTTAACTCAGATTAGGTTTTAAAACTTAATTTCTCATCAATTAAGCCCTTCATAAAATTAATTTGACTCATTTAAAGTATAATTAAACATTGCGTTTAATTAAACCATTCAATTGGGCTCTCAATTGATTCCTAAACATAATTACACTTTAAATTGGTCGATGATTAAATCAAAGTGGCCTATAAAAATATAATTATACCTTTCGACTTAATTTTTACACAGATTTATCTAATAATAAATTGTTTTAGCCTTGAATCTGCATTTTCTTTCATTTCTAGGTAAAAAAGAGGTATGATCGGGCTTTCAAAAAGATCCAAAATTTTCACCTAGATTTTTCTGCCGACACCAACCCTTTTTTTATTTCTGTTATTTTTAGGTAGATTTAGGGAATAACCCAGAAATTGGGTTATCACAACTTTGAAGACAACGAGATAGTTACGTTTTCTTTACTTTTTTTGGTGTAAGATCACAAGTCCTCCCTTCCAAGCCCTGGCTAGATTCTCACTGAATTCTGAGGCCTGAGCAGCATATATATATATATGGTGTCTCTATATTTTGGTTTCACATGGTAGCAAGACTAGGCGGATTGAAGTAAAGCTTTCACACTTGGGAAAAAAAAATAACATGAAAAATTCTAAATGGCACTATTTTCTTCATTTTTTAGAAGAAGAAAAGAAAAAGGCATAGAATAAGCGGTGCAAAACCACTTTGATCCAAAACCACTTAATATCCCACTTTCATCAACTCTACGATGTCGAAGATCCAAAACCACCACCACCATGTTGGTTGTAAGGATCATAAGTGGTATAGTTACGATTTGTATTTTAAATTAAAGGATTGTAGATGAACTAGCACTCCGAGTTCTACAGTGTAGTGTTTTGTCAGAGAAAATTAAGTTCCAACCTCTCTTGTTGTAAGGAATTCTATTGGAAATTTAACTTCCTGGAAATAAATTGCTTTTTAATGATAGATGTTGGATTGCAATATAGTTTTTGACTCGATTCTTTCAAGTATACATCAACAGACTTCTTTCGAGGGCCAGAAGGTATGACAAATATGAAATATAAGTTATGGTCCTCTTTGATATTATATTTTAAAAGTGTTTTTGAGAAAAAAAATTATTTTTATTTTTATTTCTATATATTTTTTTCAGATCATTTTTATATGATGATATAAAAAATGATTTTTTAAAAAATAAAAAATATATTATTTTGATATATTTCTGAATTGAAAATACTTTGGAAAACAATTTTAATCACCCTCTCACAAACAATCGTTATCTTCCAACTTGATACTTTCTTTTTGTAAACGTCTGGGTTGTTTGCTTTCCTTTCTAATTTTTTTTCGGCTGTAAACAAATACTCGTGTTTCTTTTTGTTAAATATCCTTTAGCTTAACGATTTTCTCTAGCCTTTTTTCAATCCACTCTATTATTATATGTAAATAATATAATAATAATAATAATAATAATAATAATAATAATAATAATAATAATAAAAAAAAAAAAAAAATTATCGAGACAAGCTCTCTTTGACCGCAAGAAATAAAACTCCCCAGCTCATAGCAGAAACGCTTAAATTCTCCCCTTGATGTCTCGTCGTTTGGTAGTTTTGATTAAAACAATGGGATAGATATTGTGTCACACACTTTTTTGTGTCACATACTTTTTTGTTTTTTAAAGAAAAAAAACGAGATGGTGTGTCTTACGTTTGGTAGGCATATATATGAACATGACTTTGAAGAGCAACATGCACCTTCCGTTTTCTTTGTCTTTTTTTGGTGTAAGATCACAAGTCCTACCTTCCAAGCCCTAGCTGGATTCTCACTGAATTCTGAGGCCTGAGCAGCATATATATATATATATATGCGGATTGAAGTAAAGACTTCACACTTGGGAAAAAAAAAACATGAAACATGAAAAATTCAAAGCACGATTCTCTTCATTTTTTAGAAGAAGATAAGAAAAGCCATGGAATAAGTGGTGGTTTATGTCAACTCTCAATAGTAAACTGTGGATGTGAATTATTAATTATTTTTTCATTTAGGAGATAACTTCTTATATTCATATCGTGAGTTTAACTATTAAACCCAATTAATTATCTCATAGACTAATCTTTCTAATTGTGACTTGGTCTAGAGTATATAAATATAAAATACTATGTATGTTTGAAGCTATACAAACATAAGATGATGGGAAAATATATTCTAAAAATAACGATGCAAAAACTTAAAAAGAAATAAATTATTTAATCATTGAGTTTTTATTTCCTTGATTCTTTTTAATTATTAATATATTTTTAAGACAACTTACGTGTTGATTTAAATAGTATATACATATAAAAAGTCATTTTATTATTAAAAATATTCAATAATGATACATAATTATTATTCGTAGTTAACATTGAGAGATGTTCAAAAACAAAGGATTAATTGAATATCTTCTGAGAACATGACAGGAAAGATTCTCTCGTGTTCTCTACTTTTATGCTTTCTTACGTTCACTAAATCTAAATTATGAGTTCAAATTGAAAAAAAAAGAGAGGTTATTGTACATTAATTTCCAACATAAGAGAAGAGGTTGTCTACATTATGAATGTTTTGTTTTTCGGGTCAAATCTTGATTTTTAGGTTGGTTCAAGTATTGAACCGACACCCTGGGTTGACATAGATAGGTCATTCTGTCAAGTATCACTATTTAATGGTTCCTACGCATGAAGAAAGTATTATAGAATTTCTTAGTTTCTGAAACTAGAGGTAGTGGCTTGATATCCGATGGGTGCCATTTCTTGGTTTCTCAATTTTCTGATCATCACCGCCTTGATTTTCTCACATGTTTCGGTGGTGGCCTCCTTCAGTGCTATTCCTTCTAATACCATCGATCACAAGTTCAGGAGATTGCCAGTAAAAAGGAAATTACGACAACAACCGTCTCGACCTCCATCACCTCGGATTGCTTCACCGTATATAAATAATCGCTGAAATTTGAGTGCCTACCTAATTCAGTCGCGTAACCAGAGATTGCATCCGTGTTTGTCAAGGTTGTAGATTGAAGTCATCTTCCTCAAATTCAGTGTAATTTATAGCAAGATTCTGGTTCTAGAATTGTGTTTTAAGTTTATTAAAACGGGTTTGTGTGGTTGTTGAGATAATTTAAGAAATGTTTAAGAAAATAAATGGTCCAATAATGGAGTCTTGGAGGACATAAACTGGTGGCTAGTGGTTTTCCGGCGACCAGAAAGTTACCAAAAGTGATTCTGGCAAGTAGCACAGGAACAAGAAACACAATTTGCCTCCCAAGTAGTTTAGGTTAATAATGATTGTACTAATAATATGGTGATGGATTTGTTTTATGGAAAGTAACTAATAATTTCCTTATGTTGAGTTTAACTGCTAAGATATTACTATTCTCACAAAACCAGAACAAAGTAATTTAAGCAATAGCTTGCTCCAAGAGACTCAAGTCCTCAAGCTGGCCAATGACTGTAATTTGATTTGAATTACGAGAGTTAATGAGTTAGGAAATCCATAACTATAATTTCTGCAATCTTACAATCTAAAGACGTCGAATGGTTGAAAAGAAGTCTGGTGGGTGTTATCGATCCTAATGTGGATTATACTGACACCAAATCTAAGTTACTATGGAATGGGAAAAAATTATTTACATCCACCCGTGATCACTGTGGATTAGTAATCCATAGTTGTGTTTTTTTTTTGTTATTATTTTTTTTCATTTAGTTTATATATAAATTCAGAAGGTGGTCGGTGGTTTGTTTTTTACCTTTTTCTCTTTCTTGCAATGACAAGATACATATCAGTGCTCTTTGTTGACGGGTCTGCTTCATTACCGTCCTTAGACTCTCGATGGCTGACGTTCAAGTTCCAGCAACATCACCAAAACAGAACAAAGTAATAAACTTCCTGAAGAACCTCTCAGACACTCTGTTCTCAAATTAGACGCCCCCTCCTTCGAGATTGAAGTAATGAAGTTAGCTACAGCTGAAGAACGGAGGCAAACGGTTGAGGCAACCTTTGATTCCTTTCACGGAGGCAATTCAGTTTTCACTGTAATACATTGTGTTCTTTGTTCTTTCATGGTATCAGAGCAGTAAAAGCTTACGCTCAAAACACGATCTTTTAATCCCTGCTTCCGCACCAAAACAAACACAAATGGCCTCTTCTCCACAAACCCCCCACTTTCCAAAATTGGATGGCCCCAATTATCTTACCTAGCGGGTCCAATTTCTGGTTTTTCTAAAGAGTCACGACATGGTTGGTCTCGTTGATGGTACCAACCCTGCTCCAACCAAGACTCTCACTGATGGATCATTGAATCCTGCATTTACAAGCTGGTCCAAGAAGGACAACAGTGTTCTCAGTTGGCTCTATGCTTCTATTACCGAAAAACTTGTTTCCACAGTCCTTAACCTGGAGACTTCAAAACAAGTTTGGGATGCTCTTCAAGCTCGCTTCTCATCAACTTCACGGTCCCGTGTGACCTTTCTCAAACGGCAACTTCAAACAATCTCACAAGGCAATCGTAATTGCCTCTCTTATATCGAAGAGGCCAAACTCTTCTCAGATCAATTGTTTGCTGCAGGCAAACCAGTGGATGAACAAGACCTCATCTCCTACCTCTTGAGTGGACTTCAGCCACAATTCATGCCCTTTGTCACTGCCTTCACCTTTGCAACCAGAGACAAGGAGCTCTCCCTAGATGATTTCCAAACCGAAATACTCAATTTTGAAACACTAATGGAGGCCTCGAACTCCACTATCACCACTGAAACAAACCTCGCATTTGCAGCCACTTATCCCAAATCAACAGCAACAAGAAGAGCTAAAACACCGGGTTTCACAGACCCATCCCGTTCACCCAGCTCCTATACCCATTCACCCAGCTCCTATACCCGATCTCCAACCCACACTGGATCCTCAACCAACAAAACAAACGTCCCTCACCCTGGTGACAACAGACCCACCTGCCAAATATGCACAAAACGGGGACACATGGCTCTTGATTGCTATAATAGATTCAATTTTTCATATCAAGGTCGCTTTCCACCGTCCGATCTTGCTGCTATGGCTGCTGAAGGTAATGTTTCTCATGCTCAACAGATGTGGTATGCCGACAGTGGAGCCAATGCCCACATTACCAACAATACAACAAACCTCACCAACCCACAGCCCTTATGAAGGAGAAGAAACAATCACGGTTGGAAATGGCTCAGGTTTAGTGATTCAAAACACGAGTACCACGTCTTTTAATTCAAATAATTCTAATTTCACACCATCCAATGTTCTTCATTGTCCAAATGCTTCGTCAAATTTAAGCTCTATAAACCGATTTTGCCTGGATAATGACTGTTATTTTATACTCACTGGAACTGATTTTTCTGTGAAGGAGAACTACACGGGGTGACTACTACTCAAAGGGCAAGTTAAGAACGGACTCTATCCGATTGCAGATAATAAATATGGTTCAAATAAAATTTCTTGTTTTGTTGCCTCACTTGGCGTATCAACCACACTCAACACATGGCATGATCGCCTTGGCCACCCGTCTCTAGTTATTTTAAATAAATTGGTCATGTCCAAATGCTTAGATATTTCCACATCAAATAAATTAGAATTTTTTTCGTCATGTCCTTTAGGAAAATCTAAGCAATTACCCTTTCATGACTCAACTCGTCAAACTATTCGTCCTTTAGCCCTTATTCATTCTGATGTATGGACATCTCCTGTGAATTCGGTTGGTGGATCAAAATATTATGTTATTTTTATTGACGATTTTTCTCGTTTTACTTGGCTCTATCCCATTAAATTTAAAAATGAGGTTTCGACAATTTTTAAAAAATTCAAAACACTTGTGGAAAATATATTTTCTTGGAAAATCCAACAATTACAAACTGACAATGGAGGAGAATATACATCCACTCATTTTAAAACCTTTTTACAAGAAAATGGCATATTTCATCGATTAACATGTCCTCACACATAACAACAAAATGGGATTGCCGAAAGAAAAAATCGTCACATAGTCGAGACCGGCTTAACACTTTTAGGCCGGTCTCACCTACCTAATAAATATTGGCCCGATGCTTTTCTCACATCTGTTTACCTCATAAATCGTCTTCCCACAAAAGTGTTGCATCATTTGACACCATTCTACATGCTCCATAAAACGGTTCCCAAATACTCACATCTTAAAATTTTTGGATCTGTATCTTTTCCCCTACTAAGACCTTATGAAAATCACAAACTCTCTTTTCGCAGTAAAGAATGCATTTTTATAGGTTATGCAAGTCACCAACGCGGGTATCAGTGTCTTGACTATAAAACTGGTCGAGTCTATGTATCACGTAATGTAATATTTAATGAACAACACTTCCCTGCATCACGTGATGGGGTCCTTTCTGCTGCCTCACAAAGTATAGTCTCCCCAGGTAAGTCCTCTTCCCTGTTCTCATTTCCACAAATCCAAGAAATTACCCCTGAACCCAATTCCACCATCAACAACCCAGCAATTTCAATAGTCTCCGACCCAGAAATTCCAGAACCCATAAATTCTAGTGACCCATCTTCAGATCATCACCCACCACTTTCACCGATCTCACAAGATGATCCCTAAACAGTATCACCTCCTTCATCAAACCTTCCATCACATATCAATTCCATCACCGATCACCTAGCTTCGACCTCGTCTACCACCCATAATACTAACCGAGTTATTACCCGCTCCATGACTGGAAATTCCAAACTCAAAACCTTTCCAGATTTTACTTCTCTATATTCGACTTGGCATCCTCTGCAGGTACTCTTAACCGTGGTCACCGACACTGAGCCATCTACCTACACCCAAGCTGTTTCTCCTCCTCAATGGCATGCTGCAATGGGTTCTGAGTTTGACGCCTTGATGGTAAATGGGACTTGGTCTCTCTGTCCTCGACCACCAGGTAAGCATATTGTTCGCAATAAATGGGTTTTTAAACTTAAAAGACTATTAGATGGTAGTATTGAGCGCTATAAAGCGCGATTAGTTGCAAAAGGATTTGATCAACAATATGGCATAGATTATGCCAAAACATTTTCACCCATAGTAAAACATACCACTGTTCGAATAGTTCTTGCTTTGGCAGTTTCTTTTAACTGGAATATACGTCAATTAGATATCTCAAATGCATTTTTACATGGGTTTTTAGATGAAGAAGTATTTATGGAACAACCTCAAGGGTTTATTGATGAAAATTACCCAGATTATGTCTGCCGTTTGCACAAATCTTTGTATGGACTTAAACAGGGACCTCGTGCTTGGTTTCGTCGTCTATCACAATCACTGCTAGAGTATGGTTTTATTGAATCCACTGTTGATTATTCACTTTTCATCTATGATACAGATTTAGTTAAATTATATGTGTTGGTTTATGTTGACGATATACTAGTCACTGGTTCCAACCAAGATGCAATTGATTCTTTTATTTTATCTCTTACTGACTCCTTTCATGTTAAAGATTTGGGTGAGTTGAGTTTTTTCTTAGGTGTTCAAGCTAGCCGAGATTCACATGAACTACACCTTTGTCAAACTCGGTACATCACTGATCTCCTACACAGCACCAACATGGTGGGTGCCAAGCCTCTCAACTGTCCAACAGTCTCGGGTCCAAAACTCTCTTCCTCTGAATGAGAACTCTTATCTGACCCCACTGAATATCGCTGAGTTGTTGGAGCTCTTCAGTATTGCACCATCTCACGCCCTGACATTGCATATATGGTTAATCAACTGTGCCAATTTATGCACAATCCAAGAGAGCCCCATTGGACAACAGTCAAGAGAGTGCTTCGTTATCTTAAGACAAGTGTTGACTATGGCCTCTATTTCTCTCCTGGTACTGTCAACTTACAAGCCTATTGTGATTCCGATTGGGCTGGCAACCCGGATGATCGCCGTAGCACCACCGGATATGGGATCTTTCTTGGGAAAAACCTCATCTCATGGACAGCCAAGAAACAACCCATTGTGTCCAAGAGTAGCACAGAAGCCGAATACCGCAGTTTGGCCATTGTAACTGCTGAACTATACTGACTTAGGATGCTTATGAAGGAACTCGGTGTACTCTTATCTTCAACTCCCATAATTTGGTGTGACAACATCGGTGCCATTGCTCTAGCATCAAATCCGGTGTTCCACGCTCGTACGAAACATGTTGAGGTCGACTATCACTTCATCAGAGAAAAAGTCCTCAACAAAGATATCCAAGTGAAGCATATTTCCACACATGATCAAATTGGTGATATTTTCACAAAAGGACATATTGTCTCTCGGTTTACATCACTAAGGTCCAAACTAATGGTGATTTTAATCCCCATCACTTTGAGGGGGGGTGGGGGGGGGTGGGGGGTGGGGTTAGAGCTATTCATGGAAATGATCCCACACTTATAACACATTCCAAATCTGCAACAACAAATCAATTCTCTCCGGAACCAGTGTGACCAACGGCTACTTTCCCCTGTATTATGCTAAAGTTTTATTTCCATTTTGTATATTTCCATACTCAATCCCTGTAAATCTGCAAGTCCTTATTAGGATGTGTAAAGGTCTGCTCTATTTAAATGTAATGAAGCAGACAAAGAAATCAAGTTGGCAATTGAGTTTTCACTGCAATACATTGTGTTCTTTGTTCTTTCAAGGCACCTTACGTTTTCTTGTCTTTTTTTGGTGTAAGATCACAAGTCCTACCTTCCAAGCCCTAGCTGGATTCTCACTTAATTCTGAGGCCTGAGCAGCATATATATATATATGGCGTGTCTCTATATTGTGGTTTCACATTGTAACAAGACTAGGCGGATTGAAGTAAAGACTTCACACTTGGGAAAAAAAAACATGAAACATGAAAAATTCAAAACACGATTCTCTTCATTTTTTAGAAGAAGATAAGAAAAGCCATGGAATAAGTGGTGCAAAACCACTTTGATCCAAAACCGCTTACAATCCCACTTTCATCAACTCTACGATGTCGAAGATCCAAAACCACCACACCATGTTGGTTGTAAAGATCATAAGTGGTGTAATTACGATTTGTTTTTTAAATTAAAGGATTGTAGATGAACTAGCACTCAGACTTCTAAAGTGTACTGTTTTGTCTCAGAAATTAAGTTCCAACCTCATTTGTTGTATGTAAATTTAACTTCCTGGAAATAAATTGATTTTTAAAGACAGATGTTGGATTGAAATATAGTTTTTGACTTGATTCTTTCAAGTATACAACAACAGACTTCTTTCGAGGGCCAGAAGGTATGACAAATATGAAATATAGGTTATGGTCCTGTTTGATATTATATTTTAAAAATGTTTTTGAAAAAAATAATTATTTTTATTTTTATTTCTATATATTCTTTTCAGATCATTTTTATATGCTCATATAAAAAATGATTTTTTAAAAAATAAAAAATATATTATTTTGATATATTTCTGAATTAAAAACATTTTTAAAAACAATTTTAATCACGCTCCCAACTTGATACTTTTATTTTCTTAAACATCTCGGTTGTTTGCTTTCCTTTCTATTTTTTTCTGCTGTAAACAAATACTCGTGTTTCTTTTTGTTAAATATCCTTTAGCTTAACGATTCTCTAGCCTTTTTTCAATCCGCTCTATTATTATATGTAAATAACTCTAGTATTTAATGTAAATAATAATAATAATAAAAATAAATAAATTATCGAGACAACCTCTCTTTGACGGCAAGAAATAAAACTCCCCAGCTCATAGCAGAAACGCTTAAATTCTCCCCTTGATGTCTCGTCGTTTGGTAGTTTTGATTAAAACAATGGGATAGATATTGTGTCACACACTTTTTTGTTTTTTAAATTCTCCCCTTGACTGGAAAACTTTGACAGTTTCAAAGCAATTAGAAATATTGACAAAAAATAAAAAGTTCTGTCGAGAAAAATGCTGAATATACCAATTTTCTGTCACCATATACACTATTCATCCACGCTTTGCACGGTAGTAAGTTGACTATAAATAATCAACGGGACCAAAATTCCATTACATTTAATTTAAAATATAACCACAAAAGCCGATTACTATGCTTTGGAACAATGGTTATTTTTTTTTGGTTTGTATAGTCTTTTACTCAAATTTATCAGTGTTTCCATTATTATTTTTTAATTTGATCTATTAACTTTTATATTATATGATTTTGTTAAATGACTTATTGTTCTCTATTTTTTTTCAATTAATCTAAGTGCTGGTTTATGTCAAATCTCAATATTAAATATGTATGTGGATGTGAATTACTAATTATTTTTCATTTAGGAGATATCTTCTTATATTCATATCGTGAGTTTAGCTATTAAACCCAATTAATTATCTCATAGACTAATCATTCTAATTGTGACTTGGTCTAGAGTATATAAATATAAAAAGTCATTTTATTATTAAAAATATTTAATAATGATACATAATTATTATTCGTAGTTAACATTGAGAGATGTTCAAAAACAAAGGATTAATTGAATATCTTCTGAAAACATGACAGGAGAGATTCTAAATTATGAAATGTCTAATTAATTGTTTGGAAATGTTGTTGAGTCTGATAACTCAACTTTTATGCGTTCACTAAATCTAAATTATGAATTCAAATTGAAAAGAGAGAGATTATTGTACATGTGCTTTGTTTTTCGGGTCAGATCTTGTTTTCTAGGTTGGTTCAAGCTTTGAACCGACACCCTGGGTTGATATAGATGGGTAATTCTGTAAGGTTTTGTTTGGATTTTTTCTGGTCTAAGAGGTTGTTTGGCAAACATTCTCTTAGAGCTATTTTGACAATTTTGTTTCTTAAAAAACAGGATATGCCAAATAAATCCCAAGTAATTTAAAAAATCCTAAAGGAATTTTTCAAATTATTTTTGAAGTTGTTTGCATGTCTTTTTTATTTAATATCGGGAGAATGAAGTTATACTATAAGATATGGATTCAGTATTAAAAATTATTTTTGTTAATTAAAATTTCAACAAAAACCAAAACTTCTTATAGGAAAATGTGTTTTTATTTGTGTGAGTATAGTCAAGTCTCTAAAAATAGATTATATTTTTATATTTTAGCATATTAAAAAAAAAACTATTCTTTATTTTTTTACATGCATTTGTATTTAATAACTAGTTTATTAAAAATATAAGAATTCGACTTATATTTCAAAAAACTTAATGTGTTTCTCTCAAAATTACAAACTTACACGTACTACATTATTCTCAATTTTAAATAATAATAAAATTATTATCATTTGTATTTTTTGTTCAAACTTCCGACCCATTTTATGTATCCGAAAATCTTCCGCATAGTAAACCCTAGGACAACGACTAATCCTTGAATTTTGAACAATGACCAGAATGCTCTTAACGTCGTTTGAAATGAGAAACAAAAAACTTTTCCAGGAATGTGTTGAAGTTATCAAGTCTTCTTGCATAGCTCCTCATATAGAAGGAAGGCTAGGTCAAGTATCACTATTTAATGCTTCCTACGCATGAAGAAAGTATTATAGAATTTCTTAGTTTCTGAAACTAAAGGTAGTGGCTTGATATCCGATGGGTGCCATTTCTTGGTTTCTCAATTTTCTGATCATCACCGCCTTGATTTTCTCACATGTTTCGGTGGTGGCCTCCTTCAGTACTGCTATTCCTTCTAATACCATCGATCACAAGTTCAAGAGATTGCCACTAAAAAGGAAATTACGACAACTACCGTCTCGACCTCCATCACCTCGGGTTGCTTCACCGGTTGGTTGGAGCGTGCCGGTAACTGAAATTTGAGCACCTTCCTAATTCAGTCGCATCACCAGAGATTGCATCCGTGTTTGTCAAGGTTGTAGATTCAAGGGATGTTCCTCACATTCAGTGTAATTTATAGAATTGTATTTTAAGTTTATTAAAATGGGTTTGTGTGGTTGTTGAGATAATTTAAGAAATGTTTGAGAAAATAAATGGTCCAATAATGGAGTCTTGGAGGACATAAACTGGTGGATAGTGGTTTTCCGGCGACAAGAAAGTTACCAAAAGTGATTCTGGAAAGTAGCACAGGAACAAGAAACACAATTTGCCTCCTAAGTAGTTTAGGTTAGCTTATGTAGTTTAGGTTAATAGTGATTGTACTAATAATATGGTGATGCATGGATTTGTTTTATGGAAATTAACTAATAATTTCCTTATGTTGAGTTTAAGTGCTAAGATATTACTGTTCTCACAAAACCAGAAGAAAGGAATTTAAGCAATAGCCTGCTCCAAGAGACTCAAGTCCTCAAGCTGTAATTTATAGACGTCGGCCAATGACTGTAATTTGATTTGAATTACGAGAGTTAATGAGTTAGGAAATCCATAACTATAATTTCTGCAATCTTACAATCTAAAGACGTCGAATGGTTGAAAAGAAGTCTGGTGTGTGTTATCGCTCCTTGTTAAGGAACCATTTCACCTAAAAGCTTAAGCTTATAGGTGAGGCCCCAAAATATGATTTATATTATTCTCTAACACACCCCCTCAAGTTAAAGCCCTTTGGGCTTGAAACTTGCACACAGGCCCACTCTACCTTGTGCTTAATTTTTATCAAATAGAATAAGGGTGGTGAGATTCAAACTCGTGACCGCTGGGTCAACAAGGCTCTGATACTATGTTAAGGAACCATTTCACCTAAAAGCTTAAGCTTATAGGTAAGGCCCAGAATATGATTTATATTATTCTCTAACTCTCCTAATGTATACTGACACCAAATCTAAGCTACTATGAAATTGGAAAAACTTGACTGGTTTTAGATTTTTGGGTGCAACTCAGGCAGTCGTAACCTTCAAAACACACAAAGCTATGATGGATGCGTTAGAATCAGAGCTTTCGGATTAGGATATCATTTTTGAAAAGCTTAGAGCATGGATATGTACTGATGACATGTACTGCATCAGCTGTCTTAACAAATCAGGGAAAGATTATTGGGTATGAACTCACTATTATTGGCCACAGCTCAATTTTTGGTTTTCAAGTTTTACCTGGATACATTTAAGTTGTCCATGTTTATCATCTACTAAGAATTCCAAGGATACAATGAGTTGGGATCTGAAGAGGAAGATCCACAAACTGTAAACGATGACAAGGCTATTTCCTCTGACGAACCTCATCCCAGGAAAGCTGATGTTGATGACTTTGAGATAATTATTCATCAGTGCCTTGGCAGATTTGCTATCTTTGATCCCAATGCTGCAACGAACATGACTGTACATCCATTGTCCTTTTTTCCTGAAATTGCTGTATTTGAAATCCAACAAAATGCTATTTTAGCCTCGGAAGAGACTGAATTGCAAGAGAAGGCCTTACTGTTTCAAGCAAACTCATGCATGGACCGAAGTAATACCACATGCCATGATTTTGATCTGGATCGAAGGTTTTTGTAATCAGTAATCTTATTATTTAAATTTCTAATATAGATTTTAACGGAAAAGATTTCCATAACACAATGAGTTTGGAGCGATGTACATAAAATAATAATAAAGATAGTTGTGTATAATTATTGAATTGTTGAGAAGTTAATATTTTAAAGATATTAAAACAATTTAAAATATTAATCATGTTTAAGAAAAAAAGTGTTTTAGGGATGCCAAAATCTACCATACACAAATTCAAACCATCAAATTTTAATAAATTTTAATAAGAATTTCCGAGTTTAATAATATAAATTTAAGTTTTGATAAAATCAGTACAACATAGATAATTAGTCAAACCATCAATAAAAATTGATAATAACTCTAAATAACAAATAGTAAAACTATTCTTGATATATGGCAAATTTGATTTCTTTCTGCTAGGTAAAGTCTCAATTAAAAATCAAGTACAAAGCTAATAGATGTAGGGGAAAAATTATTTACGTCCACCCGTGATCACTTTGGATTAGTAATCCATAGTTGTGTTTTTTTTTTTTTGTTATTATTTTTTTTTTCATTTAGTTTATATATAAATTCAGAAGGTGGTTGATGGATTGTTTTTTACCTTTTTCTCTTTCTTGCAGTGACAAGATACATATCAGTGCTCTTTGTTGACGGGTTATTGCTTTCAATCTCTAACTTTTTTATTTTGTTTTTTTCTTGATTTGTTTTTTTTCCTGATTTTTTCTACAAAAGTTTAGTTTTTTTCAATTGTAGCTCTTAATTGCAATTGATCATTCATGAAAATCCTGTCACTGTAAGGAGGGCAGATGATGGTCAGTAATCGATTTTTTGTTTTCCAACCCTTTTCTCAAAAAAATATTTTTATTATTCATTTTACATTTTTTTTAAAAAAAACTTACCCGTATCGTAACACAAGCAAATGTACTAGCTGATCAACTATGGCGCCTGTCAATCATTGAAAGCTAATTAATGAGCATTTATTTTTAGTTTACACAGTAGTGTTCCAGCAATTTCTTCGAGATTTTTAGTTTGCAATGTATTGTGAGCCTTCTCACGTAATAAATGGAGAAGTTTTGACGGTGTTGGCCTCCTCCATTCAGTCACAAAAAATGCAGGTTTCTTGCTTCATGCTTCTCCTGATGATATTTTTTGCTCCGATGTTGCCAGACCATCAGCTTAGCATAGGCTACAGAGCAATGGCCTTCGTCTCGGACCGCAGTCCTGAACTGGGTAGGGCTAGCATTGCTTCCACCAGCCACTTCTCTGCTGAAGTGAAGGTGGGGCAGCTAGGAAGGAGTCTACGGAGGGCAGTTCCATCACCACCTCCTCCACAACCCAATAGATGGCGGGGTCATTGGACGTTGGTCTCTCCACCACCACCGGAATCTGGTGGCCCTCTGACACCACCACCACCACCACCACCACCTACGCCATTGTTGCTGCCGCCCTCATCACCGCCATCGTCATCTCATGGCGCATGAATTTTAGAGTAGCATATGAAAACGTTCTCTCTTTTATTTTTTTATTTGGGAATTCTTGTTATGGCAAGTGATGTGTGTATGCATTTCATCCTTTCTCTATGGCTAAGTCATGGCAATGGAGACATCGAAGACGGAAATATCCAATAAAAATCTAATCTCATTTCTTTTATTTGTTTCTCTCTCCTCTCGCCAACCACATGAAAAGATAGGGCATTTTTTATAGGTGAAAAAAATAATGGACAATAAATGTGTAGAAGTTGTTAATGCATTTCTTTATATCATGTAAATAATAGATATGTGAATCAAAAAGTTTACACTTATATATAATAAAATACAATTATGATCATATGTATTAATAAAAAATATAAGATTTCAAATTAATTTTTTAAAATAGTTAAAAAGTAAAGCAATATTGTATGTCTATTTTACTATATTATAATTTTCTTCATTGAGAAATAGAAAGGTGTTATTTAAGCAAAACAAAATAAATCTTAAAAATTAAGAACCGATAAGCTGATAAAGAGCAACTAATGACAACTAAGTTCTAAAATAAACAAGATAATTATTCCTATAAAAGTAAAAGATAGATACGTATGATATTTAATCCTAATTTTCCCATTTGATGCACATTCAGTTTTTAATCTTAAAGTTCATTGTGTTTCTTACTATCGCGACGACTGTTTCTGCGTTTCGTGTACCGGTCATATCTAGAGGCGGGGTTGTGTGTGGAAAAGGAATTTTTTTATAATCGTAAAATTATGATTATAATCTTTAGGAGTCGTCACATAGTATTAAGGCTGTCAAACCTTTCATGAGAGCACGACGTCGTGATGACCCTTCCTAGGAGCGCGGATTCATATTGTTTTTTTTTTGTTTTTTTAAGAAAGAGAGTCTCACCTAGTATTATGGTTACTAGAAACCAAACTAGTGTTTTAGAGATTCAAGGCAAAAGAGTGGTTGCATAAAGGAAATGTTTTAATACTCTAGTACGCTCTATCTAAGGCAAGTTGCTTAGTGTTTTGGTTTATCTTATGCTTGGATAAAGGAAATGTTAGCACCCTAGTATGCCCTACCCTAGTATTTTCCAAGGATATGCTCGCCGAAAAAGGAACAAAAATTTAGATGATAAATTTACAACCTATAAAATAAAAGACAACTATAATAGAAATCTAAGGAGATTTAATGGGCCTAAAAGCTCATTTTTCCTTTTAGTATTTCAAGTGTTCGTGATTTGTAAATCGTAAGGAATTTTTTTTTCTTAGAAATCTAAAGAAATTCAGAGCATTTTAAAAACCTATTTTTACTTTAATATTTTATATTTTTATGGCTAGTAAACCATGGGCCAAGGCTGCTTCCTTTTCTTAATGAAACCCATGCTTGTTTCAACATGTTCTCCCTCAATTTGTGGAGCCACTGGCGGCATCATAAATCTATCTCTTGGCCCAGCTGCTGTTGCCATGTTGAAAAGATTGACATCAAGGTTTGCAATCCTCCATTTCAATATTGGGCTCATCATCCACTCCTTCAACATCATAATCACTGGAATCGCTGATGAGAAAAGAACCACTTCCACCAACAGACACAGGAAGGCAGCTATCTGGGTATAATTTTCGAGACAGTGCTTCTTCCTGATTAATTATTGCCAACCAAGTGGCACTCTCCTTGGCAGTCATCTTATCGTGAAAACATTATAATTAGGGTTTCTTTCAAAGATTTGTTGTTTACATAATATTATTTTCTTATTCCTGGAAAAAGTATTTTGAATACTTACCATTTTAAGATTTTTTATCCATATATTAACAAATAATAAAGAATTATCTCCACTAATATTTTGGATATTAACCCCTTTGATATTTCTTTACCCAAATATTAACAGTGAATAATATGAATCCCTAAAAAAATTATATTTTTTTATTTTTTTGTAATATTAGCTAATACCTTTTGGAATTTACAAAAATATTGTAAAATCCAAAAATGCAAGAAAATAATTTTTTGTATTTACGAAATCCATGCTAAAACACATTTTCTTTTAAACTCTGAATATCTGTTTTTTTTTCTTAATTCAAAATAGCGTATTGGCTATATGCATGAAAATATTTTTTATTGTTATATATGTATATTTGCCACATAGTGCCTATTTTCTAAATACGAGATTGATATTTTTAAAATATCAAGAAAATACATATCTTAAGTTAAATATGCCATAAAATCATAAATTTCTTCTTATTTTATATTTTCTTACAAGAAAATAAAATGTTGGGTCACTTGGCCAAACCAGTGACCCGACGAAAAATAAGAGGCATGCATGAGACATCTCTTTAGTTAGTGTTCAAGTGAATGATAATTCATTTGAGCAGTAAACACAAAGTTGCACAATGACTATAATTAAAATACAAAGTGAAGAGGAAATGCATGGGGGCTTACAAACCGGCAGAGACAATGGTGTTGGAACTCCTACGCAACTAGTAACCACAGTTTCTAGGGACAATGATAGATGCTTGTAAAGGTGGTGGTGGTCAATGGGAGGAAGTCTGATCGGGGCTGTTACTAGCAGTTGTTGGCTGAGGGAGAGGCTGATGTGAAGGGGGAAGGGTTGGTTGTTGTTTTTCTTGTTGGCAGCCCTTCTATCTCTCTCTCTTGTATTCTTCTCTCTTTTCTCTCTCTTTCTTCTTTCTTTAGTTATATATAGCCTAGACATAACTTTTATTTAGAAAAGATTTAGTGCATTTAATTTAGGATGTAAAATTACATTTTTTTCTGCAATTAGATAAACAAAATAAGAAAATAAATATCCCGGTTGATATTCTATGATTTTGAGGCTGAAAAAAACATGATTTGCAACTCAAAGATCAAGTGAGAAAATCATAAAAGCCAAATTGGAAGTTGTAGGCAGGGCCATGTCAAAGTGACGATGAACAATAACTATTGCGACAGCTTTTTCTGCGTTTACACTAAACAATAAAAGCGGGATATCTTGCTATTCTAATATACAAATCGGGTAGTCAAAACCACAAATTCATCTACATGAGTAGGAATACAACTTTCTCGAAGGACTCTAAGTGAGAAAAAAAATCATTTTGATGTACAAAATCTACTTGCAATCTGCTTGGTCAAAACTATTTTGAAGAAAAGGATTCTCTGCTTTTATACTAGACATTCAAACGAGAATATCTTAAGATTATGATATCTAAATAATCAGGCAATTCAAAACCCTAAATACATCTACACATGTAGGATTACAATTTTTATGAGAGATTCGGAATGAGAAAATATTATTTTGATGGATAAAATCTAGCTACAATCTTTTTGGTAAAACAAATCTCCTAATCTAATTCAAAAACTGACAATGCCGATCATCCCCATTTGACTAGAATATGAGATAAGGAAGTGGGCTTTAGGATCCTATAACAATTCATATCTATTTTTATTGGTTTTAAATGTGACAATTAATCATATTTTAACATTTTTTTTCAAGAAGTATATCATTGTTATCGCCACTCTAAAATCTCACTGGTGCATTTGTTGGCTGATCCTAGTTATGGACACTGCTTTTGGGCATAGATACTAAAGGTTTTCCATTGTAAGGGAAAAGGGTTGAGAGGTCTTGATCGGAGTTAGAATGACAGTCAGACCTTTGATTAAAAAATACTACACAGATGCTTTGTTGACAAAAACCAACAAAAAACAAAGAAGTGAAAATTCTTCCAAGTTATTTAGCTGCAAGGACAAGACTTCATTGAGTATAATAATAGGCACTGAGAGCACAATCCTTTTCTTTTCGAGAATTCTTTGATTATAATATTGTGAAAGACGTCAACATTACTAGCTAATTAAGCCATCAAATTCCTAAGGAACCAACCTTTAATTGATATTTTCCCAGTCGAAGTCTTCGGTGCCATCCCTTGCGTATACAAGGTGCACCGGCCAATACCGTTACCACCACCAATAAACAATATATCATGAGATAGTGTAAGTCCATACAAGTTTCAAATTCAAGTGTCTTTCACTTGAGAAAATGTGTTAGATAATAATATAAATCATATTTTTAGATCTTACCTAATAATTTAAGATTTGAGGTGAGATGATTTCTCAATATGTTGGGTCTAACACGAGGAGAATCAACATGAAAACTAGTGATTAATCTCTGGCATTCGTGCAAGACAAGGAATTTGGAAAGGTAAACTGTTAAGCATGGCAGGCAGAGTAAGCTTGATAAAGACAGTGTTGAATTCACTTCATCTCTAGATATTTCTCCTGCCAAAGGGTGTTATTCAAACATTAAGTTCAATTTAGATAAGATTTTTTATGTTGGAACATCTGATATCGGGAAAATACGCAAATTATCTTGCAAATAGGTTTTCGTGACTGTTTACGAGTGTGTTTGTGGTTGCGGTAAAAAATGTTTTTCATTCAGAAATATATCAAAATGATATTTTTTATTTTTTTAAAAATCATTTTTAACATTAGAGCATTAAAATAATCTAAAAACACCAAAAACATGAATTTAAAATATATAATAAATAATAAAATTCATTTTTTTTCAAAAACACTTTTAAAATATAATATCAAACAAGGTTTTAAGAAGAGAAAAGAGGCCGTTTAAGAGTGGGATCATTGCCTGGAAAGACCAAATCTTTACTTTTTAAATGCCTTTGGAGACTAGGGATTAAAAATAAAATAAAAAATTATTTCAATGTATTTTTGAATGAAAACAATTTGAAAATTAACTGCAACTAAACTCACAAACATGCACTTAATATTATATTATTATTACAAAGCAAAAATTTAAATAAATGCTGACAAGTTAATCTGAGCCACGTGGCGTGCGTGTATTCTGTTCACCCTCTCAGTGTCGTTCTCATTCTGGACAAATGAGAGGCCGATGTTGGTATTCGCAAATTGGTGTCGGTTTCAAAATTGTTGGTGTTCTTATGCAGAGAAAAGTTGACAAGCAATTGAAGGAAAAGAAAAATTGGGTTTGATTTGATGGGTAAATGACTGTGATCAATCAATTTGAGTCGACATCTTGCAAAATTATCTAGTATTTAGGAAAAGAAAAATTGGGTTTGATTTTTTTTAATTGTTTGATTAAATTGGGCTTAATTAAAATAAATCATAAATTGGTTTGGGACAAAATTGAATTAGTTGGATAACATTGAATCAAATTAACTGAATTCCACTGCAAAAACTGCAACTTAAACTAAAAATTAAATAAAAAACAATTGTTCCATGTAATATTTTCTCCCTTTCATTACAGTCCATTGCTTTTGGATTTTCTTTTAATTTAATCCTTTATTTCTAAATTCCTTCAATTTCAATTGAATTTCCTAGAAATCATATTTTTCTTTTCAATTGTATCCTTAATTAATTCATTTTAGAGCCTCATGTTTAACAACTTGTTATAGATTCATCCTTAATTTCAAAATTTGAACTTTCCAAATTTGATTTGTGTAACTCAATTATTGCTTCAATTTCACTCCCACCTATATATATAGATAGATAGATAGATAGATAGATATCTTTTTGTTTCTATCTTTTGAAATTGTTTTGTATCTCTTATGATTGTTTATGATTATTCGTAGCTTAATTTGACATAAAATTAAATAAAAATGACAAAACTAAATAAATGACTAAATTTATTGAAAATACACCTTTTTGGGGTTTGTCAATTTCTATTTTTTTTTAAAAAAATGGATTAAAAACTGAATTATGACTCAATGAGTTTTTAAATAAAATCTTAACTCGATATTATGAAGAACTTCCATTTTTAATTTTGCCTCAAATATAATCATATACCATGAAATATTTTTCTTAAGAGTCATAGAAATCAAGAAATATATTTATTGAAATAATATTATATATTGAAGAATTAATTAAAAATAACACTAAATTAAGCATGGTAAACAATGATCCATAGACTATTTTTGCATATTATAATGAAGCAATATTCTTCTCCACCGACTATCACAATCGATATGCAGTAGCACGGCTTAGATAGTTAATCCACTAAAATAAACAAACATATTTATAGTTCCCTGGTCTTCTGACTGAAATCCCATTGCTTGAGGCCCATATGATAATTACTTGCCGTGCATGATAAGTAAAACTTTAATTATTTTAAACTTTAAAAAAGATGCAAACAAACACAGTCAAATAAAGTGAAATGATTAAAAATACAAAAATTAATCACCATTTTTTAAAATTTTATAAACTGTAAAGAATATTGAAGGCAAAACTTATTTGGTGCTCTTGATTTTCTTCTTCTTCTGATAAAAATCTTGTTTATAATTAAATTCTCTCCAAAACAATTCTCAAATAAAAAGATTTATAAAGTATTCAACTGTATCAGTTGACATCGAACTTGTTTGAATAATCAGCTTTTGTGATATATGGTGGGGGCGAGAGCTTTTTCTCCATGAGTGGTCACGGCAGCTGCTGACCTACCTTTCGCTATATTCATATATTTGGGTGGAAAAAACAAGACAAGAGAAACATATAGCTAAAATGGAAGCCGTTCTTATTCCTTAACAATGCCATATTTCATTACTTCGATGTACCGAAAGTGATGTCTTTTTTCTTTCAATAACTAGTTTTTTTAGGTTTTATAGTGATCATAATATCAGATAACGATGTATTTAAAATTATAATTTTACAATTAATCTCAAAAACCTTTGATTCGGGAGATATCTCCGTAATAATCTTAGATAATAATATAAATTATATTCTAGAGGCTCACTTAATAGTTTAAACGATTCCATGAAATGATATTAGAATCCTATTGACCTAACAGTCACGAGTTTGAATCTTACTACTCTTATTTTATTTGATAAAAATTGAGCACAAGATAATGTGAATCTGTAAAAATTTCAAGCCCTAAAGACTTTCACTTGAGAGGAATGTTAAAAAATAATATATATTATATTTTAGGGACTCTGTTAAGTGAGATATTTCTATGAAAAAAGAAACCTATTCTAAGAAATAAGAATTCAGGGTAGATGGAGACCAGCACACACTACATAAACTAATGTTTGACATCAAGCTTTGATTTTCTGTTAAAAATGCTAGGAAGGCATTTAGTCAAAACTGAATTAGATGGGAGGGAGCAGTTGACACTAAGTTATTTTTGTTTGTAGTGTATGTGGTTATGAATTTTTTGGATGCATGTGTGGTTATGTCTTACAAAGCAATCTCCTCCACCGACTATCACAATCGATATATATATATATATATATATATATATATATATATATATATATCATGATCGATATGCAGTAGCACCACTAAGATAATTAATCGACTAAAATAGACTTATATTTAAGAAAAAGAAATTTGGTTTCCTCGTCTTCCTGGGTTGTCGGTTTGCTATTATGGTAATTTTTGTCTTTTGTAGTACTTTTAAAATTATCTTTTATCTGAGAAATTATCATTTTTTTTTTTATAATTCTGATATATTCTGAAACCAGAGAAGAAAATCATCATTATTTTAATTTATTTTCAATTAAAAAGCAATTTTTAAAAAATACCCTAATACCAATAATCGCATTAAATCTCATAGCTTGAAGCCCATTTAATAATTACTTTTGGTGTGCATGATAAAAAATTTCTAAAATTAATAATAGATTATAATGAAAAATATCATCATGTACATTTATTATCAGTTGACATCGAACGTGTACGAGTGATCCTTTTAATAATCAGCTTTTGTAATATATATTTAGGTGGTGTTGGCAAAACTTTTTTCTCCTTAGTGGCCTCGGCAGCTGGTGCCCTACCTTTATCTATAGTCATATGTTAGGGGGGGAAAACAAAACGAAAGAAACATATTGCAAAAATAAAGGTCACTCTTATTTTCCTAATAATAATATTTATTAGAAAAATAAAATAAAATGGCATATCCGGAGACCAGAAATAAGAATTCAGTCTATAAGGAGACCAACCCACACTACTTAGAGCCTCTTTGTCATTGTATTTTAAAAATATTTTTGAAACAAATTTGAAAAATTTATTGTTATTTTTTATTTTAAATTTAAAAAAATAGTGTTTTTAGATCATTTTTATGTGCTAATATCAAAAATAATTTTTAAAAATTAAAAAAAAAAACATTATTTTGATGCATTTCTAAACAAAAAATACTTTAAAAAATAATCTCAATCACATTTCCTAACAGTCATTTACTTTACAAGACCATGAAAATGGAAGAAATTGGTGTTTGACAATGCGTTTCAAAAGCTTGTTTGAAAAAAAATTCAAAATTTTTATTTTATTTTTTACTTTAAATTAAATATTTATAGTATTTTTAGATTATTTTTATGTGCTGATGTCAAAAATAATTTTTTTTTAAAAAAAAAATCATTTTGATGTATTTTTGAACAAAAAATATTTTTAAAAACAACCTCAATCATACTCCAAAGAAGCACTAAACCAATTTTTTTTCTTTGATGAAGAGAAATTACCTGAGAAAACAGCAATAAAATAATATTTTCTATCTATATTTTCCAATTACTATTGAATAAAAAAATACCATCAAATTTCCACATTCTATTAGAAAAACAAGAAACACACACACACACATATTTGAGTGATGAAGTGTAGGAAGACATTGAGGCAAAATTGAATTTAATGGAAGTGACCAGTTGACACTACATAAATTTTGTTTTTAGTGTGTGTGGTTATGGATTTTTTGGTTTTATGTGCGTGAGGCTAAGTAATATTCTCCTTCAATGTTATTGCATGTAGCAATAAATTAATCTCCTCCACCGACTATCACAATCGATAAGCAGTAGCCCGACTCAGATAATTAATTTTATTTTTATTAAAAATATTACATAGCCTTAGAATCATATAATAATTTATTTTGCTGCGCATGATAATTAAAACCTTAACCCTTCTCATTAATTTTATATTTTACAAAGATGAACATCAAGACATTATCTGACGAGCAAGTGGCAATCTCCAACAAGTGAAATAAAAATACAAACGTTCGACACCCAATGAAACATTGGTTAAGTGATCATACACCCATTGTCAGACAGAGAGTTGGGGGATCATTTCTTAGGCCCACATCCAAATTAATTAATACTTTTAAAAGACTAAAATCGAAAATAAAATAAAATTAAGACTCTAATTTACCAAGGACTAGCACTCTCTGAAATGGTTAGAAGATCTTCCAAGTAATCAGCCCCTAAATCCTCGAGGACCACCACATTTTCCATTTCAGTTCTCCTTCCTCTCTCTTTCTTTTTCCTACTCTCAGCTTTCCGATTCATTGAGTGTCTTTCTTTCATGGCGACAATCGGTGATTTCCCTTCCTGGAATCCATAGCTCATTTGCTGAAGTGACTCGTAAACTTTTTGGACAGGAAAATTTAGAACAGCCATCGAACCTCTAATTGTAAATGCAGCTTGATCATAAGCTAAGGCTGCAGCCTCGGCAGTATCAAAAGTTCCTAACCAAACTCTCACATGTTTTCTTGTTGAATCCCTTATCTCGGCAGCGAACTTGCCCCAAGGCCGCTTCCTAACCCCTCTGTAAGCAATTTGTTGGGGTTGCTCATCTTGATAACTAGCTCTGGAGCTTGCTTCGTCACAGGTAGTGTCGGTCGATGATGAGGTATGTAAGGAGTTGACGGGGACCTCATTTGGGACTTCTGAGAGAAACATTTCTTGGGAATCATGATTTTCACTGAGAGGGAGGGGCTGGCTGTAGAAGTTTTGTATGTTACATGAGAAAGAATCACGGGAATTGAAAGAAGAAGATGATTCCGGAGAGAATAGAGAGTTTTGGTAGTGAAAATAGGAAGAATCCATTAATGGATCGAGCGGGTTTGTTTCGATGTTTGAGTGAGTGTTTCTCTTCATTTTTGGTATTGAAATGGCGTTTGGTCATAGGAGATACTTGTTCTGAAGCCAAGGGAGTATATATAGGCAAAATAGAGGGGAAATCCTCAATTTATTGAATAATATAAGGTGAAAAAAGAAATAGATTACATGAATATGGTAATTGGAGGATATTTTTCAATAAATTTGGTCGTTATAGGGCCCCATAAATGAGTCAAAGGACCCATGGGGTATGGCTGCTAAGGTCAAATAAGAATTCTTACTAACATAATCGTGATGATTTCAATTGCATTAATCTCCTAGGCAACCTAGCCCAGGTCTATTTGGCAGTGACACCCATTAATAATAATAGATTTGTCGTGTCCATATTCAGTTACATGCGTGTTCCACTATATTTTTTGTCCACACTTGTGAATGCCAATAGCCCGACAAAATAGTAAGAGCTTCATGTATATCAATAGCACACTCAACGAAAATTAAGGGTGTTTTTTTTTTTTTGTTGAATTATTTTTTATTTTTTAAAAAAATTATTTTTTATTTTTTTAAAAAAATATTAAATCAGCTTTTTAGATGTTCTTGCGCTACTAAAAAAATAGCAAATACAAATGAATGCACATTGAGGAAATTGTTTTGTTGGTATATAGCAGTGACATTTATCGATATAATTTCTCATCGCTATAGATGTCTCGATACATA
This sequence comes from Salix udensis, assembly GCA_029204005.1. Taxonomy (NCBI): domain Eukaryota; kingdom Viridiplantae; phylum Streptophyta; class Magnoliopsida; order Malpighiales; family Salicaceae; genus Salix; species Salix udensis. Next base: position 11,909,679 of record CM055037.1, read on the forward strand.
TTGAGAGAATTACAGTTAGAAAAAAAAAAAGAATAAAAAAAGTTAAACAATATGATGATGTATAACATTTACAGATAACATTATCGCCAGACTTAACTCGATGGTAAAGTATATTCATAAATATGTCAAATTTTATTAAGAACTATGCACCTTAAGTAAACAAATAGACCCGTTTTTTATTTGAACACAATTTTTTTAAAACAATTTATGGCATATTTTTTTAAGGAACCATCTCACCTAAAAACTTAAGATATTAGGTGAGGTTTCAGAATATGATTTATATTATTCTCTAACACACACACTCAAGTGAAAGCTTTTTGAGCTTTAAACTTGCACAGACCCACATTACCTTGTGCTTGATTTTTATCAAATAGAATGGGGGTGGTGAGATTTGAACTCGTGACCGCTAAGTCAACAAAGCTCTGATACCATGTTAAGGAATCATCTCACCTAAAAACTCAAGCTGTTAGGTGAGGCTCCGGAATATGATTTATATTATTCTCTAACATATTTTTGTATTATAAGTATTTTGTTTGGGTGTTTACTTGTTTTTATAGTTTTATCTCAAACAAATTTGTTGTGTGGATTTATGTTAAGGTTTGTTATAGATTTTATAAAAATTATATTTGTTTGTAAATTAATGAAACTTATGTTGAATTCTTGGATTAGGTGTTTTGTGATGAGATAAATAATGACTTATTTAATGAGTTCTCTTTATATTTTGTCAATTTTATTTTTGAGTGTAATATTCGGTAATATGTAAAATTTTAAATTTATGTAGATTATTGAAAATGAATTAAAAGAACTATTAAAATAGATTGAATAAGCTTGACATAAACAATATTCTTGGATGTATAGAGATTCACCATAACGGTTGTGCAGAATGAATTATTATAATGAGTTTTAGGATTTTATTAGTTTCACACTATCTAATCTAAGAAATATTAGAGGAGGTATAATTATGTGTTCTTGCAAGAGGTGTAAAAGTAAAAAGTTTATCAATCCAAATGTTATAACTACACATCTTTCACAAAGATGGTTCAATACTTGTGTTCGTATGCATACAAAGAATCATATATCTAGCTCATGATACCATGATAGTAAGGATGGTTGAGTCAAATTATAGTACTAGCAATGCAGATGAAGTTGTATATTACAATGGTAATCCTTATAAGATTATAGTTATAAATACAATGGAATGAATAAGGGTTATGTCGATCAATGTCCAATCATAGATAGAGAACTTAATACAAACAAGATCAAATTTTTTGCTCTCTTGAAAGATTCTAATGAACCTTTATAGGATAGCTGCAAAAATCATAGTAAATTATTTGTTTTTGCACAGGTGTTCGCCATCAAGTTAGATATTGTGCTGAGGGAGGTTAGTTATGACAAAATTATTAAATGGATAAGAAGCATTTTACTTTAAGGGAATATGATGAAAGATAACTTTTATGCCGCGAAGTCCATGATAAAACCTCTTGATCTATGATACCAGAAAATTGACATGAATTATAAGATGGTTGCACAAATCAAAATAAATTAATGGTTGTTGCTTATGTGTTCACAATCATGTCAAATCTAGCGTTGAATGAGGTTGGTTATGACCGAATTATTGAATGAGAAGGAAGCATTTTACTTAAAGAGAATAGGTTGAAAGAAAAATTTTAAGTTGCTAAGTCAATGAGGAAACCCCTAGTCTAGGATATCAAAAAATTGACAGTTGTCCAAGCTTCTTCATATTATACTACCTTGAAAATGCAATGAAACATCCCCTTTTTTGGTAGATAAAAAAAAATCTTATTAATACACATTCACTGAGAAAATAAGATGTAATTTTTTTTATATATATAAGGTTTTACTGAAATTTCTATCAAAATTTCAACATAACTTCTCTTATACTAGCAGATCCTAATTTATTGATATATAACATAACATTTAATTCAATCTTGACCCAATCATCCTGAGTCTACAAAACCACAAACATCATCCTCATCACAACCATAATAAATAAACCATACATTTAACAACAATCGATAATTTAAACCGACATCAAGATAAATGTCACATTTAATAGAATACAACAAAAAAAATAATTTTCTTACATTCCTGTCTTTTCAAAAATAGTGATCAGACATATCACTTTACCAACTTTTAATTTATACAAAATAATACTAGATACAAAAAGCTAAGAAACAATAGATTTTCTCCTAACATGCAGATGATGGACCTGAAAAGGAAATGCAAGAAAATTCCATAAAGAAAATTTGAAAAAATAGTATTAAAGTTATTTGAGGATTTCAGTTGATTTCATTTTTTTGGAATTTCAACATATATAAATGTGTATTAAACATTGCATCATAATCCCTTTAAAGGATTCTAACATACACTCGATGTATATTAACCTATGCATAGTGATCCCCATCCCTAGGATCCTGACACACACTAAATGTATGACAGTTATTTATGACGATCCCCTTATTCGAGATCCTAACATACACTAAAATATATGCTAGACATTTTTGGTGATCTCTTTATTCAGGATCGTAGCATACACTAAATATATGCTAGTCACCGCCATGTTTTTTCATTCAATATGGTTTATATTGACGATACTACCAAAACCTGATAATTTTACATAGATATTTGACTTCCCTAACACATATGTCTTAAACATTCTTACTAATAAATCATTTCTTTTCAAACTTACACCAAAGTTTTAAGCATAATTCACACATTTTCATTATGAAAATTAAATCATAAAATGTAGGCATAAATCACCTACCTGTTGTGGATGCTCTGCTCGTAGTCATCTGTTGTTGTTGTTGCACCACACTGTGGTCCCTCCTACAATTATAGAAAATTCTCATAAATCATTTTCAACGAATGATACACGTCATAATAAACACACCAAAACAATCCAATAGGCTTTTAAATTCATTATCCTTTCATTATTATTTTTATAATAACATATGTCAATCAAAATATCATTATAAACACTCATTTTTCAACATAACTTGTTTCTTTTCTTTCAACGCGTCTAACTTCATCGCTTCGCGACCTCCCACTTCTCTTTTTTGTCTTAAATCTGCCAGCAGAGGTGACATTACTACCTATGTCCATATTTTTCACTATAAATGGAGTTATAAAAATCCATTTTGTACGAAGTTAATGTCATTGGAAAGATAAAATACAAAGATACAACTCTCTTTAAAGGAGAAAAACTCAGTTTTGTCCCCAACATTCACGAAATTCATCATAAATGTGGTAGACCTTCTGTCATGCAGAGTTTACCTCTACTTAACCACATTTGATTAACCAAAATTAGATTTTTAAAATTCAAAATTAAATGAAACCACTTTCTTAGATGGTGAACAACCAAAACTACAATTCCTAAGAAGGAAATCGATTCTAATTCCCTCATTTTCCCACTCAAATTCTCTCTGAAAGTTAGTATACTAATTTGCCTAATCTATTAACTGATGTTTAATATCATCTTCCCCCTTCTTATATACATTTGGATGAAACTTGGCATTGGGAAAACAAGACTTCCCTAATTTTTTTCATGTTCAACCCATTCATTACACAAACATTCACATCCAATACAACTTATACAACAATTATTTTGCAAAACATATAATCTTTTCCTTCTAATTATTGTCCTCAATGGTCAGCCATGGCCTTTCCTAGGGGCTCCCCTTTTCCTTTCTAGTTGTCTTTCCAATTATCTCTCATTTCATCCCATTTCATGTCACACCAAATTAGCAACGAATCACAAGTACAAAAAAACAGAAAGGGCTGCTTTGTTGACAGAGTTGAAAAAGATGTGGTATTGCTATTTTTCTTAGGAAAAGAATTGTATGAAGTGGTGTTGGAGTATGGTGACATTGTATTTAATTTTCAATTCGGTGAGCAGAAGTTTTTTGGTTTGACTCATAATTGGGTAAAACAAAGTATTTTGGGAGCTTCCTTATTCAAAGACCAATCTTCTTTTCCATAATGTTGATGTCATATATATAGAAAAAAAATGTTTTAAAAAATTTTCAATACGGATATAGATGTGAAGGTAAAACAAAGGACAATATCAAGGCCAAAATGAATATAGCTTTGTTTTGTCATTGTAAAAATATGGAATTGATTTATGTTCAATCACAAGTCATAAAGCCTAAAGCCAATTGCGCTTTAGATAAAAATGCATATTTACTTGTCTACCAATTATTAAAAATATGTATTTTTTATGGATATGCCTTTTAACATATAAAGGTTGGAGGATTGCGGATTTCATGGAATAAGGAGCCATAATTGCCATGGTGTTTTTTAAAACACTCATTGCATTAACTTAGATATTTTGCCAAGGGGATATGAGCTATATTCATGAAGTTCAATCATTTGTTTAAACATATATGCTCCAACAAGTTGCAGACATAACACATGGAGAGGCTTGAAACAAATATTGTCTAGAAAATATGAATACTTGAGATGATATTCCCTTTATCGTCTTACAACTCGATAAAGCTTTTACCCATACATTTACCATTTGAGACAAAAGTTGAAGGCCTAATTCAATATAGATAGATGTGTTCATTTGAGAGGTTAGGGATTACATATGCATCGTAATTAAAATCATATTGTCTTTTTTTATATAATTCAAAATATTCATCTAATTTCATGCAGATACTTATTCAACCTTAAGAGAAAAGTTAAAAACAAGGTATAGTTTTCTATTTTCAAGAGTTATATTGTTGAATATAGCTCATATAGGTATATTGTGAGATCTCAACTTTTATCTTGTATTATTTCGAGCGTCCATTGAGAACAAAAATCAGTCGTGTTCTAAGGCATGATGATGGTGGGGAAATACCTTCGAGTGGGAGCTTGTTAATATCCTCTCATATTAGATTATCCATAACAAAAATTGATGTGAGGAGAAGAGTTTGTTAGAAGTAGAATTTAGACAAACACATAATCACTTATTATTTAACTATGATAAACTTAGACATTTTATTCACAAAATATACTACTTAACATGTCATTATTTAAAAAAAAATATCACTTATAAATATTATAAGTTGATACATGTTAAATTCCTTGTAGGCAACATTGTCAGTTTTTAGTGCCTTAAAACTCATAGTTGACCAAATCCTAAATCTTTCAAGTATAACATGAACAATTTTCCATGTTATTCAAAATGTATATAAGTTATGTTTAATTATTCTTATTTCTCAGGATACTTAATCTCATTACATATTTCTCGTTAATGTTTCATGGTAGTACTTTATGTACTAAGTTTATAAACTAAGAGGGAATGCTAGTGTTACTTTGTCTTTACTATGTCTGGGTCCTTAGAAAATATTGAAGTGCTATAATGGATATTTCATAAATGGACATGTGTTTCATAATGAAAAATATGGGTAGGGTAGGAAGATATAAAATAATGGGTTTTGTGTTAAATGATCAACTTCTAATGAGTTTGAAGTTGCCTATTATGAGAAGTTAGAAGAGGTAATTGAATTGTAATATCATATCAAGCAGAATTGAGTATTTTTATTCAAAATGCTATTGGTATGACACCACTCATAGAGGAATCAACTTAGATCCCCATCATGGTTTGATCGAAATTAATTCAAATGCTAGACTCCATAACGTCGACGATGTCTTTATTTTCACAAAGTAACGCCAACAAGTTTATTACACATCCACTTCTTCTTTTAGAAAGGATCATTAAAGAGTTTATTGGTTATTTATAGTGAATACTAAACTACAAAAAAATTTGATTCCTTGTTTTTCTATATATTTTCAAAATACAAAAAAAAATCATTCTTGATGTATTTGCATCATTTTCAATATTATTTGTGTTGTTTCATAAAGTTTCAAACCTTAATTTTTTTTCAAAGCGTTCATTTTTTAATATGCTCATTTCAAAATCATTGATCAATTTTTTGATTTAACATTGATGTTGCTCTTTTCCATATTGAATTTTAAAATACAATATATATATATATATATAAAAGGCGTCGTGGTTTTACTGTAGACAATTTCACTGTAGCACGTGACTCAGGTGCACTGTGGACTCGCAATTTGTCCCGGTGCTTCGCGGTTGTATGTCTACCTTTTTTTTTTCTTTTTTTCGCCTATGAATAGTGCACTGCCGTTTCTAGCCCCCGAAAAAAACAAAATAGTGCACAGTAGCAGGGGCTCTCTCGGATTTTCCACATTTTTTGGCACAGTGTGCAGACGATAATGGGCACGGAAAACGACAAAATAGCTAACAGGAGACGGGGGCGGCGACGTACTTTCCCTCCAGGTATTTTCGCAATTTTCAGGTCAATCAGGGGCGTATCGGTCATTCGCCCATTATTTTATTATTTTTACGCGCGGCGGCTGGCGCGTCGCAGGCCCGCGCCAGCGGGCTTCCATCCTTACGCGCCTTTAAGGCGGCGCGTGCCTCTTCTTCCCGATGTCAAAAATTAACTTCCGCCGCAACAGAAGATGTGCCTGAAGGTCCTGTCTCCGCCGTCGCGGCGCGTTCCCTCAACTGATGTCCGGTTAAGCCGCGGCGGACGGTTTTATCTCCGATGTCCCTTTTCTCTCTCCTGCCGCCCCCAAAGTCAGCTCCGGTCCCTGATGTTTGTGTAATGTTTATATTGGTCCCTGAGGTTTTTATTTCGTTTTCATTACTGATTTATTCAAATTAAAGTTTTATTGTTTTCAATTGTGCCCTTAAATTAAAACTGATTATATAAGAAGTTTTTATTTCAGTCCTTATAGTCTTGATTTTGTTTTTACTCCTGATTCCTTCAATTATTCCGGTCCGGATGTTTTGATTTCTTTAATTTGGTCCTCCAATTGAAATTGGTAATATATACAAAGTTTGATTTCAGTCCCTCTTCTGCTGATTGTTTTTAACATGGCAGCAGTTTTCATGATTTATTTTTGGTCCTCCAAATATTTTTTTTCTTTAATTTTATCCTTCAATTGGAATTAATTTAATATATGTTATTTTTCATTTTGGTCCTTATTCTTTTAATTTTTTATTTGTTATTAATTCTTTTTTTTATAATGTTTATTTTGTATTTTTTTTAATTGTTTTGTTTTTGTTTTTTATACATTTATTTAGCTATTTGTAATAATTTTCCATTGCAATTTAATTATTGGAATTCCTTTTTTATTAATATTCCTCATTTTTCCTCTTTGTTCATTTGTTCAGTTTTTTGCTTCTTTTGTTTTTTTTTTCTTTGGATTGGGTGATTTTTGTGATTTGATTATTTATGCAATAATCATGATAATTTCAGTTGTTGTTTTTTTCGTGATTTTTTATGATAATTTAATTATTGAGATTGTTTTGACAGTAATGTTGGTAATAATTTGAACTATTATAGTAATGATAATAACAATCACATAAGGACAGATTTTCAATTTATGTATTCATCTTTTTGTGGATTGAAATTTAACTATTTATTTTTTTATTTGATTATTCGAGGGTTTTTTATATTAATTCATTTAGTTTTTTTTTTTTTAAATCTTAAACAATGTATATTTTTTATTCGTATTTATACATCTATACTTTTAGTTTTTTTATAGGTTTTTTTGTTGGGTTTTGTTTTTATCGGTTCAATCCTAAGATTTGAATTTAAATTAGTAGTCATTTTAAAATTAATATTGCTTCCTTTTTCCCTTTACTTATTTTTTTTGGTTTTCTTTTATTTTTTTTATTTTTTGGATTGAATGATTTTTATGATTTTACTATTTACACAATAATAATGATAATTTTAGTTATTGTTTTTTATTACCTTTTTTTTTTAAATCTTTTGTTTTTTTAATAATTTTCCAAGGCAATTAAATTCTTTTTCAAGCCAATTAATTTATATTCATGTCAAATTTATATATTTTATACAAAACTTGCACTTCATAAAAATTATATACAAATTTATTATTTTTTATAAATTTATGCTATGATAAAAAAATTCATACAAAATAAATATTTTTTTACGTTCAAAAAATATGATTCCGCCTGCGACAAGGCGCAGATGCCATGGCTAGATGTTTTCTTTTATTTGATTACATCATTGTTATAATTTTATTATTTGCGCAATAATAATAATAATTTTAGTTGTTATTTTTTAATAAAAATCTTTTCATTTTTTTATAATTTCCCTAAAATTTTAATTTATATCGGTGATCATTTTAAAAGTAATATTAGTCTATTTTTCCCTTTATTCGTTTTTCTTTTGTTCTCTGTTTCTTTATTTGTTCTTTAGATTATATGATTTTTATGATTTTATTATTTATGCAATAATAATGATAGTTTTAGTTATTGTTTTTTTATTGTTTTCTTTATAAAAATCTTTTGCTTTGTTTTTTTATTTTTCAGGGCAATTTAATTATTTCAATTCTTTCAACAGTAATGTTAGTAATAATGGCAATAACGTCAGGATGAATTTTCAATCTATGTTGACGTCTTTTTATTGATAGAAAATCAACAACTTATTTTTTAAAATTTTATTATTGTGGGTATTTTCACAATTTATATTTTATTTTTGTTTTATTTAAATTGAATTATAAAATGAGCTAATCTTAATACAGTGAACTGAATAATTCAGATATCCGAGTTTTCTTGCTTTTTTTATGATGATGATAAATTTATGCTGGTTATTTCGTTTGTAACTACTAAACAGATAAATTTATATCGATTTTAAATTCATATATTTTATAGAAAACTTGCACGTCACATGAATTCTGCACAGATTTATTATTTTAGCTACATTTATATTATAATAAAAAAATACACACATTTAATATTTTTTACATTGGAAAAAAATATTGTGCCGCCCGCGGCGAAGCGCGGGGGCATTATCTAGTATATATATATTTGAACAAAGGGAACAAAATATCTATATTTGAATAAGGGAACAAAATGAAAAGGAAGAAACAAAAGATTAAAGTGGATTTCGGTTGCTTGTAAGACCAAACAATTAGGAAAGAAGACAAGATTTCTCACAATAAAATAGATAGCTATTTACATAAAAAGGGGGGACCATTAGATAAAAACCAAAAGAAAAAAGAGAACCAACAATCGTTATCACAGGCACCAAATCTAACTCTCCAAGCTCTGATCAAATTAATGCATCCATGTGAGCTTACCAAATTCATTATACACTCATCCTCGCCCAATCCCAATTGCAGCTCAAGTAAATCACCAATCCCTCCCTCGATCAACTACTTCAACTCCAAAACTAAAGCTACACAACAACCACAGACAGCCTCCTCACCTTGACCAGATCATTCACGCCTCTGTCTTCTTTAAACACTGTCTCAGTAGAGAAACAATATTCATATGTTCAGGGGTCTGCGAAGAGAATTTATAGACAAAATTGTTGGTGATCTTAAATATCTTACCTTCACCAAAAGTGTATCAGTTTAAGCGTACCCCCTCGGAAAGCTCACTGGGCTACTTTCAAACATATTTTGCGCTATTTCAGGACACAATTTCCTATGGTTTGCAGTCTAAGAGATTAAACTTTTAAGTGAGGTCCGAGATAAGATTCATATTATTTTCTAACACACTTCTTCAAGTGAAAGTCATTTGGTCTTGAAATTTACACACAGATTCACGCTACCTTATGCTTGATTTTTATCAAATAGAATAAGGGTGGTGAGATTCGAACTCATGACTGCTAGGCAACAAGTTTTTGATACCATGTCAAGGAACTATCTCACCTAAAATCTTAAGCTTTTAGATGAGACCCCATGATATGATTTATATTATTTTCTAACGTGCATATCCATCATAGTGAGTCCCCATCTCTCCAAGGTATAACTAATGTTGATTAAGCTGGAAGTGTTGATGATCGGTAGTCTATGGGTGGGTATTTTGTTGATTGGAAACGGAAAGGCAAGGCACTGTAATGCTAGTACAAGGAGCAATGGAATTCTTGCAATTAAGAAGCTTGAGATTCTGAAGAGAAACACAAGGTTCGCATATGGGAAGGAAATTTAGTATTCCTGATGAAGAGGACCGCTGCAATGAATCACATCTTTATATCTACACAATATATTAAGTTGGGTTCAATTATCTCAACATAGGCTCACTGATGTATTCATGGATACAACTTGAATTATAATCTGGATTGACCAATTTAGAATTGTCAATTCACCAAACAATTACGATGACAAAAAATAACCAAACTTTGAGAACAAAAAGGTTTTGAACTTTATTTTTTATCTAGGTTTAACTTATTATATTAAACACACGTACATAGTTGTTAAGTGGAACTCTATAATATAATTTATATTATTCTCTAATACATAGACCACTAGTAAATTAAGCATGGTAAAACTTATTAATTTAAGATATGAACCAATGAAGAATACTTTAGAGGTGTTAGTATCTTACCTTAACATGATCAAACCATCGTCTTTGATTTTTGATGGTCAATTAGAGTTTTATAGTGACTATAATATTAAGTTATGATCGTTTGATCTTCCAAGATCAGATTTCAGGCTAAAATGATGCTTTTGGGATAATTTTGTTATTTTTCTTAGATATTTTTGAAACTTACTAAAATAAATGTTATGATGACATTATATAATTGAGGAGCATTTACAGTTTTTGAAAATTAAAGTTTTGTGATTTAGGAATAAAAAGACCGATCGAGTAAGGTGGAAACAAAAGAGACATTCAAAAAACCACCATCCAACCTCAACTCTCAACAGATTCTATTAATACAACACATTGCTTACATCGTTTTCGTATTAATCTTGGCGATAAATAAAGACGACCAGCTCTAAACAGATTCGGGATGGAAGAAACTTAAGAAGAGTACATCGTTTCCTCATTATTTATGACAAATTAAGATACATAATTATCAACTCAAACACAACAACATGCAATGAAGCCTTACTTGAACTAGTGCTTATAGTACTGACACCAGCTCTAATATTACAGGCCTCTTTTATTTTAAATTTGAAAACAGCACTGATCTCATGGTTGCCTTGGACATCAGCAACGACGTCGTTCCACTTGAAGTATTATCATGCAGGCATGTGGGCTAAGCGAGCTTTCCGTATCTTCACCAATCGGCGTGCAAAACTGCACAACATCAAACCGAGGTTGCAATAATTAAGGCCAAGAAGAAGTTAAGTAATTCATAAAGCTAGCTAGTTCTTACTATTCAAGTGTGTCATCATTCTTTGTCGCTAAATTCTGACCGATCTTCTCGAGGTTCTCTAGATTTTCTTTGCTTGAATTGTCCATTTGTGCTTCACTGTGTTTCAGCTCAACCTAATTGAATCAAATGGCAAAGCATCATTAACAATGTAATACGAGCTACCTTCATTTCACCACTCGTTGCCAAAAATCCCAGCTCTTTATATTTACCTGGATCCGAGTATAGTTGTGTTCTAATCCACTGTACTTAAACACTTTAGACATATACATCTCGGTCATTTCATCTGATGCAGTCATCAAGATATCCACCAACGGGGTGGAATGGTCATCCTGCCAAAGCCAATCGGCAATTCCCCATTCCCCGTCTCCAACCTCTAGCTTGCCACTTTCATTTGCTGCTCCAGTTCCAAGGGAGAGAATAACAAATTTGTGAAAATCCGTCTTTTGCTCTTCCATCGCCTCACACACAGCAAGGAAAGTCTGATAAGAAAATAAGTCTATAAATTAATGGAATATAGAACTAAAAAAAGGTGTGGCTTGGTTGCCAAATAGCAGAATAATTTCTACAAATGATAGTGTATTTTTTTCCCTAGCGGTGCTAGCTTATCATTTTCCTCGTATAAATGTTGTTATATCACAATAAACAGTAACCTACAGGATTATTGGCTGCAACACCGCCATCAACTAGGTTGTAGGGCTTGCTGGTTTTAAAATGGTAGGGGGGAAAGTAATACGGTGCTGCAGAGGTTGCCCTACAAACGTCTGCCAGTGGAGCATCCATTGACCTGTCACGCTTGGCCTACAATTAATTTGTTCATCAACAAGTGAATATATATCAAGATGAGATCGATATATTACAACATTGATAAATGTTGGAATATATATATATATATATATATATAGGAAATTATTAGAAAATGAAGAAGAATAATGACCTTTAAGGTGGAAAAGATGGTAGGCCTAAATTCCTTGATGTCGAAGGCGGGGATTATCACACTCGTTAGAGTCTCACTGAGAGCTAGTTTCTCTCCCAAAAGTCCCTTAATGGTATCTTGCAGATTCTTACCGTCATATTTTGGCTCCAGCAAAATCTTTTTAAGAGGTTCTACATAACCCTTCAACTGAGGAAGTAAGCTGATGATCTGAATAATTAACCGCAACAAAGTAGCTGGAGTATTAATCATAACTTCGGGGTGCCTGTATTTGGAAGACAGATCCGATCAGTGATATTAATTTATGCAAATGTCGTTAATGATTCAGCGGAAAAGTAAGAGTTAAATTCTGACTAATTTCAATCCATTGGATTTGTTAGACCTACATTGTCAACAATTGCTTCGTTACTTCTGGATCAGGATCAGAGATTCTGACATCCCCTTCAGTAACCAAAAATGGGATTGTTTCATGAGCTGTAAGAAGGGATTTTCCTGCTTCATTGGGAAAGATTATTGGACTCTTTTCCTGATAAAAGTTAGCAATATCTTTTGCAGCAAACAGAGGTCGTTTTTTTTCATTCGGGGCCGTAAGCATGGCTGTCATAAGGCCTCCGGTGCTTGTCCCGGCAATGAAGTCAAAATAATCTGCAATCCTCGCGTCCTTGTTGTCCACATCCAGTTTCTATGCATACAAAAATGAAACGAGGCTGACTATGTATAGTTCTAGTATGTATAAGATTAATGAAGGAAAACATGTTGAGAGAACAAATTAACCTGGAGTTTTGATTCAAGAACACTTAGGACTTCACTAGGAATGATGCCTCTCACTCCTCCACCATCAATACTAAGGATTGTGATGAAGTCTCCCTGGTTCTCTGGCTCACTAGAACTTCCATTCCCTGAAAATTTAACAAGGATCACAACAAGAACAATTAATACATATGAACTAGTAGTAATGGCGCCAAATTAATATTTGATTGTATGCAACTCATAAGACTGCAACAAAATATCATGTTATTGAACCCATGAAAATGCTTCTAATTCAGGGCTCACCCATATTGTGAAAGCCGAAATATTAGAACCTTTTGCTTAGTGACTGTTTTCACAACTCCCACTTGATGAACTAGAATCTGCTCTTCTCCCCTTTTATAGCAGAATTGTGGGTGATGATTCATCAATGTGAACGAGGAAAAAGAGTTTATACTTAAAAGTCGCAGCACTCTTGATTGCCTCTGGGCCCAACTCCAACTTAATGACAAGAGAAAGATGGGTTGTTTCTGTGGATGAGAGCAAACAGCATGTCATTAGCAAAGTTGGCATTCATGAATGGACAAATTAAGAAAGTTATTCGGATTATTTGGAATATTTATAAAATTGACTAAAAAGTAGTCGAATCAAAGAGTTTCATGAGTTCATGGAATAATTTATGTTAATTTGTTTTAAATTAGGTTAGACTTGGCCTACTGAACAATGCATGTTGATTTTCGGGCAGCATCACGTCGAACTTTCACTTGACCTCTACGAGCTTTAACTTTTCAGACTTTTCGAAATGTCTCACGAGCCCAGAAATAATTTAACTTTTCAGAAAATGCAACAAGTTTCCTACTTATGACAACATATTTTTCGAACAAGTTGTAATCTGGAGAGTCCATCTCCATGTATTCTGTTAGATGCAAGGATCGGTGCTCATTTTCAGCATATATAGACTCTTGCACAAATCTTCAAAAGAATGCAACAAATAAACGTAACCAATTAACCCTTTCAAAGAGAAATCAAAACCCTACTAACTAAGAAATATACAAAAATATAAGATGAAAAGGATTCAAATTTGTAATTGTTTAGACTAAGAAAATCACCATATTTACTGATAAATCATCCTATTTGGGACTATTGACAATAAAAATAAAAGAGAGAGAGGGGAGCTACGTGCCGCAGGTGAAGAAGCCTAGACGGTAGCACATTGATTAGGAAACTCAGGATTGGAAGGAGGATCGGAGAAAGACAGCGGCTAAATTTCTTCTGTTAAAACTAATTACTCCTAAAATTTCATATATTTGTGTTTAACGATTGGATAAATTTTAATAATCATATATTCATCATACAACCAAAAAAATTTTGGTTTGTTTTTCTAGATATCCCAAGTTATTGTCCAAGACTTAATCCTTTTGAGATATGGTTGGACATCAAGACATGGACCTCTCAAAGAAAGTTTGCTGCATCTATAACGGATCAAGCACAAGACCTCTACCCAGTTTGAAACTATATTTTAAAAATGTTTTTGAAAAAAATTATAAATTTTTGATTTTGATTTTTTACTTTAAATTAAAATTTTATTTGGAGGTTTAGATTATTTTCATATGTTGATATAAAAAATTATATAAAAAAAATACATTATTTTGATGGATTTCTGAATGAAAATCACCTTAAAAACAACGATAACCATATTTCCAAACAGACACCTCTTGCTTAAGCTACCTCAACTCCTTCCACTCAGTATAACCTTTATTGTTGTACAATCAAACATATGGATATAAAATGAAAATTTCACATGGCATGTCGTACCCGAGCATCGTGGTGAAATTAAAAAAAAAAAACTGAATTATGAATAAGAAATTGACATTTAAGCTAAAAGTAACTTGAAACCCTAAATGATTTCCCAAAATTATAGGTTAGTAGCCGGTTATACTAAGAAAAAAATGTCATTATCCTAGAGTAACCTACCTAAGCTAAGTTATTTCAATGTTCTAGACTTGTGATAATATACAAGTTACGTTTTTATAATTGCTTACCTATTGGGTGAGTGGTCACATAGTGTTCGAGTTGATGTTCTATGGTAACTAGCTGGCAATTGATTTATTTTATCAATATGGGTGTCGGACCAGTTTGTGCATGTCTCAATTAATTTTACGGGTCCTAAAGTTAACGAACATGCAAACCTCTAGTGACTATCATATTAATAACCACATGGCTGAAATCTTAGACTACTAGAAAAGCAAACCTCTTAGTTTCAAGCTCCTGGGCCACCTACTAGATGGTTAGATATTTTCTCAAGAGGAGTTGTTGTGGCTGGTGTCACGGGGGAAGAAATACGGTAATTTTGTTTTTTCTTTGTTTCTTTTTTCTTTGTGCTAAATCCAGTATTTAATATACGAGAGTTCTAATATATAAATAAAAATTTCACATAAAAATTATTTATTTAGAGTCTTAAATCAAAAACTCTAAAAGATTAGCTAAACCCTCGTAAAATGAAATTAGGTTACAAGATTCCATTACCAGTTAGGCGAGACACGAGTAAAAGTGAGTGGACCGTAGAAGATTTATTGACATATGACAAATTAATAAATGCAATCCCAATGAGATTGTTGACTTCTTGTCCGTTCTATATAACAAAAGTTGTAAATGTGAACATACGGAAATATTACTCAGGCAGCCAAATTAGGTGGTTCCATGGAATTCACGTTTAAGAAACGGGACGAGAATGGACCACAACAAAATTTATTGCAAGTATGACATTGCTTTTAAATATATTTTAAAAAAAAAATGAAAAAAAAAATATTTTTATTTTTTGCTTTAAATCAACTTTTTTTGTGTGTTATTAGATTGTTTTGATATGTTAATGTCAAAAATAATAATAATAAAAAATATCATTTTAATGCATTTCTGAATTAAAATCAATTTGAAAAGCAACTCCGACCAAACTTACAGACAAGTCCTTAAAAACACTGGTGCCAACTATGATATTATTAAATGGTGAATATATATAAAAAGAAGCTAATAGCAGAATCCATTCAGCGTGTCATGAAATGGTGAATTGTGGATGTGATTTTATGGTATTTCCCTATACAAACAGAAAAAAAAAAATTACAACACAAATAGTATTTAATATAGTAATTTTATACGAATTAATATGAAACAAGAACACTTCTGCGAATTTTTTTTATTTTATTTTATTATATTCTTATAAACGAGAGGGATTATTATTAATTGAAGAAATATAGCCACACAGATGGTGACAAACAAGATGAAGTACGAGGCTAAAAATTTGATCATTTCTTGGCAGGGTTGGTCCGTTATCTGATACCTTTTTGATTCTGTAGTCAAATCAAGCCTTGAATATGTGAAATTTCCATCTATCTTGTGAATCCAGAGGGAAAATATTATTTGAACCTTGTCTGTTTCATTAGCAGGAGAACCCATGGTAGCAGGTTGATCGTAAAGCGCGCACTTTAAAGGAACGAGAGCACTCAGTAACCCTACAAGAACCTCATTTTAAATATTGCAACTCATCTTTAATACGAATTTCATGGAATTTTGATCGATGACTGAAAGCAGATTCGATTGAAGTCCATATTGGAAATAAGGAGAATAAGGAGACGTTGGTCTTCTGATTTCGAATTAGCATGCTTGGGATTTGGAATAATAGTTGAATCAGAGAGGATATGTTCGGTCGTCATCGATTCTGTTTATATTTCAGCTAATTAATGTATAGATATTGAAGAGAAAGTTTGGATCTCAGTTTGAATAAGTTTAGTTAAGTTCTAGTCTTTGGCAATTAGTTTCAATAAGCCCGAGTTTTAAGAGAATTATTCAATGTTTCTTGAATTCTGCTAATTGCATCTTTAGCTCTAATGTGAGCTATTTTTTCTCATTTCCATTAAGATTGTACAAAGGTATTTATAATCCCAGTTTGCTCAATAAAAAAGGGATAGTATTCTTCATTTTGTATTTCAACTCTTAACATTTTTGGTATTAGAGCCTCCGCTAGGGTTTGACGAAATCAAAGTAGCAATCTTTGATATTCTTGCAGCATCAAAGAATGACAACCGAAGGGAACTTTGTGCAACCAGTCATCCCTCGCTTCGAGATATCATGGTGTGAGTCGTCTTACTGGAAGCCTCAACTTTCTTCCCAAAGGATTAAATATGGCGTTGTTGGCATGGATTTGCTTCGAAATCCTTACCATTCGATTTTCAACTCGACAAACTAGTTGTTCTTGATATGCAACACAGTAACATCAAAGAACTGAAGGTACGAAATGCTCTGTAAGCCCCGCAAGCTTAATCTTGATGCAACTTAAAATTCTTGTCCAAAGGAGTGTGACGTGATGGTAAAAAACTTGAAATCTGCACAGCAAGTCTTGAGTTTGAGTAAAAATCTGGAACATTCAGGATTTTACTAGCTCACCTTGATCGACAAAGTACACTTTCCGGAAATAGATTTCCTCGAATCCAAAAAAAAACTTAAATTTCTTATAATCAAGAAATATTTCTTTTCGTTGTCACCAATTTCGCCACAGCTTTGACAGATTCTCATCAATCTGAAAATCCTCAATCGTAGTCATTCTAAGTTTGCTAAAACACCAAAATTCCGAGGACTCCCCTCCCCAGTTTGACGAAACTGATACTCGAAGATTGTACGAATTTAGTTGATGAGATTTATTCGTCTATTGGAGATTCAAAGAGACTAGCTTTCTTGGATTTGAAAGGATGTTGCAGGCTAAAGAATCTTCCGCGAGACATTTGCAACTCTAGATTGCTTAAAACGCTGAATATTAGTATGTGCGTACGCGTTGAGAATTTGCCAGAAGGGCTTGGTGAGTCATTAACTGAGCTGCTAGCAGATGAGATTACAAATAAGCAACTTCAGTCTTCATTTGCTTATTTGAAGAATGTTAAATTACAGCTGTAAAGAATAAACTATTATAACAAACTGTTGTTATAACAGATTATTGTCTCCTAGTGATTAGAGCTTTTTTGTGTGTAATTTGTTGTATAGCATAAGGTAGAAGCTATATATATGTGTTCCTGCACGGTAGAAAAATATGTTAGACTGAGAGATTGAAGAATTAATATATTTGAAGTTTTCACATGGTATCAGAGCAAATTATTTGAATCCGAATTCGAATTTTTTTTTTGTTTCCCCGAATTATCAAAAAAAACCCGAATTTTTTTTCCCCAGAATTTTCCCCAGTTTTTTTTTTCCCCAGAAAAATTTTCCCAGCAACCAAACACCCAATTTTCCCCAGAAACCCAGATTTTCCCAGTAACCAAACACCCAAAAATTTCCCCAGAAAACCCAGATTTTCCCAGCAACCAAACACCATTCCCCAGAAACCCAGAAATTCGAAAAAACCCAGAAATTCGAAAGAAACCCAGAAATTTGAAACCTCTACTGTTTCTTCTTTCTTCCCAAGAACCCTAGCCCAAACAACAATCAGCCCCAACAACAATCAACCTTCAACTTTCAAACCCAGATTTCACAGACAAAACAAAAACAAAAAAACACAACAAAATGGAGCTAACCTCAATGAACCCATCCTCAGACAACTCGGCATTTACCTCGAACATCATCCTAAATGAAACAAATTTTAGGTTATGGTCAAAACTCATCGAAATGAGAATCGGAGCTCGAAACAAATCGGGATACCTTACCGGAGACACTGCGAAGCCGGAATCAGGCGACCCACGATCGGAATCTTGGGTTACCGAGAATCATCGAGTCAAATGTTGGCTAATTGACTCGATGACCCCGTCCCTTGATGGAGAGGTTCATCTGCCTCCCGACGGCCAAGGAGATTTGGGACGCCGTCGGGCGAACCTTCTACGACGGCTCCGATGCAACTCGCCTCTTTGAGCTTAATCAACGCTCGTTCAATACTCGTCGAATGGACGACCACCGTCCCAGCTTATTACACCGAGCTCGTCGCCATCTTCCAAGAAATCGACGGCCGGACTGCACCTCAGGCGAGGACAGTCGACGGCGTCCTTCACCACCACTCAGCCATGGCTCAACTCAGGGTCCACATATTTCTCAGTGGTCTTGACCCTGGGTTCGAGCAAATCCGTGGGGAGATCCTTCGAAAGGAACCCCAGCTCGATCTTGAGGGAGCATATGCATGTGTTCGGAGAGAACACTCCCAAAAGACGATCATGGCCGGAAATGGCAGCCCCCCAGGTTTTTCCGAGCGATCGGCGATGGTGACGAGGTACCATCGGCCGATCGAACTAGGGAAGGAGAGACAGGGAGAGGGGGCTGCGCGGGGAGGAAGAGATGAGAAATTAGGGCAAAATTTTTTGCCTTTTATAGCTGACCGGGTTTGGGCTGACCGGGCTGACCGGGTTGACCAAAAATACAAAAATACTGGTGGACTTATTTGTTCTCATTGCGGTGAAAAAGGACATTCAAAACAGAGGTGTTTTGAAATTATTGGCTACCCGGACTGGTGGGACTTTACGAAAAAACCTCGGAAAATTATCCGAAAACCTCGGGTCCATATGGCGGAATCAGATCTAGCGCAGCCCACAGCGACTGTGGCTCATCCAGGTATAATTGGTAAAACTTCTGCACTCTCTGTTATTACTAAGAATAGTTCTTGGATTATTGATACAGGTGCATCCGAACATATGACTAAAGACCCTGGTAACTTAAATTCCTCAAAACCTTCCTCCCAGTCAATTATTTGTACCACAAATGGTAGTACATCTCCGATTACCGGGAGCGGGATCTCGTAATCTTGAATGATTCCCTCACCCCTCGGATACCGTTCTTGTTGTTCCATCACTCGAATACAACCTCCTATCGGTTAGCCAAATTACTTTATACCCTTTCATGCACTCGTAACATTTTGGCCTTTCTTTTGTGTGTTTCGAGACATTCTCGACCCTAAGATTCTTGGTTATGGTGTTAGACGGGATAATCTTTATTATCCGGAGTTAACCGAAAAAAGGGGGGAAAAACTCAGTCGTACACATCGTGCAAACAAGAAGGGACAAAGCTGAAGCACTCGTATGGTTATGGCATCGAAGGCTCTGACATCTATCTTTTGGGTATCTTAAGAAATTAAAACCACTTCGTTCTCAAATATCAGTAATTTAGAGTTTAAATGTGAAATTTGTGAACCGGCCAAAAGCCACCGTATCCCTTATTTACCAAGTTTGAATAAAAGCTCGTAGCCGCTTTGCAGCTATTCATTCTCGATGTTTGGGGGTCCCGCAAAGGTCCCGCCATTTTCACATGCTCGTTATTTTGTTACATTTATTGACGAGTGTACTCGGATGACTTGGATTTCTCTCCTTCAGAATAAGAGCGATGTAGGTACAGCTTTTCAGGAATTTCATAAAATGGTGATAAACCAGTACCAGAGGCCGATTCGTACACTGCAATCAGATAATGGTATGGAGTTTATGGATAAAACTTTAGGTACATTCTTGAGCAATCATGGAATTCGACACCAAACTTCATGCACCTACACTCCACAGCAAAATGGTCTAGCCGAGCGGAAAAATAGACAAATTATGGAAGTCGTCCGCGCCTCACTTTTTGGCATGAATATGCCCAAGTTTTATTGGGGTGAAGCAGTGAAATCGGCAGACTTTACTTGATCAATCGCACACCATCCAAGGGTTATCCATTTTCAGACTCCTCAACAAAAAATGGAATCCTTGCTATCCATCCCTCATTTACCGAACCTAGAACCGAGAATTTTTGGATGTACAGCCTATGTGTACATTCCTAAGGTTCTCACGGAATAAACCGGACCCGTGTGCGAAGAAGTGTGTTTTTGTTGGATACTCCGAATTTCGTAAAGGGTACCGGTGTTATGATCCTCTACACCCAAAGTTACATGTGACCTTGGATACCTCCTTTCATGAAATGGAACCCTATTACTCGTGGGAGCTTTCGGGTCATCTCTTCGTGGGGAGAGAAACAATGAAGAGAATGACGATCTATTTGAAGTAGAGGAAAATGGAAGAATGGTTGAGAATTGTTCCGACGAAACAAGGGAAAAATAATTTAGCTCCTTGCAACAAAGTGAGAATTTGGAGCCGAGCAGTGATCGAATCTCCCCGAGCAATAACCCCCCTTTATCATCGTAGTTGCAAATGTCTACACCATTAACCGAAGAATCAACCCTGCAATGTCCTTCCTCGAGTAAATCAAAATCCTATCCTTCCTATTTTTTGATAATGAAATTCTTGTTATTGTTGAAAATAGAGTAAATAAATACCCCCCCGAGGTCAAATAGAGGAGTCCCGAAAAAACAATATGAACTCCGATCCGAAAAAATAAGACTAAATACCCAATCAGTGATTATGTCTCTTCCCATAGGTTGTCATGTTCGTATGCATTAACTGTTAATCAATTATCTACTGTATCTATTCCTAGTAATGTACAGGATGCATTAGCTGATCCAAAGTGGACGGTGGCAATAAACGAAGAACTAGAAGCACTCCAAAAGAATAACACTTGGGAGTTGTGTCCACTACCCGAGGGGAAGAAGATCGTTGGATGCAAATGGGTCTTCACAGTTAAACTAAAAGCGGATGGCAGTATAGACAGGTACAAAGCAAGGTTAGTGGCAAAGGGATATACACAGAAATATGGAATAGACTATCAGGAGACCTTTGCCCCAGTTGCAAAAATCAACACCATCCGCATCCTCATAGCTCTAGCGGTAAACCGAGATTGGGCATTGCAGCAATTTGATGTTAAGAACGCCTTTCTCAATGGAGACCTTGAAGAAGAAGTCTACATGGATTTACCACCCGGAGCTAAAGGTAAATTCCCAAGTATAAGCAAGGTATGCAAGTTGAAGAAGGCGTTATATGGTCTAAAACAATCACCCCGTGCTTGGTTTGGAAGATTCTCCTCCACAATGAAAGAATTCGGCTATAAACAAAGTAACTCCGATCATACTTTGTTTATAAAACACAGGGAAGGGAAGACTACAGCATTGATAGTGTATGTGGATGACATGGTCCTAACAGGAGATGATCTAGAAGAAAGAAAATCGCTACAGCGATTTTTAGCTTCGAAATTTGAAATGAAGGATTTGGGACAACTGAAGTATTTCTTGGGGATTGAAGTTTCAAGGTCAAGAACTGGGATATGTCTATCACAACGGAAGTATGTGTTAGATTTATTAACAGAAACCAGAATGCTGGCATGTAAACCAGCTGATACACCGATGGAGATGAACCACAAGCTGAGAGAGTCAGAGAATCAAACGTCAGCAGATATAGGACGTTACCAACGGTTAGTCGGGAAACTGATATACTTATCACATACAAGACCAGACATAGCATATGCAGTCAGTGTGGTGAGTCAATTCATGCACTCACCAGGAGAGGAGCATATGGAAGCAGTATATCGGATCTTAAGATATTTGAAGAGTGCACCGGGAAGAGGACTACTATTCATAAAAAATGAAGTTCGTGAAATTAAAGGGTACACAGACTCAGACTGGGCAGGAGATCAGACAGATAGGAGATCGACGTCAGGGTACTTTACCTTTGTAGAAGGTAACCTTGTAACTTGGAGAAGCAAGAAACAGAAAGTGGTCGCCAGATCAAGTGCGGAGGCAGAATACCGAGGTATGGCTCATGGTGTGTGCGAGTTGTTATGGATAAAGCATGTGTTACAGGAATTGGGAGTTGATTATGGGTCATCTACGAGTTTATACTGCGATAATAAAGCAGCCATCGAAATTGCACACAACCCTGTACAACATGATCGTACCAAACATGTTGAAGTCGACCGACATTTTATTAAAGAAAACCTTGATCGGAAAATTATACAATTTCCGTTTGTAAGGTCAGAAGATCAGCTGGCAGATGTACTCACAAAAGCGGTATCAGGAAGAGTGTTTCACGGGGCAATTAACAAGTTGGGCATGATAAACATCTACGCTCCAACTTGAGGGGGAGTGTTAAATTACAGCTGTAAAGAATAAACTGTTATAACAAACTGTTGTTATAACAGATTATTGTCTCCTAGTGATTAGAGCTTTTTTGTGTGTAATTTGTTGTATAGCATAAGGTAGAAGCTATATATATGTGTTCCTGCACGGTAGAAAAATATGTTAGACTGAGAGATTGAAGAATTAATATATTTGAAGTTTTCACAAAGAACATCAAGAAGTGATCATTGAGTGGATACGGTTGTCAAGGAATCATCTCATCTAAAATCATAAGTTGTTAGGTGAGATCACAAGATATAATTTATATTATTTTCTAACACACCTCCCCAAGTGAAAGCCTTTTGGGTTTGAAACTTGCACAGATTAACACTATTTTGTGCTTGATTTTTATCAAATAGAACAAAGGTGATGAGATTCGACTCGTGACCACCAAGTCAAAAAGACTCTGATACCGTACCAAGAAACCATTTTACTTAAAAGTTTAAGTTGTCTTCAAAATCTATTTATTTAGAGTTTTAAATCAAAAACTCTAAAAGATTAGCTAAACCCTCATAAAATGAAATTAGGTTACAATAGAGTCCATATAAATAAAAAATTTCACATAAAATCTATTTATTTAGAGTTTTAAATCAAAAACTCTAAAAGATTAGCTAAACCCTCATAAAATGAAATTAGGTTACAAGATTCCATTACCAGGCTAGGCGAGACTCGAGTAAAAGTGAGTGACCACCAGAAGATTTATGGACATATGACAAATTAATAAATACCATCCCAATGAGATTGTTGACTTCTTGTCCGTTCCATATAACAAAAGTTGTAAATGTGAACAGGCGGAAATATTACCCAGGCAGCCAAATTAGGTAATTCCATGCAATTCTCGTTTATGAAACGGGACCAGAATGGACCCCAACAAGATTCAATGCTTGTTTCATATTTTATTTTAAAAATATTTTTATAAGAAATTGATTTTTTTTTATTTTAAATTATTTATTTTTTAATATTTTTAAAAAATCTAACCATAAGTAGTTCCATGCAATTCTTGTGTAAGAAACGGGGCAAGAATGGACCGCAACAATTAGTGCTCGTTAGCATTTAAAAAAAAAAATTGAAAAGTTTTGAAATTTTTTATTTTTATTTTTATTTTTAATTAATTTATTTTTTGGTATTTCTAAAAAATCTAACCATTTAATAAATGCCAACCAATGAGATTGTTGACTTCCTTACCACCTATGAGTAAGGACCAGCTCTTCTCCCTCCTATATAGATTTGTAAATGTGAAGAGAAGGAAATATTGCTCTGGAGCCAAAATTCAGTGAACTATTATGCATTTATATGAAGCCGGAAATGTAGAGGGTGTTTGGAGTGTGGTTGCGGTTGTTTTTCAAAGTATTTTTTTTTTAGAAATACATCAAAATGATATTTTTTTTTATTTTTTAAAAATCATTTTTGACATTAGCACATCAAAATGACCTAAACACACCAAAAAAATTTCATTTAAAATGAAAAAAAAAATCAAAATTTCATGAAATGTCGGTTGAAACGCAGAGCCAAACAGGCTCGTAGTTGAAAATCGATTTTATGTTCTTCGCTTAGCTTCTTTTTGTGAATCAGGTTCGTGTATTCGTGATACTAGTTTTCATACCCATTATCTTGGTAAAAAGGATAAAAAATGAAAGGCCAAATCTTAAATTTCAAGAAGATAGCTCAAGCATAATCTCTAGCGTGGAAGGGAAAAGACGAGAAGAAGGATATGACAATATAAAATTGTTGTAGCTTAGATCCAGTAAGATCGTTGTGGCTTAGATTCCTGGTATGTAAATGCAAATAAGAAAAACACTTCCAGGTCTCTGATCTGGAGAAGGAATGCTAGGTCTCTTCTGGTGATGGATCCAAATCTTATGCTTGTTTAGAAGTGTGCTTGAGTTTGTTTTTTAAATTGATTTTAATTCATAAATGTATTAAAATTATGTTTTTTAATATATATATAAAGCTAATAGCAGAATCCACTCAGTGTATCATGAAATGGTGAATTGTGGATGTCATTTTTATTAGATAATAATATAAATTATATTTTGGGATTCATCTATAAACTTATATTTTTAGATGAGATGGTTCTTTGTATTGAGATTAACAAGAGATGAAGAAATTATGCAGAGAGAGAGAGAGAATATAGTAATTTTATACGAATTAATATGAAACAAGAACACTTCTGCCAAGTTTTTTAATTTATTTTATTATATTCATATAAACGAGAGGGATTATTATTAATTGAAGAAATATAGCCACACAGATGGTGACGAACAAGATGAAGTATGAGGCTAAAAATTTGATCATTTCTTGGCAGGGTTAGTCCGTAATCTAATACCTTTTGATTCTGTAGTCAAATCAAGCCTTGAATATGTGAAATTTCCATCTATCTTGTGAATTCAGAGTGAAAATATTATTTGAACCTTTTCTGTTTCATTAGCAGGAGAACCCATGGTAGCAAGTTGATCGTAAGGCACTTTACAGGAACGAGAGCACTCAGTAACCCTACAAGAACCTCATTTTAAATATTGCAACTCATCTTTAATACGAATTTCATGGAATTTTGATCGATGACTGAAAGCAGATTCGATTGCAGTCCATATTGGAAATAAGGAGAATAAGGAGACGTTGGTCTTCTGATTTCAATTAGCATGCTTGGGATTTGGAATAATAGTTGAATCGGAGAGGATATGTTCAGTCTACTAGAGAATAATATAAATCATATTCTGAGACCTCACCTATCAGCTTAAACTTTTAGGTCAGATGGTTTCTTAACATGGTATCAGAGTCTTGTTGACCCAGCGATCACGAGTTCAAATCTCACCACCCTTATTTTATTTGATAAAAATAAAGCACAAGGTGATGTGGGCCTGTGCAAGTTTCCAGCACAAAGGGTTTTCATTGAGGGTGTGTATTAGAAAATAATATAAATCATATTTTAGGGTCTCACCTATCAGCTTAAGCTTTTAGGTGAGATGGTTCCTTAACACAGTCGTCATCGATTCTGTTTACATTTCAGCTAATTAATGTATAGATATTGAAGAGAAAGTTTGGGTCTCAGTTTGAATAAGTTTAGTTAAGTTCTAGTCTTTGGCAATTAGTTTCAATAAGCCCGAGTTTTAGGAGGGGTATTATTCAATGTTTCTTGAATTTTGTTAATTGCATCTTTAGTTCTGAATGTGAGTTATTTTTTCTCATTTCCATTAAGATTGTAAAAGGGTATTTATAAACCCAGTTTGCTCAATAAGAAAGGGATAGTATTCTTCATTTTGTATTTCAATTCCTACCATTTTTGGTATTAGAGCCTCCACTAGGGTCTGACGAAATCAAAGTAGCAATCTTTGATATTCTTGCAGCAACAAAGAATGACAACCAAAGGGAACTTTGTGCAACCAGTCATCCCTCGCTTGGATGGTCACTGCGAACATGGAAGCATGTTGATGGAGAATTTCCAACGATCCAAGGAATATTGGGGGCTGGTAGAGCTGGGTATGTTGAGCCAGAGAGTGAGGTGATGCAGATAGGAAGCCCAATGAAGGGGACTAGATGAATTGAAGTTGAAGGACCTGAAAGTCAAAAATAACCTCTTTCAAGCCATAGATTGGAAGATATTGGATACCATTCTTGTGAAGGACACTTCCAAACAAATTTGGGAATCTATGAGAAGAAATTTGAGGGGATTGCTTGGGTTAAGAGGTCATTACAAGCTCTCCGTAGAGATTTTGAAACCCTAGAAATGAAGGCTAGAGAAGGAATCACTAAGTATTTTTCAAGAGTATTGTCAATGGATAACAAGATGAGAACACATGGAGAGAAGATGCAAGATGTCATAGTGGTGGAGAGGATTCTTTGATCATTGAGTGAGAAGCTCAATTATGTTGTTTGCTTGATAGAGGAGTCCAAAGACATCGACCAACTTTCCATTGATGAATTGCAGAGTTCTCTGATTGTGCATGAACAAATATTCCAACAATATACAAGAGAAGAGTAGGCACTCAGGATAACCACTAAAGACAGGTTTGGTGCAGGAGGACAAGGTCGAAGTGCATACAGAGGTAGAGGAAGAGGTCGTCGATCATATAACAAAGGAGTAGTGGAATGTTATAAGTGTCACAAGCTTGGACACTTTCAATCTACATGTCCAAACTAGGATAAAGAGGCCAACTAGAAGAAGAAGAGATGTTGCTCATGTTATATATGGAGAAGAATGATGCTTGAAGAAAAGATGTTTGGTTCCTAGATTCTGGATGTAGCAACCACATGTGTGGTGACAAGAGCCTGTTCCATGAACTAAATGAGAACTTCAGTCAGACGGTAAAGTGGTTCAAAACAAAAACAAGAATTTACTTTTATGCTCTTTCCATGGAAGGCATGGTTAACCCATTTCTTCCCTTCTGATAAGACAATTCCATCCCCTAGGAGCTTCTTTATTTCACTTGAGACCTTCGTTTTGGGGTACGATCTATCTTTGTTGCTTAATATCTGTTTCACCAGCTCAGGTTCAGTGATGATCAGCTGCGCTTGTGGACCATACCATTGAAGGTAATTCAACATTGCTGTAATCCCTCCATTCATTCTGATATGGTTTACAGCTCACTCCACCAAGATTTTTTTCCACCTATCATCACTCTCTGTCTTCAACCTCGTTGGATTAGTCCGCTGAAGAACTTTATCTACTTGACTTGACTGATTTTTTAAAATCAATTTCTTAAGAGATAAAATCTAAATTTTTTACATGGTTTTTCATATATATAATTTAAATTTCAAATCTGTGTAAAAATACTTCATAAATCTTTGGGTAAAAATTCTCAAAATTAAGAGATAGTAAGCTTATAAAAGTAAAACCCATTGTACTTAAATTAGAAAACAAATATTCCCTTTTGTTCGGTTTTTTACTTTTTGTTAGTTGGGATGACCTTGTCCAAGGCTCCAGCTAAGAGTCGGGATGATCAATCATGAGTCGACAGATTGACCTAGGACTGTTAGGTTTTTTACTAAAACTGATATTGGTTTTCTCAGAAAGATCATTTTTCAGAAAAGAAACATGCGGAAGAGCAAGTTAAAGTTAGAATCAAAGCAGAGACAGAGGTAGAAGTAGAGGTAAAGGCAGAACATATGATCAGCAATAATTATTCAATTATTTTTCTAAAGAACTAGTCATGAAACTAGAGACTCTTTCTTCAAATATACTAGATGCAAAAATCCCTCTCATTCTGACAGAACCTGCTGGCACAAGGAAAAGGCATTTTTTTCCCGAATGATGAAGATCAGTCGTTGTATTCTTGTATGAATGTATAGCACAAAGGAGAAGAAATCTAGTCTTTTTTATATGTTATAGGCTTATATAACCGGCCAAACAAATTTTATTTAGTAAAACCATGTATTAATTAATAATGTCAACTAACCAAATTATTGGTACCCAACTAATTAGCTATTATGGGTTTTACTCAAATTTATTCAATTATTATCAATTTTGTCCAAAAATCCATACTCCTCCATATATATTAAAAATTTGTCTGAGCAATAAAATTGAAAGATTGTGAAATGTACACATTAAATAGGTCATTATTTATTTCATTATAAAACACACAAGTTTCAAACATAATTTCATCAAATGAAAAATAAAATTTATTTTTCAAAATATCAGACAAACTCTATCATGTACAAATCATGCATTCATAAAATAAAATAAACTTCTAAGGTAAAATATTATAAAATAAATAAACACACGTACAAACAAACAAACAAACAAACTCCATAGATCACATCAAAATGCCAAAAAATAACATTTAAAAAATAGAATACAAAAAATAGATGGTTTTGCTTACTTAATATGATGAATCTTTTTAAAAAATAATTAAAGCAAAACAAGAATACTAACAGACTAAGTGTTAGGGTGATTGAATTTGTGACGATGAAAGCTTGATTCGTAATACAATTTGTTATATATGTGAATTCATTGAGGTCATTTAGCTCTTTAAAGTGTCACTCTATTCCCTACCAGATCCAATCACTCAAGAACTTTCCTTCCAGAACATATTTTCCTCACCATGCAGGAAACACAAACAAACATTAACAGTTTTTGACAAATATTTCGATGGATTATGAATGAAAAGATCCATTGGGTAGAGGGGAAGCAAAGACCAATCATTAAGACTAATAGAGATATTCATTAAGCCACTCCACATGATCCATATTATACAATAAATTACACACAAAGCATAAATAAATTAAGAAGATCTTCTTTTTTTCTGGAAGAAACTTAAGAAGAGTACATTGTTTCCTCTTTATTTATGACAGAGGAACATAATTATCAACTCCACACAGCTCACAATGAAGCCTGACTTGAACTAGTGCTAAGAGTCAGGCAAATTTGATACAGTACTAATAATATGGGCAGGCAACCATACTTGGACAACAGCAACGTTCTACTTCCTGAATTATCAAGCAGACATGTGGGTTAAGCGTGCTTTCCGAATATCGACCAATCGGCTTGCAATACTGCACAACATCAAATCAAGGTTGCAATAATTAAGACAGCATGAAGTTAGCTAGCTTGCTTCGGTGCTAGTTGGAAATCCAAGACAGTTCAAAAATGTAGTTCTTACGCTTCAAGTTTGGCATCATTTTGATCTGCTAAATCCCCACCGATCTTCTTGAGACTCTCCAGATTTTCCTTGCTTGTATTGTCCATCATGGCTTCACTGGGTTTTAGCCGAGCCTAATTGTAGTATGAAATGGCAACGCAACATTAACAATGAAACTCCATCTTCCTTAATTTCACCACGACCAAATAAATAGCTCTCTCGTTGCCAAAATTCCTACTTTTTATACTTTCAAGTGGTTTACCTGGATCCGAGTATAGTTGTGTTCTAATTCACAGATTTGAAAGACGTTAGAGATGTACATCTCAGTCATTTCATCCGGTGCAGTCGTCAAGATATCCAGCAACGGGGTGGAATTGTCATGATGCCAAAGCCAATCAACAATTCCCCATTTGCCGTTTCCAACCTCTAGCCTGCCACTTGCATCTGGTGCTCCAGTTCCAAGGGAGAGGATAACAATATTTTGAAATTTTGTGTTTTTTTCTTTCATCGCCTCACACACAGCTAGGAATGACTGATAAGATTATGACACAAGAGACGAGGCATTAATTAAAACAAAACTTCAAGTGCCTTATAGAAATATAAAAAAGTGTGACTTGATTGCCAAATAGCAGTGTAATTTCTACAAATGATAGTGTATTCTTTTTCCTTGCGTTGCTAACTTATCATTTTCCTAGTATTAATGTTATTATATCACAATAGACAGTAACTTACAGGATTATTGGCTGCAACCCCGCCATCAACTAGGTTGAAGGGCTTGCTGGTTTTAAAATGATGAGGGGGAAAGTAATACGGTGCTGCAGAGGTGGCCCTACAAACGTCTGCCAGTGGAGCATCCATCGAACTGTCACGCTTGGCCTACAGTTAATTTGTTCATACACAGGTGAATATCATTAAAGGAAAAAATACTGCGTGCAAATTGAATTCAATAATATTTTCAATGGATACAATATATTTTCTTATATTATGTTGTGGATTATTTAACCAACCAAAAAGTTTTTAGAAAAGCTGACTTGGTTATTTAATTATGATTTTTTTTTTATTAGGGGTTTATTCTGTTGAATTTTGATTGTAAATTTAGTTTTGTTAATATATAATATTTCTGGCTCCTTGAGTTTCTTATACTATTCTAATTGTTAAGCCATATTTGATATAAAAAAATGTCTAGTATTTGGTAAAAAAAAATCAAGATGAGATCGATATATTACGCATGAGGTAATATTAATAAATACTGGAATATATGTTTGTGTATATATAGGAAAATATTAGAAAATCAAGGAGAATAATTACCTTTAAGGAGGAAAAGACGGTAAGCCTAAAGTCCTTGATGTCGAAGGCGGGGATTATCACACTCGTTAGAGTCTCACTGAGAGCTGGATTCTTTTCCAAAAGTCCCTTAATAGTATCTTGCAGATTCTTACCGTCATATTTTGGTTGTAGTAAATATTTATTAAGACGTTCTGCATAACCCTTAAACCAAGGAAATGAGCTGAGGAGATCAATAACTAACCGCAACCCAGCAGCTGGAGTAACTTCGGGGTGCCTGTATTTGAAAGACAGATCCTAGCAGTGATATTAACTTATGCAAATGTCGTTAATGATTCAGCGGAAAAGTAAGAGTTGAATTCTGATAATATGGTCTAAATTGTCTACTAAAGTTCAATCCATTGGATTTGTTAGACCTACATTGTCCCCGATTGCTTCGTTGCTTCAGGATCAGAGATTCTGACATCCTCTTCAGGAACTGTTTCATGTGCTCCTGCTTCATTGGGAAAGATTATCGGACTCTTTTCCTGATAAAACTCAGCAATCTCTTTTGCAGAAAACAAAGGTCGTTTTTCTTCATTCGGGGCCGTAAGCATGGCTGTCATAAGGCCTCCGGTGCTTGTCCCGGCAATGAAGTCAAAATAATCTGCAATCCTCGCGTCCTTGTTGTCCTCATCCAGTTTCTATGCACACAAGAAAAATGAAACGAGGCTGACTATATAGTTCTAGTGCGTATAAGATTGATTAAGGAAAACGTGTTGAGAGAACAAATTAACCTGGAGTTTTGATTCAAGAACACTTAGGACTTCACTAGGAATGATGCCTCTCACTCCTCCACCATCAATACTAAGGATTGTGATGAGGTCTCCCTGGTTCTCTGGCTCACTAGAACTTCCATTCACTGAAAATTTAACAAGGATAACAACAAGAACAATTAATACACATGAACTAGTAGTAATGGCGCCAAATTAATATTTGATTGTATGCAACTCATAAGACTGCAACAAAATATCATGTAATTGAACCCATGAAAATGCTAGCTTGGGCATGGGTCTAATTAAGGGCTCACCCATATTGTGAAAGCCGAAATATTAGAACCTTTTCCTTAGTGACTGTTTTCACAACTCCCACTTGATGAACTAGGATCTGCTCTTCTAACCCTTTTATAGCAAATTTTTGGGTGATGATTCATCAATGTGAACAAGGAATTAGAGTTCATACTTAGAAGTCGCAGCACTCTTGATTGCCTTCGGGCCCAACTCCAACCGATTGATTCATCAATGTGAACGAGGAATAATTAGAGTTCATGCTTCTGTGGATGAGAGCAAACAGCTTGTCATTAGCAAAGTCGGCATTCATGAATGGACAAAGTAAGAAAGTTATTCGGATTATTTGGAATATTTCTACAAATTGACTAAAAAGTAGTCGAATCAAAAAGTTTCATGAGTTCATCGGATAATCTATGTTAATTTGTTTAAAATTAGGTTAGACTTCTTCGAGCTTTCACTTTTCGAAATGTCTCACGAGCCCAGAAAATTTTTATCTTTCCACCCAATTCATTCATAGACTCTAATTAACTTGTCTTATTATGACAACATATTTTTCGAGCAAGCTGTAATCTGTAGTGTCCATCTCCATGTATTCTGTTAGATGCAAAGATCGGTGCTCCTTTTCGGCATAGACTCTTGCACAAATCTTCAAGAGAATGCAACAAATAAACGTTAACAATTAACCCTTTCAAAGAGAAATCAAAACCCTAATAACTAAGAAATATACAAAAATATAAGATCAAAGGGATTCAAATTTGTAATTGTTAGACTAAGAAAATCACAGTATTTACTGATAAATCATCCTATTTGGGACTATTGACAACAAAAATAAAAGAGAGAGAGAGAGGGAAAGAGATAGGGGAGCTACGTGCCGCAGGTGAAGAAGCCTTGACGGTAGCACGTAGACTAGGAAACTTAGGATTGGAAGGAGGATCGGAGAAAGACAGCGGCTAAATTTTCTTCTGTTAAAAACTAATTACTCCTAAAATTTCATATATTTTTGTTAAAATGATACAAAAAATTATTTTTTAATTTTTAAAATACATTAAAATGATATTTTTAAATATATATATATATATATATATATATAGTGGATGTGATTTTATGGTATTTCCCTATACAGATAGAATAAAAAAATTATTACAACACAAATAGTATTTAATATAGTAATTTTATATGAATTAATATGAAACAAGAACACTTCTGCGAAGTTTATTTTATTTTATTTTATTATTTTCTTATAAACGAGAGGGATTATTATTAATTGAAGAAATATAGCCACACAGATGGTGACAAACAAGATGAAGTACGAGGCTAAAAATTTGATCATTTCGTGGCAGGGTTGGTCCGTTATCTGATACCTTTTGATTCTGTAGTCAAATCAGGCCTTGAATATGTGAAATTTCCATCTATCTTGTGAATTCAGAGTGAAAATATGATTTGAACCTTGTCTGTTTCATTAGCAGGAGAACCCATGGTAGCAAGCTGATCGTAAAGCACTTTAAAGGAACGAGAGCACTCAGTAACACTACAAGAACCTCGTTTTAAATATTGCAAGTCATCTTCAATACGAATTTCATGGAGTTTTGATCGATGACTGAAAGAAGATTCGATTGCAGTCCATATTCGAAATAAATAAGGAGACGTTGGTCTTCTGATTTCCAAGTAGCATGCTTGGGATTTGGAATAATAGTTGAATCGGAGAGGATATGTTCAGTCTACTAGAGAATAATATAAATCATATTCTGAGACCTCACCTATGAGCTTAAAGTTTTAGGTCAGATGGTTTCTTCACATGGTATCAGAGTCTTGTTGATCCAGCGATCACGAGTTCAAATCTCATCACCCTTATTTTATTTGATAAAAATAAAGCACAAGGTGATGTGGGCTTGTGCAAGTTTCAAGCCCAAAGGGTTTTCATTTGAGGGTGTTTATTAGAAAATAATATAAATCATATTTTAGGGTCTCACCTATCAGCTTAAGCTTTTAGGTGAGATGGTTCTTTAACACCGTCGTCATCGATTCTTTTTACATTTCAGCTAATTAATGTATAGATATTGAAGAGAAAGTTTGGGTCTCAGTTTGAATAAGTTTAGTTAAGTTCTAGTCTTTGGCAATTAGTTTCAATAAGCCCGAGTTTTAGGAGGGGAATTATTCAATGTTTCTTGAATTTTGTTAATTGCACTTTAGCTCTGAATGTGAGTTATTTTTTCTCATTTCCATTAAGATTGTAAAAGGGTATTTATAAACCCAGTTTGCTCAATAAGAAAGGGATAGTATTCTTCATTTTGTATTTCAATTCTTACCATTTTTGGTATTAGAGCCTCCACTAGGGTCTGACGAAATCAAAGTAGCAATCTTTGATATTCTTGCAGCAACAAAGAATGACAACCAAAGGGAACTTTGTGCAACCAGTCATCCCTCGCTTTGATGGTCACTGCGAACATGGAAGCATGTTGATGGAGAATTTCCCACGATCCAATGAATATTGGGGGCTGGTAGAGACTGGGTATGTTGAGCCAGAGAGTGAGGTGATGCAGATAGGAAGCCCAATGAAGGGGACTAGATGAATTGAAGTTGAAGAACCTAAAGTCAAAAATAACCTCTTTCAAGCCATAGATTGGAAGATATTGGATACCATTCTTGTGAAGGACACTTCCAAACAAATTTGGGAATCTATGAGAAGAAATTTGAGGGGATTGCTTGGGTTAAGAGGTCATTAGAAGCTCTCCGTAGAGATTTTGAAACCCTAGAAATGAAGGCTAGAGAAGGAATCACTAAGTATTTTTCAAGAGTATTGTCAGTGGATAACAAGATGAGAACACATGGAGAGAAGATGCAAGATGTCATAATGGTGGAGAGGATTCTTTGATCATTGAGTGAGAAATTCAATTATGTTGTTTGCTTGATAGAGGAGTCCAAAGACATCGACCAACTTTCCATTGATGAATTGCAGAGTTCTCTGATTGTGCATGAACAAAAATTCCAACAATATACAAGAGAAGAGTAGGCACTCAGGATAACCACTAAAGATAGGTTTGGTGCAAGAGGACAAGGTCGAAGTGCATACAGAGGTAGAGGAAGAGGTCGTCGATCATATAACAAAGGAGTAGTGGAATGTTATAAGTGTCACAAGCTTGGACACTTTCAATCTACATGTCCAAACTAGGATAAAGAGGCCAGCTAGAAGAAGAAGAGATGTTGCTCATGTCATATATGGAGAAGAATGATGCTTGAAGAAAAGATGTTTGGTTCCTAGATTCTGGATATAGCAACCACATGTGTGGTGACAAGAGCCTGTTCCATGAACTAAATGAGAACTTCAGTCAGACGGTAAAGTGGTTCAAAACAAAAACATGAATTTACTTTTATACTCTTTCCATGGAAGGCATGATTGGCCAGATTCCCGAGTTTAACCCATTTCTCCCCTTCTGATAAGACAATTCCATCCCCTAGGAGCTTCTTTATTTCACTTGAGACCGTCGTTTTGGGGTACGATCTATCTTTGTTGCTTAATATCTGTTTCACCAGCTCTGGTTCAGTGATGATCAGCTGCGCTTGTGGACCATACCACTGAAGGAAGTTCATAGCTGTAGTCAAAGTTAATTTATATAATTCTGCAGACATTCTGTTGATATAAAAAGTCAAAGTTAATATGATTCATCTAAATTTAAGCAAGGATATTGCTTGATATCTAAATTATGAGAAGATTGTTACCGTAGATCTCTGGATCAATGAATAAAAGTGAGGATGAACCATAGCAATGTATGGTGTAGTAATTCCTGGGGACTGCTCCTAATTTTTCTTATCATGCTGGAGATATCTTTGGTGTTTTCATGCAGGAATCTATAAGAAGGGCCTTCGATGCGAATGGGAGTCCACCACACTTTGTTTAAGAACTTGACGAGAATGATGAGGATGGATAGGAACAAACAGATTGAAAAATAGATTAATGGGCTCGCCATTGTTGCTAGAACCATGTGTTCTTCACTCACTGAACATCAAAAGAGAAACCATGGTCTTAATATAGAGGGCTCTGGTATATTTGATTTGTTGTTTTACATGAGAGAAAACGAGGGTCCCATTTGGCCATCCAGCTTTTTGAAAAAATAAATCTAACTCGAATCTACAGAATAATATGATCTTGGGCCAGGATCAAGGTATCTACGATGATGGTCTTAACAAGGAAGTCAATAATCCTGTTTTGGAATCATGGGTCTGAATAAGGTAATTAATTCAACATTGTTGTAATCTCTCCATTCATTCTGATATGGTTTACAGCTCACTCCACCAAGATTTTTTTCCACCTATCATCATTCTCTATCTTAACCTCGTTGGATTAGTCCGCTGAAGAACTTCATCCACTCGACTTGACTGAGTTTTTAAAATCAATTCTTTTAAGAGATAAAATTTAAATATTTTACATGATTTTTCATATATATAATTTAAATTTCAAATCTTTGTATAAATATGTAAAAATACTTCATAAATCATTGGGTAAAAATCCAAGAATTTGTAAGAAAATAAAACTATAACTTCTCAAAATTAAGAGATTGTAAACTTATAAAAGTAAAACCCATTGTACTTAAATTATAAAACAAATACTCTCTAAATAAAAAATTTCTGACTTTCCATCATAAAAATATAACTTTTTGAAATATTCCCTTTTGTTAGGTTTTTTACTTTTTGTTAGTTGGGATGATCAATCATGAGTCGAGAGATTGACCTAGGACTGTTAGGTTTTTTACTAAAAATGATTTGGTTTTCTCAGAAAGTTCATTTTTCGGAAAAGAAACATATGGAAGAGCAAGTGAAAGTTAGAATCAAAGCAGAGACGGAGGTAGAAGTAGAGGTAAAGGAAGAACATATATTCAGCAAAGAGGCAGTAGCAACAATTTTTATTCTATTATTTTCAAAAGAACTGGTCATGAAACTAGAGATTTTTCTTCAAATATAATAACAGAGGCAAAAATCCCTCAAATTCTGTCAGAAACTGCTGGCACAAGGAAAAGGCAGGTGACAGTGGAGAGATTAATGCAGCATTTTTTTTCTTCCAAAGGACGAAGATCAGTTGTTGTATTCTTGTATGAATGTAGAACACAAAGGAGAAGAAGTCTGGTATCTTCATAGAGGTTGTAGTTTTGTTGCAAGGTTCCTGCAATGGTGTCGGGGGTTTTAGAGTTCCTAGGAAACCCGGAAGTTGTGGTTTTGTTTAGAGATTCAAATGGTAAGGGGCTAGCTATGGTTAGAAAAGATATTAGCACCCTAAAACGTTGCACCTGAGGTAAGTTCTTTTGTGAGATTCTAATATGATTTAGGGATTTGATTGTTTTCTAGCAGGAGCTTTGGTTTGAACAAATCAAATCTTTTTTATATACAAATTTTATCTCCACTATCCCCTTCTCTCGCATCTTAAAACAGATCCAATTACTCTATTCCCAACCAGATCCAATTACTCAAGAACTCTCCTTTTAAAACTTATTTTCTTCACCATGCATGAAACACATGGCAAACATTAACAGTTTTTGAAAGATCCATTGGGTACAGTGGAAGTAAGGACCAATCATTAAGACTAATAGAGAGATTCATCAAGCCACTCCACACGATCCATATTATACAGTACATTACACATAATTTATGAAGAAACTTAAGAAGAGTACATTCTTTCCTCATTATTTATGACAGACGTACATAATTATCAACTCAACACAGCTCACAAGCCTGACTTGAACTAGAGCTAAAATCACAGGCAAATTTGAAAACAGTACTAATCATATGGGCAGGCAACCATATCTTGGACAGCAGCAACGGTTTACTTCATGAATTATCAAGCAGACATGTGGGTTAAGCGAGCTTTCCGTATATCGACCAATCGGCTTGCAATACTGCACAACATCAAATCGAGGTTGCAATAATTAAGAGCAACAAGAAGTTAGCTAGCTTGCTTCGGTGCTAGTTGGAAATCCAAGATAGTTCAAAAATGAAGTTCTTACTCTTCAAGTTTGGCATCATTTTGTTCTGCTAAATCCCGACCGATCTTCTTGAGACTCTCCAGATTTTCCTTGCTTGTATTGTCCATCTTGGCTTCACTGGGTTTTAGCTCCACCTAATTGTAGTATGAAATGGCAACGCATCATTAATGAAACTCCAGCTTCCTTAATTTCACCAAGACCAAATAAATAGCTCTCTCGTTGCCAAAATTCCTACTTTTTATACTTTCAAGCGGTTTACCTGGATCCGAGTATAGTTGTGTTCTAATCCACTGTATTGAAAGACGTTAGACATGTAGATCTCAGTCATTTCATCCGGCGCAGTCGTCAAGATATCCAGCAACGGGGTGGAATTGTCATCCTGCCAAAGCCAATCAACAATACCCCATTTGCCGTTTCCAACCTCTAGCCTGCCACTTGCATCTGGTGCTCCAGTTCCAAGGGAGAGGATAACAATATTTTGAAAATCTGTGTTTTTTTCCTTCATCGCCTCACAGACAGCTAGGAAAGACTGATAAGATTATGACACAAGAGATGAGGCATATGATCTTCTTCCTTGCGTTGCTAACTTATCATTTTCCTAGTATTAATGTTATTATATCACAATAAACAGTAACTTACAGGATTATTGGCTGCAACACCGCCATCAACTAGGTTGAAGGGCTTGCTGGTTTTAAAATGGTAAGGGGGAAAGTAATACGGTGCTGCAGAGGTGGCCCTACAAACGTCTGCAAGTGGAGCATCCATCGACCTATCACGCTTGGCCTACAATTATAAATTTGTTCATACACAGGTGAATATCATTAAAGGAAAATATGTTATGCGACTCACTGCGTGCAAATTGAATTCACTAATATTTTCAATGGAAAATATTAGAAAATCAAGAAGAAGAATGACCTTTAAGGTGGAGAAGATGGTAGGCCTAAATTCCTTGATGTCGAAGGCGGGGATTATCACACTTGTTAGAGTCTCACTGAGAGCTAGTTTCTCTCCCAAAAGTCCCCTAATGGTATCTTGCAGATTCTTTCCGTCATATTTTGGTTGTAGTAAATGTTTATTAAGAGGTTCTATGTCGGCTATCACATCAATTAAAACGCTCAAAACAGTAGCTGGAGTATTGATGACTTTGGCGTGCCTGTTCAAAAGATGGATCCTGTCAGTGATATTAATTTCCGCAAATGCTGTAAGCCATTCTGAAGAAAAGGAAGAGATTTATTCGGAGAATATGGTTTGAATTACAAAATATCCATTGGATTTGTTTCACCTACGTTGTCGAAGATTCTTCCTTTGCTTCATCAGGATCAGAGATTTTGGAACCCTCTTGATCAGTAGACGGAGGTTCGTTTTTTGTTTCAGGTGTTCTGAGAAAGATATTTGGACTCTTTTCCTGATAAAACTTAGCAATATCTTTTGCAGCAAACAAAGGTCGTTTTTTTTCATTCGGGGCCGTAAGCATGGCTGTCATAAGGCCGCCGGTGCTTGTCCCGGCAATGAAGTCAAAATAATCTGCAATCCTCGCGTCCTTGTTTGCCGCATCCAGTTTCTATACAAGCAAGAAAAATGAACGAGGTATGTTAAGGAACTATCTCATCTAAAAGCTCAAGCTGTTAGTGAGGCCCCAGAATATGATTTATATTATTCTCTAATACACCCCCTCAAGTGAAAGCCCTTTGGGCTTGAAACTTACACGGGCTCACATCACCTTGTGCTTCATTTTTATTAAAATAGAATGGGGGTGGTGAGATTCGAACTCATGACCGTTGGGTCAACAAGGCTCTGATACCATGTTAAGGAACCATCTCATCTAAAAGCTTAAGCTTATAAGTGAGGTCCCATAATATGATTTATATTATTCTCTAACAGACTATATATAGGTCTAGCTAGTGTGTATAAGATTGATGAAGGAAAACATGTTGAGAGAACAGATTTACCTGGAGTTTTGATTCAAGAACACTTAGGACTTCACTAGGAATGATGCCTCTCACTCCTCCACCATCGATGCTAAGGATGGTGATGACGACGTCGTCTCCCTGGTTCTCTGGCTCACTAGAACTTCCATTCCCTGAAAATTTAACAAGGATCATAAGAAGAACAAAATGTATTAGCAAATAGTATTGGTGCCGAATTATACTTCAATTATAAGACTCTGCAACAAAAAATCATGCTGTAGGAATCAATGCAGATGCTAGCTTGGGCATGGTGGTGATGATCAAGGCCCCACCCATATTGTGAAAGCCAAAATATTAGAATCCTTCGGTTAGTGATGATCACTATGTTTCTCTTTCGCGCAAGGGTCGACTCCGCTCGCTCCCTTTTTATACTCTAATAAATAGTGTAAATTATATTTTAAAATTTTATTTAATAGTTTAAATTTTTAGATAATATGATATTAAAATTTTGTTGATGCAATAGTTATAGGTTTGAATTTCACTACATTTATTTTATTTAATAAAATAAATCAAAAGATACTATAGATTTCTGTGCAAGTTTCAGTCTCAAAGAATTTTTATTTAAAAATATATATTATAAAATAAAATAAATTATATTTTAAAATTTGATTTATGAATTTAAATTTTTAAATAAGATAATATGATTTTGGATTATGATTCATCGATGTGACCAAGAAAATAAAACTTATTCTTAAAGTTGCAGTGCTCTTTATTGCCATGGGGGCTAACTCCAACACATTGAAAAGAGATAAGGTGGGTTGTGTCTGTGTGGATAAGAGTAAACAACATGTGATTGGCTAAGTTGCATTCTTGATTGGACGAATGAGCAAATTAATTTGGATTATTTGGAATAGCTATATAAATTAATTGAATCAACAAGCTTCACGAATTTATTAGATAATTATTTTATTTTTTAAAATTGGTTTGGTTTTAATTTTAAATTTCAGAGCTAAGAAAATCGATCAAAACCAAACCGAAATATGAAATAAATAAAATGGACACATAAAAAAGAGAAAATATGAAATTTATAACCTATAAAAATTAATTAGAATATCTTCATTAAGATTGTTCTTCTATTAGTATTTATAAAGAAGAGAAATCAAAACCTTAATAACTAAAAACAAATACACAAATATAACATCAAAAGGATTCGAATTTGGAATTATCTGGACTTAAAAAATCATCGGATTAACTAATAAATCATCTCATTTGGGTTTATTGACCGTAAAAAAAAAAAATGACAGAAAGGAAAAGGGAAATTAATTATTATGATTTTATCCTTATTTTTGCTGTAATTAGACAAGACAAAACAATGCAATGCACTAAAGCCAAATTGACTTCTCACAAGTGCGAAGTATGATGCACCGCACCAGCACCAACAGGCACCAATGAAAATAATTATGCCTTGGAAACCTACCAGCAACGTGTAACACGAAAACCAAAATTGTTAATTTAATTGTGGTTGGCGTTTTGTTTTTTAATTAAAATGAAATATTTTGGTTTTAAAATATTTTGTCACTTGGGTTGTATTGTTTATATATAACAGTACAATCCATATATATATAATTAAATATATTATTTCAAAAAAAATTAGTTCAAATTCAAAAATAAAATTATTTAGAATTGTGCAATTTAAATTTCAAAAATAAGTAAAAAAATAAGAGTTAAACTGATATAATTAAACAAACTTTATGAGTTCAAAGATAATATGAAAAATTAATAAGACTATAGTTTAACTAAAAAAATCAAGTTGACATCTTAAAAAAATATTAAAACAACAATATATCGAATCAACTTAGATCAACCTAGGTTAACCTTTCAAATATGTAACTTCCGTTACAACTTATAATACCATGATAACCTTAAATAAAGCAAATTAAATCAAATTATAAAGTTCAATTCGTAACAATTCGTTGTTTAATAATAAAATTAAGAAAAAAATAATCTAAGAAAGACATAATAAACTGATTTTTCTGAATAAAATTATGAACATGTATAATATTACGAGAATATCATCATCAATCTCACAATGTCATTACATTCTCTGATTGCTCTGAAATTTTAACATAATATATATAAATATGTCAAGAGAATTATCGTAAAATATGCCAAATAAAAATTATTTTAATTTAATTTATTTTATAAAAAATAAAGTGGAATTTTTTTTATTAATATTTTAGTTTTTTTAATTTCTTAAAAAAATAAGGATAAATCTTACAAATAAAAAAAAATAGGAGGATGAAGTTGAAAAAAGCAAATCTCGTTTCATAAATTGTTTCAAATAAAATAAATTAATCACAAAGGCTAATGGGGTGTTTGTCACTCAGTTTTAAAAGTGCTTTTGATAAAATTTGAAAAAAAAATATTTTTTATTTGAAATTAAATATTTTTGGTATTTTTAGATCATTTTGATGTGCTGATATCAAAAATAATTTTGAAAAGAAAAAAAACATCATTTCGATGTTTTTTTCTGAATAAAAAATACTTTCAAATGCAACCTCAATCACACTCCTAAATAGACATTAGATCTGACAGATAAAAAAATTGCAAAATTAAAAAAAAATATATATATATATATATATATATATATATATATAATTTCAAGTAAAATAAATAGAAATCAAAGAATGAGATGAGATCAAATTTGATAGATAAAAAATTTTAATTAAAAAAATAATAAGCAAAAATAAAATAAAACTAAAACTAAAACTGATATAAAAAGTAAATTATAAGGAATTTAATTGAAAAAAAATATAAAACAAAATATATAGCAATCAAAATACCAATAATCAAATTTGATATAATTATTAAAGAACTAGATTTTTTTTGAATTCTTCACAACTTTTGGAAAACAATTTCTATTCAAAAAAAAAAAAAATTCCGAAACCCAAACTATTTTTTTCTTTAATTGAGAAATATTTTTACTCAAACAACTTTTTGTAAATGAATACAAAAAACATTTATAAAGTGATTTTGATAAAACATCTTTCGATGAAACAAACACCTCTAAAGATTTGTTTGGATTCCTTTGAATCCTGACATGACATAAAGAGAAACCACCTTCTCCATCGCCACTGGTCTGATCTTTATCAGCTTAGCTTAATATTTTTAAAAATAAAAAATCTTTTAAAATTCAAGCACTTGCATTGACAGTGTCATTGCATTTGAGGTCATTGTATGTTCTTTTGTTGTCGTTTTGGTGTATCCATCTATTAAGAGAATCTTTGTATAATATTGTTTTTTAAAATGTTTTTTTATTTGAAAATATATTAAAATAAAATCAAGTTTCATTAAAATAAATTTATTAAAAAAATAATAGAAATTTTAAAAATAAATTAGAGTTACTCCAATTAAATGGTGTGAGTCGTCTTACTGGAAGCCTCAACTTTCTTCCCCAAGGATTAAATATGGCGTTGTTGGCATGGACAAACTAATTGTTCTTGATATGCAACACAGTAACATCAAAGAACTGAAGGTACGAAACGCTCTGTAAGCCCCGCAACCTTATTCTTGATGCAACTTAAAATTTTTGTCCCCAAGAAACGTGATGTGATGATAAAAAACTTGAGATTTACACAGCAAGTCTCGAGTTTGAGTCAGAATGTGCATTTCTTATAAGAGCTTTGGACAGCCAGGGTTTTACTTGTTCACTTAAACCCACAAAATACCCTTTCTGGAAATAGAGTTTCCTCGAAACCAAAAAAAACAAAAAAATTAAAATTCTTATAATCAAGAAATATTTCTTTTCGTTGTCACCAATCTCATTTCGCCACCGCTTTGACAGATTCTCAACAATCTAAAAATTCTCAATCTTAGCCATTCTAAGTGGATGTTCGGCAGCGCGGTTCAACCTGCGGTTGCGTTGAACCGCGGCTCCAAACACAAAGTAACCAAACGGGACCCTTGTTTTTAACTATGGGTCCCACCGAAAAATCTGCGATTGCACCGCAGTGTGAGAAGCATATGTGAGATGCTTCTCAAAGAACGCGAAGAGCATATTCAAGTAATTTCACATGTAAATTTCACATCGAAGGATGAGTAACTGTTGCCCATTTCTTTTTTCTTGAATATTATTTTTGATTGTTACCCAAATTGCTATGAGTTGCGAGGAGAGGAAGCACACACGTAACACCGCCCATGGGTGCAGTTTTTAGCTTGGTTTGAAAA
The DNA here is from genome assembly GCA_029204005.1 of Salix udensis. Lineage (NCBI taxonomy): Eukaryota > Viridiplantae > Streptophyta > Magnoliopsida > Malpighiales > Salicaceae > Salix > Salix udensis. Next base: position 11,953,530 of record CM055037.1, read on the forward strand.
AAAAATGGTGCTTTAGAGGAGAGATTCAACACGAGCTAACGAGCGTTCAATATTTTTCAATGAAGCAAAATAAAAACACGACGAATCTTATGCTTGGATTGTCTCTCCCCCAACAACAACCTCTCTCTCTCTCTCTTCCTTCTCCATAGCAGCCAGCTCTCTCTCTCCTTGAGCTCTCTCTCCTCGCCAACTCCTACAACAACTCCCGGCCAGCAGCAGCACTAGCTCCACCGTGAGCTCCAAAAGCAGCCAGCCACCACCCAAGCCTTCTTCTCCAACTCCGGGAAGGCATCAACGAAGAAACAAAGGCGAACAACAGCACAGCCTGACAACTTCCAATGCCCTATCCGCCCACCATAGGCGGCTATTTTCGACGCCACCACGGTAGGGAGAACCACCTCGACCTCCTCTACCCGTCGGTATCGGCCATTGACCCTCTCGTCATAGTCGGTGAACAGTAACATGGCCAAATAATGCAAAACAAAAACGAAAGGCAAAACACACCATTTTGTGTTTTTTTTTTTAAAACCAAACACATCGTTTTGCGTTTTTAAATAGTCTTAACGCTTGGGTTGGGCTGCTCTCGGCCCAGCCCAAGTCCAGCAGGGTTGGGCCTTTTGGCTCAATGTGGCTGGGGCGGCCCATTTATTTGGGTCAGGCCCAGTCCGATTTAAAAAAATATATTTAAAAATCATATTTTAAAAAAGTTAGAAATTGTGTAATTTACTTGAATTATTTATTACATTTTATTATTATTATTATTATAATTAAATCTACAATATTTAAAAAAAATATATGTGTGTGTCCTTTAAAGTAATTTCACAAGTTGACAACAATATGAAAAGCATGGCAACCAAACATTCGAAACTGCTTTTCATTAAACCTCAAATTCAATCACATTTTTAACCAAACACTTCAATTTCAGTTTTGAACCGTATTTAAAAACTCTTTTCATAAAACTGTTTTTTTTCAACCTTAACCACATCAGCAATAACTGTGCCAAACAGGCTCTAAGTTTGCTAAAACACCAAAATTCCGAGGACTCCCCAGTTTGGAGAAACTGATACTCGAAGATTGTACGAATTTAGTTGATGAGATTTATTCGTCTATTGGAGATTAAAGAGACTTGCTTTCTTTGATTTGATGGGATGTTGCAGACTAAAGAATCTTCCGCAAGACATTTGCAACTCTAGATTGCATGTGCGTTCGCCTTGAGAATTTGCCAGAAGGGCTTGGTGAGGGACGCAGCGGAAACACAAAAAGAATATTACCATGTTAATATTATGTAAATTGCTTTGAAGTCTACTAGAAATGAGAGAAACTATAAAAAAAATTCAAAATTTTATTGAATATTTGAATAATTTTTGCCAAAAGGCTTACAAAGCCGTCCTAATTCTTGTTGGACAAGAAACCGGACTAATTACTAAAAATGATCAAAAATAGCAAAATTGAGATAATTGTTGAAATTAAAACTAAAACTCCTGAGCAAGTCGGAATTGAAGGAAGTTGATTCGGACTTGGAAATCAAAAGTTATGGCTAAAACGAAACTTTTCTAAAATGACAAAAATAACGATTTTGGAGCCTAAACGAAGGAAGTTGATTATTGATGGTCACGCCAAAACGCATTAACTGTGCGAGTTTCAGATCATTCTGACTTCGACACCTGGACCACTAAAATTCATCTGCCCTTGAATTTATGATGTTTTCTCTTCTACATGTAAGCATCCGCAACTTGTTTTACATCAATGAGTCATTAACTGAGCTGCTAGCAGATGGGATTGCAAATAAGAAACTTCAGTCTTCATTTGCTTATTTGCAGAACATCAAGAAGTTATCATTGAGTGGATGCAGTTACAATGAGGAATCATCATCCACATCTTGGAGATCGATCACTGATTTCTTCATGGCTTTCACCAATCTTCAAAGCTCTGATGCCAACTTCTATGGTCTGTCCGATGATGCAATTTCAGCTGATTTTGGGAGCTTGTCCTCTCTACAAGAATTGAATTTACCAGGAAACAAATTCTCGAAACTGGCTTCTGTCATTGGCTTCCTTTCTAAGCTGGAAAATTTCTGGATTGAGGACTGCTCAAAGCTTCTGTCAATCTTAGAGCTTCCCCCTTGTTCGACGGAGTTCCATGCAAAAACCTGCAAATCATTGGAAAAACTAACGACGCCAATTGAATAAAAAAGATGGCTAGATCTGTTTCTAAATGATTTTTACCATTTAGAAGAAATTGAGGGCATGCATGGAAGCTGTGTGGGAAATGGCTGGTTCATTGAATCTTATGGCTGCTTGGATTTATCAAATGACTGTAAGAAGAGCACTGTTGAGGTTATAGACCCCCCCAACCCTTTTTTTTTTTCAATTGTAACATTATAATATTTAATTTATTAAAAAATTATTTTATCTAAAAGCTTAAACTGATAGGTGAAATCCTAAAATATGATATATATTATTCTTTAACACGTCCTCTCGAGTGAAAGCCTTTTGAGCTTGAAATTTGCACAAACTCATATTATTTTGTGCTTGTTTTTTTATCATATAGAATAAGGGTTGTGATATTTAAACTCGTGACCGCTAGGTCAAGAAGGCTATAATATTATGTTAAGAAACCATTTTGCTTTTAAGCTCTTAAATGAGACTCCAGAATACGATTTATATTATTCTCTAACCTAATACATGATATTTCTTGTTATGAAACAAAATAAAATAATAACTTTATAAATAATATTTATTTATTGTTTTTTTTTTCCAGCATATTAAAAAATGCTTATATTATCATTTCCTACTTGAAAGACCCAAAATAACATTTAAAAAATAAAACCAACATTCATTGAGAAGGTGAGCGAACGAACTGAGCGGGAAAATTCAGCCAACCATGAAACCGATCAATGAACCCGAAAGCATGGAGAAGGAAGAAGACAGTGAAGTGAAGTCCTTAGCTGAGTTTCTGATGACCCATCACTCTGAGCAGCTTCATTCCATTGTCGTCTCTCCAGACCCCAAGCTTCATTACCCTCTCTGCATAGAGTATGCCATCCATTTACTTTCAAAGTTCAAACCCATCTTTATTTTTCATTAAAAGTTTGCCCCTTGATTTTTTTCTCTGTTATAGTTTTACAGATTTGCTGAACGAGAATTCTCGACTTGCTCATCTTGTTTTGGCTCAGCCAACTGTGTACTTGCTGCTTTTCGACCGGGCTGCCTTCTGGGCTCATGTGTGATTTTCTTTTCTTTTTTTATTCTTACCAATTCATTGAATTCATGTTCTTAGTAGTTTTTGATCTGGGCTGTAGAAAATTGTGATCAAAGGTTTGAAATTTGGGGAGAAAGGGGTTGAGAAGAAGTTCATTCATGTGCGGATTAATGTATGTGGATCTCCACTTGAATGCCCTGGTACGGTGATGTTTTTTTTTTTCTTGTCAATTTTATTTGTTGTTTGTCTGTTTGGTTTTTGTTATTTCTTTTGTTAATGTTTATGGATGGGATCATTGATTAGTTTGTTGTGTTTATGGGGTTTGTAGAGACGTTTCCGAGCATTGGGCGTGTGAGAGTGAAGCATCGCGGAATTCTTCTCACTCTTAAAGGGACTGTAATCAGGTCTGGAGCGATTAAGATGTATGAAGGGGAGAGGATGTATCAGTGTCGGAAATGCAAGCATGTGTAGGTTTATTTTTCTGTTTGAATGCCTATGCTTTTGTCTAAGTCTCCATTAGCTTAACTTTATTGGCCTAGTCCATGGTTATGTATAGGTTGTGAAGGGAAAAGGGTAAAGTTTTCATGTTGATTTAGTTTATTCTTGGGTTTTGTGAAGAAAGGGAATTTTCCTACAAGACTATAAGTAACTTGCTTATGTAAATGGATCAGAATCCAAAATCATATTTAAGGTTGTTTCTCATCTGAATGACTTACGTTGACAAATGCGTAAATCGTTTAGATTGGTGTGAATTGCTGGAGTCAGCTTATTGTTATTAGGAATATTACACCGGGTTTATTTAGAGGAGAGAAGCTCTTTTAAAGGGGCTCTTGTCGGGACTCAGAGAAATCCAGGCTTAACATGGGTTAAGATCCTGGAGTGGGATTGCTTTTAGATGGTTTAACATGTTTTATTGCAAATAACATTTATATGATTTTTTCTTGAGATACACGACCAAGAATCTCATAATGTAATTGTATTCTCAATCATAAATTTTTCCTTGATTTTTTTGTTTCATACAAACATTTCACTGGTGAATCCAATGGGCATATCTTTTAGGTGCTCTAACAATTTTCATTTTTTCAACAAATTTGATTTTGTTTGGAGAGAAACAGAATTTGTGTGCCAGTGTTTGAGCCAATGTTCTTCTTGTGCAGTTTCCCAGTTTACCCTGAGTTGGAAAGTAGAAACTCCATAACACTACCTTCGTTTTGCCCTTCTCAGGTTTATTGTCTCTATCCTTGATTGTCTATTATTAATTCTTATCCCAGTGCAATTTTGCAAGGTTTGCAGTCAACACGTAGAAAGTAGTTTGCAACACCCTTTTGACAGCATATTATTGAGCAAAATTATGAAGCTGCATACTCAGTCTTTTGCAAATTCATGCTGATACCATTGGCATCTGCATTGTAATTTTTTGGACTGACATCTTTAATCTCTTATTGCATTGCATTAATGCCATGAAATTATAGATTGAATGATAAGCTTACTCTTTCTGTTGTACCTGTTCAGGGTGAATTTTAAAATTTATTGATATCTTTCTGCACATGGTTTACAACAAGGCACTAACTGGTCTTTTGTGGTATATGTAGACTCTTTTGGTGTTACGATCTATGATTTCCATCACTAATCCAGTGTATCCAATGACAGAGGTCTAAATCCTGTGAAGGCTCAAGGTTTGACTGTGTCGATGAATCTGTAATACGCCATGATTACCAGGAAATCAAAATCCAAGAGAGCACACAGGTGTTGGGTGTTGGGGTCATTCCTCGGTCAATTCCTGTCATTCTCATGGATGATCTTGTTGACATTGTAAAAACTGGAGGTAACACTTTCAAGGATTTGCTTTCTGAAATTGCTACCATGAACTTTTACCTTAATTAAAATGACGTGAAATCAAGCTGAGACTTGTTCTATTTTTATTAACCTTTAAAAAATATGGAAGATTCTATTCTCAATTCTGCTTTCATTTATCCATTCAGATTACTAATGTTTCTTTGGAGAAGTGTATTTGTATTACAAAATGACTATGTTCAATAAGTATGTCTTGGTTGCTTGGAACATTGAGCTTCTAAATCCAATTTTTGTCATGATTCACAGCATATATTGTCTATTCCTTATTAATCTGGAGACGTAAAATTATCATTCTGTATTTAACCTGAATATTGTAAATCCTAAGCATTGATGATATATATATATTTTAATCTGATTTAAAAAAAAAATCTATGATATTGATCCAAAATAAGTACCTTTACCAAACACAATTTTATGATGTATATGTGTATGCTAGCTGTATGATTTTTTTCCCATTTGTCTAAAATAATATGATCTCTTAAATTCTTTTTTCTTAAGAAATAACTACAGCAAAACTACTTAATAGGTTCATTATTTAAGAATAACATTTGGAAATTTACCTCGGCATTCTTGTTTCAGAATCTGTTTTTTATCCTTTCATATTAACCCTGTTTTATACCAAAAGGAGCACTTCATTTCTGTGTGGATGGGGCATTATGGTTATGTTTTTGTTGCAGATGATATCATTGTTACTGGGATTTTGACTGCAAAATGGTCTCCTGATTTAAAAGATGTTCGATCCAATCTTGATCCTGTATTAATTGCTAATTATGTGAGGTAATGAGATCTTTCTTATGGGCTCTATCTTATTCTGTCCACTTAAGTTATTGTGGACCTGTACCTTTGTTAACTATTTGGCAGCCAAAGTCTATCTATTGATGCATCTGCTGCTTCACCCTGTAGATAACCTATCATTTTACACCACTTTCCAAAGTGACACCCCTAAAGACTTTCCTCTGAGTGCGTGCTTTCTTAGTGTCCATTGCCAATTTCTTTCCCAAGCGTGCAGTTATTGTTCTTTCATTCTCTTAATTTTCTCCACAATATTATCAGTCCCTGCTGTTTTTTAATTTATTTCTAGACCAACCTTTTTCTCTAAATTTGTAACTTTGAAACTGGAATCTACAGCAGTATAGTCCATTTCTAGCACATGTGGAAGTGTTTCTAGAATATACCCCTGCCATAATATTAATTCTGTATCTTTTTCCTTCAAATTTTGTCTCTATGTTCTCAGGAGAACTAATGAGCTGAAAGCAAATATTGACATCCCCAATGATGTTATAATAAAATTCAAGCACTTTTGGTCAGACTTCAGTGATACTCCTTTAAAAGGTAAAACTATTGGCAATGTTAGTATCCTTAAGATGTTTATGAAGAGTAGTAGTTCATCTTTATAACCGTTTATGAGAAATACTGAGATAACACTCCTTGGAAGTTATCCTTTCTTTTGACTTATTGCATATGATTTTACTGTTAGATTTGGTCCTTTAGCTTATTTTTTCTATCGCAAGTTTTTAAATGAACTTGGAATCAGGGAGAAATGCCATTCTGCGAGGTATCTGCCCCCAGATTTTTGGACTCTTCACTGTGAAGCTTGCTGGTATGCTGTCATTTTTTATCATTCCATTCTGTTGTTTTAAAAGATGGATGTCTGATTGTATTGCACTACTTTAACTTTTGTGAAACTAATGGTTATGCTGATTGAATATAATTATGTAATGATGCTTGTTTTCTCATGTGTTAGAACTCTTCATTAGTGTTTACTTGGTTGACACATTGACATTCCTTAAAATTAGTTGCATTAACACTTATTGGAGGGGTGCAACATGTTGATGCTTCTGGTTCAAAGATTCGAGGAGAGTCTCATTTGCTTTTGGTTGGCGATCCAGGTGAATTTTTCTCTCTTAATGGTACATGTATATTTATATTATAACAAGAATTGTTTCCTTGAATTTTACTTAAAGTGGAGAATTTGCCGTGTGCTTCATTTTTTTGAATTAGTTACATGATTGCTTTTGTTGGAATAATTTTTTTTATCGGGAAGATTTTTTATCCAAGTTCATTATAGCATATAAGAAGAGTCATGCATAAACTTGGTGGTAAGCAATTTTGGATTAGGCATTACAGGTCCTTGCTGATCGCTTTCCTAAAGTGTATCAAAACTGGATGATAGTTCAAATACTCTCACTGTTCAAATATATTTCTGAAAGTTGCCATGAATTGACATGCATTTTATTGGTTTTAAGCTGCAAGACTAATCCATGTTAGGCTTTCGTTAAGACAAAATCCCCTGTTCAGAACGTGTTCAAAGAGATCCAACAATCATGTGCTACGTCTGCCCATCCATTTGTCCTTTCAATGAAAACCAGGAAAGCAGCAAAATGCTGGAATAAAATTAAACCAATTTCTCCAGTTGTGTGATTGAGATATTCCACATAGTTCTGTTGAGGCACAAAATACATATTATAGAGTAAAGTGAGCTCTACCTGAGTTCCTGATATAAATGTTTATTGTCTGAGCTGTAATTAAGATAGTCTGCACGGTTCTGTTTAGATACACCATACATAATTCAGAGTAAAGTGAGATCTACCTTCAAGTTCCTGATATAAATGTGAGCTATGTGATGTAGTTATTATGATTGATGACTCTTTTGTAAATCTGTACTTTGAACTTAAAATTTGACTTTGTCCATAATGATTGTTTGGCTATAATAGATTTCAAATTTCATTATGCATAAATTAAATTCATTGATTATTATGATGCCATGTGAAAATAAATAATAATGCTTAGACTACATGAAATTAATCTCACAGGTACAGGCAAGTCTCAGTTCTTAAAATTTGCTGCAAAGTTGAGCAACCGGTCTGTTATCACTACTGGGTTGGGAAGTACCAGTGCGGGATTAACTGTTACTGCAGTCAAGGATGGAGGTATTTCTATTCCCTGAAGCTAAAAATGTTGGAACTTTGTCCATAGTTGTAACAGTTTCTTCCATCAATTTCCTGTTCTCTTGTTAATTTTAAATTACATAAACAGGTTAAATTCTTGAACTCAGTTTGGTGTTTTCCTATTGCTTCCAAAGCCTTCTAAGAATCAATGTTGCTGAAAATATTTCTGTGTATGATAAGTGTGTGTTTGGTATTGTGGTGCAAGTGCTAAGCAATTGCAAATGCAATTGCATCAAAATAATATTTTTTTCAGTTTTTTTTCTGTGTTTTATTCTTGACATCAGCATATCTAAACCATTCAAAACCACAAAAAAATAATCAATTTGATACTTTTATGGGTGAAAAACAGTTTGGAAAGTACTTTAAAAAGCAGATTGTACCACACACATAAAATAAAACTCATAAGAAAGAAATGTAATGATGGAAATAGAAATCACATGGTGAGCTAGGATGCGCTTTGTTATACATGTTGTGCAATATCTTTGGATCAAAATTTGGCATTTTAAGAAAAAAATGATAACAGTTTTTTTCCTGTTTGTATTGATATTTTAGCCATTGCCTGGAATCTTCTATCTTTCAGTTGAGGAACACTGATTGTCGTCCATGGAGTATTCTAGCATGCCATATAAAATAAATCATGTTATTTTGAAATCTTGAAGGACTAATCAATGTCTTTGAAGTAAATAGGGGAGTGGATGTTGGAAGCTGGAGCCCTTGTTCTGGCAGATGGAGGGATTTGTTGCATTGATGAATTTGACAGGTAATCTCAGCATGAAACCTCTTTTTTGAACTTGTAATTTTGTTTTCAATACAAATCATGAAAGATTTGATTTGCAGAACTGATCACCAATAACACAATAGTTTTCCACCGATTTTGCTTTTGAGTGCTTGATATTGAGCTAAACCACCTTCTGTTGGCAGCATGAGGGAGCATGACAGGGCAACGATACATGAAGCAATGGAGCAACAGACTATAAGTGTTGCTAAGGTTGCTCCTCTGTGTTTTCTTATATTTACTTTGATGTGTAAATATGATTGCAGAATGTAATAGAATGTTTTCTCACTTCATCTCTTATAGAAACCATCCCATGGGTCTTCAAACAAGAGATTGTTATTTGATATTCATGTTCAATATGCCCCATCAATTAAATATCCTCCTGTTGAAGCCCCATTGTGTAGCCTAAAATCTGTTAGTCACACAATAATCCTCTTTCACACAGCAAATAGGATAATGCTCTGACTAAAACTTCTGATTATAACGTAGAAATTGCTATGTTAACTTCTAATGATCTGTACGATACTGCCTTAATTGAGTATTGGAAAATGAAGAAAAATGATTTGGGAATTAACATTTGATTGTTTAAGATGGAGGCTTGTTTGAGATTCTTAGAAGTATCAATATCTACCATTCAGCAGGTTTTTTTCTTAGAAGCTTTAACCAAAGACTTCATAAACGAGAGGGATATGGGTGCCAATTGAGCCACATGCTCATTGGTTATTTAAATAAAGTATGTTTTGCAAATAACATGGTTATATCTCCTATCTAGTGGGTCTTACTGCTGTTTAGTTTCCCTACAGGATTTAGCTTACTTATTTCTATATGCATTATGTCCATGAATAGCATGCTAGTTAAATATTTGAAAGAAACTCTTGTTCAATCAGATCAATTTTTGGTTTCACCTAAAAAAGGAACCGTAGGAAGTTTCCCAGGCTCCCCTTACTCCATTATCAAGTGATAATCTAGAAGATTGATAAATGAGTTTTCAGAGATTTGATTCTCATGAGTTTTGGAGATTGTTTCCTTGATGTCATAAATTGGTTCTGCATCATTGAGGATGGAAGAAATAAATGTCATATTGATGACAGAAAATACATGTTGTATCATCACATCATGTGTCATGGATGCTGCATCACACATAAATTTTCATGTTTGTATCCATGGCCCCTATAGCTATTCTACTGTATGCTTTCAGTATTCTGTTTGAGATTCTTTGAGATTTCTTTTGATCATTTTTTTTACAAGTTATGTCTATTGAGTGCTTGATCTTAAGCTTGATTACAATTTTGTATTTTCTCTCTTTTTTTTTCCAGGCTGGTCTGGTTACTACTTTAAGTACTAGGACAATTGTCTTCGGTGCAACAAATCCCAAAGGACAGTATGACCCTGATCAATGTATCACTTCCATCGGCTCAATTAATCAAAACCAATTTGTGTCAATAAGAAAAAAAAAAAAAAAAAAAGGAAGAATATATTAACCAATTTTTAGTCACTGGCCGTTTAAGTTTGTTTACCCTATAACCTGTATTGTTGGATATTGTGTGAAATGTAAAGTTGAACTTCTCATTCTTAAATCTGTATTTTTCTGAATGCGTATGTTACTTTTCTTTCTTCAACCTGCCTCCCCACCCACACAAATGATAGTATTGCTTTGTCCTTAACTTATTCTAGCTCTCTCTGTCAACACTGCACTCTCGGGACCATTATTGAGCAGATTTGACATTGTTTTGGTCCTCTTGGATACGAAGAATCCTGAATGGGATGCTGTTGTATCATCTCACATTCTCAATGAGGTGATGTACAAATCAAATATGGGTTCAATGTTATGCCATAAAGCAATTAACTCATTTAAAGCCTCACTGTTTTCTGAAACCTATTTGTAGGGTGAATCAAACAAAGAAGATCATGATGAAGATTTGGGTAACATCTGGACATTTGCTATGCTTCGCAGGTAAAATACCTTTTTGGTTCAATAGTAAATGGAGACAGAGTAGAGCATAATGGTCATAAATGACTTTGTCAGGCCGGTGCAGCTGGTGAACTGATCACTGAGCAGGCCTGTTATTACAATGTAATCATTTTCCCATTGATCATGGAAAAGTTTGGTATAAAAACAAAAAAGTGGCTTTGTTTGGATGATCTTTTACAGACTCTTTCAGCACAAATCTTTGCAATTCGAGGTGCTTTTGTTGAGGCTTCAAACTTGCAAGCCTAGTAACATGCCATGTATTATTTCCTTTACCCACAGTATGTCAATTTTTAAAATTGAGTTGTCTCTACTTAAAAGGAGATGCAAGCATTTATCCAGTATGGGAATTAAATCATGCAATTGGGTTGCAACTGACACTTACACCTTTTATAAGCGTGAGCTTCCCTATGCATGAAATTTCAAAATGATTTGGCGGGTGGGGATTGGGGGGGGGGAACTTGAATTTCGGACACTTAGGTTGCCTTTAGTATGGAGTGAAAAAATAGGAGTTAAATGTTACACAAACGAATGTTAACATGTAAGTTCTAATAATGTAGAAGCTCTTAAACAAATAGATGTTAATGGTGTTTGTTGAAGTGCATAACTATTCATAATATCTCCAGAGGAGTAAAGAACATGTGACTGGGGACTCACGGGTCAACAAGACAACTTTTCCATGGAATCATTTAACTCCCATGCTTGGAGGGTAACATTGCACCTCCCCTCCCTGTTTTGAAGTGAAATGTTATCATTCATGATTTTCCTGTTTCTTTTGCATTTTGAATTAATTAAACAGGATTTTACTAACATTTCGGCCCTGCCAACTTAAAGAGAGAATTCTAATGTAACTGTCTTTGACACACGGGCATGCACTTGCACACATTTGTGTATCAATTAAGCACATGCTGCATAACCTGTTTCTGTTTCAGAAAGGCAAGTGCTCAGCTTCTTCAAAATATATTGCAGGTATATTCATTTTGTAAAGGGGTACTTCAGGCCTGTGCTTACCAAGGAAGCTGAAAAGGTTATTTCAAGTTATTATCAACTCCAACGAAGATCTGCAACTTATAATGCAGGTTCCTCAGTAAATTACTCTTTCTATCCTATTGTTATTTTTTATTTTTCCTTTTTATTGTATTGTACCATTTCTAATTTGTAGCAAGGACCACTGTGCGCATGCTGGAAAGTTTGATACGCCTAGCTCAAGGTATTTCAATGTTTATGTTGATTATTTGTCCATTAAATTATCAGAACTTGACTTCTCAATGTTGCAGCACATGCAAGACTGATGTTCAGAAATGAGGTCACTCGGATGGATGCCATTATGGCAATTTTATGTATCGAATCATCTATGACTACATCAGCCATTGTTGACAGTGTTGGGAATTCCCTTCACTCAAATTTCACAGAAACTCCTGATCAAGAATGTATCCTTGTTAGCAATCTGGACATGCATAACCGTACATAAACATGCTTGCAAAACTGTGATAGGCTGGTATCAATCACGACATATATTTGTGCATGCTAAATATTATTACTGAGTGAAAGATGTTTGGTTTCCCCAGCATGATGACGCATAAGTTTCTTCTTTTATGACAAATTAGTTCCCTCTGACAGCAATCACTATTTTGCTAGAATTTCACACTTCTTTGTAGAGGCCTCTCAAAAGAGTACGTGGATTCCTATAGAAAGCTTCTCTGTATAGTTTCTTGGTACATGAGCATGGTTACTTGAGCTGATTTTTGTCCAACATCAAGCTTCTATAGTCCTTTCTCTTGCTTAAAGTAGTAAAGGTTTTCTTTCTTTCTGTTGTTTAAATGACATAAAGATTACTGTATGTTCATTTTACAGATCACGATGCATGTTCATGTTGATCCATCCATAGTTATCTTAACTCCTAAATACATGGTATTGAATCTTAACTACCTAATACCTAGATGCCAAGCAAGAGGGACTAATACTTGAAAAGTTGAGATCGTTTGATGAGTTTTCTGGTGTTAACATCATAGAAGGATTGTCTAGATGACAAAGCAGAAAGCAAAAGCATCTTCACCAGCATTATAATATCATTCTCACCTGCTTATCATAATCAAGCATTTATCCTAAGGTGACTGCCATTTTGTTTTGTATCTTTTTCCGTGGCTATATTACTGCTTGAAATACATTTAATTGAAATGTAAATTATTGTATAGAGTTTGGAAATGGTCAAATTAGATGTTTGTTTATGCGCGGCGCACCTCAAAAACAAACACACTCTAAGTAGATGTTGAAATGCTTTTGATGCTTATATAACAGAAGTTATAATTTGAGTGCGTGGTATAACATGTAAAATCATATTTGAATTCACAGAAGGGGTTAAAGTGATTTCATTCTATTTGTTCTAGCAAGACAAAAAAGTGGGATGCAGCACGTGGAACTTCAAGGAGCTTAAGTGATTTTCAGAGCATACTACTTTTTGATTGAGGGAAACTATGTGTGGGAGAAGGAGAAGCTGAGAGGAAAGAATGAAGGAGGAAAATAAAAAATTAATGCATTTTCTCCTTTTTGGAACAACCATGAGGGAAAACAGAGGGAGAAGATCTTGCCCCATAGGCTCACATCTACCATTTTTTAATTTCCAAGTGAGAGAAAACCTAGTAAAATTTCTAGTGTCTATGATAAATTACAACTTTGTAGTTTAAACTAAGGACTATGTTAGTAATTCTATATATTGTCGATTGTTTCCTTGAAGTATTTATTGTTTCCAGTCGAGAAAACTGCATGCGAACATAGCAGGCATTCAATGAGAGATATCCAACTATCATCAGATTGAGCATTTTTCCTTGTTTTTCATCTGATTGATTGGTGATTTTGGATGAAGGTTTCCTTGTTTGTTGTTGTGCTAACATTTACTCAAATCATGAAGCATTGTGTGATCTTTTGTTGAATGTTATTGCTAGGTTGAGGAGCCACACGTTGTCAATACCTTGAAGAAATTAAGATCAATCAGAGAACAAGATTTGGTGACAAGACTACTCCTCCGATATCTTTCTTGGAATATCTTCCAGTAAATGCTTGATTTATATGTAAATTTGACCAAGACCTAGCAAAAATGTATGTTTCTTGTTTACTTAATTCGAAACCATGGTTTCGAAGGTTAGATGTAGCATTTTCTGCTCCAAGTGCTATAAACCAAAGTATATTTTTGTAAATGTTGTCGAATATCCTGTAGGCCTAAAGCATACGTTGTCAGGTTCAGGTTTATAAAATTACTTAACCTGATTTCAGGTTTAGATACTAGGGTAATGGTGTTAGGTTTTTAAAACGTGTGACGTGATGACAGAGAGTTTGTAATCTGCAAAGCAAAGCAGATCTCGAGTTTGAGTTAAGGAATGCATTCTTTGTAAAAACTTGGGATAGCTAGGGTTTTATTCACTTATTTGGATTTACAAAATGTGTTTTCTGGAGGATGAGGTTTTGGCGTAACTAAAAAAAGAAAAGTAATGGGGTTAGGTTAATGAACCATGAACATTAACGATGGTGATTGGATCTCAGAGAATGGAACAGTTGTGCTTCGAGGAATTTTCTCCTCATTTTCCTACGTTTTTCTCTTCCCTTAGTTGTGGTTTGAGCCTAAAAGAGAAGGCTTCAGCAGTATATGTGATTCACTCTCTTTACTAGCCTATTTATATCAAAAAGCTCGAAGCAAAATTTTAAGTCATAATTTTATTTTTAAAATAAAATCTGATAAGTATTGCCTTTCAATGAATTTTTCATCCCTTTTAAATTAATTTAAAGTGTGGATTAATGAGAAAATTATTTTTTGAAAAATCCTGATTGATAAACTATTACTAACCAAAACATATATCTCACCTTACCTTGAAAGTTTATAAGAGTTTCTTGTGACTTGTGTAGTAATGGTTAGAAGGGTAATCTTTTTAGAAGAAAGTTTTTTAGAATAAGTTTGTGTGTTTCAAAAATATTAAAAAAAAAATATATAATTTTTTTTACTTTAAACATGAACGATAGATCATTGACGATAACTAGAGAATTTGCAAGCAAAGAAAACTTCACAGAATACACTGACACATCAAGCCAGACTTCCTTGTTCTTCATCCCTTTTGTTTGTTTCAAAATTGTTTAAGCATGAATTTAATATTTCCCAGCAACAGAGCTCATAGATACACAACAGCGATCAAGGTTGCAGATGAAAATATGAGAATTGATTTACAAGTTCAAATAAAAAACACAGTTGCAAAAAATAAAGCTTGCAACACTTGTGTTCTACACAATAATTATGTGAAATACATCTGATCTTCAGTTCTCTATTATTTGACCACAATCTTCAACAACAACAGGTTCCTTTGTCGTCCCGCTGTTGGACCCTACCTTCTCCATTTCCTGAACAACGCTATAGCCATCTACAACTTTCCCAAAAACAACATGTTTCCCATCAAGCCATGAGGTCTTGTCAGTGCAAATGAAAAATTGGGAACCATTTGTGTGTGGTCCAGAATTTGCCATTGATAAAATACCAGGCCCTGTATGCTTCAGCTTGAAGTTCTCATCTGCAAACTTTGCGCCGTAAATCGACTCTCCTCCAGTTCCGTTACCTCTCGTGAAATCCCCACCTTGACACATGAAATTTGGGATTATGCGATGGAATGTCGAACCCTTAAAGTGTAAGGGTTTTCCAACATTTCCAATCCCTTTCTCCCCGGTGCATAGAGCACGGAAATTTTCAGCAGTTTTCGGAGTAGCATCTGCAAATAGTTCCATCACGATCCTGCCGGCCTTCATCTTGCCGATAAGAATGTCAAAGAAAACCTTCGGATTCGACATCTGCAGTCACCCAATTCAAACCCAGCTAAACATCAAAAGAACAACGATATTTCAGTACCTAAACTAGCAACAATTCCGAGAGGCTAATGTTCATTACAAAAGAAGAAAAAAAGGAGAGAAGAATAATCAATGTAGCAACTTGTTCGAGGCCATAATCAAAATGAAATTATATTTGATAGGCACGGAGAATCGCTATTATTATCGCCAACCTTCAATGCAAGTTGTGCCATTTTCGACACCCTTGCTCTGCAAATTGGCTTTACAAAACCCAAAATAATAAAAAAAAAATAATCGAAAGAGATAAAATCAACAAACATAATGACACGCACCAACCCAGATCTACAAAAATTCATTTTTTTATAAAAAATAAAAACCCAAATCCATACAGAACATTAACTTTCAGCAATAATAGCAAATGAATAAAAAAAAATGTTCATCAACCCACAAAAGTCCTCAAACATATAAGAGAAATGTGAAAAGGGTTTGTTTTTAATGGGTGATTTATAATATTGCACAAGCTTTGAGCTCACAGATTTTTTGAATAAATAACCTGCAAGCCTTCGATATGTGCTCTTCAAGACTCAAAACAGGCAGAGACTTACATCAATTAGTTCAAACATAATACAAAAGAGAGTGAAAATACAGTGCAAAAAGTAAATCAAGAAAGAAAGAAGTTGAAGTAGTGTGGAGAAAGCGCGCACCTTTGAGTGAGAATGGAGTTGCAGGGGCTTGGTGAAGAGATGGAGGAGAAGGATTTTAGCTGTGGTTTATATAGGCGGAGGTGTTGGGGGTTTAGGGTTTTATAACGAACTTTCTTATTTGTTCAATTTCATCCCTGTAGTTGTTTACTATTTCATCCACAACAATGGGCTAAAAGATGGAAGGAAGCCTTGAAGTTTAATTTAAGAGCCCATTATGTGATATGGAACCAAAAACATGGGCTAAAAGAAGGAAAGAAGCCTTGTAGTTGAATTTAAGAGCCCATTTTGTGATATAGAAAAAAACTAATAATCAATTTTTTTTAAATTCAAAGTTTTTTACTAAAAATAAAATTTATCTTTGAAAATTTATTCCGATAATTACTTATGATAATTATTAAAAAAAATTAAGATATGTGACGCAATTTTGTATGCATAAATATACCAAATAAATACATATTTGATAAAATAATACTTTTATCAATATTAAGTCGAATACCACCTAGGGCAGGCCAATTAAATGCAATGTAAAATATATTTAAAAGTATAATAATCAAACTTAAACATGAGACCTCACGCTATATTTCTCTTCTATTTTTTTTTTTTAAAAAAAAATTATTAATCAATTATTATAACTATTGAAAACATGGTTTAATAGAGAGAAAGAGTTGGGAAATTTACAAACAAAACGAAACCTATAATAAAAATCAAGAAAAATAATCTATAAATAAAAATAAAATCAGGCACCTAGTTATAGAAAAAAATAGACTTTAAATTATTTTTTTGTGTTTTTAAATTGTTTGATATGCTCATAGTAAATGTAAATATATAAGAAAATGTTATTTCAATATTTTTTGGCAAGATCAAACTAGAAGATAAAATAGTTTGATGAAACCAGGGTGTTGTTAACAACAAAGCTTTAAATGGACACAGGGATGGTCCAAACAAGAATGGTGATTCGATTTTGAATAAATAAATTATTGGATGTGGGATGAGGGAAGAATACATATTTGATGATGTTGAAGATGATTATCATCGTACATATGTGATTTCATGATCCTTCTAGATTATATTTTGGTGTGGAAAAAACAAGGAATTATTGTTTTTTTTTATGGTTCAAAGCTTTAGAATCACTACCTAGTGTTTTGTTTACTATGAACCATAATTGTTTTTTAAAATTAAGATATAGAAACTAGTTATGTATATGAAAGATATCACATCTAATACAGCTTACCTAAAATATATTGTATTGTTTATTTTTCTCGTCATTATTAAGATTCTATTGTGTTTTTTTAACCATTAGTTTTTCTATTGGTCAAAGTAGTTCCACCTTAATATAGTAAACCATGGTTTTATTGGCAAACCTAATTATTTTAAAACCAAAATATATTTTATTATAATTTTTATCTTATTTTTTTAATACTAGGAATATGTTTTATGTAAAAACTTGTAATTCTCAAATATTAAGAGTGAACAAAAATCTAGAGGGGTGTGGATTATTTTATTTATTGTAGGCTTAATTTACAATTTTTAATATTATAAATACATCTTATGTGTAAGTTTGTAAGATCTAATGTTAAAAATAAAAATTGGTTTTATTTGGTGTATTTAAAATGTATGCCAAATTCTAATGGATATTAAAAACTAGTTGTAAAATCCACTTATTGATTTTCTTCAAAAAAATGAAGAAATATTTTTTATCTTACAAAAATATGCATGAAAATTATGTTAGGAATATTTGTATTCACTACTGCTAAAATTATAAATACTCTCAATATTTATTAATGCCGGAGCTAAGAATATTGACATTAGAATTGAAAATTAATTTGAACCCCATATATGCATCGATGTCAAAGGCAAGAATGTCAAATACTTTCTTCTTTATAATACTTACCAATGCGAGAGTTATAAAGTATTTTAAGATGAATATTTAATTGACATCATAGTAAGAAATATTTTAGGCACATCATCAATAGCATAGTAAAATAGATCTTCAGCAATTTCAGACAAAAACTAGCAATACAAACTACCTTAGATATGACACTTTAGGGGTGATAGTATCTTTTTTTATATAATTAGTCTTGTACCTTAATTTTTTTATTAATAGGTTAATATTTTTAGCGATTATAATATTTGATAACGACTCCTTAAACAAGACCTTTTCCTTTACAAATAAGAAGTCAAATATCTTTTTTTTCTTCTAATTTTTAGAGATACTTTGATATGAGATACTTTAAACTCATTGGTTGTTAGAGGCATTGCTTGGACTTTATTGGTTTGTGTAGTACATGGAAGTGTTTGTTAGAGGCAACCATAAGAGGAATTCATTATTCTAATTTTTTACTAGTTTATGTAAAACAAATTGCCTCTAAAAAAAGATAAAGGACATGCCTTGTCACGTGCCGATATCAAAAATAATTTTAAAAAATAAAAAATATCATTTTGATGCATTTCTGAACGAAAAATATTTTTAAAAACAATCTCAACTATACTCCTAAAAAGTCGCTAACATGGACAAAGAAACCTCGTGAAGCTACTACGAGTTCGAGTTACTGGTTCAATTACTGAGGGAGGCAGACAAAATTCTCCAATTTTCGGTTGAAATAAGCATTTGAAGTAAAGACCTAAAACTTGACATGTCTCTGAAACTCAAAGAATTAATTACCTTTTTTATTCAAAGTGTTAGGATTGGGAGAGTTTGCAGATAATTGAAAGAAGAATTAGTTTAGATACGGGAAGAGGGAGAAGAGAGAAAAGAGAGGGAGACTGAAATTTGAATATTTGTTATATTGATATTCTGTTTTGCATATATGTATTATGTGTGCACCTTTCTATTTATACACATATCTTATACCATCTTTCATACTCTAGACTACAAATACAGGATTCTAGAATACATCTTCTATACTCTAACACAAAGCACATGAACTTTGACACAACTCGAACATGAAACTCATCAGTCCACACAAACTCACAAAAGAAGCCTGGATTTAGAACACACAATGTCTTATGTCTTGCAACGATGCCCAGCACTAACATTATTGCAGGCCTCCATTTATTTTACAAATCAAAAACATATACTATAAAAATGAGTAGATATCATAGTTTGCTGTCAATTCTTGCCAAGCGAGCTTTCCGGTTCTCAATCAATTTTATCGCAAGGCTGCACAAAATCAATGCAAAGATTGCAGAATTAGACCCACAAAGCGATCAATCCTATTAATTTGGATGCGCGAAGGAAAAAAAAACACAAAAAATTGTCATTCAATCAAGTTCTTACGCTTCAAGTTCGGCATCGTGCTTTGTTGCAAGATCTTTACCGATCTGCTCAAGATTTTTCAAGTTTTCAGGCCTTGCATCGTCCATCTTGGCTTCAGAGAGTTTCATGTCAGCCTGAATATTGTATTAATTATCAAATTGCAGCACATCATTCGAGCATGAAATACAATTGCATGATCAAGACTATGATTGAAACTCTCCCGTTTAAAACAGTAGTGAAGTGAGGTAAATCGTTGTAGTTTCCCCCCCTTAATTTCTACGGCTAGCTACACATAGATAAACGATTTAAACGGGGAAATACAAGTGTGTGTGTGGTAAGTTAACTAAATTCTATAACTCTCGTGATTTTGGCAAATTCCTACATATTCCGTTCTCAATGCGAGCTGCTGATACCTGAATCCGATAATAGTTTTCTTCCCAGCCACAATATTGAAAGATTGTGGATATATACGTGGAAATCATCTCATCTGATGCAGTTGTCAAGATATCTATCAATGGGCTTCCGTTGTTCTCGCTATACCAAAGCCATCTTAAGAGGCCCCATTTGCTGGGATCATCTCCAACCACGTACCTGTCACTCTGATCTGCTGCTCCAGTTCCGAGTGAAAGAATAAGAAGCTTACGACCATTAATCTTTTGTTCTTTCATCACCTCACACACGGCTACCAATGACTGGTACAGTTGAAAACAAGGGAGACAAGACATTAATTGAAAGAAAGCATTCTGACTGGCAATAGAAAATTCAGCGCAACTGTTCCGGAGAGCTTTAGATTCAAGCCATCATCTACGTCTAGGTTGAGATAGGGATTAATGAAAGTTATATTGCATTGTAATGTAATAACAATACTCTATATTTTGCTGATGCTATACTTGTTGAAATAATTAAGAGCAAAAACATAAAAAGAGGCTACAATGGTGAGTTCTTAGCTTAATCTAATTATAAATGAACTATATATATAGGTTAAATATAATGTACTATTCTATCCTTAATAAATAAGACTAAATAAGTCAATATAATTATTATTTAACAATACTAAGAAGTGGTAGCCTTGTAATGTAATTTAGTAATCATATACTGCAATTTTTTAATCTTCATTCTTGCATCCCACCTTCCCCACGCTTCACTAACCGCCGTCTGTGTTAAGGAACCATCTCACCTAAAAGCTTAAGCTTATAAGTGAGGCTCTAGAATATGATTTTTATTATTATCTAACACATCCCCTCAAGTGAAAGCCCTTTGGGCTTGAAACTTGTACAGTCCACATCACCTTGTGCTTGGTTTTTTTATCACATAGAATGGAGATGGTGAGATTCGAACTCGTGACCACTGGGTCAATAACACTCTAATACCATGTTAAGGAACCATCTCACCTAAAAGCTTAAACTTATAAGTGAGACTCCAGAATATAATTTATATTATTATCTAACAGTCTGAAGAATTTCATCTTAAAGAGCAGTCTTAAAGAGTAGAAACTGTATAAAGATTCTAACTCACAGGGTTGTTTGCTGCCAGGCCGCCATCAGCTAAGTTGAAATCAACGGTTGTTTTAAAAAAATATGGAGGGAAGTAAGATGGCGCTGCAGTCGTGCCAACGCAAACGTCTGCTGTTCGAGCATCCTTTAACTTATCACGTTTTGCCTGCAATTTTATTTACAAGAAAAGGTGCATTGAATCACTATATATCGATATATATATATATATGATAAGTACCATGTCTTAAATAGATAATGAAGAAGAATCGAAGACCTTTAAGCTGGAGAAGATGATTGGCTCGAAACGCTTGATGTCGAAAGCGGGGATTATCACGTCAGTTAGCGCATCACTGAGAAGTTTCTCTCCCATTTGTTCGTTAATTAACTCATGTAGTTTGACACCATCATACTTTGGAAACAGTAGATTCCTTCCAAGTCTCTTACGGATGAAGTTAGGAAGCCATTTGCACGTTAAAAGATAACGCAATGTAGCTATCAGAGAACCTAGAATTTGATGATTTCTGTTTTGAGCATGAAATTAATTTAATTAAGCAGAAATCAATATTTTTTTCTTTTAAAAACTGAATATAATTATGCTAGCTTTTTAGGAGAACATATATTGAGTAAATCATGCCAGTACTAATTAAACCCGACCCTTTTAATTATTTGACCTACTGGATATGCTTTGTTGCTTCATCGAGTAAAGAGTTCATCGCAGCTTCATCGGGGAAAAGTTGGTCGTCTTCAAGCAACTGCTCGGTGGTTTTAGGAAATATGAGGGGGCTCTTCTCCAGATAAAATTTGACAATATCTTTTGCTTCAAACAGAGGTTTTTTTTCTGCATTCGGAGTAGTAAGCATGGCAGTCACCAGACCACCTGTGCTTGTCCCAGCAATGAAGTCAAAATAATCTGCAATCCTCGCGTCCTTGTTTTCATCCAACACCTATATGTATATATACATACAGCAAAAATGTCAATTGGGATGTAATTGTAACTCACCTAAAAGTTTAAGTTGTAAGGTAAGGTCTTATAATATGATTTATATTATTCTCTAATAGTAACAACAGTTATATATATATATATATATATAGATATATATATATATATATCCTTGTACTTGATTTTTATCAAATAGAGTGAAAGTGATGAGATTCGAACTCGTGACTGCTGGGTCAATAAGGTTCTGATATCATGTTAAGTAACTATCTCACCTAAAAACTTAAGCTTTTAGGTGAGGTACAGGATATGATTTATATTATTCCGGGGGATTCTGTGATGGATGTTATTAAAAGTAACATGAAGGTAACGCTTAAGTTTTCGATTCTATAACCTGAAGCTTAGCTTCAAGAGCTGCAAGGACTATGCTAGGAATGATGCCTCTCACTCCTCCCCCGTCAATGCTAAGGATCGTTGTAAAGCCGTCACCTGATCCCATCGAACTTGCATTCCCTGAAAAAATAATCAAGAACAAAAGTAGCATTAATAATTACAGAGTCTAATCTCTGATTACAACTCGATCTAGTCATAAGGTTGTACAGAAAAATAATAACACCAAGTGCTCACCCATCTTGTGAAAACTGAAACACAACTTTTTGTTTGGCGACTCTTTCTGCTTCGCTACAGCTTGAGCAGCAAGGATCGGCTCTGCTCCCCTTTTATAGCTCAAATCAGGTTGGGAGAATCGGTATAATGAGATCAGAAGTCGAAGAACTTGTTACAGTAGCTAGCTATAATATTACAAAAGTCAGCTCAATAATGATTAATTATTGCTATATTAAATTGCCCAATGACCATGTCAGTTCAATTGCATTGAGAATGAACACTGTCCTTGAAGCTTGCGGAGGTAGAATAAGGGTTCTATGGCTGAGAAAATCACCGATGATCTTCTATATATATATTTTTTATTTTTTATTCGTATTAAGGTATTAAAAATTATTAAAATTAGATGAGTTTTTCAAAATTCTCAATGACGAGGAAATGAAAATTTTAAAATTTCTAGTGAGTTTCAATAAAAATAATTTTTTTTTGACAAATTTAGTGGCATTAAAATTTAAGTGAAGATTAGATTTTTTTTTTTAAGTTTGATGAACAACTTTAAAATTGAGTTGTTTCAAATCACAAGCTATCAAAGTATTTAACACATCCTCTCAAGTAAAAGCTCTTTAGATTTTAAACTTGCATAAATTCACACTATCTTATATTTAATTTTTATCAAAATAGAATAAGAATAATGAGATTTGAACTCGTGACTGCTGGTCGACAAAGTTCTGATACCATGTTAAGAACGATCTCACCTAAATTTTTAGTTAAGTTTTCAGAATATGATTTATATTATTCTCTAACACTTGCATCGCACCTTCCCCACTCTTCAGAATCTGCCGGCTGATCAATTTCAACTGAAAGTGCAGTCTTAAAGAGTAGAAACTGATAGAGATTCTTAACTCACAGGATTGTTTGCTGCCATCAGCTAAGATGAAATCAACGGTTTTTTAAAAAAATATGGAGGGAAGTAAGATGGCGCTGCAGACGTGCCAACACAAACGTCTGCTGTTCGAGCTTCCATTGACTTATCACGTTTTGCCTGCAATTTTATTTACAAGAGAACGTGCATTGAATCACTATATATATATATATATATATATATATATATATATATGATAAGTACCTTCCGGGAATTCGTTATGTCTTGAATAGATAATGAAGAAGAATCGAAGACCTTTATGCTGGAGAAGATGGTTGACTTGAAAAGCTTGATGTCGAAAGTGGGGATTATCACGTTAGTTAGCGCATCACTGAGAAGTTTCTGTCCCATTTCTTCGTTAATTAAATGCTTGTTTGGAAGTGTAGCTAAAGTTCTTTTTGAAAATATTTTTAATTGCATCAAAATAATATTTATAAAAAAAATTTTGATATCAGCACATCAAAATGATCTAAAAACACTAATTGTTTTTTATTCTAGATTAAAAAAATTATATTTTTTTCAAAAACGTTTTCTAACCAAACAACCCCTAACTCATATAGTTTGACACCATCATACTTTGGAAACAGTAGAGTCCTTCCAAGTCTTTTACGGATGACGTTAGTGTTAAAGAACTATCTCATCTAAAAGTTTAAGTTGTTAGGTGATGATCCAGAATATGATTTATATTATTCTCTAACACACACCCTCAAGTGAAAGTCCTTTGGGCTTGAAACTTGCACTGGTCCATACTACCTTGTGCTTGATTTTTATTAAATAGAATGAGTATGGTGAGATTTGAACTTATAACCGTTACGTCAACAAGGCTCTAATACCATGTTAAGAAAAAATCTCACCTAAAAGCTTAAGATGTTATGTGAGGTCCCATAATATGATTTATATTATTTTATACCCTCAAGTGAAAGCCTTTTGGGCTTAAAACTTGCACAAGCCCACACTACCATATGCTTGATTTTTATTAAATAGAATGAAGGTAATGAGATTCGAAGTGACCGCTGGGTCAACAAGGTTCTGATACCATTTTAAGGAACCTTCTCACCTAAAAGCTTAAGTTGTTAGGTAATGTAGGGTTTTGAAACTTTAAATAGGAAAATAATTTTAGGGTTTTGAAACATTAAATAAGAAAGGCATTAATACCCTTAATGACTTAATATTAGGGATAAATGAGTTAAGGATACAATAGTAACTAGTAAAATATAAATAGAAAAAGAAGAGAAGAGAAACAAATCTGAAAATTGAGAGTGAACCGAAAGAGAGAAGAAAGGAGAGGAAGAAAAAAGAGGAAAGGAGAAGGAAGGAGGAGAAATAAATATTAAGGTAATGTGTATGTGTTATTATGTAAAAGTATTGTTTAATAGTTAAGCTAATTGCTTGCATTGGTGATTAGGGTTTGAATATTTTATTTGAATTTGATGGATGAATGGATTAAGATGTTAAGGGTTTAATGGTTTGACTAATGGTTAATAGGTTTGATTGTAAGTGATTTTGAAGATTTTGATGTGTTTGGTTTAAGAAAATATTGATAAAAATGGTGAAATAATGTTGAGGAATTTCGAAAATCCCTTGCTGAAATTATAGGTTTAGGTTGAGGATGATGAAAATTCATTTTAGTCCTTTTGGTGGAAAATTACAGTTTGGTCCCCGAACTTTGGAAAATTACAGTTTAGTCCCTGAACCTTGGAATTACAGTTTAGTCCCTGAACCTTGGAATTACAGTTTAGTCCCTGAACTTTGGAAAATTTCAGTTTGGTCCCTGGAGTGAAATATTAGTATTTCAAATTGGTTTGATGGATAATTGAAGTTTATTTGATGAGTTATTATCAATTTAGGGATTGTGTATTTTGAACTAGATTTTGGAAGAAACCGTTGTTTTTTTTTAGGTTTTGCGAAAAATAGATAGTTTGATTCAAAACATATAGGATTTTGAATTAAACTCTTAGATACATTTATTAAAGAGATGTTAATTCTTTTGAGTCATTTTTGAGTATGTATTTCTTTTATATATTCAGATAATCCTGATATTCTACCCGCGGTACGTCAGTAGGATTCCGACAATATTCTACTTTTGAATTTCGATCGCTTTTGAGTCAGGTGAGTGGATAATATTTATTATGCATGAGAAATATTATAAATATTTGATTTGCTAGTATTTGGATTATGCTTCTTGATAATATATACGTTAAGTACTATTCTTGTTACGATAAAGCATAATCAATTATTGAATATACGTTCTTGATATGAGCCAATAATTGTTTGTGAATTGATAGCTCCTCATTTGATTGATATCATGAGTTGAGCCTTGGGATATGAATATGTCTGTTTGATTATGATATATATATATATATATATATATATATATACCTACGGTATGCCAGTCAGAATACCCACGCTAACAGGGGAATGTTAGTCTTTGTGCACATCGTATCTGAAATCCTAGTTGGTCGGGGAAGTCACCAACCTGTGCGGATTGATCATCCCACAGTCTGGAGCCTCATGCTCATTGCATTATAATTTTCTGACGAGCTATATCTATTATCTTCTTGTTATGACCTATTTGAGAAACTTCTTGTAAGAACCCCGAGCCGATTCGATAATATATTTCTCTTTGTTGTATTATCTCGCATGTGTATATTAGATGTTATCTACTCACTGAGTTGTTGAACTCACCCTCTCATTATTTATTATTTTCAGGCTCGTAACTCATTAGCAGATCATTATCGTTGAAATTTCAGAACTTATTATTTTGGTTGTAATTGACATTTTTATGTCTAGTTAGCGCTCCACTATTATAACAAGATTATTCAACTTTTGTATTAAGACATTCGAATTATATTATAAGTTTCCTTTATTAATTCCGCTGCGTTGAACTCTAAAAGTTAAACGTTAAATTTGTGTGTAAGTTTGGGTTCGCATAGGTGTGGAACCTTGGAGGGGAACCATATCTATGTGCCGGTCACGGATCCGGGAATCGGGTCGTGACAGGTAATATTTCAGAATATAATTTATAATATTCTCTAACAGTTAGAAAGCCATTTGCACGTTAAAAGATATCGTATTATAGCTATTAGAGAATCTAGAATTTGATGATTTCTGTTTGAGAGCATGTAATAAATTTAATTATGCAAAAATCAATATTTTTTCTTCTAAAAACTGAATATAATTATGCTAGCTTTTTTACGAGGACTTAAAGTGTAAATCATGCATGCCACTACTAATTAAACCCGACCCTTTTAATCATTTGACCTACATTCTGTAACATATCTAGCTGGATCTGCTTTGTTGCTTCATCATGGAAAAGTCGGTCATCTTCAAGTAATTGCTTGGTGGTTTGAGGAAATCTGAGTGGGCTCTTCTCCAGATATGATTTATATCTTATTTAAAAGTTTAAATTATTAGGTGAGATCTCATAATATAATTTATATTATTTATTAGATGAGATTCCAGGATATGATTTATATTATTTCAGGGTTTCTGTGATGGATGTTGTTAAAAGTAACATGAAGGTAACGCTTAAGTTTTCGATTCTATAACCTGAAGCTTAGCTTCAAGAGCTGCAAGGACTATGCTAGGAATGATGCCTCTCACTCCTCCCCCATCAATGCTAAGGATCGTTGTAAAGCCGTCACCTGATCCCATCGAACTTGCATTCCCTGAAAAAATAATCAAGAACAAAAGTAGCATTAATAATTACAGAGTCTAATCTCTGATTACAACTCGATCTAGTCATAAGGTTGTACAGAAAAATAATAACACCAAGTGCTCACCCATCTTGTGAAAACTGAAACACAACTTTTTGTTTGGCGACTCTTTCTGCTTCGCTACAGCTTGAGCAGCAAGGATCGGCTCTGCTCCCCTTTTATAGCTCAAATCAGGTTGGGAGAATCGGTCTAATGAGATCAGAAGTAGAAGAACTTGTTACAGTAGCTAGCTATAATATTACAAAAGTCAGCTCAATAATTATTAATTATTGCTGTATTAAATTGCCCAAAAACCAAGTCAGTTCAATGTGCTAAGCGGATTGACTGGGGCGTTGCATTAAGAATGAACACTGTCCTAGATGTAGGGGTGAGCATTTTCGGTTCGGTTCAGTTTTTTGTCAAAAAAGTAACCAAACTGATTTTTTTTAAAAAAAACAAACCGAAACCGAACCGAATATATTCAAAACTGACCATTTTCGGTTCGGTCCGTCCGGTTTTTTTGATTAAAAAATTAATAAAACCGAATTTGGTTTTTGGTGCATCCCCTTCATCGTCAACGTTGATATGAGGGAGAAGGATGGACTTCGTCCAGGCGTGGCTGAGGGCGTGTTGCAGGTTGGTGTGACTGAGGGGGAAGAGGTTGTTTGTCGGCTGAGGGAGAGATCTGTGAGGGAGAGAGGGAAAAGGTTGAAGTCTGGACTGACTTCACTGGGATTTGGGTTAAGGGAGAAGGGACGGTGGGATTTGGGTTGAGGGAGAAGGGACGGTGGGATTTGGGCTGAGGACGGTGGATGGCGGTGGGATTTGTAAAGAGAGGAGGGATGAGTTGGATTTGCAGAGGGATGAGGTGGATTTGCAGAGAGAGGAGATGGATTTGCAGAGAGAGAGGAGGGAGGCATTGCAGAGATGAGGATGAGGGAGGAGATGCAGACCTCTGGACTCAAACTGATTTTTTTGTTGAAACATTCACGTGATTTGGCAGAGGGAGGCGAGAGGTGAGAGGCGGACGGTAATGTGTTCTTAGGTTAGGGTTTCTTAAGTTTCTTTTTATACTAATACTTCAAACCGAACCGAACCGAACTAGTTCGGTTCGGGTTAATCGGTTTTGTCGGACGGTAATGTGTTCTTAGGTTAGGGTTTCTTAAGTTTCTTTTTATACTAATACTTCAAACCAAACCGAACCGAACCAGTTCGGTTCGGATTAATCGGTTTTGTCCGTACAAAACCGATACCGAACCGAACCGAACCGGACAGTTTTTAATAGTTTTGTAATTGGTTTAATCGGTTTTTTTTTTCGGTTTAGTTTTTTTGGTTTTTTTTTCCGGGTTTCTTGGTTAAATCGGTTATTCGATTCAATTTGCTCACCCCTACCTAGAAGCTTGCAGAGGTAGAATCAGTGTTCTATGGTTGAGAAAATCACCGATGATCTTCTATTTTTTAAATTTTTTTATTCGTATTAAATTATTAAAAATTATTAAAATTAGAAGAGGCTTTAATGTCCTTAGGATTTATATACAACTCGCACAACATTTTTTTTTATACTTTTTTTGGTTTTAAAATATAATTTATAACATTCTTTTTTATATTGATATCAAAAATATTCTTTATTTTTCTAAGTCTTGAATAATATAATATATAGTACTTTTAGAAATTTATTGAGTCAAGTTCATATATTCTTGACTTTTCTAAGTCTTGAATTTTAATCCTTTTATAAATTACATTCAAGTCCTCAATCCTTAAAAAAATTATTTACAATCAGGTCATACTTAATTAGTTATTAATAATATTTTTTTATTTTTAAAAAATTATTTTTGATATTAACATATTATAATTATATAAAAATACTAAATTTTTTTAATTTAATAAAATTTTTTTTTTTTTTCAAAATTACAGTGACAATTACCCCTAAACATCCCCCACCATCTGATTTTGATACCGACCTTTGCCAGTCAATCATGAAAGCCTGGGAAATGGTCCATGTTAAACCGTTAGGAATCATTCATTTTAAATAAAAAAATTGTGTTTTTAAATTATTTTCATGTATTAATATCAAATATATTCTTAAAAAATAAAAAAAATATTATTTTAATATATTTTTAAATAAAAAATAGTTTTAAAATCCAAATAATGGATATACGCAGGGGAGGAGTATACGGGACAATGAAGTATGCTTTGGACGGAGTGTGTGTGTGTGTAAATTTCATCTGCATTTAGAAAACATGCAAATTACTTTTTCTTCAACCATTAATATTATCATAAAATAAAGCCAATCTCTAACCACATAAACTTCCAAGGAAAAAAACAAATCTCATCAACAACCTTTCCATTTGCATGTCTTTTAACAAGAAAGTCAATCTCTAACCACATGTTCCACGGAAAACAAAAAATCTTATCACGCAGAGGATAGACAACCCAATCAACAACTTTTCCATTTGCATGTCTTTTAACAAGAAAGCCAATCTCTTACCATGTGCCTTGGTAGCACTGCAGGGTCTCGACAGCACATCTAGAGAGTGAGAGAGAGAGAGAGAGGGAGCTTGTACTGAAAGAACAAAAATGGACTCCAAGCATATATTTGGGGGAGTTGTAGCTGCTTTCTTGTTCGGGTTTGTTGTACTCTACAGTTCAACAAGGAGAGAGAAGATCAAAGCTTCAGAGAAAACTCCAACCAAGAAAAATTTGAAAAGCTCTGGAAATGGAGTGTGCAGATCGAATTTTGCTGGAAATACTGATGTGGTCATCGTAGGTGCTGGTGTTGCTGGTTCAGCTCTTGCTTATGCTCTCGCAAAGGTAATTACCTCTTGGACAATGGTAAAAGAGTTAATTCTAAGTGCCTGGTCTTGCTTATAGTTCAAAGACAAGAACCTAGTAAACATTGTCTTCTCCGGCAACTGCAGGATGGGTGGCGCGTGCATGTCATTGAAAGAGACTTGACTGAGCCCGACAGAATTGTTGGTGAGTTCCTGCATGCTGGGGGTTGCATTAAATTGGCCGAGTTAGGCCTTGAAGGTGAAGAATTACTAGCTGTAGAAATTTCGTTGAACATACTTTCCGTTGAATTAATCAACATCTACTCTTATTTATGTCCAACATTTCGTGTAGTAACAGACTGTCTAGATGGGTCTGATTCCCAGATAGTCTTCAGTTTCGCTGCAGTTCACAAAGATGGGAAAAGAAGTGCAATTTCATATCCCTCCAATGCGAGTGGCAGAGGCTTTCACCATGGCCGCTTCGTTCAAAAACTGCGTGAAAAAGCTGCATCTCTTCCCAAGTATTCGTCCTTTCCCCTGCAACCTATAGAAACAGAGTAGCCTGCGAGTATTGAGTTCAATATAACCAACCATAGACTGAAAATTCGTTTATCAGTATCATTTCATGATGTGAAGATTTCCCTCTCTCAGATTTCTTTGATTTTTATCCAGTGTTAAACTCGAGCAAGGAACTGTAACATCTCTTGTCGAGGAAAATGGCAGCATCAAAGGTGTGCTATACAAAACAAAAGCAGGCCAGGAGTTAGCAGCTTCAGCTTCACTCACAATAGTATGTGATGGTTGTTTTTCAAATTTACGAAGCAATCTCTGCAGTCCAAAGGTGAAAATCCCGCATTATATTTAGATTTTGCAGAGAAAGATATAGACCGGTAGATATACCTTCTAGTTGAATCTCCAACAATGGCTTTATAATTAGTATGTATAGTTGAAAACAGTTGCTTGACATAGATCGGTAGATATTAAGGAACCATTTCACCTAAAAGCTTAAGCTTATAGGTGAGGTCCAGAATATGATTTATATTATCCTCTAACACTCCCCCTCAAGTGAAAACCCTTGGGCTTGAAATTTGCACAGGCCCACATCACCTTGTGCTTGATTTTTATCAGATAGAATGGGGGTGGTGAGATTCGAACTCGTTACCGCTGGGTCAACAAGGCTCTGATACCATGTTAAGGAACCATCTCACCTAAAAACTTAAGCTTGTGAGACCCCATAATATGATTTATATTATTCTCTAAAACCTTAAAACTTAAAAACTTGCACTGACCATGATTACTTTCGGCTTAATTAGTATGAATATAATTAGTTAGAATGAGAGTTGTAAGATTCAAACCTGTGCCTGTTTGGTCATTGAGACTTTGATACATGTCAAAAAACTAATTCGATCCAACAATAGTTTAATATTACTCTCTAACACATGCTCATTACATTTCTTGCAGATTGAAGTCCCATCCTATTCTGTCGGTTTGGTCCTGGAAGATTATAATCTTCCATATGCAAATCGTGCCTATTTTATTTTGAAGGATACAATTGCCATAGCTTATCCTATTAGCAGCAAAGAAATTCGTTGTTTAGTTGATGTACCTGGCCCGCAACCACCTTCTATTTCCACTGGTGAAATGGCAAGCTACTTGAAAACAGTGGTGGCACCTCAAGTATGTATAGTTGCTTGACATAATGTTAATGAACTGAAGCTTATTCCGATTAGTTTATAGAGACTCATTGATCGTGAATTTGTTGTTAATAATATCAGAAAGGAAAATGAAAAATGTGTCATGATGCCAGTCTAAGACGACATTTAGCATTTTTTGACTAAGATTAGATGAACTAGAGGTTGTCAATTTCAGACTTTGACGTAAACTTTCATACTGTCCAGTTATACTCTATTGAGCATATTTTCTATAGATTTGGTTCCTTGATCATGAATTTGTTGTTAATAATATCAGAAAGTCGAAGACGACATGTCAGCATCTTTGCTAGTTCTTTTTATTCAATATATAAGATATGTTTGAACTAATGCAGAAATTTGCACATTTCAGATGCCACCTGAGCTATACAATGCTTTCATATGTGCGATTGATAAGGGAAACATAAGAACAATGCCAAACAGAATCATGCCTGCGTCTTCCTATCCAACCCCTGGTGCATTTTTGATAGGGGATTCGTTGAATATGCGCCATTCTGTAACAGGAGGAGGAATGACTGTGGGACTTTCTGATGTTGTCCTGCTGCGAGATCTTCTTAGGCCTCTGAACGATCTTAGCAATGCAGCTTCCATTTGCAAATATCTTGAGTCCTTTTGCGTTTTGCGTAAGGTATCAGCACTTGAATGCATTTGCTTATCTAAAATTTCCTTGGACAATCTTCCTCAGAACAAATTTTGAACAGGAATTGCTTAAAGAAACTTCATGTTTCAAGCATTGCTGAGTGAAACACAAAATAACCATATTTCTATGTGATAGGTAGATGCTAATAACCTAATATTTGTTGCAGCCATCGGCATTTGCAATAAATACATTGGCAAGCACCCTACACACAGTATTCTCTTCATCGGATCAGGACCCAGCAAGGAAGGAAATGAAAGAAGCATTCTTCAATTATTTGAGCCTTGGAGGCGTGTTCTCAGATGGACTGATGGCTCTTCTGTCTGGTCTAAACACTGACCCGTTAAGCTTGGTTTTCCACTGCTTTGCCATGCTTGCCTATGCTGTTGGCAGCTTACTGCTTCCATTTCCTACACCAAAACGCATGTGTATTGCGGCTAGACTGATTTTGGTCTGTATCTCCAGCTTTCATTACTCTTACTATCAGAAACTTATTTGTTTGAACTTTTATTCTCACCGTGAGTTTCCTAGACAAGCTTAATTTTTTATTTTTGTCATCTTTCAGGTTGGATCAGGCATCATCTTCCCTATACTGAAGGCAGAAGGAATGAGAGCAACATTCTTCCCGGCAACCATGCCAGCTTACTACAGAACTCCTCCTGTCCAATCCACTGGTCATAGAGAAACAGAAAAATAGTATATTTTATTGTTATCAGCTGAATTTATGAACCATGAAGTTCAACATGAACAAACATGAAACAATCCTCATGGTGTACCGCATGAACAAATTGTATCTCCATTGTATTTTGAGTGTTCCAAAATTACAAAACAAATAAAAGGTGTGGATAGTTGCACTGTGCACCCTCTCACATTACACTGTGGATTGCGACAGTGTGGAGGCGATTTTAGCCTTCGTCCGCGCGGCAAAAAGAGACCGTCAACCGGGGCTATTTTCGATTTTTCCTTTTTTAAAAAAAAAATAATCAGTTGTGAACAGTGTATTAACGATTTCACCCCCGGTAATAAGACAAAAAAAGGCATCCGGCTGAGGGGCACCAGCGTAATTGCGCGGGGCCGGCCCGGCCCGGTCCAGTCCGGTCCGCCGCAACTTTTTCTTTTTTTAATATTTTCTGAAATGGCTAAATACGGTTATAACCCCTAATAAGACAAAAACCATGAATTGGGTGCAGGGGTGGAACAATAATTGGCCCTATTTTTTCAATTTTTTAATCGGTGTCTGTCAGGGCTTGAGGCGCACGCGCCAGATGGTTTTCCGCCTCACGCCCTGTTTAGGTGGCGCGTGCGGCATCATTCGGTGGCCGGAAATTTTCTACCAGAGGCTATCCCGAAGCGCCGCCGCGTGGTCTTCCTCCCGCGGTGGCGCGTGTAACGACCAAATGTCCGTGGACGCGGCGGAGGCTGGTTAAAGCCGTCGGCCACGTTTCTCTCTCCCCCAGTTTTTTTTACTTTTCACTTCGGTCCCTTGACTTTTAATTTCGGTTTTGGTCCTGATTTATGTTATATAAGTTTTGATTTAGTTCGATTGGGTCCTCCGATTTTAATTAATTGAATTTGAAAGATTCACTTCGGTCCTCCGACTTTTGATTTCCGAATTGGCTGTATATACCTCAATTAATTCGGTACAGAAGTTTCGATTTTTGCAATTTTGTCCTCTGATTTCAATTGACAATAAATGTAATTTGCATTTCAGCCCTTTGACTTTTAAATTTTTGAATTTAATCCCTTTATATTTGATTTTCATTTCAGCCCTTATACTTTTATTTTTTTATATTTCTAGAATAATCCCTACTTTTGTCCATGTATATATAAGTGTATTTAATACAATAATAATAATAATAATAATAATAATAATAATAATAATAATAATAATAATAATAATTTAATTATTTTTCGTTCTTACTCTTCTGTTTTTTTTTCTTTCTCCCAATAATTTGATAATATTTTTTGTTTTGCCTGTAATAGCAATAATAAATTTTTTTCTTTGTGCTTTTTTTATCTTTTATTAAAGTTTCTTGAATATTTTTAGTCTTTCATTGATTTTTGTTTCTTTCATTATTAACATAATAGTGATAATAATATTAATAATAGTAATAATAATAATAATAATAAAATTAAAATGTTTTCCAAATTAATATTTCGTTTTTTTTAATCCCTTTCTTCTTTCTTTTAGTTCTTTATTTTTATTTTCAAGTCAAATGACTTTTTCTTGCCAAATAATTTTTATTTAATTTTTTTGTTTCATCTTTTGTTAAAAATTTTAAGATTTTTATAGTTTTTCATTTATGTTATTTTTTACATTATTAACATAATAATAATAATAATAATAATAATAATAATAATAATAATAATAATAATAATAATAATAATAATAATAATAATTTAATTGTTTTTCTTGCTTACTCTTTTGTTATTATTTTTCAGTTTTTTTTCTATCAGAATAATTTGATAATTTTTATTGTTGTGACAGTAATAATAATGATATATTTTATTTTATTTTATTTTAATTTTCTATTTTTATCTTTTGGTAAAATTTTAATGATTTTTTTAGTCTTTGGTTTTTTTCTTTTCATTATTAGCGCAAATTTAATAATAATAATAATAATAATAATAAGCATAATAATAATAATAATAATAATAATTTAATTGTTTTTCTTGCTTCCTATTGTCTTAAAAAAATTTCCCTCTGAATAATTTTATAATTTTTATTGTTTTAATAGGAATAACAATGATAATTGTAGTTGTTATGACTCCGATATTGCTATTATTATAATGGAGCCTATTAATCTATTTCATTATATTAAAATTTTCATATATAAATGTTATATTTTAATATCGATCCAGCAAATCTTATAAAAATTATTTGCTGAGCCCGTAGCGTAGAGCAAATAATTTTTTTAATTTTCAAGTTAAATGATAATAATCAACTACTAATTGTTATTTTTGTTTTATCATCTATTATAATTTTTAATTCTCTCTTTTATTAAATTTGTCTACTTTTTTTAGTCTTTGATTTAATTAGTAGGGAAATTAAATGTCACATTTTAAAGAAAGGTTTTGGCTTCATTCTTCATGTCAACATACATCTTTTTTTCAATGATCCGCATGTTATATAGTTCACACTCTTTTGTAATCTTTTATAACGTTGTACCTTTATTCTAAAAAATGTTATTTATGCTTGCGCAACAAACTGTACTTAAAAATTTATACATTTTATCTCATAGTCTATAATTTTTTTTAATTATATCATAAAAATTTATCGTTTTTGATTTAATTATGTTAAATTATATACAAAAAAATGTCCGCGGCAACGCAAGGGCAATATAGCTAGTAATATATATAAAATGTTGTTTTTAAAGGTCATGAATTCATTTAATTAAATAACGTGGAGAAAGGGTTTTGATAGTTTTTGCACGCAAACATATAAGAGCTTTGTCTTCACGATTTGACTCCAGAAATAGGCATCCAATTCCAGATGAAATATATTTAGTAGACAAATTAAACCTTTTAATACAAATAATAAATACACAGATCAATCGAGAAATCCTAGAGAGTTCTCTTGTTGTATTTGGATGGCCATGTCCCTGATCAAGTCATGCAGCGTGACACATCTACGATCACCATATCTTGCAGCACTTTTCAAGTCTATGGTGAAATTCTGCCACCCTACTCTGCCCTTTTATCACTCCCTCATCAATCAAATAAGCTGTCAAATGCTCTTTAGGGATATGAAAGTCTTCAGGAAATAATGCTTGACCCTCTAGTAGAGCTAGCTCCTCCACCTGGCTGCCCTAATCTTCCTCTATAGCTCTCCACATCATTCATGATTACATCATTGTTTACAGATGGAGAACAGAGTTGATCGTAATGTCTTCCAAGTCCATGACACAATAGATCAATTGGTTGGGATGAATACTGATCATCACAAAAGTTTAAGACATTTGATGAGGGAACTTGGGAAATCAATGTCAAGGAGGTTGGGATGAGATTTGGAAGAGAATGTTACAGGAGAAAAGATTATTGTATTGTTTGACAGGAAGGAAGTTCCTTGGAAGGAAGCCACAAACTTTACCTACCAAAG
Organism: Salix udensis; assembly: GCA_029204005.1. Lineage (NCBI taxonomy): Eukaryota > Viridiplantae > Streptophyta > Magnoliopsida > Malpighiales > Salicaceae > Salix > Salix udensis. Next base: position 11,989,924 of record CM055037.1, read on the forward strand.
ATTATATTATAAGGTATAACAAGTTGCTTTACACCTCTAATTTTCTTTTATTTGTATAATTGAAAACTTCAACAAAAGAATCAGAAGTAATTGCTGATTGAGTTAACTTGTGGGCCCACCCCATTGTTGAAACCTTGAACTTGAGAGATCAGGCAGAAACACCAGTTTAATCGGTCCTAGCTAGGTTCAAAAACTGCTTTTCCATAATGATTCCTCAACAGTAAGCGTCCTATTTTGTTATGGATACGGATTCGAGATGTCACCAACCAACATTCTTGTGAGCATAAGATTTTCTTTGAAACAAAAGGCGTATATGGTTATTATAAGGCATAATCCTGCAAGTTGTGGGTGCTTTTATGCCTCTATGATATGGACATGGCTTAGAAATTATAGAGAATCTCCGAGTTCCAGTTGGGTATACATCTTGGTGTGCTTCTCATGAATGAAAAAGCTAAATTCTACTAATTGGGAAATACAGAACTCAGTTCAACACAGCAAGTGGCTGCATCAGAGCGAAATAAATGTAGTTTTTAATGTTGGATCATTAATCCAACGTTGGACTTATATGAGAATAATTATGCGTTTGTAGACTGTTAAATGAGGTGAAGACTAATTAAAAATGATCTGCTAAGTATTTTTAAGCAATTGGGTTTTGGTGTATCTAATAGGGTGTGGACCTTTAATGTGTAGAGATTAAAGAGTTATACCTATTTTAGTGATAGACTAAAATAGAAATACCAAAGGGTGGGAATGTCAAAAGGCATGAATACCAAAAGGTACCTCGTTACCTATATATATGGTTATGGTCCCTAGATTATCAGAGAGAAAACTAAAGTTAAGATAGAGAGAATCAAAGGACTCTCTAAGGTGAACGTGTTAATCTGGAAGGCCATTCATACGACTCTAGATAGCGACTTCTGGATATGGATTCAGGTATGTTTCTATTTTATAGTTTATGCGTTCTTGATAATTCGACATGAACATTATTTCTTTATGCTATGAAATGCTAGATCTAACATTTAATGGATAAATGAACAAAAGGATGAGCCTGCTGAGTGAATCTGTTAAACAAATCCTAGCAGAATCATTGCAAATTCTAGCACTCTAAACAATGGTAGCAGCATGCTTATCATTGTGAAGGACGCAGGTGCATCAAAAAGCAAAGTCAGGGAATTCCTTCAGCAAATTTCTTCTCTCCTGCACATAAAAATTATAACCCATTTCTTTAAAATCAAGAAAATGAATCAAACCATTAATTCGAACTTCTTTAAAAAAAAATTAACCTTGAGAAATCTTTTCTAAAGGTGCCATATACCTTTGGAGCCTTAGTTCATGTAGAAGTGGATTTGCTTCACAGGTTGGTTTTCAAGATTCCAATGTTACTACAACGGTCTGAAGATGGTCCGGCTAAATTTCAAAGTAAAATAGTATATTGTCCTAGACACTGCAGCCAAATTACTGATAACAATTTCCAGTTTTTGGCGATTTGTTGATAAGTATTTATACTACCATAAGTCCCCAGTTGGATGCTCAGCTCTTGGTGGCATCAATGGAGAGGGAAAAGAAAATAACACTAAGAGAAAAAATAGCCATGCTCCTAACCCACCCACCAACATCAAGCCAATTGAGATTGAAATTTTTAAACCATCTAGCAGGTGATGCAAATCAGGAGGCAGGCGCAGATCACAATCAGGAGGCAAGTGCAGATCATGAGCAAGAGGATCAAATCGAGGCAGAACAGGGGATCAACAAGCTTCTAAATATAGATACAATTGCTGGAGTTTTAGAGAATGACCGTTACAATTGAAGACAGATATGGACATCAAAGCAAGCTGGAGCCAAGAAGCTGACCGTTACAAAGAAATCTAATTCCTTTAATTGTTGATTGTTTTTACTTATCCGAATTTTATTTAGTTTCCTAATTTACTGCTTTCCTTAGTTAAGCTTTATCATTATGAGTGTTGCATCTATTTAAGGGGAACGATTGTAAGGAATAATCAGTTTTCAATTCAGTAAATTTTCCATTGAATAAAATCAGTGTGTTTTGGAGAGATTCCAATTTTTGCAGAGTGATTTTGCACAAGCCTGGGTTACAATTTTATTGAGATTTTAAATTTGTAATTTACGGCACCAGCAGGTGGTGGTAAAAATTTGGAATTAAGAGGATTGTTCTCTCTATAGTCTTAGGTTTGAACTCTATAGTTGCTAATATGATAGCAACTAAAGGGTTACATGGTCATTAATTTCAGGACCAGTGGGATTAGTCGAGGTCCGCACAAGCTAGCCCGAAAACTCATGTTAATAAAATAAAATGAAATTTTGATTTTTTTTTGGGAGTGTGATACAATGTATTTTTGTAATATTTTAATTTTTATATTTTTAAATTATTATGATGTATTGCTGTTAAAATATTTTTAAAAAATATTTTTTAATATATTTCCAAATAAAAAATACTTTGAAATTTCTCATTAACCACATTCCTAAACCTATGTCTTCATATAGTGGATTATTTGTTTTTTGTTGTACATAATGATAGAAAATAAAAATTAAAAAAATCTTGAGAAATATAGAAAAATTGGTTGAATTTATGTACTCAAAATAAAAAGACACGAGGAAATGAGATTTTATTCCAAATATATCCTTAAAAAATTCAAAATTACAGTCTTGAATTCTATTATCATTCTTTTTTTAAAGTGTCTTCTCTCTCTTTTTTTTTTTCTTTTTGATCTATATTATTAATGATAAATAATAATATTATTTATTTATTTTGGATGTCAAAAGGATAAAAATATAATATTAATTAAACTTCAAATTATATTATTTATTAATCGAGTTTAAAAATAATATATGATTATTCCATAGTTTTAAGAAGATAATGAAATATATATATATATATATATATATATATATATATATATATATATATATATATATAATGAAAATTGTTATTTATGTTAATTGTAAGCACACGGTATAAAATAAATAAGAAATTTTTCATATTAATCAGCGTTCAACGAGTCCAATGTAGAGAAATAATCAAATAAAAGATGATGCTTACCCTTTATTCTATATTATATTATATTAAAGACAGAGTAGTCTCCTAATATATTATTTTTAACGCCTAATATATTTTGAGGCTCGTCTCATCCCTATCTCCGTAAAATCAAACCTAGAGAAGTCTCTACTCTCTCTATATAATGTTGGATCATTTATTAATATAAAATTCTCTACCTTCAGCTTCTCTACGCTCATCATTAATATAAAATTCTCTACCTTCAGCTTCTCTACGCTCAAAGAACTTCGGGGAACACAAAGTTGATTACCACGAAAGAGGTAGTCATCAACAATATGAAATTCCCCCACCGTATATTGTAGCCTGTATTTTTCCCACACCTTAACAATGCGAAGTCTTCATCATTCCCGTATAAGTCCTTCAAAAACTCAAACCCAACAACCTCTTGTTGCATAGTCACTACTAAGTTGGCGCGTCGGCTCAAGCATCAGCTACTTTGTTCAGAGCGTCGAACTTATGTTTCAGAATGAAAGGGAATTTCTGCAAGTAAGTCGACCACCGCGCATGCATATTACTCAGATTTTTCTGACTATTCAGGTACTTCAATGCTTGATGATCAGTGTATAGTATAAAGTCCCGATGAATAAGATAATGCTCCCAATGCTTACGAGCACGCACAACGGCGTAAAATTCCATATCATAAGTGCTCCACTTCTGTCGTGCTTCGCTGAGTTTTTTGCTGAAAAAAGCTATCGGCCTCTTCTCTTGTGATAGAACTGCTCCTACTCCAATCCCGCTAGCGTCACACTCCACCTCAAATAATTTCTCAAAACTGGGTAAGGCAAGGACGAGAGTGGTGCACAGCTTGTCTTTGATCACGGCGAAAGTTGTGTCAGCCGCTACACCCCAATCAAATTTTTCTTTCTTCAGGCACTCAGTTATAGGAGCTACAATGCTGCTGAAATTCCGAATAAACCTTCAGTAAAAAGTTGCCAACCCATGCAAACTTCGGACATCCCCCACTGTCTTCGGTGTCGTCCACTCGCGGATGGCTTTTATCTTTTCCGTATCTACTAATATACCTTCAGAGCTGACTAAATACCCCAAGAATAATAGCCTCTCGGTCAACCAATTGCATTTATTAAAGTTGATAAACAACTTATTTTCGGATAATACTCCCAACACGGCTCGTAGGTGACTTATGTGTTCATCCTCGCTGCGGCTATAAATTAGTATGTCATCAAAATAAACGACTACATATTTTCCAATAAAAGGCCGTAATACCTGATTCATGAGTCGCATAAAAGTACTAGGGGCGTTTGACAGTCCGAATGGCATCACCAGCCACTCGTAGAGCCCATCCTTCGTTTTAAAAGTTGTCTTCCATTCATCACCCGACCTCACTCGAATCTGATGGTACCCACTGCGTAGATCAATTTTGGAGAATAATTTTGACCCTTCCAACATATCCAGCATGTCATCTAGCCGCGGAATCGGAAAACTATATCTGACTGTTATCCGGTTTATGGCGCGGCTGTCAACGCACATCCTCCAACTCCCGTCTTTCTTTGGAACCAGTAAGGCAGGAACAGCGCACGGACTCATCCTCTCATGAATAAACCCCTTCTTTAGGACTCATTCGGTAGTGCGGTAGATTTTGTAAACTCGCTCCCGACACCAAATCAATTTGGTGTTGTATATCTCTCAACGGAGGAAGATCATTTGGTAATTCCTCTGACACCAATGCACTAAATTCTCCTAAAAAGAGATTGTACCCTTTTAGGTACTTCCTCCTCTCGAGCTCCCTTGTCTGTTACCACCAGAGCCCGCATGACTACCACATGGACCTCCCGTGCTTCCTTCACCTCCTCTTCCAAGTCCGGAAAAGAGGTGACTAACGAGAGTAACGAGTGATCCTCCACCGTAGCTTTATTCGCGACCCATCCTGAATTTCGCTTAGGCACCATAGCGATTTTTCTGCCTTCCCAATTGAAGACATAGACATTCTCTAGCCCTCGATAAGTCACATCCACATCAAATTGCCAAGGACGACCCAACAATACATGACTAGCATCCATGTCGACCACATCACAAGCCACTTCATCTCGGTAATGTTGCCCAATAGATATAGGGACTTTGCATACTTCGGTCACACTCACTTTAGGCCCCTTTTTTATCCACCCAATCATATAAGCTTTTGAGTGTTTTTCGGCCCTCAAATTCATATGTTCCACCAGCCTTTTAGACACAAAGTTTTCGCAACTTCCCATAAACGATTAAATCGCAGACCTTTCCTTGCACACTGCAGCAAGACTTGAAGATGTTATTTCTTTGCGATGGGTCTTCTATTTGCTGAACACAAAACACGCTGAACCACGCAATTCAAAAAGTCCCCCTCTTCTTCTGCAATTTCGGCCCTTTCCAGCAGCTCCTCCGTTTATGTCTCTTCCCCCTCATACTGTCCCTCTTCTCCATCTGCTCCCGCTCCTATAAAATTCACAGGCCTCCTGGCTGCTCATTGGAACGATGCCTAGACTGCCCACAACGGTAGCATTTGAATCCCCCTGTTTTGGCATATGTATTTGGTGCCCGAGGGGCTTCCTTTGCTACTATTGCTGTGCGATTTCTAGCTGGGCTGTTAGAAGAGGATGCTCCTCATGAAGTCTGATCTGGAACCACTTTGGGAGTACTCTGGACGTCAATGGCCATGAGTTTGCTCTTATAAGCTGACTCACCCGCGTTTCTATAATGGGGAAAACGGGTGGCAGATTTCTCCATTAACTCTGCCTTCAGGGCCATATTGTGTGCCTCATCAACTGTCCACACTACTTGCAGCCCAATCCTTTCTCTAATGGATGGTTTCAAGCCCCAAAAATACCTGGAAACCTGCTGAGCTTCTAATTCATTCAAATCATTTCGAACCGACAACCGGGACCACTCTTCGGTATAATCTGCTACTATCTTGTTCCCCTGCACACAATTCTGCAGGCTTTGGAAAAGGAATTGTTCATAATCAGGGGGTAGAAATTTGCCCATCATAAGTTGCTTCATCCTCCTCCAAGATCGTATGGGTGCTTTGCTTTGGCGTCTCCTGTCCATCTGCAGCCTTTCCCACCACACAGCAGCCCCACTTCTTAGTTTGTAGGAGACCAGTTCCACTTGACGATCTTCTGCGACCTCCGTAAAATCAAAGAACCTTTCGACCTCGGAGATCCAGTCCAGAATTTCTTCGATCTGTAATTTCCCATGGAACAAAGGAATGTCAGCCCGTACCCTGTATTCAGGTTGGTTTCGTCGCTACAATTGATTTTCAGGCGCGTCTGCTGCTTCTTCTCCCGAGTCATCGTCATTGTCGGCAGCATAAGGTCTGTTTCTAGTGACTCTAGGGAGAGGTTCCGCCCTTGGATGGTTGTGGGCACCCTCATTGGCAGGTGCCAAAGGTCCCCTAACCAGCTGCTGGATCATGGCTTCCATCCTTGCCATTGCTTGCCTTTGTTCATCAATGGCTGCCCACAGATCAGCATCTGTGTCCCTACGACCAGCGTCACGGGGATTAGCTCTTCCTCCTTCGTTGTTGTTGTCCATTGAAACAAGGCAATTCCTTGCTCTGATACCACTTGACGCAGAACGAAAGGTGATAAAATGATTTACCAACGTAAATCACAGAAACAAGAACTCAAGTGTAAAGAAAATCTGAAATGTATTATTATGTTTTTCTCCTCTGTTTCGCAGCCTTTAAATAGGCATGACAGCATTCAAGGGGTTACAAATTTGATTGCAGTAAATATGCAATTATATGCTAAAACAGAAATAAAGCAAAGGACATGCAGACAATTAAATGGAAAAACCCATAACGGAAAAAAAACAATTAAAGCGTAACGGGAATTATAAGTAATTGGGAAATAAAAGCTGATGCATATCAGCTAGGATTTGAGACGTTGCTGGTTGAGAATCCAAATTTAATTCTTGATCTTCCTGCTGCCAGTTGGCATGTGATTTTTGGACCGTTCCTTCTTCTTCATTTTCTTGTCCAATTATTCCTCAAATTCTGCAGCAAGCTGTTCTGCATCACCGTCACATCAAACGAAGAAAAAAACTTAAGAAAATAACTTAATTAATTAAAAGTTAAATTAAAAGAATAGAAGAAAATATTAAATGATTTATTAATTTTCAATGCATATTAAAATAAAGCAAAGTGACTTATAGAAAAAATACTCAAATTCTACGAGCAGCAAAGCGTTTAGAACCCCTTGCACATATTTGATATTTTTATTTTATTGAATAACTCAATTCGAAGCTCAGTTCCCGAAATAAAGGTATAAATAATTAAATCAACATTAAGCAGAAGCCAGAAACAAGATTCAAGACGTTCTTCAAGTGCTGGTTTGCTTCAGCAGTAATCAGCAAGGAAATAAACAGAGATCAGAGAAGACTATAAGATTTGAATTGCCTGACTTGGCCAATTTTGAGCTCTTTACAGCCAGATTCAGCATCATTTATTTATTTATTTTTGTTTAACTAGCTGAATATTCACCTCTTTTTGTTTTCTTTGGGAATAACCAGCATAAAGGTGCAAATCATTTTAACCAACGTTCTAATTAAATTGTTTCTGAATAAATCATTTTGAATATTTTATCCAGAAAATGATTTTGGTTTTTCTGTGCTTGTTTGGATAACACACCATGTAAATGCCACCCACGGAAGATCTCAAAAAATCCCATGCACAAAATAAAATAAAATAAAATAAAAATGTAATATTAAGAAGCAACAAAACTATAGCAATTAAGAATGATAAAAACAAAAACCTAGGGGATGACCCCATCTCACACTAGCTCTGGCATGACCCAATAATGGAGCTCATGCTCTCTTATATACGAGAGTTGAAACAGCAGAACACGGTACCCAAACTGTACGAATTTACTGAAGTTTTCTTCTTATTTTAAGTGCTCTTCTATAACGACGTTTCTTTCTTATTTGAAGTTCTGCCAGCTCCCGCTCCAGCTCCAGCTCCCGCAGGTTATTTCTTCTTATTTTACGTTTTGCAAGCTCCCGCAGGTTATTTCTTCTTTTACGTTTTGCAAGCTCCCGCTCCAGCTCCAGCCACTCACTCCTGAAAAAAGAAAAGTCTACAATGGGACGAAGGACTTCCTTTGCGTTAGGATGCTCCCACTCCACTACTCTCTCCCACCATTCTTTTGGATATGCAATGATCATTCCAAGAGAAGGGGGGAGAAATGGCTGCCCATATTCAAGCAACGGAAAACTAATTGGCATCCTTTCCAGCTTCTCACAGTTTGTTACGATAATTTCTTCCAGAGAATCGCAAATCAGCTTTGCACTGCAGATGCTTTTTAGTTCTGGTAATTCAAACAAGCACAGTGTTCTTAACTTTGGGAGTTTCAATTCAGTGTTGCTTTCTTCACTGATAACCCCTTCTTCATCTGATCTTGTTCCTCCTATTAGCTCCTCCATTTTCGCACAATCACAAACTTCAATCCTTTCCAGAGAATCACAAATCAGTTTTGCATTGCAAATTCTTTTCAATTCTGGTAATTTAAACAAGCACAGTGATCTTAACTCCGGGAATTTGAATTCAGTGCTGCTTTCTTCACCCGTAACCCCTTCTTCATCTGATCTTGTTCCTCCTATTAGCTCCTCCATTTTCACACAAGAACGAACTTCAATCCTTTCCAGAGAATCGCAAATCAGTTTTGCACTGCAAATTCTTTTCAGTACTGGTAATTCCATCAATTCCAGCTCTCTTAAATTCGGGAGTTTGAATTCAGTGCTGCTTTCTTCACCCATAACCCTTTCTTCATCTGATCTTGTTCCTCCTATTAGCTCCTCCATTTTCGCACAAGAACGAACTTGAATCCTTTCTAGAGAATCGCAAATCAGTTTTGCACTGCAAATTCTTTTCAGTTCTGGTAATTTAAACAAGCACAATGATCTTAACTCCGGGAATTTGAATTCAGTGCTGCTTTCTTCACCCGTAACCCCTTCTTCATCTGATCTTGTTCCTCCTATTAGCTCCTCCATTTTCGCACAAGAACAAACTTCAATCCTTTCCAGAGAATCGCAAATCAGTTTTGCACTGCAAATTCTTTTTAGTTCTGGTAATTCCATCAATTCCAACTCTCTTAAATTCGGGAGTTTGAATTCAGTGCTGCTTTCTTCACCCATAACCCCTTCTTCATCTGATCTTCTTCCTCCTATTAGCTCCTCCATTTTTGCACAATAACGAACTTGAATCCTTTCCAGAGAATCGCAAATCAGTTTTGCACTGCAAATTCTTTTCAGTTCTGGTAATTCCATCAATTCCAAAGCTCTTAAATTCGGGAGTTTGAATTCAGTGCTGCTTTCTTCACCCATAACCCCTTCTTCATTTGATCTTGTTCCTCCCATTAGCTCCTCCATTTTCGCACAATAACGAACTTGAATCCTTTCCAGAGAATCGCAAATCAGTTTTGCACTGCAAATTCTTTTCAGTTCTGGTAATTCAAACAAGCACAGTGATCTTAACTTCGGGAGTTTGAATTCAGTGTTGCTTTCTTCACCCATAACCCCTTCTTCATCTGATCTTGTTCCTCCTATTAGCTCCTCCATTTTCACACATTCTTGAACTTCAATATCTTCCAGAGAATCGCAAATCAGTTTTGCACTACAAATGCTTTTCAGTTCTGGTAATCTAATCAATCTCAGATATCTTAACTTCGGGAGTTTGAATTTGCTATTTTCTTCATTTGATCTTGTTCCTCCTATTATCTCCTCCATTTTCTCACAGTTTTCAGCAATTATCCTTTCCAGGTTTACGAGGTTTGGCAATAAGACAAGAGGGAACAAATTCTTCATATTTCTACATCCATAGCAACAAAAATTTTGAAGACTAGAAAATATACTGTTATAAGATGGAAACTGTAGTGGAGCATGGCAAAACCAAGAAGATGAAAACAAGCTCTCCATATCGCAATCCTTAATGTGGATGATCTGCAGTTCACTTGCACTCTGTACTGACAAAACATCACATAAACTTCTTGCGTCAATGCCATTTAAGAACTTGACCTGAACTTGACCTGACCTCAAATTACCCAACCAAACTGTTGTACTTGGTAAATCGTCACAAAAAATTTGATATGCCTTTCCTACTATGATTTTACATGTGCTTAGTGATCGGATCCCATCCTGAGATCTAAGATACTCCTCGAAGTCAGAGAGACCTTCGAAATGGCATTCCAAAGTTTCCAAATTTCTCAACGATCCTACTTCCTTTCCTTTAATTGTAACCCCATGTAGTGCAAGGACTTGTAAGTGAGAGAGTTTTGGTAATATTCCACTTGGAAACTCCTTTACACCACATCTATTCATTCTAAGATACCTCAGGTTGGTTAGGCATTCCATTCCTTGTGGCATCTTTTCAAGCGTAGTCCTATAAAGATCCAACCTCTTCAGTGCCTTAAGCTTCTTTAATGATGGAACATTACTTAACACCCAGCAATTATTGAGCAATAATGCAGTGAGACTCACCAAATCAGAGACAGAGTCTGGCAAATTCTCAATACCTGTGTAGGACAGATCGAGGACCTTGAGCCCATGCAATTGCTCGAAAAATGAATATGCAATGAATCGCAAGTAATGATTTGTACACAGCAATAGAGTTGACAGATTTTGACACATTGGTGAATGGCTGGGAGGAATTTCTTTGATCTGGTTTTTCATTAGTGAAACTCTTGTGAGATTCTCCGTCCACTCCTCTGCATCTGGCAGTTCTTCTAATTGTGCACCTGCTTTAACAATGACTTGAGACTTCTCTTGCAGTATTTGGATGGCCATGTCCCTAATCAAGTCATGCATCTTGACACATTTACCATCGTCCTCTTTTTTAACACTTTCCAATAGGCAGACATATTGAAGTCTATTAAGCATCGTGTGGCCCTCGTCAAATGCATCTTGCCTCCTCCTTCCTTTAATTATTCCCTCATCGATCAAATAACCTATCAGCCCCTCCTTTTCAATCATATGATCTTCGGGAAATAATGCACAGTATAAGAGACATTGTTGTTGTGCTGAGTCACCTAACCGATCATAACTAAACCTCAATAACTTAAATACTTCCATGTCCCAAATTTCTGAGTCTTTCAATTTCTTCAATGTACTCCTCCACTCATGTGGATCATCCACTCCCCTCAAGCTCCTTGCAATTGTAATAATTCCTAGTGGCAAACCAGCACATTCCCTTGCAACAACTTTTGCAATTCCTTCCACTTCATCTGAAAGTGCTATGTGACTTCCAAGATTCTCCTTGAACAAAGTCCAAGATTCTCCCTCAGAAAGTTGCTTCACTTGGATTTTATGTTGGCAATCAATCTGATCACAAACCTTTTGTGATCGTGTCGTCAAAATCAACTTGCATCCTTTCAATGAGGAATGAATTCCCACATCGTGTAGCTCAAAATTGTTCCACAAATCATCTAAAATGAGAATCCAGTTTTGTTTCTTCCTTAGTTCTTCTGACAATTTGGCAGCTCTATGCAGATCATCATCCTCTCTTAAAAGGTCTCGATAAAGATGTTCTTCAACACGTTCAGCAATAAGATTCTGCAATCTTTTAATGCTGAAATCTTGAGACACAGTCACCCACCAAACATGATCACAAATATCTGGTCTCTCTAGAAGCTCATTGCGGATATGTTGCAGTAATGTTGTTTTACCAACACCCCCCATCCCGTAAATGCCAATGGTTGACACTTCATCATCCATCAACAGAGACCATATCACCTTCCTATTCTCTTCAAATGCTTTACCCACTGGCTTATTAGATCTAGTAAGAAATGGATCTCCTTTAGTCTTATTGCATTTCAGACTTTTAGAAGATCTAGCTCCTGGGTCAGGCTGCACTAATCTTCCACTATTCGCCACATCGTGATCCTCCACTGGCTCTGTCCTCGCTCTAACCATGTTCTGCACATCATTCATAATCACATCATTGCTTACGGATGGAGTAAATGGTTGATCATAGTATCTTCCATGATGAAGACATAATGGATCTGATGGCTGGGATGAATCTCCTCGAAGCTCATCAGCTTGATTAATTGACTGCCTCTCACAAGAGCTACGTCTCTCTGGTATAGTCTGAAAGGCATCATGCCCAAAAGATCCTTCACCAGTGTCTTCCATGGCATTTTTTGCTCGTGAATTCGACTGAATTCTCTCTTCCCCGGCACCTTCTTCCGTGCCCTGAACTCCCACTTGTGTCCTTCCAGCAGTCCCTGCCAAATTGCTATGTTCCAACGCTCGATCCACTGGTTCTGTCACGAGTCTGCTCTCGAGTGCCCCTTCAGAAACTCTATCTTCTTGTGCTCTCATTCCGGTCATGCTTACTATGTTGTTTCCTGCTACTGCATATGAAGAAATCCTCTCCTCTCCTTCTCTGGCTTCTACAACCTGATCTTCTCTTTGTACCCTTACATTATCTCCCCCCATATTTTCATTCTCAATGTTTTGTTCCTGTGGACAAGTTGAAATTCCATGGTCATTAACATTGATTGAACTTGCTGTGTTTTTACGTCTTTTGTTACCACCAGACATAACTTTGAGGGCTTCTTCTTGAACTTCTTTAGTCACCCCATTACAAATTTTAACATTACGTCCTTCCTCTCCTGATAAATGCCATTTGAACCTTGAAATGGGAATTTTATTGGCCCATCTACGTTGACAAAACTTACAAATCATGCTACCATCATCCTTTTCTTCAACATAATCCCAAAATGGATCCCTTGATCCAGCCCTTTGGACCTATAGAATAAAAATTAATCAAAATATAGAATAAAAATCAATCAAAATATAGAATAAAAATTATGGAAGTTGCACCATATCCGGATGGATGAGAAACTACTTCAGTTTTGTTACCCTTATTTTGCTACTAAAACTGGTAGTTAGTTTATTCCACAATCATAGGGCATAAAAAGACGACGATAATTCAGTTAGACTTCTTACTTGTTGAGTATTTAAACCCCTATTTTGACTTTGCAGGGAGCTGTCAGGGCCAGGATTTGAGACATTTGGCCTAGCAGTTTGATTTTGCAATCCTCGAACTTGGAGGTTCTCCATCTGTGATCTATATAAAAATGAAGTGATCATATTATAAAACCTTGAAATAATTGGTAGTCTCTCTGAAGCAGTAAAAATCAATGGTGTATCTAATAACGTGGTAAAACACAATAGCTAGAATTCAATCAGTACCTAGTAGATTTGCCAAGGTTTCGAGGCACGAAGTTCTGTTGTTGCATATTGTCTATGTTAGGAATCATATCAGCTTGATCGACTTGTCCTTGATTAGGAATACACTGAATCCTGAATCCAAAATCATTCGCAAACAATATGAAGCATTACAAACTTATGTTTATCTTGTTGGGTTCATGTTCAAGCTATGATGTTTCTTTCCTGATTGAAATACTAAATTTGTTCTTACAGAAAACACCAAACATGAAAAATTGAATACCGGGGAGCAGGTTGATTGAAGCCACCATGTTGTGAAGTGGTTGCATTCGATGTCATATAGACATGCCCCAGCTGAGGTTGATGAATAAAGGAATTCTGGAGCCTGAAAAATAATCAAATAATTAAACATTTAAAATATTCTCACTTGGTTGATTTTCTACTCCCATTATCTGCAGAAACAGGTATTAATACCTAGTAGATTTGCCAAAGTTTCGAGGCATTAAGTTCTTTTGTTGCATATTGTCTATGTGAGGAATCACAGAGGCTTGATCGACTTGTCCTTGATTAGGATCTCCAGAAACTTGAAGATTGTGAGGAGGAAACTGTGGGGACCTGAACTCAGAAGAAAAATAAAGCTTTGTTATTGTTGGCGTGAGTCGTACAAATCTCTGCACATTAGGAAATTAGAGCTGTCATATTTTTTATTTATAAGCATCCCCATTATTTTCTTTTCTATATTAGCAGCGTAGGACTGCATATTGATGTGTATATATACTGAGTATTTGTAATGAGAATTATGCATGAATTCCTCCCAGTAATCTCTCTAATTAACAGTTATTAGTTGAAAACACACAAAAAAAAAACAAGTACAAGCTAATTGAAATGCTCCAGCAAACGGCCATACAGGTGAACATTGTATACCTCAAGGTTTGAGAAGGCTCTGGCAACATGGCTGAACATTGTGGACCATACAGGTTAGGCGTGATTAGAGCTTGATCTAATTGATATGGAAATTGTCCGGAGCTATAATACAAAAAATCATTGTCATTTTTGGTCAAGTATATTTGAGGTTAATACCATTGATTCATTGGAGGTTGAGGTAGCATCCTAGGCACTTGATTGCTCATTGGTAACTCATTAGTCCATTGTTGCTCACTAAATTAACAGCATTTGTTAGTAATTTCTTTATACAATTGTTAGTTGTTAATCCACTAAGCATTTGATATCATTTTAGTTTAAATCAAAGGCATTGAGGATCAAATAAATTAGGATTCAAACATAATGAGTTCATTTAGATTGATCAATTCTCATCACTAACAAGTACAAGAAGAAGAAGAGGTTAAATAAATAATGATGAATATCATTTACCTTGATGGGGTTTGAGGCCAATTTGGTCCATTTTGGTTGATCCATGATGATGATGCTCCATCTAAACCTCCCATTGTTATCTGTTTGTTTAAACAATTTGAAGATGCTTGAGATAAATTGATACACTAACACACACAACTTTTTGATTCAATGGGTGATATAGCAATACAAAAACTTGCTAATTGAATGGACATTGAAGCAAATTGGAGTAGTCACCATGGTTTGATCAGGAAATGGAGTTGGAAACTGAGTTGTTTGCTGAATACTATCCACATCATTACCCATAAGAATGTTCTGTCCAGCTTGATCATTGCCTAACATTGAGCTTTGGTTGACTGGAACCTCCTCCTCCAGTACCAACCTGCTTCCATGGTCAGTAACATAAATGTTTTTTTTTTTCAGAATAATAAGGACAACTGTAGAAAAACTAAATTGCAAGCAATCATCTTCTGATAAAATATGCTTAAGAATTACGTACGAGATAATCTCAGATATATTGAAGTCATCTTCATCTGGTTGAAAGTCCATAGAAAATGGTGGAACTTCTGCCATCTGACCACAAGTACAAGATGATTAGCATGTTCTGAGGTTTAAAAAAGACGAGAAAGCACGGATAAGAAAAGAATATATATAGATATGGGTGTGTGTTTGTGACTTATTTGTTAAAGAAACTTGGATGAAAAACAGGAAATATAAATATTGTTTTTAATGATTTAATTTTAAAGCTAAATTATTTGTCACTTGTTTGTAAACAATTTTAATGCAACAAGCTTTCTAGAACTACAACAACGTTACTTTAAAAGATTGGAAAAACTTGAAAAATAATTCGAAAAACTTTCCCAATAAGCCTTTCAAATTGTTTAAATATCAGACTTGAATTCTTAAGATCCTAAGACTCTATTAGAATGATCAATAGAAAGATGCAGGAGAGACAGGAGAAGGAAGGTAGAAGAGCTGATTTTTCTTGATGAGCTTGAACAACCCTCTTTCAAAAGTAATTTTGTTAATTACAACAATTAATTCCCTCTATTTTAACCTTTAGTTACTCATCATAAAACACACAAAAAATCTGCTGTTTTTCCTAAAAATACTACAAACTGTATTGTTAAAAACAATTCCGGTAATAAAAGGAAATCACTGATCAAGTTAATCCATTCATGAATCAGTAAAAAACAATTTAGATAAACACCACAAGGCATGGATCATAAGATCTGAGAAAAAAGATCAATTTATTTATCATGGATTTCTTTAAAGATTCAAACCATAGCTACATATATATATATATATATATATAACACAAACAATATGAAGTATAAATAAGTAACCTGGATTCAAGATGTTCTTCAAGTGCTGGTTTGCTCAGGCAGTAATCAGCAAACAAAAAAGCAGATCAGAGAAGAATATATGGTTTAAGAAAATAATAAAGCTGCAGCATGCATGAATCTAGTTCGTTCGTGTGAGATGTTGGAAAGGAAAATAGGGAATTGTATAATGAGATGACATGTGGAAGAGAATATTGTCACATAAATATTAATAATTAGTTAATTATTGTATTGTTTGCTAGGAATGAAGTTGCTGGGAAGGAACCCACCGCTGACCTACCACACATCATACTGTAAGATAACGTGTAGACCTGGCAAACCCAAAGGCGAGATAAATAAAAAATCATCTCAAAATTCGAAAACAATAGCAGAAAATAGATTCAGCAAATCATCTCAAAAAATATGTTAGGGAAGATAGTAATTGAAAAGAAATAAGAAACTTGTATTAAGAAAATAAGCCAAAATCAGAACTTAACGTCAATCATGTTTTCAGTTAAATATTGATTAATCCAATTAAAATCTTGATAATTTAATTTAATTTTCAGCATCATGGTTGACCTATTAAGTTATATAAAATTTACACGAACTGATTGCACTAAACACTTGTTTTGTTTGGTAAACTATAAAAATGATATGAAAATATCTATAAGACCAAAAAAAATAAGAATGTTTTTTTTAGCAATATTAAAAGTAATTTAAAAATAAAATGATATTTTTAATGAAAATAATTGACTATATATCCATCCACGAATGATAAAAATTAAATTCCTGAAACTAGTAGAAGAACTATGGCAAAAACAGTTCAAGGATTCCAAGCTAGCACATGAAAATGAAAGAGGAGAGACTAGTGATAATGGATCATGTTCTGTAACTTTAATCAACCATTTCTGTTATCCGTTCCAGAAATTCTCGAAGGCATGGACGAAACCTTAGGCTACGAGGGGGTTTGGAAATAATTTTCAACCAGACGTGCCTTGGTTTAGAGCGAGCTTGAGAGTTTGGTGTATGTTGATTATGAAAATTAATTTTTAATATTAAAATATCAAAAAGTAAATAAAAAATATTTAAAATTAAAATATAACCCTCATAATAATAATAACAAAACAGCGGTCCTAGGATTTGTTAGGGTGTGTTTCATATTGCTTTTGTTTTTGTGGTTGAGGTTTTAAGAAAATAGTTTCATGAAAAGCATTTTAGCTGCGATTCAAAATAATTTTTAAAGTGTTTGGTTAAAACTGTGGTTGAGTTTGAGGTTAATGAAAAACAGTTTCAAGTGTTTGATTACCAAACTTTTCATAGTGCTTTCAACTTGTGAAATTACTTTAAAGGATATATATATATATATATATATATATATATATATATATATATATATATATATATATATATATATATATATATATATATATATGTAAAATATTATAGATTTAATAATCATAATATTATAATATAATTAACAATTCAAATAAATTGAACACTTCTTTTTATTCAAGATACCAAATTTTCTATGTTTTTTTTTAATTCAATTATTAATCCCTATTTTATATTCTTGATTTTAGCATTTATTCAATATCCATTTTTTTTTATTTAAATTAATCAAGACACAATTTTTCTTTGTTTTTTTTTAATTCTCACAGTACGGAGCCAAAATCCAGTCTCTTGCATCAAATCCTAACTTCAACTCTCAATGTACATACATTCTTGCGGGGCTTAGATTTTAGATAGCAGCAGCATAGCAGAGCAATGCAAACACCTCAAACCAAATCACATTCTCTTTACCAATCCAAAGCTAAAAACTTCTTCCTTTTGTGATTCGTGACTCCCTTTGTCACGACCCGATTCCCGGATCCGTGACCGGCACATAGGCATGGTCCCCCTCCAAGGTTCCACACCTATGCGAACCCAAACTTACACACAAACTTATCATTCAACTTCAGAATTTAACACAGTGGAAATATCAAAGTACACTTTATAACATAATTCGATTGTCTTAATACAATAGTTGATTATATACAATTACAATTGTGGAGCACTAGCTAGACATAAGAACAAAAGTATCGACTACAACCACAATAGCAGGTTCCAAGAGTTGGACAAAAATGACCTGCTAGCAAGTTACGACCCTGAAAATAATGAATAATGAGGGAGTGAGTTCAACAACTCAGTGAGTAGATAATATCCAATATACACATACGAGATAATATAGCAAAGAGAAGTATAATATCAAGTCGGCTCAAGGTTCTTACAACAAACTTCTCAAATAGGTCATAACAAGAATGTATAGGTAAAGCTCGTCAGAAAATCAGAATATAATGAGCATAAGGCTCCGTACTGTGGGATGATCAGTCCACACAGGTTGGTGACTCCCCCGACCAACTAGGGTTTCAGATACGATGTGCACAAAGGCTAACACTACCCTGTTAGCATGGGTATTCTGACTGGCATACCATAAGTATATCTAATATCAAACAAACATGTTCATATCTCAAGGCTCAACTCATGGTATCAATCAAATGAGGAGCTAACAATTCACAAACAGATATAGGCTCATATCAAGAACGGATATTCAACAAATGATTATGCTTTATCGTATCATGAGTATAATCAAGGTATATATTATCAAAAAGCATAATCCAATTCATACTAGCAAATTCAAATATTTATACTATTTCTCATGCATATTAAATATTATCCACTCACCTGACTTAAGAACAAACAAGGTTCAGAAGCAGAGTGTTGATGGAATCCTACTAATGTCCCGCGAGTTGAATATCGGGATTATCTGAATATATATAAAAGAAGATATTCAAAAAAAATGACTCAAAGGAATTAAAATACCTTTAATAATATATCTAAGAGTTCAAATCATAATCCTATGTGTTTTTGAATCAACTATCCATTTCTTCGTAAAACCTAAATCAAAGGTTTCTTCCAAAATCTAATTCCAATTACCTAACTCATAAAATTGATAATAATCCATCAAATGAACTTCAATTATCCATCAAACCAATCTTAAATGCTATTATTTCACCTAGGGACCATTCTGAATTTTTCTCATATTTTGAGGGCCAAATCGTAATTTTACCAAATTGAAGGACTAAATTGAACTCCTCTTAAATTCACAACTATACTGAAATTTTGTCCATAATTCATCCTCAATTCTGTCCAGAATCTTCAATTTCACCCCAGGGACCAAACTGTAATTTTTCCAAAGTTCGGGGACTAAACTGAAATTTTCACCAAAAGGACCAAAATGAATTTTTTGTCATCTTCAACCTCCACCCAGAATTTCCAGCAAAGGATTTCGAATTTATCAACATTATTTCACCATTTTTCTCAATATTTTCTCAAACCAAACATCTCAAAACTTCAAAATCATCTACAATCAAACTAATTAAACTATTATCCAACACATTCAAACCCTAACATCTCTCCTAATTCATCAATCAAACCCAAATAAAATTCTCAAACCCTAACAACCCATTCAAGCAAAATCATAACTAATAATCATATTTATACATAATAAACACACACATTACCTTAACAACTTATTTCTCCTTCTTCCTTTCTCTTCTTCTTCTCTTTCCCTCTTTTCTCTTCTTCTTCTTCTTTCTCTCGTCCCGGTTCTCTCTCTCTCTATTTTCAGATTACCTCTCTTTTTCCTTTTCTTTTCTTTTCTTTTCTATTTATATTTACTAGCTTGAGCAATTACTACCCTACCCTTAACCTAATTCTAAGCCACTAAGGGCATTATTGTATTCTCCTTATAAAAAATTCAAAACACTACACCCTTTCACCTCTAAACCCCAAATTGACCCAATAGCTCTCCTCACAGCTAACTCCATCGACATCTCTTACCCAAATGTCGAGGACCACATCCTCCCTTCGCAACTCTTCCTCAGAATCCCCATTACTTGCTCATGTGTTGATGGAATCTGCAAATCCGTCTTGACCCACTACAAAACAAGGCCTTCAGATACATTATCTTCCATTGCAGATTCAATCTACACAGGTTTGGTTTATACGGACCAGATAAAAGAGGCAAATTCTATTGATGATCCCTCGGTGCTTGATGTTGGGCAGAACCTTGTTTGATATGTAAAAATTGAAAAGTAACTTTTAACTGCTTTTCTTGTTGCAGCGTTTCCTTATATAATTGTGTGGCTCCGATGTCAAATTTCTGTTTATTGAAGCTAACCAAACGCTGAATCACTCAACTTTTTTGCAATTGCGATTTGCACCAAAAAAACAAACACCCACTTATAGTCGACAGTACCCATTCAAGCAAGTTGTATGCTTTGCCAAACATTCCTTTAGGAAAACAGGTTGCCCTCCGACAACTTTCCTTAACTAGCCAGGACTAATTTAGAACGATGACACTGCTCTACATCCTTGACCATTTCAATTCCAAGAACTCTCCCAACCATCCCATAAAAAGTAGTCCTTTTTCTTTGAAGAATGTGTTCAATTAGTCCTTATATTTTAGATATGGTCTTCAACATGTTTTTACAAGTTGTCCTTGAAACATTCTCTAATCTATCCTTTTAATAAATATTTTTATTTAAGCTAATACTAATATCACTCACAAAAACTCAAATCCTACGTAATTAATTAAATATTTTTTTATTAATTTTGACATAATTTAGCAAAATAATCCCATGTCTCAATCGATTTTATTTATTTTATTATTCATCAAATTTTTCTAAACATCTTTTTTAAATTTTTTATAAAAAAAAACTCTTGAAATTGTATTGAATTGTTTTGTGCAACTTAGGTTGATCCATCCAGCCTATAAATCAGCTCGGTCGATGAACCAAGACAGTCTTGATCATATAACAACAGCTCTAGCTTGTTGTGGGGCAGCATCGCATGATTTTCCACACGGCAAAATATTTATCTCTTGTTTGGTTTTTGTTTGCGGGTCTCGTTCGATACCCTCAAAATCTAAAGGTATAGATTTCAACAAGCAATTATGGGTGTGAACAGACTTTGACTCGCCGTATATTAATTGAATCTAAAAATCAAAATTTTATGTTTTTATATCAAATTATTAAAATCTAAAAAATATTATTTTTTTTATTTTTTTAAGTAAATATGTTTTTAAAATCCATCCAAATTAAAAAATATATAATATCATATATGCATTAAATTCAATAACAAATTAATCTCAAAATAATTTTTTTAAAAAATAAAATTCATAAGTTAAATATCAAATTAACAAATCAAACTCTTAAAGTTCAAGATTCGAATTACACAGAAGTTATATTTTATTAAAAACTAGTTACTTACCATGTTTTTGTGAGAAAAAAATGCACAGAAACAATGTTGAAGCTGTTAAGATTTTCTAGTTGTAGGTTTGTTCAACTGTTGTTAAGAAGTCATATTATGTAGCAATAAGTTATTTGTTTTGATTCTGAATTAGTTGTATACCACAGTATTAGAATTGCATATTTGTAAGGCTATTTATTGTCATATTTGTTTTTTGATTTTATAACTTAGATTTTCCCAGCATTTAAGCATCCAAGCAAATTTATATTTACATCTCTTCGTGGTAAAATAATCCCATGAAAATATCTGTAAGGCTATTTAAAGTTTTCTAAACATCTTTTTAATTTTTTTTTTTAAAAAAAAACTCTTGAGATTGTATTGAATTGTTTTGTGACAACTTAGGTTGATCCATCCAGTTTTTAGTGGCCGTGAATGGCAGACTTACTTCTTTATAGCGAGTCTCTAACAACCTAAAAAATAACAGGTGGGAGGGAGTTCTTCCTAGTTACTTATTTTCTTTTTCTTTTTCTTTCTTTTTTTATCTTAGGGTGTGTTTAGTTTTATAATTCAACCTGTTTTTCAAATTGATTTTTGCTAATTTATAAGTATTTTTTTTTATAATTTTGATGTGCTGATGTATAAAATTAAAAAATAAATTTGTGAAAAATTATCATTTTAATATATATATTCAATTCAAAAGTACTTTTATAAAATCATTGTACACTATATTATTAATGACATATTTAGTCTCGTATTGACTTGTAATCCATAGGTTTTGGCTTAATAAGCCTAGCATAGACAAATTTTATGGTGGTTAGTGGGTAATAATTAAATACATAGAGATATTTAATGACATCCTAATAGTTCCCTCGACACAAACATGTTTTCAAGTTGTGTCAAATGCATCATGTTTTAATTATTTTGATATTTTCCCATTTTAAAAACATGTTAAAAAATAAATCATTACTCTACTCTCAAGCACCCGTGAAAACATCAGACCTCATCCTCAATTAACATGAACCCTTGATTTATTTACAATTTATTTGAGTTAAATAATTTTCTTTTTGAAAAATAAAAAAACAAGACTCTAATATAAAACCAATTTAATTGACAAAAAGTAAATCAAATTATTAGATAAAATTTTAAAATATAAAGGTAATGGGAGACTCTTTTCACACAAGATGATTATTCTTTATTGAAAAGATGTTATTCTGCCATGCCATACGCACCTTGCGCATGCAGCATCTATTATATAGTTAAATAAAAAATAAATTAAAAAGAGACCAAAATAAATAAAGCATATTTGATCAGTGGGTAAAATTATCAAACCTATAAATCATGTAACCCAAGCTAGCTTGTAAAACTCACGAATCAGGTTATGGACTCCATTAAGATTATAATTTTTTAAAATTATTTTTTATTTAACTATATAATAAAAAAAATAACATGGTCGTTTTAAGAACTCAAACTCTTAAAAAAGAAATTTGCGTTGAAAAAAGTATAATTCTGAATGTATTTATTTTAATTATTTTTTTCTTTCTTGTTGAAGTTTTTTGGGTTTTTTTTGTTTTATTTTTCAAGATAATTTTATGATTTGCATTGTTTACATAATAATAATAATAATTTTTTGATTTTATTTATAATTTTTTTCTTACTTTCTCTTCTGTTACAACTTTTGTTTTTTTGGGATAATTTAATATTTTTTTATTGTTTAAACAACAACAACAACAACAACAATAATAATAATAACAATAATAATTGTAGTGCTTATGGTATTAATAATTATAATTATTGTGTTAATGGTGACAATAACTCATAAAATAATATCAACAATATCAATAATAACATATTTCATTATAATCCATATGATTATAATAATTATATTCATAATGATAATAATACTAATTTTTTATTTTTTTGTTTAATTATTTTTATTTATATTTCAAATCAAATAATATTTTTTATGCTACTAATATTTTTTTGAGTTTTGTCTTCAATCATGACAATAACAATTAGAATAATAGTTCACATAATTTATCATTTGATATTATATTTATTAAAAAAAATTATAGTTTCTCTATATATAATGTTTCAAATCTAATATCCCAGAATAATTCTATGGCTCAATATTATCTTTAATTTCTTATCCTGGATTAATTTAATCTCATTTTTTAAAGAAAATATTTCTTTAATCTTATTTTTTTTATAGATTTTATCAATTATAGCTTTACCATCTTTTGCGCCGCAAAAAACAAATAATTTATCTTTAATAAATTTGATTAAAAACACCTATTTTTTTATTTGGGGAAGTTAACGTGTGGTCCATCCCGTGTCAAAACTTTGAAGAAGCTGCATGGAAAATGTATGGTTTATTTGTAACGTTGATAGCGATTATTTTTTTAATAATATATATTTTTTCAGTTTTTTTACCGCAAAAGCCAAAGCAGAAAGAAAAGCCATAGATCAATTATTATAAAGTCTTTAATTTTATAAAGTCTTTGCAGTAACAAGACCCACCATGTCCTCACTCTATTCACTTTCCATGCCTTTAATTTTATAAAGTATTTGCAGTAACCAAGGCAATGTGTATTTCCCATTGCTTTTACATCAATTATTCAACACGTCAATTAATTCCATGTGGTGTTTGGTAGGAAGGAACCCACCGTGTTATATTTGTTTTTGGTGCCGTTTGGGAGGGCGGCACGTTTGCCAAACTCCATTCCAAATGTAGGTTTGGTGCCGTTAGTCTGTTTGGTAAGTGCAAAATGCCATTTAAAATGGGTGGGACCCACGGCATTTTAAGTCTCAAACGGCGTTTTTTGAAAAGCACCTGAGAGGTGCTTTTCAAACGCCGGCCGGGACTTGGTTTTGACCGAACGAAAAAAAAAACACAAAATTACCGTTGGAATTTATTATTCCAAATCAAACCCTCTCCTCAACATCTCTGCTCCCCTCTTCTCAAGTGGATTCAAATTCTTTCCATAAAAAAGTAACTGCTCATACTTTGCTTTGGGTTCTTGAACCGATTGAAAAAGCTTGATGATCTCTTGAAGCTTTGGAAGCAGTTCGTCAATTGGTTGCAAGGACATGAGTCTTCGTTGGGATTTTTTGGAAAGAAATGGGTTTGGAGAAAAAACCCAAATGGGAAGATGAAGGCAGCTGAGAGCTTTCAAAGGGGGGGAGATGAAGCAAATGGGTTAGCAAATGGGAAGCAAATGGGTTAGACGAAGCAAATGGGAAGCAAAGCAAATGGGAAGCAAAATACATTTATCAACCAGTGTCGGCAGCAGCTAATATTAAGCTATTAATATTTTTTAATATTAAAATAAAATAATAATATAAAATATTAATATTAATATTTTAATATTAAAATAATAAAATATTATTATTATTATTAAAATTATGATTATTAATATATTATATATATATATATATATATATATATAAATAAATGTGTGTGTAAAATTATTATTATTAAAATGTGTATATTTCCATACCCTTTTAAGTAATTTTACAAGTTAAAAGCAGTTTGTAAAGTTTGGAAACCAAACACCAAAACTCCTTTTTCTTCAACCTTCAACTCAACCACAGTTTTAACCAAACACTAAACTGCTTTTTTTGAACCATAGTTTAAAACTCCATTTTTAAAACTCCATTTACTCAACCACAACCGCAACCGCTACCGCCCTCCCAAACAGGCCCTTTATCTACAACGATGTGAAATTTGTTATTAAAATACCATTTTTATTTTAATTCCTTAAATTAAATAAATCAAATAATAAAGCTGCAGCATGCATGAATCTAGTTCGTACTGGAGAGATGGGAAATAGTACAAGGAAATTGCTAGGAAGGGAGTCATCACAGATGCCAAAGCAGAAAGTAAAGCCTTAGATCATGGAGACATAAGACCCTACCCACCTTGTCCTCACTCTATTGTTCTCTTCAGAGAGAAACCGACACTTTCCATATTTTACTTTAATTTTAATGTAAAGTCTTTGCCTTTAATTTTATAAAGTCTTTGCAGAGTGTATTTCCCATTACTTTTACATCAATTATTCAACACATCAATTAATTCCATGTGGTGTTTGCTCTTAATGAGCACATAAGACCATGATAAATTATTAGATCACAACTTAAGCTGTGATATATAGAGTTGATCGCAGTATAATAATACACCTAAGGTTCATCACTCACGATGTAAGATGCGGGTTTATTTTTATTCTTGAAACCATGTGTTTTAAAAACATATATTTAATATAAAAAGATTAATTTAATAATTTTTAATAACTTGGTATTTTAATGTTAAAAAAATTAATATATTTTTTAAAAAAACATTTGAATTCACCACTAAACTTGATATTTTAATATATTTTAAAAAATAAATTAGATGTTGAAATTGAAAATATCATGTGTCTATTTAATAGTATGATGGCAAATGTATTTAAAATGTTTTTTTACTTATAAATATATTAAAATAATATTTTTTATTTTTAAAAAAAAATCTAATTTACACGTTGAAATAATTTAAAAATATTAAACAATGATTTTAAATTAAAATAAATAAATAAAGTTTTAGCAAACTATGAAAGTATTTGAAATTAGAGTAACAATTATATTTTAAAAGATTTTTTAAAAATAAATTAAAATAATATTGTTATTTAAAAAAAATAATTTTCAATATTAACCTATCATAATAATTAAAAATACTAAAAAAATTAACTTTTTAAAAAATAATTTTAAAACAAAAAATCAAACGGTCTATATATGTTTGAGGTAAGGCCAAACACGCTTTTAATTTGTTCAAAAAATTTGGCCATTAATTCAATGTCAAGGAAGTTAATTATTAATTTTCTACTTATAAAAAAAATATAATTGAAAATCTATGTTCACACCTTATTGTACTAGTCTTTGCAGAGAGAATAAAAAAGAAAGGGATACAGATACTTATATAGCCTGGAAAGTAAATTTTAAAATAAGTTTTTGCACCTAATAAAATCACGTACAATATTAATCCAGCCTGATCCTCCCAAGTTTTATATGTGGAAGTGGCTCAAAGAATTTGAAATGTGTGTGTGTACGCACTCACATCATGAATTTATTTTCTTAAATAGCGAGGAAAAATATAGAGAGTTCCTAAAATAAAATGGTAAAGACAAAGAAATGGGAATAATTAATGGTGAAAAAGAAAAGGAAATTCGAAAAAGAAATATCTGGTAAAGTTCATCCATAATCAAGAGCTAAACTAGAAATAACTGTAGTTTTTTTAAAAAAAAATAAAGAAAAAATATATTTTATAAATTTAGATGAGCGAGTAAAACCTCTGTTATCCTAATATCATCGTAATGTAACATAAGAATCATATTGCAAACACACAGAAACACTCTCTCTAGCCAGCCAACTATGCAACTTTATCGTACACAAAACATGGGAAATACACAGAAACACTCTCTCTGGCAAGGCAATATTTTTTGAATTCTCAAGAATATTGGTGTCATTTTACCACGCAACCAAATGAGATTTGGAAGAGAATGTTACAATAGCAAAGATTATTGTATTGTTTGACAGGAAGGAAGCCACAAACTTTACCTACCATAGTTGCTTTACACCTCTAGTTTGCTTTTCTTTTGTCTTTTTGAAAACTTCAACAAAAGAATCAGAAGCAAATTGCTGACTGAGTTGACGTGTGGACTCACCCCATTGTTGAAACTTTGAAAAGGTTGGTCTGAAAATATAAGAGATGCAAGTACTATGCTAGGATGGATGCCTCTCCCTCCTCCCCCATCAACGTTAAGGATTGCTGCAAATTATCGACTATCATTAGCATTAAGAATAGTTCTCAGTGGTTGCATTCGGTGTCATAAGAGAAGAATATATATATATATATATATATATAACTAGATATTGTTATGTTCAATTTAGATCAATTTATTTATCATGGATTAAAAAAAACGAAAACACCCTTTGAGGATGAAGACAAGATGAAGTATAAATAAGTAGCCTGGATTCAAGATGTTCTTCAAGTGCTGGTTTGCTTAAGCAGTAATCAGCAAGAAAAAAAAAAGAGATCAGAAAAGAATATATGGTTTAAGAAAATAATAAAGCTGCAGTAGAATTTTTATTTTTAATATTAAAATAATCAGAAAAGCCATGGATCATGGAGACATAAGACCCTACCACCATGTGCTCACTCTATTCTCTGCAGACAGAAACGACACTTTCCAGCAAATTACTTTTATAAAGTCTTTGCAGTAACAAAGGCAATGTGTATTTCCGAAAAAAAATACCTATCAGATCAGTGAGGAGATTTTGAATTACAAGGTGAAATTCTAAATAAGCTGAAAGATGAAATAGATAAAAACATTTTTTTTTAAATAAAAATAAAAATTGTGGATTCTATTATAATACATGGATTCAAACTGTGGAGTATATTATAAATATTTTTTATTTATAATATTAGTACATTAAAATTATTAAAAAAAAATTAATTTTCAATGCATATTAAAAGGATGTAGATCTCATGTTCATTTAAAAAAAAAAAAAAAATTCCACCAAATTTGTAAATTGGAATAACTTGAGTTACCCTAATAAACATGTAAACCATGTTAACCCTATAAAAAAGACAAAATAAAATAAAATAAATAATAAATTTGAACTATAAACCAGACCAAATATGAAATAGACAAAAAAGAATAAAATTCAATATAAAAGGAAAAGAAGAAGAAGAAGAAGAAGATCAACTAAGATAGATATACTATACATAGATGATTGTAAAATTGAACACCAACCCATTACTAACTCATTACTGATATTTTTTTCATTATAACCTCATAGAAAGCAAAATGAAACTAATTATAAAACTGAATTTTCAATTAACCCAATACCAATGAATAAAATAAAAAAGTTTAACTTGCCAGGCTCGTGAACCAAATCAATCAACTAAACTTCTGAACAAGTCCATGAATTTTATAAAGTTCAATAACATGATTGTTTTAAAAACTCTTTTTTAACTATATGATAAACACTAACAAAGTCAAGTTCAATGTTTTTTTTAAAAAGAAAATCGACCAAATTTATAAACCGGGGATACCTTGAGTAACCTTAATAAACTCATAAACCATGTTAACTCAAAAACCATGTTAACCCTCTAAAAAGAATATATGGTTTAAGAAAATAATAAAGCTGCAGTAGAATTTTGTTATGAGATGAGATGTGGAAGAGAATATTACAGTAGCTAATAATAATAATATATTAATTAATTATTGTATTGCATGGTAGGAAGGAACAAGATATTATATTTGTTTTTATCCACAACGATGTGAAATTTTTTAAAATAAAAATATTTACGAGAATAATATTAAAATAAATACACAAATAATATAATGTAATTTTGCTTTTCACTAGGTTAATTCATCAACCAGTAACCAAAAACCTTGGAGTACGCCTCTTAACTATCATAAGCTTCCTATTTGTTTTTAGTTTTTTTTTTTTTTATCAAATGAAAGTATATTAGAGATCAAAGTATCAAATCTGGAGAACCAGGACAAACAAAGCAATACAAAGCACAAAGCTATAAACTCAAACTCAAGCTATAATATTATTAAATATTTAATTCTTCAACCAGTAACCAAAAACCTTGGAATACGCCTCTTAACTATCATAAGCTTCCTATTTGTTTTTAGTTTTTCTTATTTTATTTGATGGCATGAGTGTTCGATGAAGAACAACACTCTTAATTTTATTTGTTGGTAAGTGTCCCGTTTATGTTATGAAACTTAACGTGTGGACCATCCCGTGATGAAACTTTGAAGAAGCTGCATGGAAAATGTAAAGTTTATTTGTTACGTTGATAGTGATTATTTTTTAATAATATCTTTAAATTTTTATTTTTAATATTAAAATAATCAGAAAATATTAAGAAAGAAATAATTTATTGTGATTATAATTAAACATGTAATTTATTTCCTTACCAAACAAAGAGAACACAGCCCTACCCAATTTTCGAAAGTAAAGTGCCCAAGCAAGATTCTTTCCCGAATGCGAGAGCAGAAAGAAAAGGCATAAGACCCTACCACCATGTGTTCACTCTATTCTCTGCCGACAGAAACGACACCTTCCAGCAAATTACTTTTATAAAGTCTTTGCAGTAACCAAGGAAATGTGTACTTCCCATTACTCTTACATCAATTAATCACATGACAACACATCAATTAATCACATGACATCTTGTTAATAAATTAATTTAAATTAAATTATTAGATGACAACTTAATATATAATTTATATTATTTTAACGAGATATGTATAGTTAATGCCAGACTCTCTTCATGTAAGATGGTTTTTCTTTATTGAAATGATGTTATTCTTCAACAGAGAGAAAATCAAGATTGACACCGATTTCAACCCTAAAAAAAAAAATTAAATTTGATGTTAATGAGATTTTTTCGATGAGAGATGTTCAATGGTGGTTATTTTGAGTTCCAATGTTATCTAAAAAAACAGATCTTGGTCAACAAACAAAACTCTTACCTGGTTTGATTTGGTGTTTGAAGGGTGTTTTTAAAGTTGATAAATAGATTTTTATTTTATTTTGTAGGGGTATTAATTAGGTGTTTTAAAATAAAAATATATTGAAAATAACTTTTTATGGGAAAACATTTTATGAATCGATTTTCCACTTGCCATAGTAATATATGATTCTAGGCTGACAAATGATGCATTATCAGGCACCACAAACAATAAGTTATTTGTCTACAAATAATTTTCGAAAAAAGGATTGACAGCCCACCCATTACAAATATTGAAAAAGAAATAAGAGGGCCTACGTGCGTGGGCTCGGGATGAGTGACCCACATGTGTGGTCAGATCCACACACCTAGTCTTGGTCTTTTTATTATTTTTTCACTTAATTTTCTCTTTTTTATTTGTTTTCAAATTGTTTTATTATATATTTAGCAAAAAAAAAAATAGCATTCTTATTAAATTCAATGGAATCCATAACTTGAGTAGCAAGTTTGACATATTGAATCACAAAGCCCATGTCGATCTACTATGTTTTTTTTTAAAAAAAAAAAACAAGGTGTCATGTTTAATGTTGTTAAATAATTTGTTTTATTTTGAATTTATCTTCTTGATATGTTTCGTGTTTGCTGTAAAAAATAAATAACTCGTTTTTAATGAATTTTATCAATTATCTGCTCATAAATCTGTGAGTGCAGTTGTCTTAAATTTTTTATTTTATTTCTATAAAATTATATTACTTAATATTAGTATTAAATACAAAAAACTGTTTTATAAATAATTTTTTTAACATTACTATTAAAAAAACTCACACTCTTGACATTTGTTATAGTATTTAAAAAAAATTGATTCTGCATACGTGAAGCGCAGGGTAATTGCGTGGTTTATATTATAAGATGCAGGAACTTAACATGTGTACCATCCCGTTTTGAAACTTTAAAGAAGCTGCATGGAAAAGGAGAGTTTATTTGCTATGTTGATAGCGATTATTTTTTAATAATATTTTTAAATTTTTATTTTTAATATTAAAATAATTAGAAAATATTAAGAAAGAAATAATTTAAGGTAATTTATTGTGATTATAATTAAACATGTAATTTTTTTCCTTACCGATCAATCACCCTTTCAACAAAGGGAAGAGAGCTCTACCCAAATTTCGAAAGGCTCAGATCATGGAGACATAAGACCCTACCCACCATGTCCTCACTCTATTCTCTGCAAAGAGAAACGACTCTTTTCATGCCTTTAATTATATAAAGTCTTTGCGGTAACCAAGGAAATGTGTATTTCCCATTACTTTTACATCAATTAATCACATGACAACACATTAATTAATTACACGATATATTGTTAATAAATTAATTTAAATTGAATTATTAGATGACAAGTTAGCTTGGACAGGAAAAAAAACCTTCCACAAATCATCTAAAATCAAAACTGCTCTGGGCAGCTCCTCATCCTTCAATCTATTAGCGCTGGTATCTTGTGAAATGATCATTAGTATTTATGACAATCTTGTATTTATTGTTAAAAAAAATTGCCATTGATTCAAACCAGTAGGATCTCGACCATTGGTTTAAAATGGCTTGACAATTCAATGTTGTCTATTTTAGGGCTGTGTTATCTTTAATGTGGTGTCAAACAACCTGAACGGACTATACATGATATGATTGATTGTGAGAAAATGTAAACACATGTATTTTAAATCAAATCAAATGAATCAATATTAAAACCTCTTATCCATTTCTTTATATTTGTCGAGTTTCAATTAAACTGACTGGGAGCTAACCTGATTTAAATCGATTGTTTTATAGATTCGAAGGTAAATTACATTACTGGTAAAATATAGCTTAACTTTTAAGAAAAATCTCTAGATGACAACTTTTTTTTTTAAATAAAAAATAATAATAATGTGACAATGACAAATTAGATCGACCTCAGTTCCCCCACGACCAAGGTCATGGATTCTATTAGCTTTAGTAAATTGTTTTATAAAATGTTATTTCATTTTATGATTAAAATATATGCCCGTAAAATTGAGAGTTAACCATAAAAATATATTTATTTGAGACTATTATAACCATATAGAAAGTAAACAAAAATAAAATCATGTAATTTATTTCCTAACTAATCTAATATTTAAAGACTAAATCATGGAAAAAGACCAAAAAATAAAATCCGATCAGTGGGTAAACCCATCAAACCTATGAATCACGTAGCCCAAGCTAGCTTGTCAAACTCACGAACTAGGTTATGAACTCCATTGGGATTAAAGTTTTTTCTACTATTTTTTAATTAATTGTATGAGAACAAAAATAGATGATCGTAAAATTGAACACCAACCCAATACTGATATTTTTTTTAAAAATATTATAATCTTATAGAAAGTAGAACGAAACCAACTATAAAACTGAATTTTCAATTAACCTAGTACCAATGGATAAAATAAAAAAGTACGCATCAAACTCGTGAACCATATCAATCAACCAAACTTGTAAACAAGTCCATGAATTTTATAAAGTTTAATAACGAGATTGTTTTAAGAACTGTTTTTTTAAGCTATATGATAAACGCTACCATAGTCAAGTTCATTTTTAAAAAAAAATCCACCAAATTTGTAAATCAGGGATAACTTGATTTACCCTAATAAACTTGTAAACCATATTAACCCTATAAAAAAAGATAAAATAAAAAAAATGAATTACTATTGAATTCACGATAAAATGGTTGTGGATGACAATGTGTTTTAATAATAATGATAATATTAAAAAATAACAAAAATACCTATCAAATCGGTGAGGAGATTTTGAATTACAAGGTCGAATTCTAAATAAGTTGAAAGATGAAATACATAAAAAACATTTTTTTTAAAGAAAAACAAAACACTGAGGATTATACTATAATTCATGGATTTAAGCTGCATGTAGATCTCAATATTCAAAATACTTTTTATTTATAATATAAGTACATTAAAATTATTAAAAGATTTATTAATTTTCAATGCATATTAAAATAAAGCAAAGTGACTAATAGAAAAAAATACTCAAATTCTACGAGCAGCAAAGCGTTTAGAACCCCTTGCACATATTTGATATTTTTATTTTATTGAATAATTCAATTCGAAGTTCAGTTCCCAAAATGAAGGTATAAATAATTAAATCAACATTAAACCAAATTTTAACTCTTTTAAAATATTATCCACCACTTTTAAATATGTAAACGATTATCCCTCTTAAAAAAAGTCTAATGATGACAGTGTACTCAAGGAGCAAAGAAATGATTAAATCGATATAGATAAATAAATGATTAAACCAGATTTTATTTTTTAATTTTAATTTTTATAACAGTTCTCTTCTTTCCATCCCATGAAATAAAGAATGCTAGTTTCATTCAACAAGATTCTAAAGCCCATATTTAGATAATTTAGCTGAAAGAACTAAAACCCTATAAACTAGCCCAACAAATCATACGGAGAAAAGCAGAATTCAGAAACAATCTAGCTCAGTATTTGTATGTATAGAAACAAAGATCAAGACGTTCAGCTCATGTTGGCTTCTCAATGGAGATGGAGGGGCAGCGCGAGAACGAAAAGAAAAGGAAAAAAAAATAGCCCTAAGAGTAAAAAATAACATAAAGAAATGAACATGGTGTGCAGAGAATCAATTGTAGAAAGAGAGAGAAATAAAAATGGTGCAGAGCAGTCTACTCCTCTCTACCATTTGATCCTCGAAATGGAAGTGCCCTCGGCAAATAAATGCCCGCAGAACTTACACTTCATGATTCCGTCATTCATCTCTTCAACATCATTCCAAAACGGACCATTTGGTTTAACCATTTTGTCCTACATAAAAAAAAAGGTGTCAAAATATTCAAATAAAAAAATTATGAAAAAGGAAAGGTTGAAACTAGAATAATAGGTTACAAACAGCAGCAAAGAAACTAAAAAAGAAAGAACAATGAATCCAGTGTTAACTTGGGGTCAATTTAGCATGAACTCCATAAAGCATGGAATGTTTCCAAAGTTTATCATTAGAATTTCTACAACTTGTGTTTTACTTGAAAGATTCAAACCAGAGCTACATGTGTGAAGAACAAAATGAAGAAGATGTTGTATATATAATTTACCTGGATTCAAGTTGTGCTTCAAGTGCTGGTTTGCTGAAGCAGTGTTCCAGGGGGGGAAATACAAGAACAGAAAGCACAGAACAGAGAAGAATGAATGGTTTAAAAATGAGGAGGGTGTTGCAAGATGTTGAGCTCCAGGTGATTCTGATCAACTTGAGAAGGAAGCACTGATAATCACAAAGGTTTAAGACATTTGATGAGGGAAATCGGGAAATCAATGTCAAGGAAGTTGGGATGAGATTTGGAAGAGAATGTTACAGTAGCAAAGATTATTGTATTGTTTGACAGCAAGGAAGCCACAAACTTTACCTACCAAAGTTGCTCTTACACCTCTAATTTGCTTTACTTTTGTCTGATCGAAAACTTTCGAAGCTAATTGCTGACTGAGTTGACGTGCGAATATAATAGCTGTTTGAAGCTAATTGAAAGATCCATCGTTGAAACTTTGAAAAAGGTAGCCTGAAAATGTAATAGCTGATATAATACAAATTAACTTAACTATATAATATAATATTGTTTTAATATAAATTATAATTATGGAGCTATAACAAACTCTGGCAACATAGTTGAACTGGTGGATCATACGGGTGAGGCATGATCGGAACTTGATTAAATTATATAGAAATTGTTGGGGGCTATAATAAAAAAAATCATCTTAATTTTTTTTATTTTTTTTAAAAATATTTTTTATATCAATATATAAAAAATATCTAAAAACATAAAAATAATTAATTTAGAAATAAAAAAATTCAAATGTTTTCAAAAAACATTTTTAAAACGCATTGTCAAACATGTTATTTTTTATTTTTGTTTTCAAATTATTATTTAGTATTAAAAAAAATTATTTTGATATATTTTGAAGTAAAAAACATTTTGAAAAGTAAAGGACCACACTTGCAAACATTTCCTAACTTAACCTGTGCAAAACAAAACAAATCAAGAAATAGGCAACTGCCAACCCTTCTATACATACTATGCATTACATAATGCAAAATACTGAGAATTTTGTTCCAAAACAAAAATTCTTACCTGGTTTGATTTGGTGTTTTAAGAGTGTTTTTTAAGGTTGATAAATAGATTTTATTTTTTATTTTTATTTTGTAAGGGTATTAATTAGGTGTTTTAAAAATGAAAATATATTGGAAATAACTTTTCAGGGGAAAACATTTTATGAATCGATTTTCCACTTGCCATAGTAATATCATGATTCTTGGTTGACAAATGACGCATTATAAGATGCAGGAACTTAACGTGTGGACCATCCCGTGATGAAACTTTGAAGAAGCTGCGTGGAAAATGTAAAGCTTATTTGATAGTGATTATTTTTTAATAATATTTTTAAATTTTTATATTTAGTATTAAAATAATTAGAAAATATTAAGAAAGAAATAGTTTGAGGTAATTTGTTGTGATTATAATTAAACATGTAATTTATTTCCTTACCGATCAATCACCCTTTCAACAAAGGGATGAGAGCTCTACCCCAAATTTCGAAAGTACTAAAGGGCAAGATTCTTTCCCGAAGAAAGAGAGCACCATGTCCTCACTGTATTCTCTGCAGAGAGAAACGACTCTTTTCATGCCTTTAATTTTATAAAGTCTTTGCAGTAACCAAGG
Organism: Salix udensis; assembly: GCA_029204005.1. Taxonomy (NCBI): domain Eukaryota; kingdom Viridiplantae; phylum Streptophyta; class Magnoliopsida; order Malpighiales; family Salicaceae; genus Salix; species Salix udensis. The sequence continues at coordinate 12,025,371 of CM055037.1, forward strand.
AAATGTGTATTTCTCATTACTTTTACATCAATTAATCACATGACAACACATCAATTAATTACACGATATATTGTTAATAAATTAATTTAAATTGAATTATTAGATGACAAGTTAGCTTGGACAGGAAAAAAAACCTTCCACAAATCATCTAAAATCAAAACTGCTCTGGGCAGCTCCTCATCCTTCAATCTATTAGCGCTGGTATCTTGTGAAATGATCATTAGTATTTATGACAATCTTGTATTTATTGTTAAAAAAAATTGCCATTGATTCAAACCAGTAGGATCTCGACCATTGGTTTAAAATGGCTTGACAATTCAATGTTGTCTATTTTAGGGCTGTGTTATCTTTAATGTGGTGTCAAACAACCTGAACGGACTATACATGATATGATTGATTGTGAGAAAATGTAAACACATGTATTTTAAATCAAATCAAATGAATCAATATTAAAACCTCTTATCCATTTCTTTATATTTGTCGAGTTTCAATTAAACTGACTGGGAGCTAACCTGATTTAAATCGATTGTTTTATAGATTCGAAGGTAAATTACATTACTGGTAAAATATAGCTTAACTTTTAAGAAAAATCTCTAGATGACAACTTTTTTTTTTAAATAAAAAATAATAATAATGTGACAATGACAAATTAGATCGACCTCAGTTCCCCCACGACCAAGGTCATGGATTCTATTAGCTTTAGTAAATTGTTTTATAAAATGTTATTTCATTTTATGATTAAAATATATGCCCGTAAAATTGAGAGTTAACCATAAAAAATATATTTATTTGAGACTATTATAACCATATAGAAAGTAAACAAAAAATAAAATCATGTAATTTATTTCCTAACTAATCTAATATTTAAAGACTAAATCATGGAAAAAGACCAAAAAATAAAATCCGATCAGTGGGTAAACCCATCAAACCTATGAATCACGTAGCCCAAGCTAGCTTGTCAAACTCACGAACTAGGTTATGAACTCCATTGGGATTAAAGTTTTTTTCTACTATTTTTTTAATTAATTGTATGAGAACAAAAAATAGATGATCGTAAAATTGAACACCAACCCAATACTGATATTTTTTTTAAAAATATTATAATCTTATAGAAAGTAGAACGAAACCAACTATAAAACTGAATTTTCAATTAACCTAGTACCAATGGATAAAATAAAAAAGTACGCATCAAACTCGTGAACCATATCAATCAACCAAACTTGTAAACAAGTCCATGAATTTTATAAAGTTTAATAACGAGATTGTTTTAAGAACTGTTTTTTTTAAGCTATATGATAAACGCTACCATAGTCAAGTTCATTTTAAAAAAAAAAAATCCACCAAATTTGTAAATCGGGATAACTTGATTTACCCTAATAAACTTGTAAACCATATTAACCCTATAAAAAAGATAAAATAAAAAAATGAATTACTATTGAATTCACGATAAAATGGTTGTGGATGACAATGTGTTTTAATAATAATGATAATATTAAAAATAACAAAAATACCTATCAAATCGGTGAGGAGATTTTGAATTACAAGGTCGAATTCTAAATAAGTTGAAAGATGAAATACATAAAAAACATTTTTTTTTAAAGAAAAACAAAACACTGAGGATTATACTATAATTCATGGATTTAAGCTGCATGTAGATCTCAATATTCAAAATACTTTTTATTTATAATATAAGTACATTAAAATTATTAAAAGATTTATTAATTTTCAATGCATATTAAAATAAAGCAAAGTGACTAATAGAAAAAAATACTCAAATTCTACGAGCAGCAAAGCGTTTAGAACCCCTTGCACATATTTGATATTTTTTATTTTATTGAATAATTCAATTCGAAGTTCAGTTCCCAAAATGAAGGTATAAATAATTAAATCAACATTAAACCAAATTTTAACTCTTTTAAAATATTATCCACCACTTTTAAATATGTAAACGATTATCCCTCTTAAAAAAGTCTAATGATGACAGTGTACTCAAGGAGCAAAGAAATGATTAAATCGATATAGATAAATAAATGATTAAACCAGATTTTATTTTTTAATTTTAATTTTTATAACAGTTCTCTTCTTTCCATCCCATGAAATAAAGAATGCTAGTTTCATTCAACAAGATTCTAAAGCCCATATTTAGATAATTTAGCTGAAAGAACTAAAACCCTATAAACTAGCCCAACAAATCATACGGAGAAAAGCAGAATTCAGAAACAATCTAGCTCAGTATTTGTATGTATAGAAACAAAGATCAAGACGTTCAGCTCATGTTGGCTTCTCAATGGAGATGGAGGGGCAGCGCGAGAACGAAAAGAAAAGGAAAAAAAAATAGCCCTAAGAGTAAAAATAACATAAAGAAATGAACATGGTGTGCAGAGAATCAATTGTAGAAAGAGAGAGAAATAAAAATGGTGCAGAGCAGTCTACTCCTCTCTACCATTTGATCCTCGAAATGGAAGTGCCCTCGGCAAATAAATGCCCGCAGAACTTACACTTCATGATTCCGTCATTCATCTCTTCAACATCATTCCAAAACGGACCATTTGGTTTAACCATTTTGTCCTACATAAAAAAAAGGTGTCAAAATATTCAAATAAAAAATTATGAAAAAGGAAAGGTTGAAACTAGAATAATAGGTTACAAACAGCAGCAAAGAAACTAAAAAGAAAGAACAATGAATCCAGTGTTAACTTGGGGTCAATTTAGCATGAACTCCATAAAGCATGGAATGTTTCCAAAGTTTATCATTAGAATTTCTACAACTTGTGTTTTACTTGAAAGATTCAAACCAGAGCTACATGTGTGAAGAACAAAATGAAGAAGATGTTGTATATATAATTTACCTGGATTCAAGTTGTGCTTCAAGTGCTGGTTTGCTGAAGCAGTGTTCCAGGGGGGGAAATACAAGAACAGAAAGCACAGAACAGAGAAGAATGAATGGTTTAAAAAATGAGGAGGGTGTTGCAAGATGTTGAGCTCCAGGTGATTCTGATCAACTTGAGAAGGAAGCACTGATAATCACAAAGGTTTAAGACATTTGATGAGGGAAATCGGGAAATCAATGTCAAGGAAGTTGGGATGAGATTTGGAAGAGAATGTTACAGTAGCAAAGATTATTGTATTGTTTGACAGCAAGGAAGCCACAAACTTTACCTACCAAAGTTGCTCTTACACCTCTAATTTGCTTTACTTTTGTCTGATCGAAAACTTTCGAAGCTAATTGCTGACTGAGTTGACGTGCGAATATAATAGCTGTTTGAAGCTAATTGAAAGATCCATCGTTGAAACTTTGAAAAAGGTAGCCTGAAAATGTAATAGCTGATATAATACAAATTAACTTAACTATATAATATAATATTGTTTTAATATAAATTATAATTATGGAGCTATAACAAACTCTGGCAACATAGTTGAACTGGTGGATCATACGGGTGAGGCATGATCGGAACTTGATTAAATTATATAGAAATTGTTGGGGGCTATAATAAAAAAATCATCTTAATTTTTTTATTTTTTTAAAATATTTTTTATATCAATATATAAAAATATCTAAAAACATAAAAATAATTAATTTAGAAATAAAAAAATTCAAATGTTTTCAAAAAACATTTTTTAAAACGCATTGTCAAACATGTTATTTTTATTTTTGTTTTCAAATTATTATTTAGTATTAAAAAAAATTATTTTGATATATTTTGAAGTAAAAAACATTTTGAAAAGTAAAGGACCACACTTGCAAACATTTCCTAACTTAACCTGTGCAAAACAAAACAAATCAAGAAATAGGCAACTGCCAACCCTTCTATACATACTATGCATTACATAATGCAAAATACTGAGAATTTTGTTCCAAAACAAAATTCTTACCTGGTTTGATTTGGTGTTTTAAGAGTGTTTTTAAGGTTGATAAATAGATTTTATTTTTATTTTTATTTTGTAAGGGTATTAATTAGGTGTTTTAAAATGAAAATATATTGGAAATAACTTTTCAGGGGAAAACATTTTATGAATCGATTTTCCACTTGCCATAGTAATATCATGATTCTTGGTTGACAAATGACGCATTATAAGATGCAGGAACTTAACGTGTGGACCATCCCGTGATGAAACTTTGAAGAAGCTGCGTGGAAAATGTAAAGCTTATTTGATAGTGATTATTTTTTAATAATATTTTTAAATTTTTATATTTAGTATTAAAATAATTAGAAAATATTAAGAAAGAAATAGTTTGAGGTAATTTGTTGTGATTATAATTAAACATGTAATTTATTTCCTTACCGATCAATCACCCTTTCAACAAAGGGATGAGAGCTCTACCCCAAATTTCGAAAGTACTAAAGGGCAAGATTCTTTCCCGAAGAAAGAGAGCACCATGTCCTCACTGTATTCTCTGCAGAGAGAAACGACTATTTTCATGCCTTTAATTTTATAAAGTCTTTGCAGTAACCAAGGAAATGTGTATTTCTCATTACTTTTACATCAATTAATCACATGACAACACATCAATTAATTACACGATATATTGTTAATAAATTAATTTAAATTGAATTATTAGATGACAAGTTAGCTTGGACAGGAAAAAAAAACCTTCCACAAATCATCTAAAAATCAAAACTGCTCTGGGCAGCTCCTCATCCTTCAATCTATTAGCGCTGGTATCTTGTGAAATGATCATTAGTATTTATGACAATCTTGTATTTATTGTTAAAAAAAATTGCCATTGATTCAAACCAGTAGGATCTCGACCATTGGTTTAAAATGGCTTGACAATTCAATGTTGTCTATTTTAGGGCTGTGTTATCTTTAATGTGGTGTCAAACAACCTGAACGGACTATACATGATATGATTGATTGTGAGAAAATGTAAACACATGTATTTTTAAATCAAATCAAATGAATCAATATTAAAACCTCTTATCCATTTCTTTATATTTGTCGAGTTTCAATTAAACTGACTGGGAGCTAACCTGATTTAAATCGATTGTTTTATAGATTCGAAGGTAAATTACATTACTGGTAAAATATAGCTTAACTTTTTAAGAAAAATCTCTAGATGACAACTTTTTTTTTTAAATAAAAAATAATAATAATGTGACAATGACAAATTAGATCGACCTCAGTTCCCCCACGACCAAGGTCATGGATTCTATTAGCTTTAGTAAATTGTTTTATAAAATGTTATTTCATTTTATGATTAAAATATATGCCCGTAAAATTGAGAGTTAACCATAAAAATATATTTATTTGAGACTATTATAACCATATAGAAAGTAAACAAAAATAAAATCATGTAATTTATTTCCTAACTAATCTAATATTTAAAGACTAAATCATGGAAAAAGACCAAAAAATAAAATCCGATCAGTGGGTAAACCCATCAAACCTATGAATCACGTAGCCCAAGCTAGCTTGTCAAACTCACGAACTAGGTTATGAACTCCATTGGGATTAAAGTTTTTTTCTACTATTTTTTTAATTAATTGTATGAGAACAAAAATAGATGATCGTAAAATTGAACACCAACCCAATACTGATATTTTTTTTAAAAATATTATAATCTTATAGAAAGTAGAACGAAACCAACTATAAAACTGAATTTTCAATTAACCTAGTACCAATGGATAAAATAAAAAAGTACGCATCAAACTCGTGAACCATATCAATCAACCAAACTTGTAAACAAGTCCATGAATTTTATAAAGTTTAATAACGAGATTGTTTTAAGAACTGTTTTTTTAAGCTATATGATAAACGCTACCATAGTCAAGTTCATTTTAAAAAAAAAAAATCCACCAAATTTGTAAATCGGGATAACTTGATTTACCCTAATAAACTTGTAAACCATATTAACCCTATAAAAAAGATAAAATAAAAAAATGAATTACTATTGAATTCACGATAAAATGGTTGTGGATGACAATGTGTTTTAATAATAATGATAATATTAAAAATAACAAAAATACCTATCAAATCGGTGAGGAGATTTTGAATTACAAGGTCGAATTCTAAATAAGTTGAAAGATGAAATACATAAAAACATTTTTTTTAAAGAAAAACAAAACACTGAGGATTATACTATAATTCATGGATTTAAGCTGCATGTAGATCTCAATATTCAAAATACTTTTTATTTATAATATAAGTACATTAAAATTATTAAAAGATTTATTAATTTTCAATGCATATTAAAATAAAGCAAAGTGACTAATAGAAAAAAATACTCAAATTCTACGAGCAGCAAAGCGTTTAGAACCCCTTGCACATATTTGATATTTTTTATTTTATTGAATAATTCAATTCGAAGTTCAGTTCCCAAAATGAAGGTATAAATAATTAAATCAACATTAAACCAAATTTTAACTCTTTTAAAATATTATCCACCACTTTTAAATATGTAAACGATTATCCCTCTTAAAAAAGTCTAATGATGACAGTGTACTCAAGGAGCAAAGAAATGATTAAATCGATATAGATAAATAAATGATTAAACCAGATTTTATTTTTTAATTTTAATTTTTATAACAGTTCTCTTCTTTCCATCCCATGAAATAAAGAATGCTAGTTTCATTCAACAAGATTCTAAAGCCCATATTTAGATAATTTAGCTGAAAGAACTAAAACCCTATAAACTAGCCCAACAAATCATACGGAGAAAAGCAGAATTCAGAAACAATCTAGCTCAGTATTTGTATGTATAGAAACAAAGATCAAGACGTTCAGCTCATGTTGGCTTCTCAATGGAGATGGAGGGGCAGCGCGAGAACGAAAAGAAAAGGTAGCAGCCTCGAGCCTCGCCGAAGGAAAAAAAATAGCCCTAAGAGTAAAAATAACATAAAGAAATTAACATGGTGTGCAGAGAATCAACTGTAGAAAGAGAGAGAAATAAAAGATGATGCTTACCTTTATTCTATATTATATTCAGGGCAGAGCAGTCTACTCCTCTCTACCAATCCCATAACTGTAAAATGGGACGAAGGACTTCCTTGGCGTTAGGAGGCTCCCACTCCACCACTGTCTCCCACCATTCTTTTGTCCCCTCAATCTTTTTAAGAGAAGGGTGAGGGGATGGCTGGCCATTTTCAAGCAACGGAAGACTAATCGGTATCCTCTTCAGCTTCCGGCATCTTGATACTTCAATTACTTCAAGAGAATTGCAAATCAGTTTCGCTCTACAAATCCCTTTCAGCTTTGGTAAACAAACCAATTCCAGATATGTTAACTTCGGGAGATTGAATTCCCTGGTTTCTTCATCTGATCCAGTTGCTCCTATTATCTCCTCCAATTTCGCACAATCTTCAACTATAATCATTTTCAGGTTTGCGAGGTTTGGCAACAAGACCAGAGGGAACAAATTCTTCATATTTCTACATCCATAGCAATAAAAATCTTGAAGACTAGAAAATATACCGTTATAAGATGGAGACGGTAGTGGAGCAGGGCAAAACCAAGAAGATGAAAATAAGCTCTTCATTCTATTGCATTCCACAATGCGGATGACCTCCAGTTCAGTTGCACTCTCTAATGACAAAACATCACATAAACTTCTTGCATCGATGCGTTGACAATATAGTCCTTGAATGCCATTTAAGAACTTGACCGGAAAATCTCTATCTGCGTTGTCATTCAAATTACCCAAGAAAACTGTTTTACTTGGGAAAAAATCAATCTCTTCCAAATAAGATGGATCAAGTGTTCCTACTAAGATTCTGCATGTGCTTAGTGATCGGATCCCATTCCGAGATCTAAGATACTTTGCGAAGTCAGAGAGACCTTTGAAATGGCATTCCAAAGTTTCCAAATTTCTCAAGGATGCTACTTCCTTTCCTTTAACTGTTATCAAAAACTCGTCTAGTGCAAGGACTTGCAGGCGAGAGAGTTTTGGTAATACTTCACTCGGAAACTTCATTTCACGGCGTGCATTCATTCTAAGATACCTCAGGTTGGTTAGGCATTCCATTCCTTGTGGCATTGTTTTAAGCTTAGTTTTAAAGAGATCCAACCTCTTCAGTGCCATGAGTTTCTTTAATGATGGAACATCTCTTAACATCCAACAATGAATGAGCAATAATGCAGTGAGACTCACCAAATCAGAGATAGATTCTGGCAACTTTTGAATACTTGTGTTAGACAAATCGAGGACCTTGAGCCCTTGGAATTGCTTGAAAAATGAATCCGCAATAAGTCTCAAATTTCCATTAGTATGTAGAAATAGAGTTGACAGATTTGGACACATTGGTGAATGGCTGGGAGGAATTTCTTCAAAACTGTTTTGCATCAGTGAAACTATCTTTAGATTCTCTGTCCAGTACTCTACATTTGGCAGTTCTTCTAATTGTGCACCTGGTTTAACAATGACTTGAGACTTTTCTTGCATTATTTGGATGGCCATGTCCCTAATCAAGTCATGCATCTTGACAAATATACAACCATCCTCTATTTCATCATTTTCCAATAAGCAGACAGATTGAAGTCTATTGAGCATCGTGTGGCCCTCGTCAAATGCATCTTGCCTCCTCTCTATTCCTTTAATTATTCCCTCATCAATCAAATAGCCTATCAGCTCCTCCCTTTCAATCCAATGATCTTCAGGAAATAATGCACAGTATCGGAGACATTTTTTTAGTGCTTTGTCATCTAACCGATCATAACTAAACCTCAATAACTTGAATACTTTCATGTCCCCAGTTCTTGAGTCTTTCAATCTCTTCAATGTATGCCTCCACTGATGTGGATCATCCACTCTCCTCAAGCTTCCCGCCACTGTAATAATTCCCAATGGCAAACCAGCACATTCCCTTGCAACATCTTTTGCAATTCCTTTCACTTCATCTGAAAGTGCCATGTGACGGCTAAGATTCTTCTTGAACAAAGTCCAAGATTCTCCCTTCAAAAGGGGCTTGACTATGATTTTGTGTTGGCAATCAATCTGATCACAAACCGTTTGTAATCGAGTTGTCAAAATCAACTTGAATCCTTTGAACGAGGGATGAATTCCCACATCGTGTAGCTCAAAACTGTTCCACAAATCATCTAAAATGAGAATCCATTTTTGTTTCTGCCTTAGCTCTTCTGACAATTTGGCAGCTCTATGCAGATAATCATCCTCGCTTGAAAGGTCTAGATAAAGATGTTTGGCAATAAGATCCTGCAGTCTATGAATGCTGAAATCTTTAGACACCGTCACCCACCAAACATGATCACAAACATCTGGTCTGTCTAGAAGCTCATTGCGGATATGTTGCAATAATGTTGTTTTACCAACGCCCCCCATCCCATAAACGCCAATGGTTGAGACTTTATCATCCATCAACAGAGACCATATCACCTTCCTGTTCTCTTCAAATGCCTTACCCTCTGGCTTATTAGAGCTAGTAGGAAATGGAACTCCTTTAGTCTTGTTGCATTTCAGACTCTGAGAAGATCCAGCTCCTGCGTAAGGCTGCACTAATCTTCCAGCATTCACCACATCATGCTCCTCCACTGGCTCTGTCCGCACATCATTCATAATCACATCATTGCTTACTGATGGAGCAAATGGTTGATCATAGTATCTTTCATAATCAAGACACAATGGATCTGATGGCTGGGATGAATCTCCTCGAGGCTCATCAGCTTGATTAATTGACTGCCTCTCACAAGAGCTACGTCTCTCCAGATGCTGCACTTGCTCTGTTCTATGTATAGTCTGAAAGGCATCATGCCTAAAAGATCCTTCAACAGTGTCTTCCATGGCATTTTCTGCTTGTGAATGCGATTGAATTCTCTCTTCCCCAGCACCTTCTTCCGTGCCCTGAACTCCCACTTGTGTCCTTCCAGCAGTCCCTGCCAAATTGCTATGTTCCAACACTCGATCCACTGGTTCTGTCACGAGTCTGCTCTCGAGTGCCCCTTCGGAAACTCTGTCTTCTTGTGCTCTCATTCCGGTCATGCTTACTACGTCGTTTCCTGCTACTACATGTGAAGAAATCCACTCGTCCCCTACTCTGGCTTCTACAACCTGATCTTCTCTTTGTACCCTTCCAATATCTCCCCCAATATTTTCATTCTCAATGTTTTGTTCCTGTGGACAAGATGAAATTCCTCGGTCGTTAACATTGATTGAACTTGCTGTGCTTTTATGTCGTTTGTTACCACCAGGCATAGCTTTCAAGGCTGCTTCTTTAACTTCTTTAGTCACCCCATAACAAATGGCAACACCACGACGTTCCTCTCCTGATAAATGCCATTTGATCCTTGAAATGGAAGTTGTAATGGCATATGTATGTGGACAAAAACAACACTTCATTCTACCATCATTCTTTTCTTCAACATAATTCCAAAATGAATCATTTGATCTAACCATTTTGACCTATTGAAAAAAAAGGGTCAAAATATAGAATAAAAATTAATGGGGGGAAATGACGACGATAATTCAGTTAGAATTCTTACTTGTTGAGTATTACCCCTACTTTGAATTTGCAGGGAACTTTCAGGGCCAGCATCTGAGGCATTTGGCCTAGCATTTTGATTTTGCAATACATGGACCTGGGGGTTCTCCATCTGTGATCTATATAAAAATGAAGTAATCATATTATAAAACCTTTCAATAATTGGCAGTCTCTCTTAAGCAGTAAAAATCAATGGTGTATCTAATTCTCAAAAAGGTATTAATACCTAGTAGATTTGCCAATGTTTCGAGGCACTAAGTTCTCTTGTTCCATATTGTCTATGTGAGGAATCACAGAAGGTTGATCGACTTGTCCTTGATTAGGAATATACTGAATCCTGAATCAAAATCATTAGCAAACAATATGAAGCATTGCAAACTTATGTTTAGCTTGGTGGGTTCATGTTCAAGCTATGATGTTTCTTTCCCGATTGAAAACCTAAATTTGTTTTTACACAAAATGCTAAACATGAAAAACTGGATACCGAGGAGCAGGTTGATTGAAGCCACCATGTTGGGAAGTGGTTGCATTCGGTGTCATATAGACACCTCCCTGCTGAGGTTGATGAATAAAGGAATTCTGGTGCCTGAAAAATATTCAATAATTAAAACTTAAAATATATTCTCACTTGGTTGATTTTCTATTCCCATTATGTGCAGAAAAAAACAGAGAGAAAGAGAAAGACTGGGAGCTCAAAACAGCTTGAAATTTCAATTTTGGCTGATCAAATATGTCGAGTATAGATGATGGGAACTGTTTGACTATTGGAAACTCACTTTCAAGAATGGAATAAATGGATGGAAATGAAATCAAAAGAGAGAATTTGGAGAGAAACTTGAATAGTTGGCAGAGAGAATAGCTCTTTGTATGGATACATGGTGTTTTTGCTCTCGATTATATCAACAAAATTAGCACACAGAGATAGGGCAACTTGAAGATGAACTAGGCTCGAATAACGTGGAGCCATAACAATTTGAATTAAATACATCATGATCTCTAGAAACTTGAAGATTGTGAGGAGGAAACTGTGGGAACCTGAACTCAGAAGGAGAATAAAGCTTTGTTATTAGTTGAAAATACAAAAAAACTAGTACATGCTAACTGATATAATCAATTGCAACTCTTATGTTGGATTTGTTAGACCAGTCATTTATGGAAAGAATTCCACAACCAAATCTGCAGCAACAGCTCAAATCCTTCAAGATTCAACATGATCAACGTCCCCTTGAATCTCTCACTCCCTTGTATTAATTCCCATATAGCATGCTCTGCCATTCTGTACATTTCCATATTTAAACTTTATAACCGTTGTAATCTTCCCTATTTAGTCTAATGAAGAATGAAGAGAAGGCAAGTTGGCCTCTCGGTTTTCTCACTGTCAATTACTAAGTTTGCTGAGATTTTACATGGTATCAGAGCCCTAAAGCTCACGCTCAAAACATTTTTTTTCCAATCCTTGCTTCCGCACCAAATGGCCTCTTCACTTCAAACTCCTCAATTCCCGAAATTGGATGGCCCCAATTATCTCACCTGGAGGATCCAATTTCTTGTTTTCTTAAAGAGTCATGACATGGTTGGTCTTGTTGACAGCACCAACCCTGCTCCAGCCAAGACTCTATCAGATGGATCATTGAATCCTGCCTTTTCCACCTGGTCCAAGAAGGACAATAGTGTTCTCAGTTGGCTCTATGCCTCCATCACTGAGAAACTTGTCTCTACAGTACTCAATCTAGAGACTTCCAAACAGGTTTGGGATGCACTGCAAGCCCGTTTTTCCTCAACCTCAAGGTCTCGTGTGGCATTTCTCAAACGCCAACTGCAGACCATATCACAAGGAAACCGAAATTGCCTCTCCTATATTGAAGAGGCCAAGCTGTTTTCTGATCAACTCTCTGCTGCAGGTAAACCAGTGGACGAGCAAGATCTTATCTCTTACCTTTTGAGTGGACTCAAGCCACAATTTATGCCATTCATCACTGCCTTCACCTTTGCAACCCGAGAAAAAGAGCTATCACTTGATGATTTTCAGACCGAAATTCTGAACTTTGAAACGTTAATGGAAGCCTCAAACCCCCGCCATACCCATCGAAACAAATCTTGCCTTTGCAGCCACCCACTCCAAATCAATGGCTCCAAAAAGAACTAAAGGACCGAGCTTTACAAACCCATCCCGATCACCCACTCCTATTCTCGCTCCCCCAGCTCATATGGGATCCTTTCCCAACAAACCCAACACAAATCATCCCGGTGACAAATGCACCAACATGCCAAATTTGCACAAAGAAGGGACACATGGCTCTTGATTGCTACAATCGGTTCAATTTTTCTTACCAAGGCCGAGTTCCACCGTCTGATCTCGCTGCCATGGCTGCTGAAGGCAATTCCTCTCATACCCAACATATGTGGTATGCCGACAGTGGGGCTAATGCCCATATCACCAACAATACGGCGAATCTCACAACTTCACAGCCCTATGAAGGAGACGAAACCATCACCGTTGGTAATGGCTCGAGTTTGGTGATCCAAAATATGGGTACTACATCTCTTGCCTCAAAGAACTCTAATTTCACATTATCTAATGTCCTACACTGTCCGAATGCATCCTCAAATTTAATTTCTATTAATCGGTTTTGTTTGGACAATGATTGTTATTTTATACTCACCGGTAATGATTTTTTCCGTGAAGGAGAACTACACGGGGCGACTACTACTCCAAGGGCAAGTTGAGAATGGACTCTATCCGATTGCGAATAATAAATATTGCTCAAATAAAATTTCCTCGCTTTGCGGCTTCACTCGGTGTGTCAACCACACTCGACACATGGCATGATCGTCTTGGCCACCCATCTCAAGTTATTTTTAAATAAATTAGTCATGTCTAAATATTTAGATGTTTCCTCATCAAATAAATTAAGTTTTTGTTCGTCATGTCCTTTAGGGAAATCTAAACAATTACCCTTTAATGACTCGACTCGTCAAACAAATCGCCCTTTAGCACTCATTCATTCCGATGTATGGACATCTCCTGTTCAATCTATTGGTGGGTCAAAATATTATGTTATTTTTGTTGACGATTTTTCTCGCTTTACTTGGTTATATCCCATCAAATTCAAAAATGAGGTTTTTGATATTTTTAAAAATTTCAAAACTCTTATGGAAAATGTTTTTTCTTGTAAAATCCAACAACTCCAAACCGACAATGGTGGTGAATTTACATCCACTAATTTTAAAATTTTTTTACAAGAAAATGGCATTTTTCATAGATTGACATGCCCTCATACTTCACAGCAAAATGGGATTGCCGAAAGGAAAAATCGCCACATAGTTGAAACCGGCATTACACTTTTTAGCACGGTCTCATCTACCCAATACATATTGGCCCGATGCTTTCCTAACATCTGTCTATCTCATTAACCGGCTCCCAACAAAAGTTTTAAATCATTTGACACCTTTCTACATGCTACATAAAACAATCCCCAAATACTCACATCTTAAAATTTTTGGATCAGCATGTTTTCCTTTATTAAGGCCTTATGAAAATCATAAACTTTCTTTTCGAAGTAAAAAATGTATTTTTATAGGCTATGCAAACCAACAACGTGGGTATCGGTGCCTTGACTATAACACTGGTCGCATATATATATCACGCAATGTTATTTTTAATGAGCAAGATTTTCCTGCAAAATGTGATACAGTCAACTCTTCTCCTGCCTCACCGAGTAATGTCTCCCCAGGTAAGACTTCTTCACTCTTTAGATCTCCACAAATTTTAACACCCACGTCACCTATTCCTGCCATTGATCTTCCTATCCTTGAGCCAAACACACCATCTACACCAAATCCTCTTCCCAGTACCCCACCTTTGGAAAACCAAACAGACCCATCACCGGTCCCAAATCCTCACCAATCAACCGATTCCCCTCCAACTCCTCCATCTCCTCCATCACAATCCCATCCCATTCCAGAAAACCCAACACCACCAGTACAAAACGAACAACCCTCCAATCGAGTTGTTACTCGTTCCATGACCGGAAATTCAAAACCCAAATCCTTCCCCGATTTTACCTCTCTATACTCGACTAGGCATCCCTTGCAGGTACTCTCCAGTGTTGTCACCGAAACCGAGCCATCCACCTACACACAAGCAGTCTCTTCTCCTCAATGGCGTGCTGCAATGGGGTCTGAGTTTGACGCATTAATGGTAAATGGCACTTGGTCCCTTTGTCCGCGACCACCAGGTAAACATATTGTTCGCAATAAATGGGTATTTAAGCTTAAAAGATTATCGATGATAGCGTATTGAGCGCTATAAAGCGCGATTAGTTGCCAAGGGGTTTGATCAACAATATGGCATTGATTATGCCGAGACCTTCTCCCCCTGTGGTAAAACACTCTACCGTCCGGATAATCCTTGCATTGGCAGTGTCATTTAATTGGAATATACGTCAATTAGATATTTCAAATGCTTTCTTACATGGTTTTTTGGATGAAGAAGTTTTTATGGAACAACCCCAAGGGTTTGTAGATGAAAATCACCCTGATTATGTATGCCACCTGCACAAGTCCTTGTATGGACTCAAGCAAGCACCCCGTGCTTGGTTTCGTCGTCTGTCACAATCTTTACTAGAATATGGCTTCACCGAATCCACTGCTGATTACTCACTTTTCATTTATGCCACTGATTCTGTAAAATTATATGTGCTTATTTATGTTGACGACATCTTGGTCACTGGCTCTAATCAGCATGATATTGATTCATTTCTGTTATTTCTTAATGACTCTTTTGATGTCAAAGATTTGGGTGAGTTGAGTTTTTTCTTAGGTGTTCAAGCTAGCCGCGACTCAAATGGACTTCACCTACGCCAAACTCGTTTCATCACAGACCTCCTCCACAGCACCAATATGGTGGGTGCTAAGCCTCTCAATTGCCCAACAGTTTCTGGGCCGAAACTCTCCTCCACAGCAGGTGATCTCCTGGACGATCCAACTGAATATCGTCGCGTGGTTGGTGCCCTTCAGTACTGCACTATATCCCGCCCCGACATTGCCTATGCGGTCAACCAATTGTGTCAATTTATGCACAACCCAAGAGAGCCTCATTGGGTAGTCAGAAAAGAGTACTTCGTTATCTTAAGGGGAGTATTGACTATGGAATCTACTTTACTCCCGGAGAGATAACATTACAAGCCTACTCGTGATTCCGATTGGGCTGGCAACCCGGATGATCGTCGCAGAGACAACCGGGTATGGGCTATTTCTTGGACAAAACCTCATCACATGGACAGCCAAGAAACAACCCATTGTCTCCAAAAGCAGACAGAAGCGTGAATCACCGCAGCCTTGCAATCGTCATCGCTGAACTCTATTGGATACGAATGCTTATGAAAGAACTTGGTATACTATTGTCTTCCACTCCTACAATTTGGTGTGACAACATCGGTGCTATTGCTCTAGCATCAAACCCGGTGTTTCATGCTCGCACCAAACACATCGAGATCGACTACCACTTCATCCGAGAAAAAGTCCTCAACAAAGACATTCAAGTGAAGTATATCTCCACACAAGACCAGATTGGCGATGTTTTCACCAAAGGCCATACTGCTCCTCGGTTTATCTTCCTTCGGTCCAAACTAATGGTGATTTTACTCCCCATTACTTTGTGGGGGATGTTAGACCAGCCATTTATGGAAAGAATTCCACAACCAAATCTGCAGCAACAGCTCAAATCCTTCAAGATTCAACATGATCAACGTCCCCTTGAATCTCTCACTCCCTTGTATTAATTCCCATATAGCATGCTCTGCCATTCTGTACATTTCCATATTTAAACTTTATAACCGTTGTAATCTTCCCTATTTAGTCTAATGAAGAATGAAGAGAAGGCAAGTTGGCCTCTCGGTTTTCTCACTGTCAATTACTAAGTTTGCTGAGATTTTACAGGATTAACTGCCCAAATTGAAATGCTCAAGCAAACGACTCTGGGAACATGGTTGAACTATGTGGATCATACGGGTAAGGCGTGATCGAAACTTGATTAAATTGATATGGAAATTGTTGGGAGCTATAATAAAAAAAATCATCATGATTTTTGGTCAAATTTATTGTTTTCACGATTAAAGAAGTGTATATTTGAGGTTAATACCATTGATTCATTGGAGGTTGAGGTAGCATCCCATGCACTTGATTGCTCATTGCTAGCTGATTAGCCCATTGTTGGTCACTAAATTAGCAACATTTGTTAGTAATTTCTTTATACATATGCAGAATTGTTAGCTGTTAATCCACTAACAATTCTTATCACTAACAACTACAAGAAGAAGAAGAAGTTAAATATATAATGATGAATACCATTTACCTTGATGGAGTTTGAGGCCAATTTGGTCCATTTTGGTTGATACATGATGATGATGTTCCATCTAAACCTCCCATTGTTGTCTGTTTGTTTAAAAATAAACAATTTGAAGCAAACTTTTTGAATCAATGGGTGATATAGCAATACAAAAACTTGCTAATTGAATGGACATTGTAGCAAATTGTAGTCACCATGGTTTGATCAGGAAGTGGAGTTGGAAACTGAGTTGTTTGCTGTATACTATCCACATCATTACCCATAAGACTGTTCTGTCTAGCTTGATCATTGAATAACATGGAGCTTTGGTTGACTGGAACCTCCTCCGGTTGCGACCTGCTTCCATGGTCAGTAACATAAATGTTTTTTTTTTTTTAGAATAATAAGGAAAACGGTAGAAAAACTAAATTGCAAGCAATCATCTTCTGATAAAATATGCTTAAGAATGACGTACAAGAGAAGCTCAGCAATCATCTCAGAATTCAACTGATTGTCATCATCGTCCGTAAAAGATGGTGGAACTCCTTCCATCTGACCACAAGTACAAGATGATTAGCATGTTCTGAGGTTTAAAAAAGAAGAGAAAGCAAGATGATTAGTATTATATATATATATATATATATATGTGTGTATGTATGTATGTATGTATGTTGTGTTATATAAATCACAAGGCATGGATTAAAAAATCTGAGAAAAAGATCAATCTATTTATCATGGATTTCTTTAAAGATTCAAAGAATAGTTACAGATAATAAATAAAACAAAAAACACCAACAAGATGAAGCATAAATAATTAAGACCTACTTCAGTGCTGGTTTGCTTTAGCAGTAGTCAGCAAAACAATAAAATAAATAAATAAAAACAGAGATCAGAGAAGAATATATGGTTGAAGAGAATAATAAAGCTGCAGTATGCTTGATTGTAGTTCGTCCGGGTGAGATGTTGGAAAGGAAAATAGGGAATTGTATAATGAGATGAGATGTGGAAGAGAATATTGTTACATATATATATTAATAATTAATTAATTATTGTATTGTTTGCTAGGAATGAAGTTGCTGGGAAGGAACCCACCGTTGACCTACCACACATTATTTTATAAGATCCAGGGAGTTAACGCGTGGACCTGGCAAACCCAAAGGCGAGATATTATACACCATCCAAATTCCAGGATAAATAAAAAATCATCTCAAAATTCGAAAACAATAACAGAAAATAGATTCAGCAAATCATCTCAAAAAATATGTTAGGGAAGATATTAATTGAAAAGAAATAAGAAACTTGTATTAAGAAAATAAGCCAAAATCAGAACTTAACGCCAATCATGTTTTCAGTTACATATTGATTTAGTAAAATTGATTAATCCAAATAAAATTCTTATAATTTAATTTAATTTAATTTATAGCATCATGGTTGACCTATTAAGTTATATAACATGTTAATATTAAAAGCAATTTAAAAATAAATTTATGTTTTTTAATGAAAATAATTGACTATATATCCATCCACGAATGATAAAAATTAAATTCGATCCTCAAACTAGTCGAAGAACGGTGGTAAAAACAGTTTAGAGCGAGCTTGAGAGTTTGGTGTGTGTTGTTTTTGAAAATTAATTTTTAATATTAAAATATCAAAAAGTAAATAAAAAATATTTAAAATTAAAATATAACCCTAATAATAATTAAAGAAAAACAGCGGTCCAAGGACTTGACCCATTCACAACGATCTCTGTCCATTATTCCTAATTTTATACTTCTAGACTTGGTCGTGTTAGCGTATTCCTACGAGTTTCAGATATCCATTTTACGATCACTAAGAGTGTAAGGCCTCTTTCTCTTTTGAAAACGGAAACTTAAATTATGATTCATGACAAACCTTCATTTAAACAACTATACTAGTAAGCCTAATCATTGATTTAACAAATATAATAGATGAAATTGATAACATCTCAACAACAATATCAGGGAGGATTAGTCTAGTGGTAAAGATCTTGACTTTAAAAAATATACTCTTATTATCTCTTAATAAAAGAAAAGTGAAAATATTGAATTAAAATTGATGGCAGCCCATTAATTGATAAAGAAAAGGGTGAAACTAAAATAATGAGTAAAAACGACAAAGAATTTTAAAAAGATAAAAACCATGAATTCAAGGTTAATTTAGATAAACACCACAAGGCATGGATTATAAAATCTGAGATGAGATATGGAAGAGAACACTATATACTATTTGATCCATGACCTCTGTATACATAAGTTGTTTCTTATATATATACACACACATAAATTGTTTCATATATATATATATATGCTAGCTACCATAGATAATAATAATAATTAATTACTTAATTAATCAGTGCATTGTTTGCTAGGAAGGAGCCCACCGTGTATACCAACAAGGTATTATCTTATAAGATGCAGGAAGTTAACGTGTTGAACATCCCCCCTGGAATAAAAACAGAAAAGATATTCAGCAGATTATTCCAAATATCTTCTAAAAATATGTTTTTTTGTTTGTTATAAATCCATAATTATGTGTATTGAATATACATAACTCTTGAGTTTAGTCTCTTGGATTTCCATAATTCTTGTCTTGTATTCTTAGTATCTTTGGAAAAATAAAAGAATTGATAATAATAAAGATATTTGTCTCATGTTTCTTCTGATTATATTTTAATATTTATGTTCTTTTATGTTAATTTGTTTTTATAACACGTTATAGCATGACTATTACGTGGCTTATACCAATTTTAATATTTTCGTTAAGATGATCCAAGTTCGAGGGTAGATAATTGGTTTGAAATGCCTTTTGAAGAATCATTTCAGGATTCGAAAATAAAAACAGAAAATTGATTCAGCAAATGATTCCAAATATCTTCTAAATTGAACTTGATACTTTTTATAGACCTCTTAATTTTCAAGAGAACCTTCACCATTCCTTCATGCAAGTTGTATGCTTTGCCAAACATTCCTTTAGGAAAACAGGTTGCCCTCCGACAACTTTCCTTAACTGGCCAGGACTAATTTCGAACGTTAGCCGGTGATACCAAGTGATGGGAATGATGACACTGCTCTACATCCTTGACCATTTCAATTCCTAGAACTCTCCCAACCATCCCATAAAAAGTAGTCCTTTTTCTTTGAAGAATTTGCTCAATTAGTCCTTATATTTTAGATATGGTCTTCAAAATGTTTTTACAAGTTGTCCTTGAAACATTCTCTAATCTATCCTTTTAATAAATATTTTTATTTAAGCTAATACTAATATCATTACTTACAAAAACTCAAATCCTACCTAATTAATTAAATATTTTTTTTTTATTAATTTTGACATAATTTCGTAAAATAATCCCATGTCCCAATCGATTTTATTTATTTTATTATTCATCAAATTTTTCTAAACATCTTTTTAATTTTTTTATAAAAAAACTCTTGAGATTGTATTGAATTGTTTTGTGCAACTTAGGCTGATCCATCCAGCCTATAATCAGCTCGGTCGATGAACCAAGACAGTCTTGATCATATAACAACAGCTCTAGCTTGTTGTGGGGGCAGAATCGCATTCAAATGGCATGATTTTCCACACGGCAAATATATTCAGACAATTTCCTAGCAACTGGCTGCCTTCATCTCTTGTTTGGTTTTCGTTTGCGGGTCTCGTACGATACCCTCAAAATCTAAAGGTATAGATTTCAACAAGCAATTATGGGTATGAACAAGACGACTTTGACTCCCCATCTATTAATTGGTTTGGAAGAGAATGTTATAGTAGCAAAGATTATTGTATTGTTTTACAGGAAGGAAGCCACGAAGTTGCTTTTCTTTTGTCTAATTGGAAACTTCAACAAAAAGAATCAGAATGTAATTGCTGACTGAGTTAACGTGTGGACCATCCCACTTGGAAAGTTGAGCATTCAACCAGAAACGCAGCATGCCCACTTGAAGGTTTCTGCTTCAAAAGATGAAAGTGTGCGGCAAAAGGTCACAAACCAACCACATGTAGACAAATTTTAATAAATAACTGAATTTTTTTTATTTGCTTCATTTTTTTAAAAAAAACGAGTGGACGATGAAATTTTGAAGAAGCTTCTTGGAAAATGTAAAGTTCATTTCATATATTCATAGCGATTATTTTTTTAATAATATTTGAATTTTTAATATTAAAATAATTAGGCAAGATTATTTCCCGAAGGCGAAAGGAGAAAGAAAAGGCTTAGATCATGGACACATAAGACCCTACCACCATGTGCTCACTCTATTCTCGGCTGACAGAAACGACACTTTCCATATTGAAAGGATGTTATTCTTCCATGCCATATTTACCTTGCAGTATCTTCCAAACCGATGCTATTATCCCTTATTAGCTTGGACAGGAACTCTCAGCTTGTGGCGGCCAAAAGCCATCCACAAACATCTAAAATCAAAAGTGATCTGGGTAGCTCCTCATCTTCATTAGAAAGATCATTCAATATTTATGACAATATTGTATTTATTGTCAAAAAAAATTTGGCCATTAGATTCAACCCTGTAGGATCTCGACCATTGGTTCAAAATGGCCATTATGAACTACCAAATCTTGACAAGTCAATGTTTTCTATTTTAGGGTCGTGTTATCTTTTGTGTGGTGTCAAACAGCCTAAACATACTATACTGTGGTATGGTTGAATGTGAGAAAATATAAACACATGTATTTTAAATCAAATCAAATGAATCAATATTAAAACAGACTATACTGTGGTATGATTGAATGTGAGAAAATATAAACACATGTATTTTAAATCAAATCAAATGAATCATTATTAAAACCTCTTATCCGTTTCATTATCTTTCTCAAGTTCAATTAAACTGAGTGGGAGCTAACCTGATTTAAATCGATTAGGATGATGCGCTTCTTAGCCATACTTTTCCTCTTAATTGGGTGCCTTTTCGAACCCTTAACCACAAACTAAAATAGTGTGTTTTTCAACTCTATTTTTCTTCCTCTTTGAGTATGGTTTCTCCAATTCTAAACATCAATTAGGATAGTGCGCTTCTGAGTCGTATCTTTTCTCTTAATTGGGTGTGTTTTCTGACTCTTAATTGTTAGAGTATAGAAGAATACTCTAGAATAGTGTAATATGTATAAATAGAGAAGTGCACACAACAAATGTATGCAAAACAGAATTCAATACAATGTAATTCTAAATTTCAGTTTCCCTCTCTTTCTCTCTTCTCCCTCTTCCCTTCTCTAAACTAATTCTTCTTTCAATTCTACAAACTCTCTCAATCCTAACATTAATCACATATCAAAATAGTGTTTTTCAACCCTATTTTTCTTGCTATTTGAGTATGCTTTTTCCAATACTAAACCATCAATTAGGGTAGTGCTCTTCTTAGCCATATCTTTCCTGTCAATTGGATATGCCTTTCCAACCCTTAGTCATCCAACCTAGAATAGTGTGAGTGCGCTTCCTAGCCCAAACTAATCGTTCCATGTTGAGCGTGTTTCATAGCCCTTCCCAAGAAATCAACCATTTTTACGAGACTTCTCTCTTTTCTTTTTCTTTACAATGCTCCCTATCAAAAGTCTCCTTACGAGACTTTAGTCGCAAGCGTTGTAAAGAGGGGGGTAACTGTCATAATCCATTTCTAGGCTATTCCCCAAAATCTACCCAAAATAAAACTAAAATAAAATAAAAAGAGCTCGCATTGGTAGAAAAATCAAGGTGTAAATGTTGGACGTTTTTGAGAGCCGGATCATACCTCTTTGTTCCCAAAAATAAAATAAAAATATAGATTTAAGGCTAAAATAATTTATTATTGATGAATCTGCGTAAAATATTAAGTTAAAAGGCATAATTATATTTTTTATAAGCCAATTTGATTTAATTGTGGGTCAATTTAAAGTATAATTATGTTTAGAAATTACTTCAACCTCTAAAGTATAATTATGTTTAGAAATTAATATTAAGTCAAAAGGCATAATTAGTTTTCGGTCACCAATAAACCCCATCTCTCTCCTCCACTCCCTCTTCCTCTCAAGTCTCATCAACCAGCCCTGATATCAGCCCTTCATCTTTCCTGGCTGGCGGCCTCGTTTCGGTAGCCATTATGGTCATAAATGGTCATCGTTTCGGTAGCCATTAGAGCATAATGGTCATAAATGACTTTGTCAGGCTGGTGCAGCTGGTGAACTGATCACTGAGCTGGCCTGTTATTACAATGTAATCATTTTCCCATTGATCATGGAAAAGTTTGGTATAAAAACAAAAAAGTGGCTTTGTCTGGATGATCTCTTACAAACTCTTTCAGCACAAATCTTTGCAATTCGAGGTGGTTTTGATGAGGCTTCAAACTTCCAAGCCTAGTAACATGCCATGCATTATTTCCTTTACCCACAATATGTCAATTTTTAAAATTGAGTTGTCTCTACTTAAAAGGAGATGCAAGCATTTATCCAGTATGGGAATTAAATCATGCAATTGGGTCCCTATGCAAGCGATATCCAAATGATTTGGCGGGTGGGGATGGGAAAAAATAGGAGTTAAATGTTACACAAACGAATGTTAACAAGTTCTAATAACGTACAAGCTCTTAAACAAATAGATGTTAATGGTGTTTGTTGAAGTGCATAACTATTCATAATATCTCCAGAGGAGTAAAGAACATGTGACTAGAGACTCACGGGTCAACAAGACAACTTTTCCAAGGAATCATTTAACTCACGTGCTTGGAGGGTAACATTGCACCTCCCCTCCCTGTTTTGAAGTGAAATGTTATCATTCATGATTTTCCTGTTTCTTTTGCATTTTGAATTAATTAAACAGGATTTTACTAACATTTCGGCCCTGCCAACTTAAAGAGAGAATTCTAATGTAACTGTCTTTGACACACGGGCATGCACTTGCACACATTCGTGTATCAATTAAGCACATTATGCTGCATAACCTGTTTCTGTTTCAGAAAGGCAAGTGCTCAGCTTCTTCAAAATATATTGCAGGTATATTCATTTTGTAAAGGGGTACTTCAGGCCTGTGCTTACCAAGGAAGCTGAAAAGGTTATTTCAAGTTATTATCAACTCCAACGAAGATCTGCAACTTATAATGCAGGTTCCTCAGTAAATTACTCTTTCTATCCTATTGTTATTTTTGCTTTTTATTTTTCCTTTTTATTGTATTGTACCATTTCTAATTTGTAGCAAGGACGACTGTGCGCATGCTGGAAAGTTTGATACGCCTAGCTCAAGGTATTTCAATGTTCATGTTGATTATTTGTCCATTAAATATCAGAAGTTGACTTCTCAATGTTGCAGCACATGCAAGACTGATGTTCAGAAATGAGGTCACTCGGATGGATGCCATTATGGCAATTTTATGTATCGAATCATCTATGACTACATCAGCCATTGTTGACAGTGTTGGGAATTCCCTTCACTCAAATTTCACAGAAACTCCTGATCAAGAATGTATCCTTGTTAGCAATCTGGACATGCATAACCGTACATAAACATGCTTGCAAAACTGTGATAGGCTGGCATAAATCACGACATATATTTGTGCATGCTAAATATTATTACTGAGTGAAAGATGTTTGGTTTCCCCAGCATGATGACGCATAAGTTTCTTCTCTAGTTGTTATTCACACTACACTTTCTCTTTTATGACAAATTAGTTCCCTCTGACAGCAATCACTATTTTGCTAGAATTTCACACTTCTTTGTAGAGGCCTCTCAAAAGAGTACGTGGATTCCTATAGAAAGCTTCTCTGTATAGTTTCTTGGTACATGAGCATGGTTACTTGAGCCGATTTTTGTCCAACATCAAGCTTCTATAGTCCTTTCTCTTGCTTAAAGTAGTAAAGGTTTTCTTTCTTTCTGTTGTTTAAATGACAGAAAGATTACTGTATGTTCATTTTACAGATCACGATGCATGTTCATGTTGATCCATCCATGGTTATCTTAACTCCTAAATACATGGTATTGAATCTTAACTACCTAATACCTAGATGCCAAGCAAGAGGGACTAATACTTGAAAAGTTGAGATCGTTTGATGAGTTTTCTGGTGTTAACATCATAGAAGGATTGTCTAGATGACAATACAGAAAGCAAAAGCATCTTCACCAGCATTATAATATCATTCTCACCTGCTTATCATAATCAAGCATTTATCCTAAGGTGACTGCCATTTTGTTTTGTATCTTTTTCCGTGGCTATATTACTGCTTGACATACATTTAATTGAAATGTAAATTATTGTATAGAGTTTGGAAATGGTCAAATTAGATGTTTGTTTATGCGCTGCGCACCTCAAAAACAAACACACTCTAAGTAGATGTTGAAATGCTTTTGATGCTTACTTAACAAAAGTTATAATTTGAGTGCGTGGTATAACATGGAAAATCATATTTGAATTCACAGAAGGGGTTTAAAGTGATTTCAATCTATTTGTTCTAGCAAGACAAAAAAGTGGGATGCAGCACGTGGAACTTCAAGGAGCTTAGGTGATTTTCAGAGCATACTACTTATTGATTGAGGGGAACTACGTGTGGGAGAAGGAGAAGCTGAGAGGAAAGAATGAAGGAGAGGAAAATATAAAATTAATGCATTTTCTCCTTTTTGGAACAACCATGAGGGAAAACAGAGGGAGAAGATCTTGCCCCATAGGTTCACATCTGCCATTTTTTAATTTCCGAGTGAGAGGAAACCTAGTAAAATTTCTAGCGTCTATGATAAATTACAACTTTGTAGTTTAAATTAAGGACTAATTCTATATATTGTTGATTGTTTCCTTGAAGTATTTATTGTTTTCAGTCGAGAAAACGGCATGCGAACATAGCTTGCATTCAATGAGAGATGGCTAACTTAGATGATATAACATCTCACTATCATTTGATTGAGCAGTTTTCCTTGTTTTTCATCTGATTGATTGATGATTTTGGATGAAGGTTTCCTTGTTTGTTGTTGTGCTAACATTTACTCAAATCATGAAGCATTGTGTGATCTTTTGTTGAATGTTATTGCTAGGTTGAGGAGCCACACGTTGTCAATACCTTGAAGAAATTAAGATCAATCAGAGAACAAGATTTGGTGACAAGACTGTACTCCTCCGATATCTTTCTTGGAATATCTTCCCGTAAATGCTTGATTTATATGTAGATTTGACCAAGACCTAGCAAAAATGTATGTTTCTTGTTTACTTAATTCGAAACCATGGTTTCGAAGGTTAGATGTAGCATTTTCTGCTCCAAGTGCTATAAACCAAAGTATATTTTTGTAAATGTTGTCGAATATCTAGGCCTAAAGCATACGTTGTCAGGTTCAGGTTTATAAAAATACTTAACCTGATTTCAGGTTTCGATACTAGGGTAATGGTGTTAGGTTTTCAAAGGGTGTGACGAAAGAGTGTGACGTGATGACAGAGAGTTTGTAATCTTCAAAGCAAAGCAGATCTCGAGTTTGAGTTAAGGAATAAATTCCTTGTAAGAATCTGAGACAGGGTTTTATTCACTTATTTGGGTTTACAAAGTGTGTTTTCTGGAAGGTGAGGTTTTGTCGTAACTAAAAAAAGAAAAGTAATGGTGTTAGGTTAATGAACCATGAACATTAACGATGATGATTGGATCTCAGAGAATGAAACAGTTGTGCTTCGAGGAATTTTCTCATTTTCCTACGTTTTTCTCTTCCCTTAGTTGTGGTTTGACCCTAAAAGAGAAGGCTTCAGCAGTTTTTGGTGCTTGTTGGAAATAAGTATATGTGATTCACTCTCTTTACTAGCCTATTTATATCGAAAAGCTCGAAGCAAAATTTTAAGTCATAATTTTATTTTTAAAATAAATTCTGATAAGTATTGCCTTTCAATGAATTTTTCATCCCTTTTAAATTAATTTAAAGCGTGGATTAATGAGAAAATTAATGTTTGAAAAATCCTGATTGATAAACTATAACTAACCAAAACATATATCTCACCTTACCTTGAAAGTTTACAAGAGTTTCTTGTGACTTGTGTAGTAATGGTTAGAAGGGTAAGCTTTTTAGAAGAAAGCTTTTTAGAATAAAGATGCTAGTGTTTGTGTATCAAAAATATTTAAAAAAAAATGTATAAATTTTTTTACTTTAAATATGAACGATAGATTATTGACGATAACTAGAGTATTTGCAAGCAAAGAAAACTTCACAGAATACACTGACACATCAAGCCAGACTTCCTTGTTTTTCATCCCTTTTGTTTGTTTCAAAATGGTTTAAGCATGAATTTAATATTTCCCAGCAACAGAGCTCATAGATACACAACAGCGATCAAGGTTGCAGATGAAAATATGAGAATTGATTTACAAGTTCAAATAAAAAACACAGTTGCAAAAAATAAAGCTTGCAACACTTGTGTTCTACACATTAATCATGTGAAATACATCTGATCTTCAGTTCTCTATTATTTGACCACAATCTTCAACAACAACAGGTTCCTTTGTCGTCCCGCTGTTGGACCCTACCTTCTCCATCTCCTGAACAACGCTATAGCCATCTACAACTTTCCCAAAAACAACATGTTTCCCATCAAGCCATGAGGTCTTGTCGGTGCAAATGAAAAATTGGGAACCATTAGTGTGTGGTCCAGCATTTGCCATTGATAAAATACCAGGCCCTGTATGCTTCAGCTTGAAGTTCTCATCTGCAAACTTTGCGCCGTAAATCGACTCTCCTCCAGTTCCGTTACCTCTCGTGAAATCCCCACCTTGACACATGAAATTTGGGATTATGCGATGGAAAGTTGAACCCTTATAGTGTAAGGGTTTTCCAGCATTTCCAATCCCTTTCTCCCCAGTGCATAGAGCACGGAAATTTTCAGCAGTTTTCGGAGTAGCATCTGCAAATAGTTCCATCACGATCCTACCGGCTTTCATCTTGCCGATAAGAATGTCAAAGAAAACCTTCGGATTCGACATCTGCAGTCACCCAATTCAAACCCAGCTAAACATCAAAAGAACAAAGATATTTCAGTACCTAAACTAGCAACAATTCCAAAATGCTAGTGTTCATTATAAAGCAGAAAACAAGGAGAGAAGAATAATCAATGTAGCAACTTGTTCGAGGCCATAATCAAAATGAAATTATATTTGATAGGCACGGAGAATCGCTATTATTATCGCCAACCTTCAATGCAAGTTGTGCCATTTTCGACACCCTTGCTCTGCAAATTGGCTTTACAAAACCCAAAATAATTGAAAGTGATAAAATCATCAAACATAATGACAAGCACCAACCCAGATCTACAAAAATTCATTTTTTTTTATAAAAAATAAAAACCCAAATCCATACAGAACATTAACTTTCAGCAATAATAGCAAATGAATAAAAAAAAAATGTGCATCAACCCACAAAAGTCCTCAAACATACAAGAGAAATGTAAAAAGGGCTTTTTTTTAATGGGTGATTTATAATATTGCACAAGCTTTGAGCTCACAGATTTTTTGAATAAATAACCTGCAAGCCTTCGATATGTGCTCTTCAACACTCAAAACAGGCAGAGACTTACATCAATTAGTTCAAACATAATACAAAAGAAAGTGAAAATACAGTGCAAAAAGTAAATCAAGAAAGACAGAAGTTGAAGTAGTGTGGAGAAAGCGCGCACCTTTGAGTGAGAATGGAGTTACAGGTGCTTGGTGAAGAGATGGAGGAGAAGGATTTTAGCTGTGGTTTATATAGGCGGAGGTGTTGGGGGTTTAGGGTTTTATAAGGAACTTTCTTATTTGTTCAATTTCATCCCTTTAGTTGTTTACTATTTCATTATCACCCTTTCACAACAATGGGCTAAAAGATGGAAGGAAGCCTTGAAGTTTAATTTAAGAGCCCATTATGTGATATGGAACCAAAACCATGGGCCAAAAGAAGGAAAGAAGCCTTGTAGTTGAATTTAAGAGCCCATTTTGTGATATAGAATAAAAAAAAATAATCAACTTTTTTTAAATTCAAAGTTTTTTTCGAAAAATAAAAGTTATCTTTGAAAATTTATTCCGATAATTATTTATGATCTTATTAATTTCTTTTTAAGATATGTGACGCAATTTTGTATGCATAAATATACCAAATAAATACATATTTGATAAAATAATACTTTTATCAATATTAAGTCGAATACCACCTAGGCCAGATTATATTTTGGTATGGAAAAATGAAGAAAATATTTTTTATCATACAAAAATATGCATGAAAATTATGTTAGGAATATCTGTATTCACTAATGCTAAAATTATAAATACTCTAAATATTTATTAATGCCGGAGTTAAGAATATTGACACTAGAATTGAAAATTATTTTGAACCCCAAATATTCATCGATGTCAAACGCTTTCTTCTTCATAATACTTATCAAGAGTTAGAAAGTATTTGTAGATGAATATTTAATTGACATCATAGTCAGAAATATTTTAGGCACATCATCAATAGCATAGTAAAATAGATCTTCAACAATTTCAGACAAAACTAACAATACAAACTACCTTGGATATGACACTTTAGGGGAGATAGTATCTTTTTTTATATATAATTAGTCTCGTACCATAAATTTTTTACTAATCGGTTAAGATTTTAGCGATTATAATATTAGATAACGACTCCTTGCTTATAATATTAGATAACGACTCCTTAAGCAAGACCTTTTTCTTTAAAACCAAGAAGTCAAATATTTTTTTCCCCTAATTTTTTGAGATTATCATGGTGTGACACATATTGATATGAGATATTACTTTAATCTCATTGGTTGTTAGAGGCATTGCTTAGACTTTATTGGTTTGTGTAGTACATGGAAGTGTTTGTTAGAGGCAATCAAAAGAGGAGTTCATTATTCTAATTTTTTACTAGTTTATGGAAAACAAATTGTCTCTAAAAAAAGATAAAGGACATGCCTTGTCTTGTCACGTGCTGATGTTAAAAATAATTTTAAAAAATAAAAAAATATTATTTTGATGCATTTCTGAATAAAAAATAATTTTAAAAACAACTTCAATTATACTCCCAAAAAGTCACTAACATGGACAAAGAAACCTCGTGAAGCTACTACGTGTTCGAGTTACTGGTTCAATTACTGAGGGAGGCAACAGAATTCTCCAATTTTCGGTTGAAATAAGCATCTGAAGTAAAGAACTAAAACTTGACATGTCTCTGAAACTCAAACAGAATTCATTACCTTTTATTCAAAGCACATGAACTTTGACACAACTCGAACATGAAACTCATCAACCCACACAAACTCACAAAAGAAGCCTGGATTTAGAACACACAATGTCTTATGTCTTGCAACGATGCCCTCGACATCATGTTGACCCCAGCACTAATTAACACTATTGCAGGCCTCCATTTATTTTACAATTCAAAAACATATACTATAAAAACGAGTAGATATCATAGTTTCTTCAAACGACAAATCATCAAACAGTCATGCCTTTTTGCCAAGCTCGCGAGCGTTCCGGTTCTCAATCAATTTTAGAGCAAGGCTGCACAAAATCAACGCAAAGATTGCAGAATTAGACCCACAAAGCGATCAATCCTATTAATTTGGATGCGCGAAGGAAAAAAAACACAAAAAATTGTCATTCAATCAAGTTCTTACGCTTCAAGTTCGTCATTGTGCTTTGTTGCAAGATCTTTACCGATCTGCTCAAGATTTTTCAAATTTTCAGGCCTTGCATCGTCCATCTTGGCATCAGAGAGTTTCAATGCAGCCTGAATATTGTATTAATTATCAAATTGCAGCACATCATTCGAGCATGAAATACAATTGCATGATCAAGACTATGATTGAAACTCTCCCGTTTAAAAAAGTAGTGAGGTAAATCGTTGTAGTTTCCCCCCCTTAATTTCTACGGCTAGCTACACATAGATAAACGATTTAAACGGGGAAATACATGTGTGTGTGTGTGTGGTAAATTAACTAAATTCTATAACTCTCGTGATTCTGGCAAATTCCTACATATTCCGTTCTCAATGGGAGCTGCTGATACCTGAAGCCGATAATAGTTTTCTTCCCAGCCACAATATTGAAAGATTGTGGATATATACGTGGAAATCATCTCATCTGATGCAGTTGTCAAGATTTCTATCAATGGGCTCCCGCTGTTCTCGCTATACCAAAGCCATCTTAAGATTCCCCATTTGCTGGGATCATCTCCAACCACGTACCTGTCACTCTGCTCTGCTTCTCCAGTTCCGAGTGAAAGAATAAGAAGCTTACGATCATTAATCTTTTGTTCTTTCATCACCTCACACACGGCTACCAATGACTGGTACAATTGAAAACAAGGGAGACAAGACATTAATTGAAAGAGAGCATTCTGACTGGGAACAGAAAATCCAGTGCAAGTGTTCCGGAGATCTTTAGATTCGAGCCATCATGTAGGTCTAGGTTGAGAAAGGGATTAATGACAGTAATCAATCATATATAATATCTAACTGCAGCAAAAAATAAACGTAATAACAATATTCTATCTTTAGCAGATGATATACTAAGAAGTGGTAGCCTTGTAATGTAATCTAGTAATCATATACTGCATTTCTGTAATCTTCATACTTGCATCCCACCTTCCCCGGCTCTTCACTAGCTGCCGGCTGATGAATTTCATCTTAAAGAGTAAAAACTATATAGAGATTCTTAACTCACAGGGTTGTTTGCTGCCAGGCCGCCATCAGCTAAGTTGAAATCAACGGTAGTTTTAAAAAAATATGGAGGGAAGTAAGATGGCGCTGCAGTCGTGCCAACACAAACGTCTGCTGTTCGAGCATCCTTTAACTCATCACGTTTTGCCTGCAATTTTATTTACAAGAAAAGGTGCATTGAATCACTATATATATATATATATATGATAAGTACCATGTCTTAAATAGATAATGAAGAAGAATCGAAGACCTCTAAGCTGGAGAAGATGGCTGGCTCGAAACGCTTGATGTCGAAAGCGGGGATTATCACGTTAGTTAGCGCATCACTGAGAAGTTTCTGTCCCATTTCTTCGTTAATTAACTCATGTAGTTCGACACCATCATACTTTGGAAACAGCAGAGTCCTTCCAAGTCTCTTACGGATGAAGTTAGGAAGCCATTTGCACGTTAAAAGATACCGCAATATAGCTACCAGAGAATCTAGAATTTGATGGTTTCTGTTTAAGAGCATGAAATTAATTTAATTATGCAGAAATCAATATTTTTTCTTCTAAAAACTGAATATAATTATGCTAGCTTTTTTAGGAGGACATATATTGTGTAAATCATGCCAGTACTAATTAAACCCGACCCTTTTAATCATTTGACCTACATGTTGTAACATAGCTGGATATGCTTTGTTGCTTCATCAAGCAAAGAGTTCATCGCAGCTTCATCATGGAAAAGTTGGTCGTCTTCAAGCAACTGCTCGGTGGTTTGAGGAAATATGAGTGGGCTCTTCTCCAGATAAAATTTGACAATATCTTTTGCTTCAAACAGAGGTCGTTTATCTGCATTCGGAGTAGTAAGCATGGAAGTCATCAGACCACCTGTGCTTGTCCCAGCAATGAAGTCAAAATAATCTGCAATCCTCGCGTCCTTGTTTTCCTCATCCAACACCTATATTTATATATATATACAACAAAAATGGAAATTAGGATTTAACAACAAGGGATTCTGTGATGGATGTGTTGATTGACTTGATTTGTGTTGATTTGTTTGCAGGTTGTTTTGCTTGAGAGGAAGATGGAAAATAAACTTAGAAAGCTGGGAATGCAAGATTGCCGAGAGAGAGGTAAGATTTTATATTTCTGTATTGCTTACATGATGTTTGATGAAATGCTCTCTCTTATATACTGTTTGATCTTGAGCAGCTTAGTGCTCAACAGGATGTTGTTAAAAGTAACATGAAGGTAACGCTTAAGTTTTCGATTCTATAACCTGAAGCTTAGCTTCAAGAGCTGCAAGGACTATGCTAGGAATGATGCCTCTCACTCCTCCCCCATCAATGCTAAGGATCGTTGTAAAGCCGTCACCTGATCCCATCGAACTTGCATTCCCTGAAAAAATAATCAAGAACAAAAGTAACATTAATAATTACAGAGTCTAATCTCTGATTACAACTCGATCTAGTCATAGGGTTGTACACAAAAATAATAACACCAAGTGCTCACCCATCTTGTGAAAACTGAAACACAACTTTTTGTTTGGCGACTCTTTCAGCTTCGCTACAGCTTGAGCAGCAAGGATCGGCTCTGCTCCCCTTTTACAGCTCAAATCAGGTTGGGAGAATCGGTATAATGAGATCAGAAGTAGAAGAACTTGTTACAGTAGCTAGCTATAGTATTACAAAAGTCAGCTCAATAATGATTAATTATTGCTGTATTCAATTGCCCAATGACCAAGTCAGTTCAATTGCATTGAGAATGAAACTGTCATTGAAGCTTGCGGAGGTAGAATCAGGGTTCTATGGTTGAGAAAGTCACCGATGATCTTCTGTATTTTTTTAATTTTTTTATTCGTATTAAATTATTAAAATTAGACGAGGCTTTAATGTCTTTAGGATTTATGTACAACTCGCACAACATATTTTTTTATACTTTTTTTGGTTTTAAAATATAATTTATAACATTCTTTTTTATATAGATATAAAAAATATTCTTGATTTTTCTAAGTCTTGAATAATATAATATATAGTATTTTATAATACTTTTAGAAATTTATTGAGTCAAGTTCATATATTCTTGAAAAAAAAAAACCATCCCCCTTGTTGCTGTTAGAGAATAATATAAATCATATTATGGGACTTCACTTACAAGCTTAAGCTTTTAGGTGAGATGGTTCCTTAACATGGTATTAGAGCCTTGTTGACCCAGCGGTCATGGGTTCGAATCTCACCACCTCCATTCTATTTGATAAAAACTAAGCACAAGGTTATGTGGGCCTGTGCAAGTTTCAAGCCCAAAGGGCTTTCATTTGAGGGGGGTGTTAGAAAATAATATAAATCATATTATAGAGCCTCACTTACAAGCTTAACCTTTTAGGTGAGATGGTTACTTAACAGTTGCCACCACTTTTAGCAATCATCCAACTTCTTTCCTACAAAACTACACTCTTTTGCACCCCCCCTCAAAACACCTTTTTTTTTTTTTTTTTTCATTTTCTTTCGATAAATCAGCCTAGTTTGATGGAAAACCAAATTCTTTGTAACTTTTTGGCATTGTGTTTCAAAAATATTTTTGAAAAAATATTTAATTTTTTTATTTTTACTTTTCATTTTAAATAAAAAAATTGGTGTTTTTAAATTATTTTCATGTATTATTATCAAATATATTCCTAATAGATAAAAAAATATTATTTTAATATATTTTTAAATAAAAAATATTTTTAAAATCCAGATAAGGGATATACGCAGGGGAGGAGTATACGGGACAATGAAGTATGCTTTGGACGGAATGTGTGTGTGTGTGTATATGTGTGTGTGTGTATATATATATATATAGATATTTCATATGCATTTAGAAAACAAGCAAATTACTTTCATATAGAATTATTCGGAAATCAACCATTAATATTATCATAAAATAAAGCCAATCTCTAACCACATAAACTTCCAAGGAAAAAAACAAATCTCATCAACAACCTTTCCATTTGCATGTCTTTTAACAAGAAAGTCAATGTCTAACCACATAAACTTCCACGGAAAACAAAAAATCTTATCACGCAGAGGATAGACAACCCAATCAACAACTTTTCCATTTGCATGTCTTTTAACAAGAAAGCCAATCTCTTACCATGTGCCTTGGTAGAACTGCAGGGTCTCGACAGCACATCTAGAGAGTTAGAGAGAGAGAGAGAGGGAGCTTGTACTAAAAGAACAAAAATGGACTCCAAGCATATATTTGGGGGAGTTGTAGCAGCTTTCTTGTTCGGGTTTGTTGTACTCTACAGTTCAAGAAGGAGAGAGAAGATCAAAGCTTCAGGGAAAACTCCAACCAAGAAAAATTTGAAAAGCTCTGGAAATGGAGTGTGCAGATCAAATTTTGCTGGAAATACTGATGTGAGCAGCTTATACGAATCAACTGGAGCTGTGATTTGCTGCTGCGATTGTCTGCACTTTTCGCAAGTTTCTGCAGATTCTGATATCTGCGATTGCTTCTGCAATTTTGGAAAAATCTCTGCAGATTACTAAATCTGTGGTCATCTGCTGCGATTATTGTTTAATCTGTGAGGCAGCAGCACTGTGATTGATTTTCTGAGCTGCTGCGAAACTTCTACAGATTTCTTTGAAGTTCAATTTCTGTTTGAAATCTTGCTTCTCTGCTGCGTTTTTCCTCTGCAATTTTTTTTTTCAAACCTGTCTGCAGCTCACTACATCTGTGATTCTCGGCAGTAGAGTGTTAAATCTGTGAGGCAGTAGCATTGTGATTGATTTTCTGAGCTGCTGCGACCTCTCTACAGATTATTGAAGCTCAATTTTTGAGCTGTGATTCTCGGCAGCAGAGTGTTGAACTTGCGTCTGCTGTCTTCCAATTTTTCAGAATTTGCGTTTTTGAATTTCTGATCATCAGCAGCCATGGTAACTGCCTCGCAACTCCAAATCCTCCAATCTCCAATTGCAGGTCTGATTTCCACAATCTCCACAGCTGTAAATGTGAAATTGGACGATTCAAATTACCTAAATTGGCATTTTCAAATGCAATTGTTGCTAGAGAGTAATGGCATAATTGGTTTTGTGGATGGTTCTCACTTGTGTCCACTTGATGAGAGTGAATTGAATATTTCAACCTCATCTTCAAGTGATGAATCCGAGAATGTGTTGATATGGAAGATGCATGACAGAGCGGTCATGCAGTTGATCACTGCTACCTTATCACCTATAGCCATGTCCTGTGCTATCGGTAGCAGAAGCTCAAGAGACCTGTGGAATAGATTAAAGGAGCATTTTTCCACAGTGTCCAAAACCAGCATATTTCAACTTAAGTCTGATCTGCAAAATGTGAAGAAAGGCACTGATTCCGTAAGTCAGTACATTTTAAAGATAAAGGAGGCCAGAGACTATCTAAGTGCAGCTGGAGTATTCTTTGCAGATGAAGATATCGTGATCTTGGCCTTGAATGGTTTACCTCCTGAGTACAACACGTTCAGGTGTGTGATACGAGGTAGGGAGAGTGTAATTCCTTTGAAGGATTCAGATCACAATTGTTGGCTGAAGAACGAATTGTGGATAATTCAATTTCGGCCACCCCTGCGTTTCTGAGTGCTATGCATACTGTTGCAAAATCGGCACCTCCAGTGAATTTTCAGCAGTCCCGTGGAGTGCATAGTTACAATTCATCTGGAAATGGTGGATATAAACCATTTCACAGAAAAAGGGGAAGGGGAAGATTTGGTTCGCAGCAGAGGGGTTATCAGCAGAAGCATCAATTTCACACCAGAATGCATGATATGGCAGTCATGAATTCTGGTGGTGTTGGCCCATATCAGTCTGCTCCATCAATGTCCAGCAATTTGGTGTGTCAATTGTGTAATGCTACTGGACATGCAGCTCTGATGTGTGCACTGAACAGAAGCGAGAGGCTTCAGTGCAATATTTGTGGGAAGAATAATCACAGTACATTGTATTGTTTTTACAATAACAATGGTCCAAATTACTCGGGCAATGCAGGCTACTCTTCGGCTCAGGGGTTTCAGCCTAATTACCAAGCATCCCAGGACCATCATGTGCAGCAAAATGCCATCCACGCAATGAATACTGTTTTGCAACCATCACAGAACAATTTTCATGTGCAGCAAGCTCAGAATTCAGGTCTACAGCAACCTCAGAATTCAGCTCCTGTGTGGATAGCAGATACGGGTGCTACAAACCATATGACAGCAGATTTGAACAATTTGTCATCATCCAACACGTATCTCACAAATGATATAGTCCAAACAGCAAACGGTGAAGGTTTGCTAGTATCACATGTTGGAAATTCTATTTTTCCAACACATACAACACTCATTAAGCTAAATTCTGTTTTACATGTGCCTCAATTGACTCAGAATTTATTGTCGGTCCATCGTTTATGTTTGGATAATCAGTTTCGGCTAATCTTTGATGCTTTCTATTTTTGGATTTAGGACAAGGTCACAGGGAGGATTATATACAAAGGGCAATGCAGTAATGGACTCTATTCCTTACCTTTTGCTCCTCATCGTCAGTCCTTCCGGTCATATCTTGGTCAGTTAGTTCTCTCGTCTACTTGGCATCATCGCTTAGGTCATCCATCAAATAAAATTGCTACGATGATGTTAGACAAATCTCATATTAAAATTCCCATTGATTCTAATAATTCTGTGTGTCATAGTTGTCTTCAGGGAAAATTTTCGAAACTTCCCTTTCAGTCCAGTACTCATAAATCTGTAATCCCATTTCACACTATACACAGTGATGTTTGGGGTCCGTCTCCTTATGTTTCAATAGATGGTTACAAATATTATGTGACTTTTATTGATGAGTTTTCGCGTTATTGCTGGTTATTTCCACTAGTCAATAAAAGTGATCTTTGTGCTGTGTTTGTCAAATTTTATTTCTATGTTCAAACACAGTTTTCTTGTTCCGTTAAAATTCTGCAAAGTGATGGGGGTGGTGAGTATGTCAGTACACAACTCCAAAAATTCTTAATTTCTAAAGGAATTGTCCATCAAAAATCCTGCCCCTACACACCTGAACAGAATGGTCTTGCGGAACGCAAACATAGGCATTTAATTGAAACTACAATTACATTGCTTCAACATGCCAAATTACCAGCTTCATTCTGGACCTATGCAGTACATACGTCTGTATATCTTATCAACCGAATGCCGTCTGTGGTCTTACAGAATAAATCTCCCTACGAGATTTTATTCAAAACTACTCCTTCTGTGTCTCACTTACGCATTTTCGGTTGTGCTTGTTTTCCACTTTTGCGACCCTATAGGCTTCATAAATTACAGCCTAAAACAATTATGTGTGTATTTTTGGGATATGCCTCTCAATATAAAGGCTATCTTTGTTATGAAATTGACAAAGAACGCACATATATATCTCGACATGTCATTTTTTAATGAGCATGTCTTTCCATATGTTGATTTAGCTACTCGTGTTAAGGGCACTACTGCATCTCCTTCCTTGTCTTCACATGTGCCCTTTCCCGTTGTTACCAATGACAACATTGTAGTTTTTTCCTTCTCGCTATTTCACATATTTCGGGTCACACGTCTTCGTCTTCACACTCTTTGTCCAAACCTGTGTCCTCCGCGTCAGAGTCTACTACTGCTGTCCCTTTGCCATTATCATCCATACCTGCTGATCCTGAATCCAATTCTGGAAAGTCATTAGAAGGTAATCAAGCCCCAATTGATTCTTTCAGACCTGAGTGTATTTCAGTGGTTCTTCATATTCCAGATATGAACTTGCATCCTATGCAGACGAGGAGTAAGAGTGGAATTTTTAAGAAGAAGGCGTGCCTTGCCACTTCTACTGCCACAACCACGGCTGATCTGAATTTGGTTGAACCTAGCAGTTACAAAGTTGCTTTGACCATCCCTGTTTGGTTGAAGGCCATGAATGATGAAATTGCTGCTTTGCAGTCGCAGCATACATGGAGTTTAATGCCTCTGCCATCTGATAAAAATCTGGTTGGATGTAAATGGATTTTTAAAATCAAGAGGCATGCTGATCGGACTATTGCCAGGCATAAGGCCCGACTGGTTGCTCAGGGTTTTAGTCAGGAGCCTGGTTTGGACTATGGGGAGACATTCAGTCCGGTGGTAAAGCCTACTACAGTGAGGATAGTATTGGCACTTGCTGCGCAGTTTGGTTGGGGTTTACGGCAACTTGATGTTAAGAATGCGTTTCTACATGGCATTCTTAATGAGGAAGTGTTTATGTCACAACCCCCTGGTTTCATTGATCGCACACAGCCTCAGCTGGTATGCAAATTGCATAAATCCCTTTACGGTCTGAAGCAGCCCCCTCGTGCATGGAATGACAGGTTCACATCTTTTCTGCCATCCTTGGGATTTCATCACACGTATTCAGATTCTTCACTCTTTGTCAAATATCTGGATGAGGGGATTATCATCTTGCTGGTGTATGTTGATGACATTATCATCACGGGGAGTGATAGTATTGTCATCAATCAGGTCATTGCATCCCTCACTGCAGAATTTCAGATCACAGATATGGGAGACTTGCATTTCTTCTTGGGGGTTCAAATTATTCATACTTCTGCTGGCCTAGTTCTCTCCCAGTCCAATTACATACAGGATTTGCTCCTTAAGACTGACATGCATGCTGCCAAGCCCTGTGCTACCCCTTGTCTTCCATATCAGCGTTTACTCAAGGATGATGGAGAGTTTTTTTATGATCCTTCCTTGTATCGAAGTGTTGTAGGAGCACTACAGTACCTCACTTTTACCAGGCCTGACATTGCATTTGCTGTTCATCAGGTGTGTCAATTTATGCAGCGTCCTATGGTGGATCATTTTGTGGCTGTGAAACGCATTCTCAGGTATCTTAAGGGCACTCTCTCTGTTGGGATTACTTATCAGAAAGGGTCCTTAGATCTCACAGCATTCAGTGATGCTGATTGGGCTGGTGATCCTAATGATCGACGATCAACAACTGGCTTGGTTGTGTTTCTTGGTGCCAATCCCATTTCTTGGTCGTCTAAGAAGCAGCAGACTGTGTCCCGATCCTCCACTGAGGCTGAGTACAAGGCTTTGTCTTCGGCATCGGCTGAGCTTGATTGGATCAAGCAGCTGCTACAATTTTTACGTATTCCACTTCATCAACCTCCTGTTCTTTTCTGCGACAATTTGTCTGCGATTGCATTGTCTTTTAACCCTGTGCAGCATCAGCGCACAAAGCACATTGAAATTGATGTGCATTTTGTCCGTGAGAGGGTGGCCAACAAGCAGCTGGAGGTTCAGTTTGTCTCATCACAGGAGCAGTTTGCTGACATTCTTACCAAGGGGCTGAGTTCTCCTTTATTTCTTGCTCATTGTCGCAATCTCAGGCTAGGTTTATGTGCGCCTGTAATTGAGGGGGGATGATAGAGTATGAGGTGGAATGTATGCATACCATGAGTATGCATACATTACAACACATACATACATAGATTCTTGTCTATAAATAGCTCATGTATTGTGTGTGAATGAGATCAGAAAAACAGAAATAACAAATACCAGAAATCTAATAGATTCGGGTTCTCTCTCTCCTCTCTCAAACTATCTAAACACCTCACCTTTACAAATCCATACACATCGTAGGTGCTGGTGTTGCTGGTTCAGCTCTTGCTTATGCTCTCGCAAAGGTAATTAAAGAGTTAATTCTAAGTGCCTGATCTTGTTTATAATTCAAAGACCAGAACCTAGTAAACATTGTCTTCTCCGGCAACTGCAGGATGGGTGGCGCGTGCATGTCATTGAAAGAGACTTGACTGAGCCCGACAGAATTGTTGGTGAGTTCCTGCATGCTGGGGGTTGCATTAAATTGGCCGAGTTAGGTCTTGAAGGTGAAGAATTACTAGCTGTAGAAATTTAGTTGAATATACTTTCCGTTGAAATAATCAACATCTACTCTTATTTATGTCCAACATTTCGTGTGGTAACAAACTGTCTAGATGGGTCTGATTCCCAGATAGTCTTCAGTTTCGCTGCAGTTCACAAAGATGGGAAAAGAAGTGCAATTTCATATCCCTCCAATGCGAGTGGCAGAGGCTTTCACCATGGCCGCTTCGTTCAAAAATTGCGTGAAAAAGCTGCATCTCTTCCCAAGTATTCGTCCTTTCCCCTGCAACCTATAGGAACAGAGTAGCCTGCGAGTATTGAGTTTAATATAACCAACCTTAGACTGAAAATACTTTTATCAGTATCATTTCATGGTGTGAAGATTTCCCTCTCTCAGATTTCTTTGATTTTTATCCAGTGTTAAACTCGAGCAAGGAACTGTAACATCTCTTGTCGAAGAAAATGGCAGCATCAAATGTGTGCTATACAAAACAAAGGCAGACCAGGAGTTAGCAGCTTCAGCTTCACTCACAATAGTATGTGATGGTTGTTTTTCAAATTTACGAAGCAATCTCTGCAGTCCAAAGGTGAAAATCCCGCATTATATTTAGATTTTGCAGAGAAAGATATAGATCGGTAGATATACCTTTTAGGTGAATCTCCAACAACGATTTTATAATTAGTATGTATAGTTGAAAACAGTTGCTTGACATAGATCGGTAGATATACCTTAAAACTTAAAACTTGCACTGACCATGATTACTTTCGGCTTAATTAGTATGAACATAATTAGTTAGAATGAGAGTTCTAAGATTGAAGTCAAAAAACTTAAAACTTAAAACTTAAAACCTGTGCCTGTTTTGGTCATTGAGACTTTGATACATGTCAAAAAACTAATTCAATCCAACAACAGTTTAATATTACTCTCTAACACATGCTCATTACATTTCTTGCAGATTGAAGTCCCATCCTACTCTGTCGGTTTGGTCCTGGAAGATTATAATCTTCCATATGCAAATCGTGCCTACTTTATTTTGAAGGATACAATTGCCATAGCTTATCCTATTAGCAGCAATGAAATTCGTTGTTTAGTTGATGTACCTGGCCCGCAACCACCTTCTATTTCCACTGG
The DNA here is from genome assembly GCA_029204005.1 of Salix udensis. Classification (NCBI taxonomy): domain Eukaryota; kingdom Viridiplantae; phylum Streptophyta; class Magnoliopsida; order Malpighiales; family Salicaceae; genus Salix; species Salix udensis. The sequence continues at coordinate 12,066,767 of CM055037.1, forward strand.
TGAAATGGCAAGCTACTTGAAAACAGTGGTGGCACCTCAAGTATGTATAGTTGCTTGACATAATGTTAATGAACTGAAGTTTATTCTGATTAATTTATAGAGACTCCTTGATCGTGAATTTGTTGTTAATAATATCAGAAATCAAAATGAAAAATGTCTCATGATGCCAGTCTAAGACTACATTTAGCATTTTTTGAAGATTAAATGAATTAGAGTTTAAATCCAGACATGGTAAATTTATGTAAAGTTTCATACTGTCCAGTTATACTCTATTGAGCATATTTTCTATAGCTATGGTTCCTTGATCATGAATTTGTTGTTAATAATATCAGAAAGTCGAAGACGACATCTCAGCATCTTTGCTAGTTCTTTTTATTCAATATACATGATGTTTGAACTAATGCATAAATTTGCACATTTCAGATGCCAGCTGAGCTATACAATGCTTTCATATGTGCGATTGATAAGGGGAACATAAGAACAATGCCAAACAGAATCATGCCTGCGTCTTCCTATCCAACCCCTGGTGCATTTCTGATAGGGGATTCGTTGAATATGCGCCATTCTGTAACAGGAGGAGGAATGACTGTGGGACTTTCTGATGTTGTCCTACTGCGAGATCTTCTTAGGCCTCTGAACGATCTTAGCAATGCAGCTTCCATTTGCAAATATCTTGAGTCCTTTTGCGTTCTGCGTAAGGTATCAGCACTTGCATGGATTTGCTTATCTAAAATTTCTTTGGCCAATCTTCCTCAGAACAAATTTTGAACAGAATTGCTTAAACAAACTTCATGTTTCAGCATTGCTGAGTGAAACACAATATAACCATATTTATATGTAACTTAACATTCGTTGCAGCCAACGGCATTTGCAATAAATACATTGGCAAGCACCCTACACACAGTATTCTCTTCATCGGATCAGGACCCAGCAAGGAAGGAAATGAAAGAAGCATTCTTCAATTATTTGAGCCTTGGAGGCATGTTCTCAGACGGACTGATGGCTCTTCTCTCTGGTCAAAACCCTGATCCGTTAAGCTTGATTTTCCACTGCTTTGCCATGCTTGCCTATGCTGTTGGCAGCTTACTGCTTCCATTTCCTACAACAAAACGCATGTGTATTGCTGCTAGACTGATTTTGGTCTGTATCTCCAGCTTTCAGTACTTTTACTATCAGAATCTTATTTGTCTGAACTTTTATTCTCACCGTGAGTTTCCTAGACAAACTTAAATTTTATTTTTATTTTTGTCATCTTTCAGGTTGGATCAGGCATCATCTTTCCTATACTGAAGGCAGAAGGAATTAGAGCAACATTCTTCCCGGCAACCATGCCAGCTTACTACAGAACTCCTCCTGTCCAATCCATTGGTCATAGAGAAACAGGAAAATAGTATATTTTATTGGTAAAGGAACCAATTCTTATCAGCTGAATTTATGAAGCATGAAGTACAACATGAACAAACATGAAACAATCCTCATGGTGTACCGCATGAACAAATTGTATCTCCATTGTATTTTGAGTTTTCCAAGATAATATATATATATATATATAAAATGTTGTTTTTAAAGGCCATGAATTCATTTAATTAAATAACGTGGAGAAAGGGTTTTGATAGTTTTTGCACGCAAACATATAAGAGCTTTGTCTTCACGATTTGACTCCAGAAATAGCCATCCAATTCCAGATGAAATATATATAGTAGACAAATTAAAACTTTTAATACAAATAATAAATAAACAGATCAATCAATAAACTCAAAGAAGAAGCTATAAGGTTTAGAAGATAACAATAAAAATATGGAGTGTGAAGGCATCGAGAAATCCTTCTATCCCTGCTTTAACCATGCCTTGAGAGTTCTCTTGTTGTATTTGGATGGCCATGTCCCTGATTAAGTCATGTAGCGTGACACATCTACGATCACCATATCTTGTAGCACTTTCAAGTCTATGGTGAAATTCTGCCGCCCTACTCTGCCCTTTTATCACTCCCTCATCAATCAAATAAGCTGTCAAATGCTCTCTAGGGATATGAAAGTCTTCAGGAAATAATGCTTGACCCTCTAGTAGAGCTAGCTCCTCCACCTGGCTGCCCTAATCTTCCTCTATAGCTCTCCACATCCTCCTCCTCCTCTTCCACTGGTTCTGTCCTCACTCTAACCATGTTCTGAACATCATTCATAATTACATCATTGTTTACCGATGGAGAACAGAGTTGATCGTAATGTCTTCCAAGTCCAAGACACAATAGATCATCACAAAATTAAGACATTTGATGAGGGAAATTGGGAAATCAATGTCAAGGAAGTTGGGATGAGATTTGGAAGAGAATGTTACAGGAGAAAAGATTATTGTATTGTTTGATAGGAAGGAAGTTCCTTGGAAGGAAGCCACAAACTTTACCTACCAAAGATTATATTATAAGGTATAACAAGTTGCTTTACACCTCGAATTTTCTTTTATTTGTCTAATTCAAAACTTCAACAAAAGAATCAGAAGCTAATTGCTGATTGAGTTAACTTGTGGACCCACCCCATTGTTGAAACCTTGAACTTGAGAGATCAGGCAGAAACACCAGTTTAATCGGTCCTAGCTAGGTTAAAAACTGCTTTTCCTAGTTAGCATTTCCATAATGATTCCTGAGCAGTAAGCGTCCTATTTTGTTATGGATACGGATTCGAGATGTCACCAACCAACGTTCTTGTGAGCATAAGATTTTCTTTGAAACGAAAGGCGTATATTGTTATTATAAGGCATAATCCTGCAAGTTGTGGGTGCTTTTTTGCCTCTATGACATGGATATGGCTTAGAAATTATAGAGAATCTCCGAGTTCCAGTTGGGTATACATCTTGGTGTGCTTCTCATGAATGAAAAAGCTAAATTCTGCTAATTGGGAAATACAGAACTCCGTTCAACACAGCAAGTGGCTGCATCAGAGCGAAATAAATGTAGTTTTTAATGTTGGATCATTAATCCAACGTTGGACTTATATGAGAATAATTATGCGTTTGTAGACTGTTAAATGAGGTGAAGCCTAATTAAAAATGATCTGCTAAGTATTTTAGGCAATTGGGTTTTGGTGTATCTAATAGGGTGTGGACCTTTAATGTGTAGAGATTAAAGGGTTATACCTATTTTAGTGATGGGCTAAAATAGGAATACCAAAGGGTGGGAATGTCAAAAGACATGAATACCAAAAGGTACCTCGTTACCTATATATATGGTCATGGTCCCTAGATTACATGTGCTACATTCTCATACCTGACGTCCCATTATCAGAGAGAAAACTAAAGTTAAGATAGAGAGAATCAAAGGACTCTCTAAGGTGAACGTGTTAATCTGGAAGGCCATCCGTACGACTTTAGATAGCGACTTCTGGATATGGATTCAGGTACGCTTCCGCTTTATAGTTTATGCGTTCTTGATAATTCAACATGAACATTATTTCTGTATGCTATGAAATGCTAGATATAACATTTAATGGATAACTGAACAAAAGGATGAGCCTGCTGAGTGAAAGTAGAATCTGTTAAACACATCCTAGCAGAATCATTGCAAATTCTAGCACTCTAAACAATGGTAGCAGCATGCTTATCATTGTGAAGGACGCAGGTGCATCAAAAAGCAAAGTCAGGGAATTCCTTCAGCAAATTTCTTCTCTCCTGCACATAAAAATTATAACCCATTTCTTTAAAATCAAGAAAATGAATCAAACCATTAATTCGAACTTCTTTTAAAAAATTTAACCTTGAGAAATCTTTTCTAAAGGTGCCATATACCTTTGGAGCCTTAGTTCATGTAGAAGTGGATTTGCTTCACAGGTTGGTTTTCAAGATTCCAATGTTACTACTGTTGAAAATGCAGGGTCAAAGGTCAACTGATTCCAAGTGTACAGAATTGAAGACTGAAGCTGCGAAGATCATCAAGATTTCCTTTATTGTTTTTATTATCACGTTTTAATTTAAGTGTTTGTGTTTAAGTTAATTAAGTTCAAAGTATATTGATCATATCATGTTGCTTTATTTTCCTAGATTTATTTCCTGTTTTAAATAGAAGAGATTGTAATAGACTAGAATTACCATTCTTGTATTTTTGATCTTCTTCTATAAATAAAATCCAAGGGATGGCAGTAACTTTAAGTAATTCTGCCCTTTGTTATGTGTTTTCTTGCATCAATTATTAAGTCTTTATACTTTCCAATTTCTGGGAAAATTCTAGGCAGGTTCTTGGTTTCTAAGCACTGATTTGAACAGTGTTTGTTTCTTTGCGTCAGACACAAAATCCTAACAGTGATTTGAACAGTAACAGTTCATCAGCCAAAATTTTCCAACAATTGGTATCAGAGCAAGATTGAATCTTTGAAGGGGGATTGAGTGAAACACGAGTGAATTTAAGTGAGGACTATTCAATTTTCAAAGTTATTTCGGCTTTGAAAGGGTGGTGAGTGAAACACGAGTGTTTAGAAATTTAATCAAGAAAATTATATTGATTTGTTCTTTAAGAGATACGCAATTGATTGTAATCATCAACTGCTACTCTTGTTCTTTGTTTCCAGTACAAGGAATACCTGCAAGAAGAAAAATCAGTTTTGACAGAAATGGACTCCTCGTCATTTTCATCGAAATCACCTGTGTTTGCAGGTCAGAACTATGGTGTTTGGGCTATAAAAATGACAGCATATCTCAAAGCATTTGATTTATGGGATATTGTAGAGAGTGACAAACAACCTAACCCTTTGGGAAATAATCCTACAATTGCACAGATCAAATTTTTCAACGAAGAAAAAGCAAAAGGATTCAAAGCTCTCACTTGCATTCATAATGCAGTAAGTGAAGAAATTTTCACAAGGATTATGACTTGTGACAATGCTAAGAAGGCTTGGGATAAATTAAAAGCAGAATTCCAAGGTGATGAGAAATCAAGGAAAATGCAGGTATTGAATCTAAAGAGGCAATTCGAAGGTCTGAAGATGAGGGAATCAGAAACTATCAAAGAATTCTCTTCTAGTGTCTCAAAATTGGTTAATCAAATGAGATTATTAGGGGAAGATGTTCAAGAATCACGTATGGTTGAAAAGGTTCTTGTAAGCTTGCCTGAGAAATTTGAGAACAAAATATGTTCTCTTGAAGACTCGAGAGATTTTGCAGAGATGAGTCTTCAAGACTTGATCAATGCTCTACAAGCTATAGAACAAAGACAAGCATATCGACAAGAAGGGTCCAGTGAAGAAGCATTTGCTGCAGGATTTAAAGGGAGATCACGAATTCAAAATCGAGCTCAAAATTACAACTATGAAGGGAGAAAAGAAACTGGGAAGAACTGGCAGAATAGAACTTGGCAGAATACCCAGAATTTCACCAATAATTCAAAGGGAAAAGAGAAGAAGGAGCAATTTCCACCTTGCAAATATTGCCATAAAACTAATCACCTTGAGACATGGTGTTGGCTCAAGAATGCACAATGCAGGAAGTGCAAGTTGTTTGGTCATCTACAAAAATTTTGCAAATCAAACACAGGAGCTGCAAAGCAAGCATATATTGCAAAAGAAGCAGAAGTGGAAAATGAACAATTATTCATGGCCACGACAGAACAAAGTTGCAATCAAGCTGAGGTAAACAATTCAAACTGGCTTGTTGATAGTGGTTGTACAAACCATATGACTGCAGACATAAAGATGTTTAATACTTTGGATTCAAATTATGAGTCTAGAGTAAAAGTGGCTAATGGTCAATATGTGAGTGTTGAAGGTAGAGGAGATGTGGACATTGATACAATGGCAGGTAAAAGAACTTTTGATAAAGTACTTTATGTGCCTGAAATTAAACAAAACCTAGTGAGTGTTGGCCAATTACTTGAAGAAGGCTACTCATTGTCTTTTATTGATAACATATGCACCATTAGAGATGATAAAGGTGTGATCTTGTTTACTGCTAAAATGAATAATAGAAGCTTCAACCTTGGCGTGAAGAATGAGCACATGAACTTGAGTATATCTGAGAGCCCAAAATCAGTGCTGTGGCACAAGAGATTGGGGCATTTTAACTATGCCACTTTGAAGAAAATGGCAGACCGAGAGATGGTGATTGGTTTACCTGAAATTCAAGATAAAAAAGAAGTTTGTGAAGCTTGCCAACTAGGTAAACAAACAAGGATTGTTTTTAATGACAATTCCTTTAGAGCCACTTGTAAATTGCAACTGATTTTTACTGATGTGTGTGGACCTATGAGAACTGAATCTTTAAGTGGTGCTAAATACTTCTTGCTATTCATTGATGACTATAGTAGATATTGCTGGGTTTACTTCCTTAAAACAAAAGGGGAAGTGTTTGATGTTTTTGTGAAGTTTAAGGCTGCAGCCGAGAGGGAAGTTGGGACCAAACTGAAGGCTTTAAGGTCTGATAATGGGGGTGAATTCACTTCTCATAAACTTGAGGAGCATTTAGAAAAGGAGGGGATCAAGCACCAACTTACTATACCATACACACCCCAACAAAATGGTGTGTGTGAAAGAAGAAATAGAACCTTGATGGAGATGGCTAGATGCCTTTTGTATGAGAAGAAAATGCCACTTAAATTCTGGGCAGAAGCAGTAAGTACAACTTCTTACCTTCTAAACAGAATGGTTACTAAAGTATTGGGAGAGAAAACACCTTATGAGCTGTGGCATGGTTACAAACCCAACATAGAACACTTGAGAGTGTTTGGAAGTCCCTGCTACTTTCTGCTACCTGAGATAAAAAGAGGAAACTTGATCAAAAGGCTGAGTTGGGGATTTTGTTAGGTTACAGTATTAAATCAAGTGGATATAAGGTATTTGATTTAAAATCTAACAAAGCTGTGATTGCAAGGAATGTGAAAGTTGATGAAGACAAAATCTGGAATTGGGAAGCAGAACTTGTCGAGAGAACAACTGATGAAATCCAACCTGAAATTGTGGAACCTGCTGATGATGAAGATGAACCTGTAAGGGGAACCAGATTGCTAAGTGATATTTATAGTAGGTGTAATGTAGCAGAAGCTGAACCATATGATGTTCAAGAAGCCATGAACTCACACACTTGGATGGCAGCAATGAAGGAGGAGCTGTTGATGATTGAGAAGAATGAGACTTGGACACTTGTGGACAGACCAGTTGACAGGAAAGTAATTGGGGTAAAATGGATCTTCAAAACCAAAATAAATGCAGATGGCAGCATCAACAAACACAAAGCAAGACTTGTGGTTAAGGGGTATTCTCAAGAACCAGGTATAGATTTTCATGACACATTTGCTCCTGTGTCTCGGCTTGATACTATTAAACTGTTACTTATGATTGCTGCACAAATTGGATGGTATGTGTGGCAAATGGATGTTAAGTCAGCCTTCTTAAATGGGACACTTGATGAAGAAATCTATGTTGAACAACCTGAGGGATTCGAAATTGACATCACTGCCAACAAGGTTTATCTCCTCAAAAAGGCCTTGTATGGTTTAAAACAAGCTCCTAGAGCTTGGTACAGCCAACTAGATGATTTCTTGCTGAGTTTGGGTTTTGAGAAAAGCTTGAATGAAGCTACCTTGTATGTGAAAAAGGTTGATAAGCATATACTGATTGTATAAGTTTATGTTGATGATTTATTGATCACTGGAAATCATGAGCAGCTGGTTGATGAGTTCAAGTTGAAGATGACGAACAGATTCGAGATGAATGAACTGGGACTGCTATCCTATTTTCTGGGAATGGAAATCACACAATCAAAATCAGGGTGTTTTGTGTGTCAAAGGAATTTCACAATGAAGTTACTGAATAAATTTGCAATGGATAATTGCAAACCTGTCAGCACTCCCATGGTGGCTGGACAGAAATTGATGAAAGATGATGATGAACACAAAGCTGATGGAAGAATTTATAGAAGCTTGATTGGAAGCTTGCTATACTTGACTGCCACAAGACCAAATATTGTGTTTGCTGTCAACTACCTTTCAAGGTTTATGCAAAATCCAAATCAAACACATTATGTTGCAGCCAAGAGAGTGTTAAGGTATCTGAAGGGAACACTGGATTATGGCATGCTGTTTGATAAACTTGAAACTGTCAAATTGATAGGTTTTTGTGACAGTGACTGGGCTGGAAGTGATGAAGAGATGGTGAGCACTTCTGGTTACTGTTTTTCTATGGGAAGAAGCATCTTTTGTTGGAATTCAAAGAAACAAAGTGTGGTTGCACACTCTACCACAGAAGCTGAATATATTGCTGCTTATGTAGCTGCAAATCAGCTTGTTTGGTTAAGGAAGATTTTGGGAGATTTGAACCTAAATTAATTTGAACCTACAGAATTATTCTGTGACAACATGTCAGCAATTGCTATATCCAAGAATTCAGTGTTTCATGATAGAACCAAGCACATGAAGATCAAGTTCCATGCAATTCATCAATTCCAGCAAGAGGGTGAACTGGAGATGAAATACTGCACCTCAAAGGAACAATTAGCTGACTTATTTACAAAATCCTTAGCCAAAGAAAGGTTTGAAGAACTGAGAGAGATGATTGGCATGAGCAGCCTGGAATCAAGGAGGAGTGTTGAAAATGCAGGGTCAAAGGTCAACTGATTCCAAGTCTGCAGAATTGAAGACTGAAGCTGCGAAGATCATCAAGATTTCCTTTATTGTTTTTATTATCACGTTTTAATTTAAGTGTTTGTGTTTAAGTTAATTAAGATCAAAGTATATTGATCATATCATGTTGCTTTATTTTCGTAGATTTATTTCCTGTTTTAAATAGAAGAGATTGTAATAGACTAGAATTACCATTCTTGTATTTTTGATCTTCTTCTATAAATAAAATCCAAGGGATGGCAGTAACTTTAAGTAATTCTGCCCTTTGTTATGTGTTTTCTTGCATCAATTATTAAGTCTTTATACTTTCCAATTTCTGGGAAAATTCTGGGCAGGTTCTTGGTTTCTAAGCACTGATTTGAACAGTGTTTGTTTCTTTGCGTCAGACACAAAATCCTAACAGTGATTTGAACAGTAACAGTTCATCAGCCAAAATTTTCCAACAACTACAGCGGTCTGAAGATGGTCTGGCTAAATTTCAAAGTAAAACATTATGTTGTCCTAGAGACTGCAGCCAAATTACTGATAACAATTTCCAGTTTTTGGCGATTTATTGATAAGTATTTATACTACCGTAAGTCCCCAATTGGATGCTCAGCTCTTGGTGGCTTCAATGGAGAGGGAAAAGAAAATAACACTAAGAGAAAAAATAGCCATGCTCCTAACCCACCTACCAACATCAAGCCAATTGAGATTGAAATTTTGAAACCATCTAGCAGGTAGTGGTAAGAATATGAAACTAAAAGATTTGTTCCCTCTATTGTCTTAGGTTTGAATCCTGTGGTTACTAATGTGATAACAACTAAAAGGTTACATGGTCGTTAACCTCAAGGCCTATGAGATTAGTCAAGGTCCGCGCAAACTAGCCCAAACACTCATGTTAAAAAAAAGAAGGAAATTTTGATTTTTGTTGGGAGTGTGATACAATGTATTTTTGTAATATTTTAATTTTTATATTTTTAAATTATTATGATGTATTGTTGTTAAAATATTTTAAAAAAAATATCTTTTAATATATTTCGAAATAAAAAATACTTTGAAATATCTCATTAACCACATTCCTAAACCTATGTCTTCATGTATAGTGGATTATTTGTTTTTTGTTGTTCATAATGATAGAAAATAAAAATTAAAAAAATCTTGAGAAATATAGAAAAATTGGTTGAATTTATGTACTCAAAATAAAAAGACACGAGGAAATGAGATTTTATTCCAAATATATCCTTAAAAAATTCAAAATTCCAAGTCTTGAATTCTATTATCATTCTTTTTTTAAAGTGTCTTCTCTCTCTTTTTTTTTTCTTTTTGATCTATATTATTAATGATAAATAATTATATTATTTATTTATTTTGGATGTCAAAAGGATAAAAATATAATATTAATTAAACTTCAAATTATAATTATTATTAATCGAGTTTAAAAATAATATATGATTATTCCATAGTTTTAAGAAGATAATGAAATATATATATATATATATATATACACACATATATAATGGAAATTGTTATTTATGTTAATTGTAAGCACACGGTATAAAATAAATAAGAAATATTTCATATTAATCAGCGTTCAACGAGTCCAATGCAGAGATATAAAAGACGATGCTTACCCTTTATTCCAATGTCTCCTCTTCCACCACGTTCCCGTCACATCAAACGAAGAAAAAAACTTAAGAAAGCCTTAAGAAAATAACTTTATTAATTAAAAGTTAAATTAAAAGAATAGAAGAAAATATTTAATGATTTATTATGTTTCAATGCATATTGAAATAAAGCAAAGTGACTAATAGAAAAAAAATACTCAAATTCTACGAGCAGCAAAGCGTTTAGAACCCCTTGCACATATTTGATATTTTTATTTTATTGAATAACTCAATTCGAAGCTCAGTTCCCGAAATGAAGGTATAAATAATTAAATCAACATTAAGCAGAAGCCAGAAACAAGATTCAAGACGTTCTTCAAGTGCTGGTTTGCTTAAGCAGTAATCAACAAGGAAATAAATAAAAAAAAACAGAGATCAGAGAAGACTATAAGGTTTAAGAAAATTATAAAGCTACAGTATAAATAAATCTAGTTCGTACTGGGAATTCTATAAGGAAGTTTTCTTCTTATGTTACGCTTTGCCCGCTCCAGCTCCAGCCACTTACTATTGAAAAAAGAAAACTCTACAATGTGACGAAGGACTTTCTTTGCGTTAGGATGCTCCCACTCCACTACTCTCTCCCACCATTTTTTTGGATATGCATGGATCTTTTTAAGAGAAGGAGGGACAGATGGCTGCCCATTTTCAAGCAACGGAAGACAAATTGGCAACCTCTTCAGCTTCTTGCATTCTGATACGCTCATTCTTTCCAGAGAATCGCAAATCAGTTTTGCACTGCAAATTCTTTTTAGTTCTGGTAATTTAAACAAGCACAGTGATCTTAACTTCGGGAGTTTGAATTCAGTGCTGCTTTCTTCACCCATAACCCCTTCTTCATCTGATCTTGTTCCTCCTATTAGCTCCTCCATTTCGCACAAGAACGAACTTCAATCCTTTCCAGAGAATCGCAAATCGGTTTTGCACTGCAAATTCTTTTCAGTTCTGGTAATTCAAACAAGCACAATGATCTTAACTTTGGGAGTTTGAATTCAGTGCTGCTTTCTTCACCCATAACCCCTTCTTCATCTGATCTTGTTCCTCCTATTAGTTCCTCCATTTTCGCACAAGAACGAACTTCAATCCTTTCCAGAGAATCGCAAATCAGTTTTGCACTGCAAATTCTTTTCAGTTCTGGTAATTCAAACAAGCACAGTGATCTTAACTTCGGGAGTTTGAATTCAGTGCTGCTTTCTTCACCCATAACCCCTTCTTCATCTGATCTTGTTCCTCCTATTAGCTCCTCCATTCTCGCACAAGAACGAATTTCAATCCTTTCCAGAGAATCGCAAACCAGTTTTGCACTGCAAATTCTTTTCAGTTCTTGTAATTTAAACAAGCACAGTAATCTTAACTTCGGGAGTTTGAATTCAGTGCTGCTTTCTTCACCCATAACCCCTTCTTCATCTGATCTTGTTCCTCCTATTAGCTCCTCCATTTTCGCACATTCTTTAACTTCAATATCTTCCAGAGAATCGCAAATCAGTTTTGCACTGCAAATTCTTTTCAGTTTTGGTAATTCAAACAAGCACAGTGATCTTAACTACGGGAGTTTGAATTCAGTGCTGCTTTCTTCACCCATAACCCCTTCTTCATCTGATCTTGTTCCTCCTATTAGCTCCTCCATTTTCGCACATTCTTTAACTTCAATATCTTCCAGAGAATCGCAAATCAGTTTTGCACTGCAAATTCTTTTCAGTTCTGGTAATTTAAACAAGCACAGTGATCTTAACTTCGGGAGTTTGAATTCAGTGCTGCTTTCTTCACCCATAACCCCTTCTTCATCTGATCTTGTTCCTCCTATTAGCTCCTCCATTTTCGCACAAGAACGAACTTCAATCCTTTTTAGAGAATTGCAAATCAGTTTTGCACTGCAAATTCTTTTCAGTTCTGGTAATTCAAACAAGCACAGTGATCTTAACTTCGGGAGTTTGAATTCAGTGCTGCTTTCTTCACCCATAACCCCTTCTTCATCTGATCTTGTTCCTCCTATTAGCTCCTCCATTTTCGCACAAGAACGAACTTCAATCCTTTCCAGAGAATCGCAAATCAGTTTTGCACTGCAAATTCTTTTCAATTCTGGTAATTCAAACAAGCACAGTGATCTTAACTTTGGGAGTTTGAATTCAGTGCTGCTTTCTTCACCCATAACCCCTTCTTCATCTGATCTTGTTCCTCCTATTAGCTCCTCCATTTTTGCACAAGAACGAACTTCAATCCTTTCCAGAGAATCACAAATCAGTTTTGCACTGCAAATTCTTTTCAGTTCTGGTAATTCAAACAAGCACAGTAATCTTAACTTCGGGAGTTTGAATTCAGTGCTGCTTTCTTCACCCATAACCCCTTCTTCATCTGATCTTGTTCCTCCTATTAGCTCCATCATTTTCGCACAAGAACAAACTTCAATCCTTTCCAGAGAATCGCAAATTAGTTTTGCACTGCAAATTCTTTTCAGTTCTGGTAATTTAAACAAGCACAGTGATCTTAACTTCGGGAGTTTGAATTCAGTGCTGCTTTCTTCACCCATAACCCCTTCTTCATCTGATCTTGTTCCTCCTATTAGCTCCTCCATTTTCGCACAAGAACGAACTTCAATCCTTTCCAGAGAATCGCAAATCAGTTTTGCACTGCAAATTCTTTTCAGTTCTGGTAATTCAAACAAGCATAGTGATCTTAACTTCGGGAGTTTGAATTCAGTGCTGCTTTCTTCACCCATAACCCCTTCTTCATCTGATCTTGTTCCTCCTATTAGCTCCTCCATTTTCGCACAAGAACGAACTTCAATCCTTTCCAGAGAATCGCAAATCAGTTTTGCACTGCAAATTCTTTTCAATTCTGGTAATTCAAACAAGCACAGTGATCTTAACTTCGGTAGTTTGAATTCAGTGCTGCTTTCTTCACCCATAAACCCTTCTTCATCTGATCTTGTTCCTCCTATTAGCTCCTCCATTTTCGCACAAGAACGAACTTCAATCCTTTCCAGAGAATCGCAAATCAGTTTTGCACTGCAAATTCTTTTCAGTTCTGGTAATTTAAACAAGCACAGTAATCTTAACTTCGGGAGTTTGAATTCAGTGCTGCTTTCTTCACCCATAACCCCTTCTTCATCTGATCTTGTTCCTCCTATTAGCTCGTCCATTTTCGAACATTCTTTAACTTCAATATCTTCCAGAGAATCGCAAATTAGTTTTGCACTGCAAATGCTTTTCAGTTTGGGTAATCTAATCAATCTCAGATATCTTAACTTCGGGAGTTTGAATTCGCTATTTTCTTCATTTGATCTTGTTCCTCCTATTATCTCCTCCATTTTCTCACAGTCTTCAACCATAATCCTTTCCAGTTTTACGAGGTTTGGCAATAAGACAAGAGGGAACAGATTCTTCATATTTCTACATCCATAGCAACAAAATTTTTGAAGACTAGAAAATATACTGTTATAAGATGGAGACGGTAGTGGAGCACGGCAAAACCAAGAAGATGAAAACAAGCTCTCCATATCGCAATAGTTAATGTGGATGATCTGCAGTTCACTTGCATTCTCTAATGACAAAACATCACATAAACTTCTTGCGTCAATGCCATTTAAGTACTTGACCTGAAAATCTCTATCTCCGTTGATACTTGGTAAATCGTCAAATAAAATTTGATACACCTTTCCTACTACGATTTTATATGTGCTTAGTGATCGGATCCCATCTCGAGATCTAAGATACTCCTCGAAGTCAGAGAGACCTTCAAAATGGCATTCCAAAGTTTCCAAATTTCTCAAGGATCCTACTTCCTTTCCTTTAACTGTAAACCCATGTAGTGCAAAGACTTGCAAGTGAGAGAGTTTTGGTAATATTCCACTTGGAAACTCCTTTACACCACATCTATTCATTCTAAGATACCTCAGGTTGGTTAGGCATTCCATTCCTTGTGGCATCTTTTCAAGCGTAGTCCTATAAAGATCCAACCTCTTCAGTGCCCTAAGCTTCTTTAATGATGGAACATTACTTAACACCCAACAATTATTGAGCAATAATGCAGTGAGACTCACCAAATCAGAGACAGAGTCTGGCAAATTCTTAATACCTGTGTAGGATAGATCGAGGATCTTGAGCCCATGCAATTGCTTGAAAAATGAATCTGCAATGAATCGCAAGTAATGATTTGTACAAAGCAATAGAGTTGACAGATTTGGACACATTGGTGAATGGCTGGGAGGAATTTCTTTGATCTGGTTTTTCATCAGTGAAACTCTTGTGAGATTCTCCGTCCACTCCTCTGCATCTGGCAGTTCTTCTAATTGTGCACCTGCTTTAACAATGACTTGAGACTTCTCTTGCAGTATTTGGATGGCCATGTCCCTAATCAAGTCATGCATCTTGACACATTTACCACCATCCTTTGTTTTAACACTTTCCAATAGGCAGACATATTGAAGTCTATTAAGCATCGTGTGGCCCTCGTCAAATGCATCTTGCCTCCTCCTTCCTTTAATTATTCCATCATCGATCAAATAACCTATCAGCCCCTCCTTTTCAATCATATGATCTTCGGGAAATAATGCACAGTATAAGAGACATTGTTGTAGTGCTGAGTCACCTAACCGATCATAACTAAACCTCAATAACTTGAATACTTCCATGTCCCAAATTTCTGAGTCTTTCAATTTCTTCAATGTATTCCTCCACTCATGTGGATCATCCACTCCCCTCAAGCTCCTTGCAATTGTAATAATTCCTAGTGGCAAACCAGCACATTCCCTTGCAACAACTTTTGCAATTCCTTCCACTTCATCTGAAAGTGCTATGTGACGTCCAAGATTCTCCTTGAACAAAGTCCAAGATTCTCCCTCAGAAAGTTGCTTCACTTGGATTTTGTGTTGGCAATCAATCTGATCACAAACCTTTTGTGATCGTGTCGTCAGAATCAACTTGCATCCTTTCAACGAGGAATGAATTCCCACATCGTGTAGCTCAAAACTGTTCCATAAATCATCTAAAATGAGAATCCAGTTTTGTTTCTTCCTTAGTTCTTCTGACAATTTGGCAGCTTTATGCAGATCATCATCCTCTCTTAAAAGGTCTCGATAAAGATGTTCGTCAACACGTTCAGCAATAAGATTCTGCAATCTTTTAATGCTAAAATCTTGAGACACAGTCACCCACCAAACATGATCACAAATATCTGGTCTCTCTAGAAGCTCATTGTGAATATGTTGCAGTATTGTTGTTTTACCAACGCCCCCCATCCCGTAAATGCCAATGGTTGACACTTCATCATCCATCAACAGAGACCATATCACCTTCCTGTTCTCTTCAAATGCTTTACCCATTGGCTTATTAGATCTAGTAAGAAATGGATCTCCTTTAGTCTTGTTGCATTTCAGACTTTCAGAACATCTAGCTCCTGCGTCAGGCTGCACTGATCTTCCACTATTCGCCACATCGTGATCCTCCACTGGCTCTGTCCTCGCTCTAACCATGTTCTGCACATCATTCATAATCACATCATTGCTTACTGATGGAGCAAATGGTTGACCATAGTTTCTTCCATGATCAAGACACAATGGATCTGATGGTTGGGATGAATCTCCTCGAGGCTCATCAGCTTGATTAATTGACTGCCTCTCACAAGAGCTACGTCTCTCCAGATGTTGCACTTGCTCTGTTCTAGGTATAGTATGAAAGGCATCATGCCTAAAAGATCCTTCACCAGTGTCTTCCATGGCATTTTCTGCTTGTGAATGCGACTGAATTCTCTCTTCCCCGGCACCTTGTTCCGTGCCCTGAACTCCCACTTGTGTCCTTCCAGCAGTCCCTGCCAAATTGCTCTGTTCCAATGCTCGATCCACTGGTTCTGTCATGAGTCTGCTCTCGAGTGCCCCTTCGGAAACTCTATCTTCTTGTGCTCTCATTCCGGTCATGCTTACTATGTTGTTTCCTGCTACTGCATGTGAAGAAATCCTCTCCTCTCTTTCTCTGGCTTCTACAACCTGATCTTCTCTTTGTACCCTTCCAATATCTCCCCCAATATTTTCATTCTCAATGTTTTGTTCCTGTGGACAAGTTGAAATTCCATGGTCGTTAACATTGATTGAACTTGCTGTGCTTTTATGTCTTTTGTTACTACCATGCATAGCTTTGAGGGCTTCTTCTTGAACTTCTTTAGTCACCCCACGACAAATTTTAACATTATTCCCTTCCTCTCCTGATAAATGCCATTTGAACCTTGAAATGGAAATTTTACTGGCCCATCTATGTCGACAGAATATACAAGTCATGCTACCATCATCCTTTTCTTCAACATAATACCAAAATGGATCCCTTGGTCCAGCCCTTTTGACCTATAGAAAGAAAAGTGGGGGTCAAAATATAGAATAAAAATCAATCAAAATATAGAATAAAAATTGATGGAAGTTGCACCATATCCGGATGGATGAGAAACTACTTCATTTTTGTTACCCTTATTTTGCTACTAAAACTGGTAGTTAGTTTATTCCACAATCATAGGGCATAAAAAGACGACGATAATTCAGTTAGACTTCTTACTTGTTGAGTATTTAAACCCCTATTTTGACTTTGCAGGGATCTGTCAGGGCCAGGATTTGAGGCATTTGGCCTAGCAGTTTGATTTTGAAATACATGGACCTGGAGGTTCTCCATCTGTGATCTATATAAAAATGAAGTGATCATATTATAAAACCTTTCAATAATTGGTAGTCTCTCTTAAGCAGTAAAAATCAATGGTGTATCTAATACCGTGGTAAAACACAATAGCTAGAATTCAATCAGTACCTAGTAGATTTGCCAAGGTTTCGAGGCACGAAGTTCTCTTGTTGCATATTGTCTATGTTAGGAATCATATCAGCTTGATCGACCTGTCCTTGATTAGGAATACACTGAATCCTGAATCCAAAATCATTCGCAAACAATATGAAGCATTACAAACTTATGTTTATCTTGTTGGGTTCATGTTCAAGCTATGATGTTTCTTTCCTGATTGAAATACTAAATTTGTTCTTACAGAAAACACCAAACATGAAAAATTGAATACCGGGGAGCAGGTTGATTGAAGCCACCATGTTGTGAAGTGGTTGCATTCGGTGTCATATAGACATGCCCCAGCTGAGGTTGATGAATAAAGGAATTCTGGAGCCTGAAAAATAATCAAATAGTTAAACTTTTAAAATATTCTCACTTGGTTGATTTTCTACTCCCATTATCTGCAGAAAAAGGTATTAATACCTAGTAGATTTGCCAAAGTTTCGAGGCATTAAGTTCTCTTGTTGCATATTGTCTATGTGATGAATCACAGAAGCTTGATCGACTTGTCCTTGATTATGATCTCCAGAAACTTGAAGATTGTGAGGAGGAAACTGTGGGGACCTGAACTCAGAAGAAAAATAAAGCTTTTTTATTGTTGGCGTGAGTCGTACAAATCTCTGCACATTAGGAAATTAGAGCTGGCATATTTTTTATTTATAAGCATCCCGATTATTTTCTTTTCTATATTAGCAGCGTAGGACTGCATATTGATGTGTATATATACTGAGTATTTGTAATGAGAATTATGCATGAATTCCTCCTAGTAATCTCTCTAATTAACAGTTATTAGTTGAAAACACACAAAAAAACAAGTACAAGCTAATTGAAATGCTCAAGCAAACGGCCGCATACCTCAAGGTTTGAGAAGGCTCTGGCAACATTGTTGAACATTGTGGATCGTACAGGTTAGGCGTGATTGGAACTTGATTAAATTGATATGGAAATTGTCGGGAGCTATAATAAAAAAAAATCATCGTCATTTTTGGTCAAGTTTATTGTTTTCACGATTAAAGAAGTGTATATTTGAGGTTAATACCACTGATTCATTGGAGGTTGAGGTAGCATCCCAGGCACTTGATTGCTCATTGGTAGCTGATTAGTCCATTGTTGGTCACTAAATTAGCAACATTTGTTAGTAATTTCCTTATACAATTGTTAGCTGTTAATCCACTAACAATTCTCGTCACTAACACGTACAAGAAGAAGAAGAAGAAATTAAATACTGATGAATATCATTTACCTTGATGGGGTTTGATGCCAATTTGGTCCATTTTGGTTGATCCACGATGGTGATGTTCCATCTAAACCTCCCATTGTTATCTGTTTGTTTTAACAATTTGAAGATGCTTGAGATAAATTGATACACTAACACACACAACTTTTTGATTCAATGGGTGATATAGCAATACAAAAACTTGCTAATTCAATGGACATTGCAACAAATTGGAGTAATCACCATGGTTTGAGGAAATGAAGTTGGAAGCTCAGACATTAATGTATCAAAATCTAGCTGATTCGATGTCAAGCTGACATTATCATCCACAAAAGATGGTGGAGCTCCTTCCATCTGACAACAAGTACATGATCATTAGTATGTTCCATCATTCGAATTAATTTTACAAATTACAGAAATTAATTCCCTCTATTTTAACCCTTAGTTACACATCAGAAAACCCAAGAAAAATAATCTATTTATATGCTTTTACTAGCTAACTTAGCCGTGAGTTTTTGCGCGTATTTTATTTATTTTGTTAACTTGATTAAGAGTTTCCCGAGTTGCGAACAAGACATGAGCTAAAATTCGAGAGAGAAGAAACAGTGAAATTTCAAAGTAAGAGGTATAAACTTAAAATGATTAATTTTGATATATTATCCAAAAGAAAAGAGATAAAAACATAGAAAATTATATCCAAAAGACATTGTTCAAAAGAGGCTTCCCTTTTAATTTATTTGTTATTAAAATTAATTATTTAATTAATTAAAAACAGATAAAAACAAAGCAAATTCCCCAAAAACCATACCAAACACCCATAATCTCAGCAGAACTAATGAACAATGCATGAGTAGTCACCATGGTTTGAGGAAATGAAGGTGGAAACCGAGTTGTCTGTTGAATAGTATCGTTGATATTCACCAGCAAGTTCTGTCCAGCTTGATCATTGCATGATATGGAGCTTTGGTTGACTGGAACCTCCTCCGGTGATGACCTGCTTCCATGGTGATAATAAGGAAAACTGTAGAAAAACTAAATTGCAAGCAATCATCTTCTGATAAAATATGCTTAAGAATGACATACAAGAGAAGCTCAGACATTAATGTATCAACATCCAACAGATTGACATCATCGTCCATAGCAGACGGTGGAACTCCTTCCATCTGACCACAAGTACAAGATGATTAGCATGTTCTGAGGTTTAAAAAAGAAGAGAAAGCAAGATGATTAGTACTATATATATATATATAAGAGAAGAATATATATATATATATATATATATATATATATATATATATATATAGAATACCCAAAGAAAATCTGATGTTTTGCCTTAAAAAACTAGATATTGTTTTGTTAAAAAAAAAAATCCAGAAGCTCAGACATGGATTAAAAAATCTGCGAAAAATATCAATTTATTTATCATGGATTTCTTTAAAGATTCAAACCATAGTTACAGATAATAAAAAAAAACAAAAACACCAACAAGATGAATCATAAATAATTAACCAACAAGATTCAAGACGTTCTTCAAGTGCTGGTTTGCTTAAGCAGTAATCAGCAAGGAGAAAAAACAAACAGAGATCAGAGAAGAAGATACGGTTTAAGAAAATAATAAAGCTACAGTATACATAAATCTAGTTCGTACTGCTGAGATGTGGAAAGGGAATTGTATAAGGAAATTGCTAGGAACGAAGTTTGCTAGGAAGGAAAAGAGAGCTAGCTATTTCAGTTATAGACCACAGAGGCCAAAGCAGAAAGAAAAGGCTATTTCATGGAGACATACGACCCTACCCACCATGTCCTCACTCTATTCTCTTCAGAGAGTAACCGACACTTTCCATGCCTTTAATTTTATCATACAGACCACCAAAATGTTCAAGCAATTTTATTTTAAGTACTGTTCACTCCTTTCTTTAAATTTTATTTTAAGGTAAAAAATATATGTTTTACTATATATTCACTATTGTATTGTTTCACTTTTGTTTTTTCCCGTTTTCAAATATTCAAAACTTCTTGTTTAGGTAACTTGAAAAATCAAGTCCAATCTCAAACTTGCACAACATGAAAGAATAAAATTTAAATAAGAAAAATTAGGGGACTAAAATGTCAAAAAAGAAAGAAAGAAAAACATTATGGATTACTAAAAAAATTAATCTTTTATTAAAGTATATGCTTGCCAAGCAGGTGGGAGATACTTAATGACATCCTAATAGTTCCCTCGACACAAACATGTTTTCAAGTTGTGTCAAATGCATCATGTTTTAATTATTTTGATATTTTCCCATTTAAAAAACATTTTAAAAAATTAATCATTACTCTACTCTTAAACACCCGTGAAAACATTTGACCTCATCCTCAATAAACATGAACCCTTGATTTATTTACAATCTATTTGAGTTAAATAATTTTCTTTTTGAAAAATAAAAAAAAGGGAGATTGTTTTTTTTTTTATTTGTTATAAAATTCATAATCAAATAGAGGGGAGGAGTTCCCAAGACTATAATATCTTAATATAAACAAGACTCTAATATAAAACCAATTTAATTGACAAAAAAATAAATCAAATTATTAGATTAAATTTTAAAATATATAGGTAATGGGAGACTCTTTTCACACAAGATGATTATTCTTTATTGAAAAGATGTTATTCTGCCATGCCAGACGCACCTTGCGCATGCAGCATCTATTATATAGTTAAATAAAAAATAAATTAAAAAGAGACCAAAACAAATAAAGCATATTTGATTAGTGGGTAAACTCATTAAACCTATAAATCAGGTAACCCAAGCTAGCTTGTAAAACTCACGAATCAGGTTATGGACTCCATTAAGATTATAATTTTTTTAAATTATTTTTTATTTAACTATATAATAACAAAAATAACATGGTTGTTTTAAGAACTCAAACTCTTAAAAAAGAAATTTGCGTTGAAAAAAGTATAATTCTGAATGCATTTATTTTAATTATTTTTATTTTCTTTTTTGTTGAAGTTTTTTGGGTTTTTTGTTTTATTTTTCAAGATAATTTTATGATTTGCATTGTTTACATAATAATAATAATAATAATTTTTTGATTTTATTTATAATTTTTTTCTTACTTTCTCTTCTGTTACAACTTTTGTTTTTTTGGGATAATTTAGTATTTTTTTATTGTTTAAACAACAACAATAATAATAATGATAACAATAATAATTGTAGTGCTTATGGTATTAATAATTATAATTATTGTGTTAATGGTGACAATGACTCATAAAATAATATCAACAATATCAATAATAACATATTTCATTATAATCCATATGATTATAATAATTATATTCATAATGATAATAATACTAATTTTATTTTTTTCATTTAATTATTTTTATTTATATTTCAAATCAAATAATATTTTTTATGCTACTACTATTTTTTTGAGTTTTGTCTTCAATCATGATAATAACAATTATAATAATAGTTCACATAATTTATCATTCGATGTTATATTTACTAAAAAAATAAATTTTATAGTTTTCCTATATATAATGTTTCAAATCTAATATCCCGGATTAATAGTTTAGAAAAATTCTATGGCTCAATATTATCTTTAATTTCTTATCGTGTATTAATTTAATCTCATTTTTTAAAGAAAAGATTTCTTTTATCTTATTTTTTTTATAGATTTTATCAATTATAGCTTTACTATCTTTTATTCTTTTGTGCCGCAAAAAATAAATAATTTATCTTTAATGAATTTTATTAAAAACACCTATTTTTTTATTTGGGGAAGTTAACGTGTGGTCCATCCCGTGTTAAAACTTTGAAGAAGCTGCATGGAAAATGTATGGTTTATTTGTAACGTTGATAGCGATTATTTTTTTAATAATATATATTTTTTCAGTTTTTTTACCGCAAAAGCCAAAGCAGAAAGAAAAGCCATAGATCATGGAGACACAAGACCCACCATGTCCTCACTCTATTCACTTTCCATGCCTTTAATTTTATAAAGTCTTTGCAGTAACCAAGGCAATGTGTATTTCACATTGCTTTTACATCAATTATTCAACACGTCAATTAATTCCATGTGGTGTTTGGTAGGAAGGAACCCACCGTGTTATATTTGTTTTTATCTACAACGATGTGAAATTTGTTATTAAATTATAATAGGTTACTTGAAACCAATTATATATTGTAATTGAATTAAATTATAATGTTTTCTTTGAATTCAATCAATCAATCAATTTGTTTCACATGTTTGAAAGATATAAAACCCAATTTATTTTATTTTTATATTACTCTTGTTATCTTTATTTTATTTATTTGGAAATCTTTATAAAAGAGAGAGCTATATGAGTATTTTAGGAACATTAGTCTTGCATATATATATATATATTTATCAACGTTAGGATGGTAAATAAGAGAGATTGATATATGATTTAATTTTCAAGTATTTTTAGAGATTGAATTCCATATGAAATTCAAATTTTAACACTCGAAGTGATTATAAACACACAATTTCATCAAAACCTTTGGATTGAATTCAATTTAGAGAGGTCTAAACATATTCTAATATATTCAATAATAAGTTAGAAGTATAGTTTGAATATAGTTTTTAAACTTGACCAAATTAGAGGTTTAGATTACGGGTTAAATAGGTCGACTTAGGTTGACCCAATTTAATCCAAAATTATATTGTTTTATGAAAAAAAAAAAGTTTAAAAGATTTTATTTTGAAAAAAAAATCAAATTAGATTGTATACACAAAAACCCAAAACCCAATTACACCCTAAGAAAGTTCTCACAAAAAAAACTACTCAAATTTATGAAAACATGTCTCCATTAAGGAGAAAAAGAGAAATTCAACAAAAAAAAACCATCCAAGAAAATCTCTCAGATGACTCAAAGGCAAAATTACTTTTGAACTCGTGGTTCTACAATTGTTTCGTAGAAGTAGCACAAACATACTTGGTCAAATGAATGCTATTTTAATCAAAGATTTTTTTCAATAGGAAATATTACCTCTTGAAAGTTCCGGATTATACCTGACCATCATATAAAAAATTATGTTTCATAGGCAATTTTATAAAGTCTTTACAGTAGCAAAGAGTATTGTATTGCCACAAACTTTACCTACCAAAGTTTGCTTTTCTTTTGTCTAATGGAAAACTTCAACAGAAGAATCAGAAGCTAATTCCTGACTGAGTTGACGTGTGGACCCACTCCATTGTTGAAACTTTGAAAAGGTTGGTCTGAAAATATAAGAGATGCAATGCTAGGATGGATGCCTCTCCTAACTCCCCCATCAACGTTAAGGATTGCTGCAAAGTATTGAGTGTCATTAGCATTAAGAATAGTGCTTAGTGGTTGCATTCGGTGTCATAAGAGAAGAATATATAAATCCACAAGTTCAATTTAGATAAACACCACATGGCATGGAATATACAATCCGAGAAAAAGATCAATTTATTTATCATGGATTTAAAAAAAAAAAAAAAAAAACACCCTTTGAGGATGAAGACAAGATGAAGTATAAATAAGTAGCCTGGATTCAAGATGTTCTTCAAGTGCTGGTTTGCTTAAGCAGTAATCAGCAAGAAAAAAAAAACAGAGATCAGAAAGGAATATATGGTTTAAGAAAATAATAAAGCTGCAGTAGAATTTTGTTATGAGATGAGATGTGGAAGAGAATATTACAGTAGCTAATAATAATAATAACAAATTAATTAAGTATTGTATTGCTTTGTAGGAAGGAACAAGATATTATATTTGTTTTTATCTACAACGATGTGAAATTTTTTTAAATAAAAATATTTAAGAGAATAATATTAAAATAAATTCACAGAGAATATAATTAAATATTTAATTCATCAACCAGTAACCAAAAACCTTGGAATACGCCTCTTAACTATCATAAGCTTCCTATTTGTTTTTAGTTTTTCTTATTTTATTTGATGGCATGAGTGTTCGATGAAAAAAAACACTCTTAATTTTATATGATGGCAAGTGTCCCGTTTATGTTATGAAACTTAACGTGTGGACCATCCCGTGATGAAACTTTGAAGAAGCTGCATGGAAAATGTAAAGTTTATTTGTTACGTTGATAGTGATTATTTTTTTAATAATATTTTAAATTTTTTATTTTTAATATTAAAATAATCAGAAAATATTAAGAAAAAAATAATTTATTGTGATTATAATTAAACATGTAATTTATTTCCTTACCAATCAATCACCCTTCCAACAATTTAATTTTATAAAGTCTTTGCAGTAACCAAGGCAATGTGTAATTCCCATTACTTTTACATCAATTAATCACATGATATCAGTAATAGGTTAGCGCTGGAATCTTGTGAAATGATAATTCAGTATTTATGACAATCATGTATTTACTGTTAAAAAAAATTGGCCATTAGATTCAACGCTGTAGGATCTCGACCATTAATTATAGGATCTCGACCATTAATTATAATTTTTCTAAAAATTATTTTTCATTTAATTCTATGATAATAAAAATAGATGATTGTAAAATTGAACGCCAACCCATTACTAACCTATTACTGATATTTTTTACATAATAACCTCATAGAAAACAAAACGAAACCAATTACAAAACTGAAATTTCAATTAACCCGATACCAATGTATAAAATAAAAACGTTAAAGTCGTCAGGCTCACGAACCAAATCAATCAACCAAACTTGTGAACAAGTCCATGAATTTTATAAAGTTTAATAACACGATTTTTTTAAAATCTATTTTTTAACTATTTGATAAACACTAACAAAGTCAAGTTTAATGTTTTTTTTTTTAAAAAAAAATCCATCAAATTTGTAAACCGGGATAACTTGAGTAGCCTTAATAAACTCGTAAACCATGTTAACCTATAAAAAGACAAAATAAAAGGAAATAAATTATAAAGTTGATTATAAACCAGACCAAATATGAAATAGAAAAAAAATAACAAAAATTCAATATAAAAAGAGAGAAAAAAAAGAGATTACTATTATAATTCACAATGAAATCGTTGTAGGTGACAATGTCTTTTAATAATTATGATAATAATAATAATAATAATAATAATAATAATACCTCATCAAATCGGTGAGGAGATTTTGAATTACAAAGATGAATTCTAAATAGGCTGAAAGATGAGATAAAAACCTTTTAAAAAAAAAGAAAAACAAAACAAAGTGGATTAATGAAGATTAATAACATGCACCTTAGATACTCTATGATATCTCCCTTGTGTACGTATGCTCTCTGGATGCCAAATTAAGCCTTTTTTTTTTCTACAACGATGTGAAACTTTTTTGAAATAAAAATATTTAAAAAGATAATATTAAAATAAAGTTTTTATTTTAATTCTTTAAAATAAATAACATCGATTTAGTGTTTGTAAACAAATAATATAATGTAATTTTATTTTTTAATTCGTCAACTAGAAACCTGAACCTTGGAATACGTCTCTTAACTATCATAAGCTTCCTATTCGTTTTTAGTTTTTCTTAAAGTTATTTTATTTGATGTCACGAGTGTTCGATGAAGAAAAATACTAGTATTTTTTTCTCTTCATAACACATGGATTTAAGTTGAATGTCGATCTCAATATTCAGTTTTTTTAATTTTTAAAATTAGTACACTAAAATTATTAAAAGAACACTTTGAAAACAAATATATTTTCACAACATGCCGGCTAGTGGAACCACTGCTGGGCTAGAAATGGTATGTTGCCGTTTTTGCAGTTTACTAGAGAGGGGGCAGAAAGCCTTAAGAAAAAAACTTTATTAATAAAAAGTTAAATTAAAAGAATAGAAGAAAATATTAAATGATTTATTATTTTTCATTGCATATTGAAATATAGCAAAGTGACTAATAGAAAAAATACTCAAATTCTACGAGCAGCAAAGCGTTTAGAATCCCTTGCACATATTTGATATTTTTTATTTTATTGAATAAGTCAATTCGAAGTTCAATTCCCAAAATGAAGGTATAAATAATTAAATCAACATTAAACCAAATTTTAACTCTTTTAAAAAAACAATCCACCACTTTCAAATATGTAAATGATTACCCCTATTAAAAAAGTCTAATGATACACAGTGTACTCAAGGAGCAAGGAAATAATTTAATCAATATAGATAAATAAATAATTAAACCAGATTTTTTTTAATTTAATTTTAATAAAAGTTCTATTCTTTCTATCCCAAGAAAGAAATAAAGAATGCTAGTTTCATTGAACAAGATTCTAAAGCCCATATTTAGATAATTTAGCAGAAAGAACTAAAACCCAATAAACTAGCCCAACAAATCATACGAAGAAAAGCAGAATTCAGAAACAATCTAGCTCAGTATTTGTATGTATAGAAACAAAGATCAAGACGTTCAGCTCTTGTTGGCTTCAATGGAAAGGAAGGGGCAGCGCGAGAGCGAAAAGAAAAGGTAGCAGCCTCGAGCCTCGCCAAAGGAAAAAGTAGCCCTAAGAGTAAAAATAACATAAGAGAAATTAACATGGTGTGCAGAGAATCAATTGTAGAAAGAGAGAGAAATAAAAAATGATGCTTACCCTTTATTCTATATTAACAATGGGACGAAGGACTTCCTTGGCGTTAGGAGGCTCCCACTCCACCACTGTCTCCCACCATTCTTCTGGTCTCGCCGTGATCTTTTTAAGAGAAGGGTGAGGGGATGGCTGGCCATTTTCAAGCAACGGAAGACTAATCGGTATCCTCTTCAGCTTCTTACAGTATTCGACGTCAATTTCTTCAAGAGAATTGCAAATCAATTTCCCACTACAAATCCTTTTCAGTTCGGGTAAATCAACCAATTCCAGAGTTTTTAACTTTGGGAGTGTTAATTCCGCGATGGGATTGGAGGTGCTGCTTTCCTCATATGTTGTTCCTATTATCTCCTCCATTCTCTCACAAAAACTAACAATAATCACTTCCAGGTTTACGAGGTACGACAGCAACTCAAGAGGGAACAACTTCTCTATACTGTTACATTCAACACAAGTAAACGCTTTAAGACGAGAAAACATACCATTATGTGATGGCAATGGTGGTGTAGCAGAGCAGAACCAAGAAGATGAAACCAAGCTCTCCATGCTATCGCAATTCTCAATGCGGATGATCTCCAGTTCAGTTGTATTCTCTAATGACAAAACATCACATAAACTTCTTGCATCGATGCTTTCACAATACAGTCCTTGAATGTCATTTAAGAACTTGACCTGGAAATCTCTATCTCTGTTGACACTCGAATTACCCAACCTAACTGTTTTATTTGGGAAATTGTCAAATTCATCCCAATAATCTCCTTTCAACGTTCCTATTGAAATTTTGTACGTGCTTAATGAATGGATCCCATCCCGAGATGTGAGATACTTCACGAAGTCAGAGAAGCCCTTGAAATGGCATTCCAAAGTTTCCAACTTCCCCAAGCATTCTACTTCCATTCCTTCAACTGTATAGCAATCCGTAGGAAACTTTCCAAGTGCAAGGACCTGCAGGTTAGAGATTTTTGGTAATATCCCACTAGGAAACTCCTTTTCACCACATCCAGTAATTCTAAAATACCTAAGGTTGGATAAACATTCCATGCCTTGAGGCATCTTTTCAAGTGACGTACCATAGAGATCTAAACTCTTCAGTGCCCTCAGCTTTTCTAATGATGGAACATATCTTAACTTCCTACAATTACAGAGCAATAATGCAGTGAGAATCACCAAATCAGAGACAGATTCTGGCAAATTCTCAATTTCTGTGTAGGACAGATCGAGGACCTTGAGCCCATGCAATTGCTTGAAAAATGAATCTGCAATGAATACCAACCCATGATTTTGACAAAGCAATAGAGTTGAGAGATTTGGACACATTGGTGAATAGCTGGAAGGAATTTTTTTAATTTCGTTACACATTAGTGAAACTCTTGTGAGATTCTCTGTCCACTCCTCTGCATCTGGCAGTTCTTCTAATTGTGCACCTGCTTTAACAATGACTTGAGAGTTCTCTTGCAGTATCTGAATGGCCATGTCTCTAATCAAGTCATGCATCATGACACATTTACTACCATCATCCTCATTTTCAGCACTTTCCAATAGACTCAAATATTCAAGTCTATCCAGCATCGTGTGGCCCTTGTCAAATGCATCTTGCCTCCTCCTCATTCCTTTAATTATTCCCTCATCGATCAAGTAACATATCAGCTCCCCCCTTTCAATCATATCATCTTCAGGAAATAATGCACAGTATAAGAGACATTGTTTTAGTGCTAACTCATCATCTAACCGATCATAACTAACCCTCAATACCTTGAATACCTTCTCATTCATGTCGCTATATCCAGATTCTCCCAATTCCTTCAATGTATTCCTCCACTCATTTAGATTATTCACTCCCCTCAAGCTTCTGGCCACTGTAATAATACCTAATGGCAAACCAGCACATTCCCTTGCAACAGCTTTTGCAATTCCTTCCACTTCATCTGAAAGTGCTTTGTGACGTCCAATATTCTCCTTGAACAAAGTCCAAGATTCTCCCTCAAATAGGGGCTTCACTTGGATTTTGTGTTGGCAATCAATCTGAGCACAAACCGTTTGTGATCGAGTTGTCAAAATCAACTTGCATCCTTTCAACGAGGGATGAATTCCCACATCGTGTAGCTCAAAACTGTTCCACAAATCATCTAAAATGAGAATCCATTTTTGTTTCTTCCTTAGTTCTTCTGATAATTTGGCAGCTCTATGCAGATCATCATCCTCTCTTAAAAGGTCTCGATAAAGATGTTCATCAACACATTTGGCAATAAGATTCTGCAATCTTTTAATGCTGAAATCTTGAGACACAGTCACCCACCAAACATGATTACAAATATATGGTCTCTCTAGAAGTTCATTGTGGATTTGTTGCAATATTGTTGTTTTACCAACTCCCCCCATCCCGTAAATGCTAATGGTTGGAACTTCATCATCCATTAACAGAGACCATATCACCTTCTTATTCTCTTCAAATGCTTGACCCACTGGCTTATTAGAGCTAGTAGGAAACGGAACTCCTCTAGTCTTGCTGTATTTCAGACTTTTAGAAGATCTAGCTCCTGCGCCAAGCTGAACTAATCTTCCACTATTCTCCACATCGTGCTCCTCCACTGGCTCTGTCCTCCCTCCAACCATGTTCTGCACATCATTCATAATCACATCATTGTTTACTGAAGGAGCAAATGGTTGATCATAGTGTCTTCCATGATCAAGACACAATGGATTTGATGGAACAACGTAATGAGTTCTTACGATTTCCTGGGAAGAAATACCTACAAGGTGCTTGGCTACGTGCAAGGTTTTGTTTCCCAATTTACAAGCTACATCACTGACAACCCTTTTAATGAACTCCGCTTCATATCTGTTCAGAGAAAGAAAGACATCAACGGCGTATAAGTTGTTAGATATGCAAAAACAATCCGAAAATAGGTTAAGTTGTGTGTTACTGGACAAAATTGTTGTTCAATGTTGATCTGAACTTTAAAATTAAAAAATGAATGAATTGAAAATGAGATCCTTCGTAAAAATTGTGAGTTAGGGTGTTATGTTTCATATGAGACTAGAATCAGTGAGTTCGGAGGAGTACTCTATTGTACATATCATCCCCCCCCAAAAATCATTTTTCAACTTATAAAAAAAATCTTATTACAATAAGAAAATAATTTCTTAACTCAGAAAATCTTAAAATTGATTTTAAAAAATCAAATCAGGAAAATATCTCGCTGAACTTTTTTATTTTGCTTTTGACAAATTAAAAACCCAAAAATATATAAGCAACACTCCTCTCGTAAAGTGGAATACTCTGACATTAAATTTTGCTTCTTTTTTTTTATCATGGAATCCAACCCAATACCATTTTTGTTTTTTTTACTGAAATAACCACATAAAAAGTAGATTGAAAACTCAATTTTTAAAAAGATAAAGCCTAAGTTTTTTTTTTTCCTGAAAACTCAATTTTTAACTTATTTTCACCTCTGAAAAAAAAAAAACTCTTATTACCTTAAGAAAATTAAACTCAAAAAATCTCAAAAAAATGATTTTACAAAATAAAATAGGAAAATATCCCTCTCAACTTTGTTTTATTTTGCGTTTAACAAATTAAAAACTAAAAAATATCTCAGCAACCCTCTCTAGTAAAGTGGAATACTTTGACATTAAATAACCACAGAAAAAATAGATTAAAATAAATTATTAACTCTAAATTATAAATAAACATAATATTAAAAGATAAATAACAAAAAATATTGATGGAAAAAGTAGTGTTTACACATCTATCACTCAGACGAAAGCTTGAGAATAATAATGATTATTAAAAAGAACTTATTAAATTTTATAACCCTACTAGTTGGAGAATTATTTTGAAAAACCATAGATATTTGCTACATCTACATATATTGCAATTAAAAACTAATATTTAATCGAAGTGGAAATATCAATATCAAAATGATAATAATAAAAAGATTGTTTCTTTTGATATGTGCAAGTGGATTTTGACAGAGAAGATAAAGATATACCCATTTGTCTCATTGTGTAAATCCCATCCAGATAGATTTGCAGCCTGTGTAAGAGCTTCTCTCCACCTGTTGACCTTCTCCATTTCTTCCTTGAAGTGTTCTTCATGTTCATCAAAAGCTTTTGCATAGCTACCGGTCTGTTTGCGGACATCTGAAGGATCCGTATCATAGAATGTTGGAAGAACAACCTGGTGAGTTTTCTGCCTGCACTCCATAATCTTGACTAGTTCGTCAAGACACCATCTAGAGGAAGCATAGTTTCTGGAGAAGACCACTACAGAAATCCTTGATCCTTCGATTGCCCTGAGAAGTTGCGGGGAGATTTCTTCTCCTCTAGGGAGATCATTATCGTCCCTAAAAGTACGAATTCCGGCTTGGATTAAGGCAGAATAGAGATGATCTATAATTGTTTTGCGAGTGTCTTCTCCTCTAAAACTTAGAAAAACATCATAGCTCCATTCATCTGTTCCTTGTGCTGCTTCTCCTCTACTCTCATGAGCATCAACTCCGAGTCTCGAAGGAGAGACACTTCTGTCAACATGTTGAAAAGATCCCTCACCTGTGTTTTCCATGCCTTGAACTCCCACTTGCATCCTTCCAGCATCCCCTGCATTGTCTTGTTCTTGTGGAAAGGTGGGAATGGCATAATCATTAACATTGCTTGAACTTGGTATGCTTTTATGTCTTTTGTTGCCACCACGCATAGCTAGAAATGCTGCTTCTTGAACCTCGTTAGGCACCTGACCACAAATGGAAACACCATGCCCTCTCTCTCCTGACAAATGCCATTTGATCCTCGAAATGGAAGTATCCCTGGCAAATTTATGCCCGCAGAACTTACACTTTATGCTTCCATCATTCATACCTTCAACATCATTCCAAAACGGATCATTTGGTCTATCCATTTTGTCCTACATAAAAAAAGGTGTCCAAATATTGAATAAAAAATTATGAAAAAGGAAAGGTTGAAACTAGAATAATAGGTTACAAACAGCAGCAAAGAAACTTAAAAGAAAGAACAATGAATCCAGGGTTAACTTGGGGTCAATTTAGCATGAACTCCATAAGGCATGCAATGTTTCCAAAGTTTATCATTAGAAATTCTACAGCTTGTGTTTTACTTGAAAGATTCTACAGCTACATGTGAAAAACAAAATCAAGAAGATGGAGTATAAATAATTTACCTTGATTCAAGTTGTGCTTCAAGTGCTGGTTTAACAATACGGAGGAGGTTGCAAGATGTTGAGCTCCAGGTGATTCGATTCAACCAGAGAAGGAAGCAATGATCATCACAAAGGTTTAAGACATTTGATAGCTTAGGGAAATCGGGAAATCGAGAAGTCAATGTCTAGGAAGTTGGGATGAGATTTACAGTAGCAAAGATTATTGTATTGTGCCAGAAACTTTACCTACTAAAGATTATATTATAAGATATAACAACTTTACCTACTAAAGATTATATTATAAGATATAACAACTTGCTTCACACCTCTAATTTAAAACTTCAACAAAAGAATCATGAAGCTAAGTTAACGTGTTGACCATCCCACTTGGCAAAGTTGAGCATTCAACCAGAAACGCAGCATGCCCACTTGGAATTACACGGTAAATAATTGGTTTTAATTGTTTTTTAAGAATTATTTAAAAATTCAAGGATTCCAAGCTAGCACATGAACGAGGAGAGACTGGTGATGATGGATCATTTTCCATAATTTCAATCATGTCAGATACCAGCAACAATATTCCACCGGATAATTAATTAAATTCTGATAGTTCATGGGGAAATGCAGCTGAAGAATTAGTAACAATTAAGGAAAAATGTCGAGAAAAATCAAAATTAATTTCCAGTTGCTAACCATTTTTGAAAGCAAAGGCTTTGAATATTCTAAACATTATTGTAGCGTGTGCCATGTCTCAAGCTTCTATACAAAAATATCAAGCTACTGGGGTTTGATGAGATGTTGTTTGAGAATGTGTTAGTAAATATTTTCAAAAAAAAATATTTTTAATATTATTATTATAAAGTAATCTAAAAATTACTAAAAAGATAATTAAAAACAAAAAGAAATTAACAAAAAAACAAATTGAACCTCACTTTCAAACACCTAAGCTAACCCATGTGCCCACAGTGCCTGAAGGTTTCTGCTTCAAAAGATCACAAACCAACCAGATGTAGCAGACAGTAATCACAAACCATGTTAACCTGATAAAATAACTGTTAGTAAAAACAACAGAGCAAAGAAATATCCAACTAGCTAGAGCACATCTGGAAGATTTAGTCTCTGTATTATTTCACTTCTCTGAATAATTTTCAGATAAAAAATTGCTATTTCTCACGAGTCATTATCCATTCTATGAAATTCTAGCGTTTGAGAGTGGTAAAAGTTTACACTTTGCATACCATGAAGTACAAGGCTAAAAGCTAAACATCTCCATCCAGGATTGTTTGATTTACGAGGCAGAGTGACGACCCTCGAAAGATTGTTCTATAAAACAATGTCTGGTCATCTTTACAGCTTATTCTCACAATCCTTCTCCGGCCCGCTAAAGAACTCTTTGAAGCTCATCTGCCATCCCTTGTAAGAGAACAGGTTTTCGAATCATCCCATTCATTCCCATGATCTGTAGACATCTCTCCCAAACATTATCCTCAGCACTGGCAGTCACAGCTATAATCAATGGCCAACTACGACTTCGGACCTTCCGGATTCGTGTTGCCACTTCAAACCCGTCCATTTCTGGCATTTGAATATCTAGAACAACTAGTCTGACAGAATTTTCAGCAGAGCTAAGAGCACTGAGGCATTCAAACCCGGATGAAACAGCAGTCACCTCACATCCTAACTTCTCAAGCAGCTTCTTGGTAACGGCTCTGTTTAAAGCATCGTCATCAGCAAGTATAACACGAAGGCCTCTGAACTGAGGATTGGAACTTGGTTGTTCTGAGGAACTTCCTGGGGCAAATGTGGCTCTTCCATAAGACGGTCGGTTTTGAAACCGAAGAACCAGAGTCATGCTTTGAGCACAACCCAGAGGGTTCAAAGATATCCAGATATTACCTTGCATCATCTGCACATACAATACACTTCTTCTTAATAATGTTTCATATAGTATAGTTCATGCATGTTAAATCTGCTACGGAGATAAATTGGAAAAAGAAAAGAAAGCTCTTTATTTCAAGTATGCTTTCATAAAAGCCACAGCGCAAACAAAAGCATGATATATGGTGCCGAATCATTTATAACCTAACCCCCCCTAAAAAATAAAATAAAATAAAAAGCTTTTGAGTCCTATATGGTGGTGGCCCCAACTGAAAAACAAATGAGATATGGATGAAGAGTCATTTGTATAACTTATAGAGAATCTTTAGGACTCAAGTCACAATACTAATGTTAATTGTCACTTCTGACAAAAATAATTTGAGTTAGAAATATCTTTGGGAGGCATTGGCTGAGAACAATTTCTTTTAAGAACGGAGATGATACAAGTTAGAATGAATAGATGCCTTACCTGTACAAGCCTTTTGCACATGATGAAGCCTAGGCCCTCCTTAGCTTCAGCACTGTTTCGCCTCCTTCCAGAATAATTTGGGGTTGAGCTAGCTCCATCTGATAGAGAACTTCCCTCTCTCATCTCCATGTCAAATTTTACACTTACAAACTCATCTGGAGCATTTGTTTTCCACATCCCCAACATTCTATCTGACTTGCCCTCACTATCACTCTCTGAAAAAACCCGAAATATGACATTTCCCCCTCCGTCAAAGATATTTAAAAGATATCCAACCATGTGTAAAATTACTTGAAAGGCCCTTCTTTCATCTCCTATCACTAGATCAGGCAAAGAACTTTGAACCTCAAGTTCAAAATCAAAACCCTTATACACACACAAGCACTTAGCAAGGCAAGAAGCTTCTTTGATCATGGAGTGTAGACGAAAGGGCCTCATCTCTAAAGGGAACCTTACAGTATCTTCTGCTGAAATATCCATCACATCATTAATCAAAGTTGCAAGCACATTGCCGGTTTTCACCAATGTGTCAGTAACAATCCTTTGCTCAAAGCCCATGTTATCATTTTGGAACATAGAAAGCAGTCCCAGGATTGAGTGCATTGGTCTCCTCATCCCATGGCTCATCACTTTTTGAAAGGAGTTCCTTGCCTGGCTTGCCATCATTGCATCATTCCTTGCCTGTTGCAGTGCATGATTTTGCATCATAACTTGTGATTCTTCAAGAACTGCTGCGTGAGACAAAGCCATAGCTACCTGATCAGCAACTACTTCCACTATTTCCATTTCCTCATGGCTCCAGCCTCTATAACTCATGCTTGGAAGAACCAAAACCAGTATCGCATAACAAGTATCCAATATTGTATGCCTATATATCAAGTGATTTCCTGATTTCTTGAGTTAGCATCCTGACATGCCAACTAGCTTTCTTTTGCTTCTTCATCATCCCGACCTCTTGGTCTAATTCCAAAACATTTTGCTTTAAGAAAAGCTCCCTCACTTTCCATTTGAGAAGAAGAGGAATCAGAGTTAAAAGGGTTATGGCAGTTGCACAAGAGACCAACGCCGTGAGGAATTTGGCAATGGTGAGGGACAGTATCAGCTGGAATGAGTGTGGTCCATAATAAGTCCATGCATTCAGCAAATGTGTCAGTCCACAAAGGACTATGAATGCTATAAACTGAAGCAGGACCCATTTGAAAGGAAAGTTGGAGCAGCTAATAAACCAAAGAAGCTCAATTGGTATCGAAAAATACGCAATTGCAATCAAAAAATCACTCACTCTCTGAGCTTCCATAATGTTGTGCATGCTCCAGAAACCCTCATCGTCACAATTACAATTTCCAAAGTCATTATCACTTGCAGTGACCAAGATCGCTAGATATGAAATCAACAAGAATCTAGAAGCTAATGCTCTTAACATTGCACCCAAGTGAACACTTGCCTAATGCATTCTTGTCACAAGTTGCTAAATCTTACAAATCCCTAGTACATCAGAATCCAAAAAACTAAATATGAAAAACAACTACTTGAACTATATCTCTAGAACCCCAAGTATGAATATACATTCCCTGGTCTGAATTCTTCAAACACACAGACACACACAAGCTCACCAATTATAACAAAGTCATGTCTCGCTCTCCAAAATCTAAAAATACCAACTTGCATTTCACACTAAAGATCAGCAACACAACACTATCAACCAAATTTCAGGATCTTCCAGACCCATAAAAAAATGGACCACTGTGATTTTCTTTCCACAACCAGTAATCTTTGACACATTTCCCCACCACTGCTCATCTTATTATTTTGAAAGCCATACAAAAAGAAGAAGAAAACCCAAGCTTCTAAATTCAAAACAAGTAGCTATCTATCAATTTGGAAAACAAAATGAGAAATCAGAAATGAAGAGTGGACCAAATAAAAGAAGCTACAAAAAACACACCTTTTGCCTTTCCTGAATCAAAACCAATTATCCAAGCCAAGACCAATTACTTTACACTATATTTTGAATAAAACCCAAGTCAAGATGCATCAACGCACTCCCTCTAAAAAAAGTAAAGAGGGGGGGGGTTCCTCTCTTGCCTAGTAAACGTGGAATTGATGCTCTATGAGCTATCAATCACTCTCACAAGGAAGAAAGATTTGTATACCTCTTCAAGAAAAGATCTTTCCTCTCTTTTGCTTCTTCATCATCCCGACCTCTTGGTCTAACTCCAAAACATTTTGCTTTAAGAAAAGCTCCCTCACTTTCCATTTGAGAAGAAGAGGAATCAGAGTTAAAAGGGTTATGGCAGTTGCACAAGAGACCAACGCCGTGAGGAATTTGGCAATGGTGAGGGACAGTATCAGCATTCAGCAAATGTGTCAATCAAATTCTCCTCCTGAAACATTAAACCCCAAACGCTGGTTTATACATAAACTGCCCTGTTTCTTTCTCTTTTACATCCTCTCTTTAAACTTCGCAGAAAAGAACATACATCATGGCCTCTTCTTTGCCAATACACAATCTTCGCTGAAATCTTCATCTCCGACGACGCGGTTTTCATCGACTCGGACCCTGGCCACTCATTCCAAGCAATTACAGTTCACACAAGAACAATATAAGTGCAGCTCTCAATTTATGAAAAAGAATTAAAAAGAAAAGATGGAGCGAAAGAGAATTAAATGAAGAAAAAAACAAAAAACAAATAGATATACAATAGAAATTTGGTATTCAGCCATGGTGTATTTTTTCTTAACTCGAAAAACAATAGGAAAGGAAGAGAGGAAAGAGAGACAAAAATGAATTATTAACGGAGAGGATTTTTGTTTATAAAGAACACAAGTTTTAAAATAAATAGATATACAATAGATTATTCGTTATAGATTTAAAATAAATGGATTATCCGTTGCAGATTTAAAACAAACATATTTATAACGGATTATCTATTTTAGAATTAAAATAAGTATATTTGTAATGGCTTTTTTATTGTAAAATACAATCCATTGCTAAATTGACCAGTCAATGAGTATGAAGTTCAAGTAACATTATATTCCTCTCTTTCAAAATATCTCATAATCGAGATTTTCTTTTATAATCCAACATCATGATCTAATAATTTTTTTCGTTCCAAAACTTTAAAAAAAAATTGTCGTTGAAGGTTAATTTAAGTAAAAATTATTAAAGGAGGACCAAAGCAAAATATCAAGAACTAAAGTTCTGATTTCTTCCCAAGTATTCGTCCTTTCCCCTGCAACCTACAGGAACAGAGTAGCCTGCGAGTATTGAGTTCAATATAACCAACCAAAGACTGAAAATAGTTTTATCAGTATCATTTCATGATGTGAAGATTTCCCTCTCTCAGATTTCTTTGATTTTTATCCAGTGTTAAACTCGAGCAAGGAACTGTAACATCTCTTGTCGAAGAAAATGGCAGCATCAAAGGTGTGCTATACAAAACAAAGGCAGGCCAGGAGTTAGCAGCTTCAGCTTCACTCACAATAGTATGTGATGGTTGTTTTTCAAATTTACGAAGCAATCTCTGCAGTCCAAAGGTGAAAATCTTGCATTAAATTTAGATCTAGGTGAATCTCCAGCAATGGTTTTATATTACTTAAAATACAAGTTTTTTTGAATTTAAAACTTGCACTGACCATGATTACTTTCGGCTTAATTAGTATGAATATAATTAGTTAGAATGAGAGTTCTAAGATTCAAACCTGTGCCTGTTTGGTCATCGAGACTTTGATACATGTCAAAAAACTAATTCAATCCAGCAACAGTTTAATATTACTCTCTAACACATGGTCATTACATTTCTTTCAGATTGAAGTCCCATCCTACTCTGTCGGTTTGGTGTTGGAAGATTATAATCTTCCATATGCAAATCGTGCCTACTTTATTTTGAAGGATACAATTGCCATAGCTTATCCTATTAGCAGCAAAGAAATTCGTTGTTTAGTTGATGTACCTGGCCCGAAACTACCTTCTATTTCCACTGGTGAATGGCAAGCTACTTGAAAACAGTGGTGGCACCTCAAGTATGTATAATATCAGAAATTTATAGAGACTCCTTGATTGTGAATTTGTTGTTAATAATATCAGAAAGTCGAAGACGACATTTCAGTATCTTTGCTAGTTCTTTTTATTCAATATACATGATGTTTGAACTAATGCAGAAATTTGCACATTTCAGATGCCACCTGAGCTATACAATGCTTTCATATGTGCTATTGATAAGGAGAACATAAGAACAATGCCAAACAGAATCATGCCTGCTTCTTCCTATCCAACCCCTGGTGCATTTCTGATAGGGGATTCGTTGAATATGCGCCATTCTATAACAGGAGGAGGAATGACTGTGGGACTTTCTGATGTTGTCCTACTGCGAGATCTTCTTAGGCCTCTGAACGATCTTAGCAAGGCAGCTTCCATTTGCAAATATCTGGAGTCCTTTTGCGTTCTGCGTAAGGTATCAGCACTTGCATGCATGTGCTTATCTAAAATTTCTTTGGCCAATCTTCCTCAGAACAAATTATGAACAGGAATTGCTTAAAGAAACTTCATGTTTCAAGCATTGCTGAGTGAAACACAAAATAACCATATTTCTATGTGATCGGTAGATGCTAATAACTTAATATTGGTTGCAGCCATCGGCATTCGCAATAAATACATTGGCAAGCACCCTACACACAGTATTCTCTTCATCGGATCAGGACCCAGCAAGGAAGGAAATGAAAGAAGCATTCTTCAATTATTTGAGCCTTGAAGGCGTGTTCTCAGATGGACTGATGGCTCTTCTGTCTGGTCTAAACACTAACCCGTTAAGCTTGGTTTTCCATTGCTTTGCCATGCTTGCCTATGCTGTTGGCAGCTTACTGCTTCCATTTCCTACACCAAAACACATGTGTATTGCGGCTAGACTAATTTTGGTCTGTATCTCCAGCTTTCATTACTTTTACTATCAGAAACTTATTTGTTTGATCTTTTATTCTCACCGTGACAAACTTCAAATTTTATTTTTATTTTGTCATCTTTCAGGTTGGATCAGGCATCATCTTCCCTATACTGAAGGTAGAAGGAATTAGAGCAACATTCTTCCCGGCAACCATGCCAGCTTACTACAGAACTCCTCTTGTCCAATCCACTGTGTCATAACCCAATTTTGGGTCCTTCCCCAATCTATCAAAAAATGCAAAAAAATAAAATAAAAGAGGGCCGGTGTCGGTAGGAAAATCAAGGTGGAAATGTTGGGCGTTTTCGAGAGCTCGATCGTATCTTTTTTGTGACTAGAAATGAAGGAAAATGCAGATGCAAGGCTAACATAATTTATTATCGGATAAATCTGCGTAATAATTAAGACGAAAAATAAGATTATATTTTTATATATGCCCATTCGATTTAATCATTGGCCAATTAAAAATGTAATTATATTTGAGGATTAATTTAGGGTCTAATCGAAGAATTTAATTAAGCGCAATGACTTAATTTTACTTCAAATTGGTGAAATTAATTTTATTAAGGGTTTAGTCAACGAGAAATAAAGTTTTTAAATTTAATTCAGGCTTAATTGATAAGAATGAAATTTTTAGAGGCCAATTTGAATTTATTCAAGCCAATTATGGGAAATCGGGGACCAATTTGAATAAATTAAGATTTTAATGTTCGATCGAGGGTTAAATCGCGCAAATCAAAAATCAGGGACCAAAATAAAAAAGGCGCTCAAAGCTAAGGATGCTTTTGAAATGCTGACGGGGATACATTTGCACAAATTAAAAGTTTAAAATTGATTACAGAGGCGATTGGAACAATTATAAGTTTAAGGACTAAATTGCACTTTACCCAACATCAAAATTACATGTTTCCTGCACTGTTCCGACACTTGAACAGTGCAGGAAACATAGGGCAACGACTCTCTGCACCTCAGCCCTCTGCCCCTCTGCAATACACAGCCACACAACACACAATGCATGTTTTTTTCCCTATAAATACATTCATTACAACCACCATGAAGGGACGAAAAAAAGAGGTAGAACTGAAGAGAGAGAAAACGAAAACAGACAGTGAGAAAACGAAGAAAAAAACAGAGCAAAAGAACCAGAGAGAATACAAGTGAATTTTACGCAAAATTTGAATCTTCATCCCTCTCGTGTTTTTGGTCTTTCTCTCCATCCCTCTACTTCATTTTCTTTCTCTCGATTTCCCTCTCTCTCCCTCTAAAACCAGAGAGTTCTCTCTCTCCTTCCCTCTCGGTTCATCAACACCGGCAGCAAGCCCGACAACCTTGCACCACCTCCAGCAACCTCCACCACACGCCAGGCATCCCAGCAGCAGCCAAGGGAAGGTAACGAAGAACAGCTGACGTGATCGTGCACTTTTCGACGTCCATTCCGGCCACCACAGGCCACCATTTCCGACGCCACCACGACCCAAAGAACCACTTTAAGGTCCTTTATACAACGGTATTAACATGTACGCCATTCGTCACACTCGAAAATCTCCCATTTTTAATGTTCATCACCACTTTTCACTGTGAACAGTAAACCGGGTCAGGCCGGGTTTGGTGCCCGACGCGACCACTAAAGGAGACGGGTTTTTTGCCCGTATGGGCCGAAGCCCAGACCGAGAGAAGGATGGGCTTCCAGCCCATTTGGACTAGAAGCCCAATGAATACACGGGCAGCAGCCCAGACCCAGGAG
The DNA here is from genome assembly GCA_029204005.1 of Salix udensis. Lineage (NCBI taxonomy): Eukaryota > Viridiplantae > Streptophyta > Magnoliopsida > Malpighiales > Salicaceae > Salix > Salix udensis. The sequence continues at coordinate 12,107,748 of CM055037.1, forward strand.
GCGGGCTGCCAGCCCAAAAGGATAATAAAAATAAAAAAAATACAAAAATACAAAATTTGCAAAAAATAAAAAATATATCATTTTAAACAAAATGTGATTTTAAAAAAAATACGGTCAATACACTAGCATATTTTGAAAATTCTTTTTGTTTTTAAAAAATATATATTATCTTGGAGTTTGAAGAAAAAATGTGTGTTTAGCATGAATTTTGCAAAGAAAAAATCATTTCTCGCATTTTGGGATTTTACAACATGTTTGTAAGAATCCAAAGGGTATTGGCCAATATTCCAAAAATATCAAAATTTTATTTTTGGGAATTTATTATTCATTGTTGGTATTTGGATAAATAAATCCTAAGGGGTAATATCCAAAATATTCGGTGCATATAATTTGCTATTATTTACTGTCGGTGTTTGGATAAATAAATCCTAAGGGGTTAATATCCAAAATATTCGACGAGAATAATTTGCTATTATTCACAATTGATGTTTGGATAAATAAATTCTAAAGAGTTAATATCCAAAATATTCGGCGGGGATAATACACCATCATCATTTGACCAACATATTTCATTGAAAGATCAAAACCATAACAAGTCATAAACAAACCAAAACACCAAGCAACTTACCTTAGGTAGGGCGTATTAGGGGTGTTAAAACCTTCCCTTTACACAACCAGTCCCTTACTTTAGAATCTCTGAAAGACCAATTTTAGGTTTCCTAGTAACCATAAAAACTAGGTGGCAACTCCCTTTTCCAAAAATAAAGATTAAACCCTCACGTAATCCTCCCCGCTCGCAGGGAGGGTCGCCGCGACACCGCGCTCTCGCAATGGGGTGCGACACATTGGTCATAGAGAAACTAGAAAATAGTATATTTTATTGGTAAAGGAACCGATTCTCATCAGCTGAATTTATGAAGCATGAGGTTCAACATGGACAAACATGAAACAATCCTCATGGTGTACCAAACATTGTATTTTGAGTTTTCAAAAATAATATATATAAAATGTTGTTTTTAAAGGTCATGAATCCATTTAATTATATAGCGTCGAGAAAGGGTTTTGAAAGTTTTTGAACGCAAACGTGCAAGAGCTTTGTCTTCATGATTTGACTCCTGAAATTGTCATCCAATTCCAGATGAAATATATATATAGTAGAAAAATTAAATTCTTTAATACAAATAATAAATAAACAGATCAACCAATAAAATAAAAGAATACAAATGACCTTTGTTAAGGAACCATCTCACCTAAAAACTTAAGTAAAAGCACCAGAATATGATTTATATTATTCTCTAACACACCCCTTTAAATAAAAGTTTTTTAGGCTTGAAACTTGCATGCATTAAGTGTAAGATACCTGAGGTTGGATAGACATTCCATGGCTTGAGGAATCATTTCAAGTTTTTTTAATGATGGTGCATGTCTTAACTTATCACAAGCAATGAGCAATAATGCAGTGAGACTCACCAAATCAGAGACAAGATTAGGCAATTTTCAATATCTGTGTAAGATAGATCGAGGACCTTGAGCCTGTCATAACCCAATTTATGGGTTATTCCTCAAATCTATCCAAAAATAATAAAAATAAAATAAACAGAGCTGGTGTCAGTAGAAAAATTGAGGAAATTTTGGACGTTTTTAAACTATAAAAATTAGCAATAGAAACACATCTCATTGATATTTTTGAACTATAACTTGTAAATCATGTTAACCCTATAAAAAGATAAAATAAAAGAAAATAAATTATAAATTTGAACTATAAACTAGACCAAATATGAAATAGACAAAAAAAGAACAAAAATTCAATATAAAGGAAAAAAAGAAGAAGAAGAGATTACTATTGTACTGTAATTCACAATGAAATCGTTGTGGGTGACAATGTGTTTTAATAATTATGTTGTCGTTTTGCAATTTACCAAAGAGAGGGCAAAATGCCTGATGCGAACCTCGTGATCACGTGGTCACGCAACCCACAACGAAGAATGATATCTGATCCTGGAAAGCCGAAATAGGTCTAATAGGAGTGGGACACATTAGAAACCTGCCCCAAGGCACCAACACTCTTGGAAGGTGTAGAATGACGCCACGAAGCCAATTAATCTTCGATAAGTTGGATTTAGTTCGTTCAAGAACTAAAGAATCCAAGAAGCACTCTCACACATAAACTGAAAAGTTCAGAATCAATTTCATCAATGGCTGCCGAAATTTAGCTAACATGAGTTTAAATAGTCTTTTAAAAACTAACCCTAATGGAGCCCTTATGTGGACTTAAATGAGGTCCACTCAAAACTAACCCAAAACCCCAAATTAAAAAGCCCATGACTTAATCCAAACAAGTCTTGGATCCTAGCTAAAAACAAAGTCTTAATTTAAGCCCAAACAAGCCTTGGGCTTTAGCTAACAAAATTAAATAAAACCCATGAGTCTTATTTATAGCCTTCCATCCAGCCCCTTAATCCTTGCTGGTGTTTCTGGACCGGTTCGCATAAAAGCCTTAAAAAAATAACTTTATTAATTAAAAGTTAAATTTAAAGAATAGAAGAAAGTATTAAAAGATTTATTAATTTTCAATGCATATTAAAATAAAGCAATGTGACTAATAGAAAAAATACTCAAATTCTACGAGCAGCAAAGCGTGATATTTTTATTTTATTGAATAACTCAATTCGAAGCTCAATTCCCAAAATGAAGGTATAAATAATTAAATCAACATTAAACCAAATATTAACTCTTTAAAAAAATTATTCAAGTGTATATTATATTGTGATTGATTTTTATCAAATAAAATGAGATTAATAAAATTTTAATTCGTGATCGTTAGGTCAATTAAAATTTTCATTTTTTTCCAAGGAATTCATGTTTCTAGATAACTATGTAATTTTAAATTTTTTTAACTTAATTGAAAGTGCATTGAAATATGCTATTAACATGCTAGACTCGTTTTTAAAGGACGTAATATGATGATAAAGAGCTTATAATCTGTACAACAGGTTTCTAGTTTGAGTAAAGACGTGTATTTTTAATAAAAAACTGAAATAATTAAAATTTTACTCATTCATCATGATAATAAAATATATTTTCTAAAAATAAAGTTTTCTCGTGCTTAAAAAATGACAAAATTATTTCTTAAAATTTTACTGACCGTAGAAAAACCATACAAGTATTTGATAGATATTTTATTTTTTTTAATCGTTAAAGTATAAATTCGAGTCCATGACTCACATGACAAGAAAAATCATGGCAGTACGTGGCTGTTGATTTTACATGTCCAGCATCCATCCGTCTCTCCTCCTTTTTTCTTCTTCTTTCTATATCCAATAATTAAAGCAATAAAAATTAACGGGGGAAGGGTACATGTCCACGTAAGCCAATGACAACACTGCAGCGTATTATCCGGTGACATTCGGAGGAATCCACCACCGTGTTTAAAATTAACAAAGACCCTTGTCGTCTATCTGGGCCCCACCGCATGATTCCGATCATCTTCTAGAAGTATTTGTCTGGGAGTCTGGTGGTTTGCGTATAAAAATCAAAATAAATTCGATGCACTCGGCCACACCGTATTCTTAATGTGACTTCACCTTTTCCCTGCGGCTGTAACGCACGATTTTCCAGGTTTTAAATATGTAAATGATTATCCCTCTTAAAAAAAATATAATGATAACAGTATACTCAAGGAGCAATGAAATAATTAAATCAATATAGATAAATAAATTATTAAACCAGATTTTATTTTTTAATTTTAATTTTAATAACAGTTCTCTTCTTTCTATCCCAAGAAATAAAGAATGCTAGTTTCATTCAACAAGATTCTAAAGCCCATATTTAGATAAATTAGCAGAATGAACTAAAACCCTATAAACTAGCCCAACAAATCATACGAAGAAAAGCAGAATTCAGAAACAATCTAGCTCAGTATTTGTATGTACAGAAACAAGGATCAAGACGTTCAGCTCTTGTAGGCTTCAATGGAGAGGGAGGGGCAGCGCGAGAACGAAAAGAAAAGGTAGCAGCCTCGAGCCTCTCCAAAGGAAAACAAATAGCCCTAAGAGTAAAAATAACATAAAGAAATTAACATGGTGTGCAGAGAATCAATTGTAGAAAGAGAGAGAAATAAAAGATGATGCTTACCCTTTATTCTTTATTATATCCAGGGCAGAGCAGTCTACTCCTCTCTACCAAAAGTGTACAATGGGACGAAGGACTTCCTTGGCGTTAGGAGGCTCCCACTCCACCACTGTCTCCCACCATTCTTCTGGACTCGCATCGATCCCTTTAAGAGAAGGGTGAGGGGATGGCTGGCCATTTTCAAGCAACGGAAGACTAATCGCCATCCTCTTCAGCTTCTTACAGTTTTCAACGTCAATTTCTTCAAGAGAATTGCAAATCAGTTTCGCACTACAAATCCCTTTCAACTCTGGTAATTCATACAATTCCAGAGTTTTTAACTTTGGGAGTGTTAATTTCACGATGGGATTGGAGGTGCTGCTTTCCTCCTCTATTGTTCCTATTATCTCCTCCATTTTCTCACAATTACTAACATTAATCACTTCCAGGTTTACAAGGTATGACAGCAACTCAAGAGGGAACAACTTCTCCATACTGTTACATCCAATACACCAAAACTCTTTAAGACGAGAAAACATGCCATTATGTGATGCCAATGGTAGTGTAGCAGAGCAGAACGAAGAAGATGAAACCAAGCTCTCCATGCTATCACAATACGCAATGCGAATGATCTCCAGTTCAGTTGCATTCTCTAATGACAAAACATCACATAAACTTCTTGCATCGATGCGTTCACAAACCAGTCCTTGAATGCCATTTAAGAACTTGACCTGAAAATCTCTATTTGCGTTGATAATCAAATTACCCAACCAAACTGTTTTACTTGGGAGAACACGAGTGTGAGCCCGATTAAGCCAATCAAACGTTCCTACTGAAATTTTGCATGTGCTTAATGAATGGATCCCATCCCGAGATGTGAGATAGTCCACGAAGTCAGAGAAGCCTTTGAAATGGCATTCCAAAGTTTCCAACTTTCCCAAGCATCTTACTTCCATTCCTTCAACTGTATAGCATTCCCTAGGAAACTCTCCAAATGCAAAGACTTGCAGGTGAGAGAGTTTTGGTAATATCCCACTAGGAAACTCCTTTTCACCACATTCATCAATTCTAAAATACCTAAGGTTGCATAAACATTCCATGCCTAGAGGCATCTTTTCAAGTGAGGTTCCATAGAGATCTAAACTCTTTAGTGCCCTCAGCTTTTCTAATGATGGAACATATCTTAGCCGCCCACAATCAATGAGCATTAATGCAGTGAGAGACACCAAATCAGAGACAGATTCTGGCAAAATCTTAATACCTGTGTGAGACAAATTGAGGACCTTGAGCCCATGCAATTGCTTGAAAAATGAATCTGCAATGAATCGCAACCACTGATTTTGACAAAGCAATAGAGTTGACAGATTTGGACACATTGGTGAATGGCTGGGAGGAATTTTTTCAAATTCGTTTTGCATTAGTGAAACAATCTTCAGATTCTCCGTCCACTCCTCTGCATCTGGCAGTTCCTTTAATTGTACACCAGATTTAATAATGACATGAGAGTTCTCTTGCAATATGTGGATGGCCATGTCTCTAATCAAGTCATGCATCTTCACATATCTTTTATCATCATACAAACAACGAACATTTTCCAATAAGCAGACATATTGAAGTCCATTAAGCATCGTGTGGCCCTCGTCACATGCATCTTGCATGCTTCTAATTCCTTTAATTATTCCCTCATCGATCAAATAACCTATCAGCTCCTCCCTTTCAATCATTTGATCTTCAGGAAATAATGCACAGTATAAGAGACATTGTTTTAGCGCTAACCCATCATCTAACCGATCATAACTCACCCTCAATACCTTGAATACCTTCTCTTCCATATCCCTAAATTTCAATTCTCTTAATTTCTTCAATGTAGTCCTCCACTCAGGTAGGTCATCCACTCCCCTCAAGCTGCTTGCAATTGTAATAATTCCCAGTGGCAAACCGGCACATTCCCTTGCAACAGCTTTTGCAATTTCTTCCAGTTCATCTGAAAGTGTTATGTGATGTCCAAGACTCTCCTTGAACAAGGTCCAAGCTTCTCCCTCAGAAAGCGACTTCACTTCAATTTTGTGCTGGCAAGCAATCTGAGCACAAACCGTTTGTGATCGAGTTGTCAAAATCAACTTGCATCCTTTTAATGAGGAATGAATTCCCACTTCGTGTAGCTCAAAACTGTTCCACAAATCATCTAAAATGAGAATCCATTTTTGTTTTTTCCTTAGTTCTTTTGATAATTTGGCAGCTTTATGCGGATCATCATCCTCGCTTGAAAGGTCTAGATTAAGATGTTTGGCAATAAGATTCTGCAATCTTTTAATGCTGAAATCTTGAGACACAGTCACCCACCAAACATGATCACAAATAGCTGGTCTCTCTAGAAGCTCATTGCAGATATGTTGCAGTAATGTTGTTTTACCAACGCCCCCCATCCCGTAAATGCCAATGGTTGAGACTTCATCATCCATCAACAGAGACCATATCACCTTCCTGTTCTCTTCAAATGCTTTACCCACTAGCTTATTAGATCTAGTAAGAAATGGATCTCCTTTAGTCTTGTTGCATTTCAGACTTTCAGAAGATCTAGCTCCTGCGACAGGCTGCACTAATCTTCCACTATTCGCCACATCGTGATCCTCCACTGGCTTTGTCCTCGCTCTAACCATGTTTTGCACATCATTCATAATCACATCATTGCTTACTGATGGAGCAAATGGTTGATCATAGTATCTTCCATAATCAAGACACAATGGATCTGATGGCTGGGATGAATCTCGTCGAGGCTCATCAGCTTGATTAATTGACGGCCTCTCATAAGAGCTACATCTCTTCAGATGCTGCACTTGCTCTGTTCTAGGTATAGTCTGAAAGGCATCATGCCTAAAAGATCCTTCACCAGTGTCTTCCATGGCATTTTCTGCTTGTGAATGCGACTGAATTCTCTCTTCCCCGGCACCTTCTTCCGTGCCCTGAACTCCCACTTGTGTCCTTCCAGCAGTCCCTGCCAAATTGCTCTGTTCGAACACTCGATCCACTGGTTCTGTCATGAGTCTGCTCTCGAGTGCCCCTTCGAAAACTCTATCTTCTTGTGCTCTCATTCTGGTGATGCTTACTACGTCGTTTCCTACTACTTCATATGAAGAAATCCTCTTGTCTCCTACTCCAACTTCTACAACCTGAACTTTTCTTTGTACCCTTCCAATATCTCCCCCCATATTTTCATTCTCAATGTTTTGTTCCTGTGGACAAGTTGAAATTCCATGGTCGTTAACATTTATTGAAGTTGTTGTGCTTTTATGTCTTTTGTTACCACCAGGCATAGCTTTCAAGGCTGCTTCTTTAACTTCTTTAGCCACCCCACAACAAATGGCAACACCATGCCCTCTCACTCCTGATAAATGCCATTTGATCCTTGAAATGGAAGTTTTAATGGCATATGTATGTGGACAAAAACTACACTTCATGCTACCATCAGCCATGTATTCAACATAATTCCAAAATGGATCATTTGATCCAACCATTTCGACCTATAGAAAAAAAAGGGTCAAAATATAGAATAAAATCAATCAAAATATAGAATAAAAATTAATTGGGGGGGGGGATGACGACGATAATTCAGTTAGACTTCTTACTTGTTGAGTATTTAAACCCCTATTTTGACTTTGCATGGAGCTGTCAGGGCTAGGATTTGAGGTATTTGGCCTAGCAATTTGATTTTGCAATACATGGACCTGGAGGTTCTCCATCTGTGATCTATATAAAAATGAAGTGATCATATTATAAAACCTTTCAATAATTGGTAGTCTCTCTTAAGCAGTAAAAATCAATGGTGTATCTAATTATCAAAAAGGTATTAATACCTAGTAGATTTGCCAAAGTTTCGAGGCATTAAGTTCTCTTGTTGCATATTGTCTATGTGAGGAATCACAGAAGCTTGATCGACTTGTCCTTGATTAGGATCTCCAGAAACTTGAAGATTATGAGGAGGAAGCTGTGGGAACCTGAACTCAGAAGAAAAATAAAGCTTTGTTATTGTTGGTGTGAGCAGTACAAATCTCTACACATTAGGAAATTAGAGATGTCATATTTCTTATTTATAAGCATCCCGATTATTTTCTTTCCTAAATTAGCAGCGTAGGACAGCATATTGAGTATTTGTAATGAGAATTATGCATGAATTCCTCACAGTAATCTCTCTAATTAACAGTTATTAGTTGAAAACACACAAAAAAAACAAGTACAAGCTAATTGAAATGCTCAAGCAAACGGCCGCATACCTCAAGGTTTGAGAAGGCTCTGGCAACATGGCTGAACATTGTGGATCATACAGGTCAGGCGTGATTGGAGCTTGATCTAATTGATATAGAAATTGTCGGGAGCTATAATAATAAAAAAATCATCGTCATTTTTGGTCAAGTTTATTGTTTTCACGATTAAAGAAGTGTATATTTGAGGTTAATACCATTGATTCATTGGAGGTTGAGGTAGCATCCCAGGCATTTGATTGCTCATTGGTAACTCATTAGTCCATTGTTTCTCACTAAATTAGCAACATTTGTTAGTAATTTCTTTATACAATTGTTAGTTGTTAATCCACTAAGCATTTGATATCATTTTAGCTTAAATCAAAAGCATTGAGGATCAAATAAATTAGGATTCAAACATAATGAGTTCATTTAGATTGATCAATTCTCATCACTAACAAGTACAAGAAGAAGAAGAGGTTAAATAAATAATGATGAATATCATTTACCTTGATGGGGTTTGAGGCCAATTTGGTCCATTTTGGTTGATCCATGATGATGATGTTCCATCTAAACCTCCCATTGTTATCTGTTTGTTTAAACAATTTGAAGATGCTTGAGATAAATTACTACACTAACACACAACTTTTTGATTCAATGGGTGATATAGCAATACAAAAACTTGGTAATTCAAACGGTGATATAGCAATACAAAAACTTGGTAATTCAATGGACATTGCAACAAATTGGAGTAATCACCATGGTTTGAGGAAATGAAGGTGGAAGCTCAGACATTAATGTATCAAAATCTAGCTGATTCAAGGTCAAGCTGACATTATCATCCACAAAAGATGGTGGAGCTCCTTCCATCTGACAACAAGTACATGATCATTAGTATGTTCCATTATTCAAATTAATTTTGCTAATTACAAAAATTAATTCCCGTGAGTTTTACTAGCTAACTTACCCGTGAGTTTTTGCACGTATTTTATATATTTTGTTAACTTGATTAAGAGTTTCTCGAGTTGCGAACAAAACATGAGCTAAAATTCAAGAGAGAAGAAACCGTGAAATTTCAAAGTAAGAGGTATAAACTTAAAATAATTTATTTTGATATATTATCCAAAAGAAAAGAGATAAAAACATAGAAAATTATATCCAAAAGACATTTTTCAAAAGAGACTTCCCTTTTAATTTATTTGTTATTAAAATTAATTATTTAATTAATTAAAGAAAAGAGATAAAAACCAAGCAAATTCCCCAAAAACCATACCAAACACCCATAATCTCAGCAGAACTAATGAAAAATGCATGAGTAGTCACCATGGTTTGAGGAAATGAAGGTGGAAACCGAGTTGTCTGTTGCATAGTATCGTTGATATTCACCAGCAAGTTCTGTCCAGCTTGATCATTGCATGATATGGAGCTTTGGTTGACTGGAACCTCTTCCGGTGGTGACCTGCTTCCATGGTGATAATAAGGAAAACTGTAGAAAAACTAAATTGCAACCAATCATCTTCTGATAAAATATGCTTAAGAATGACGTACAAGAGAAGCTCAGACATTAATGTATCAACATCCAACTGATTGTTATCATCGTCCATAGAAGACGGTGGAACTCCTTCCATCTGACCACAAGTACAAGATGATTAGCATATATATATATATATAGATAATACACAAAGAAAATCTGATGTTTTGCCTTAAAAAACTAGATATTGTTTTGTTCAATTTAGATAAACACCACAAGGCATGGATTATAAAATCTGATAAAAAGATCAATTTATTTATCATGGATTACAGAAAACAAAAACACCCTTTGAGGATGAAGACAGGATTCAAGATGCTCTTCAAGTGCTAGTTTGCTTAAGCAGTAATCAGCAAGAAAAAAAAAACTAGTTGTTATGTTTTTAAGAAAAATCCACAAGTTCAATTTAGATAATCTGAGTAAAAGATTAATCTATTTATCATGGATTTCCTTAAAGATTCAAACCATAGTTACAGATAATAAGAAAAACTGTTGAAAAATGAAGACTAAAGATTGATTTCCAACAAAAACAACACTCCAGAATATTGGCATTTGGCGTCGGTTAAACAGAGAATGTGAGTGAGAAAGAAAGCAACCCTCCAGAATATTGGCATTTGGCGTCGGTTAAACGTTCCTGTTGTGTTCTGCGTTAACCTTTGCCGCATCAAGCTACCTTTCTCCACTTGTTGGCTACAATTCAGCATTTTTTTTCATGATATTAATCTACGAATTTGGAATTTACTTTTAAGAAGTTTGAGTTATCAAATCATTTAATTAACTCGTTTATCATCTTATTAATTTAAATTAATTATTTTAAATAGAACAAAATATATTTTTTTATTCTAATCAATCGAGTCGTTACAAATTCAACAATATATATATAAAAATTCAATAATACTCGATCAATCCATCACCATGCTGGTTTAACAGTTATAATGAGAAGTAAAAATGTATAATTGTATCTTAAATGTATGTTTGTTTAAAAAGGTAAGATTATGAGGGGTGATTTTTATGTATAAAATATATTATAAAATTGCAAGGAGAAATAAAAAAGACTCATTGCTATTTGTTTTTTTATATTGCTAACTAAACTAGTTGAAATTGAATTTAGCTAAATTAATTAATTGATTACCAAAGTTATTCACAATAAATTTTGTTGAATTAATATTTGATTTGATTTAACTAGAAAGTTAATCCTAATCTATATTCATTTCCAAGTTATTCGTCTCGGAGGAGCGTGACGTGATGACAAAGAGTTTACGATCTGCACAACAGGTCTCGAGTTTGACTCAGGGCGTGCATCCCTTGTAAAAAACCTGGAACAACTGAAGTATTACTCATTCACCTAGATCCACATGGTGTGCTTTTCGATGATGGGATTTCCTCGCATAAAAAAATTATTCAAAGTTATTCAAACTAATCTATAGGTTTATATTGTAACTTTATTTTGAGAAAAAGAAAATAAAAATAATAAAAAAAATATGTATATATATATATTGTAGCAGTAATCAGCAAGGAAATAAAAAAAAAAAAAAACAGAGATCAGAGAAGAATATATGATTTAAGAAAATCATAAAGCTACAGTATACATAAATCTAGTTCGTACTGGTGAGATGTGGAAAGGGAATTTCATCATACAGACCACCAAAATGTTCAAGCAATTTTATTTTAAGTACTGTTCACTCCTTCCTTTAAATTTTATTTTAAGTTAAAAAAAAATGTTCAATTGTTCGCATCATATATATATATATATATATATATATATATACATACATATACATACATATGTATATATATATTGTATATTGTCATTTCACTATTGTTTCTTCCCCTTCCAATATTCACTCCTTTCTTTACCTTGCCGTTTCTCTTTCTACATTTCGCTTTCTAGATTTCTCTCATTCATTGCAATTATTTGTTTTTGGCTGTGATCCTTGTGGGTAACCTTTTCACCGTGAAACATTGAGGAATCCTTGACGCATATGATTCCTTGTCAACTGAATCAGCATGGACCACACTAAATAAAATAAAATAAAAAACATGTTTTCAAGTTGTGTCAAATGCATCATGTTTTAATTATTTTGATATTTTCCCATTTAAAAAACATTTTACAAAATTAATCATTACTCTACTCTTAAACACCCGTGAAAACATCAGACCTCATCCTCAATTAACATGAACCCTTGATTTATTTACAATCTATTTGAGTTAAATAATTTCCTTTTCGAAAAACAAAAAAAAAAGGGAGATTGGTTTTTTTTTTTGTTATAAAATTCATAATCAAATAGAGGGGAGGAGTTCCCAAGACTATAATATCTTAATGTAAACAAGACTCTAATATAAAACCAATTTAATTGACAAAAAATAAATCAAATAATTAAATAAAATTTTAAAATATATAGGTAATGGGAGACTCTTTTCACACAAGATGATTATTCTTTATTGAAAAGATGTTATTCTGCCATGTCATACGCACCTTGCGCCTGCAGCATCTTTTTATAGTTTTGCCAATATTTATTCACACCGATGCTTGAACCGGAACTCCTTATCTTCATTAGAAGTATCTAAACCAACACCCTTTGCCATAGTTGGATTAATTTCCTTAACTATAAAAACAATCATGTAAGGACCTAAGAATTTTTTTTATTTTCAATATTATTAAATCAAATCAAGTGAATCAATATTAAAACCTCTTATCTATTTAACTCAATTTAAATTGATTATTTTATAGATTCAAATGTAAATTAGATAACCGGTAAAAATATAGCTTACTTTAAAAAAAAAGCTCTTGATGACAATTTTTTTTTAAATAAAATAACAATACGATGACAAATTGGATCGACCTTGATCCCTATGCGACCCAGGTAACGGATTCTATTAGGTTTAATATTTTTTATAAGCTTTTGTTGTTTAATTATATGATAAAAATGGATGCTTGTAAAAGTGAGTGTGAACCATGAAATAAAGATTTATTTGAGACTATGATAACCCTATAGAAAACAAATAAAAATAAAATTATGTAATTTATTTTCTAACTAATCCAATAATAAAGGACAAAATCATGACAAAAATAAATTAAAAAGAGACCAAAAACAAATAAAGCATATTTGATCAGTAGGTAAATTCATCAAACCTATAAATTAGGTAACCCAAGGTAGCTTGTAAAACTCACGAACCAGGTTATGGACTCCATTAAGATTATAATTTTTTTTTAATTATTTTTTATTTAACTATATAATAACAAAAATAACATGGTTGTTTTAAAAACTCAAACTCTTAAAAAAGAAATTTGTGTTGAAAAAAGTATAATTCTGAATGCATTTATTTTAATTATTTTTATTTTCTTTCTTGTTGAAGTTTTTTGGGTTTTTTGTTTTATTTTTCAAGATAATTTTATGATTTGCATTGTTTACATAATAATAATAATAATAATAATAATAATAATAATAATAATAATAATAATAATAATAATAATAATAATAATAATTTTGTGATTTTATTTATAATTTTTTTCTTACTTTCTCTTCTGTTACAGCTTTTGTTTTTTTGGGATAATTTAATTTTTTTTATTGTTTAAACAACAACAATAATAATAATGATAACAATGATAATTTTAGTGCTTATGGTATTAATAATTATAATTATTGTTGCTACCCAAATTTTGACCAACTTATTTTTTATGTTTTGGAAAAAAAAAGAAAAAATAGAAAAAATAGAAAAAAGACAAAATTCCAAAAAAATATTTTGTTACAGGGGCAAAATTGAACAAAGTGAGAATCTAACAGTCAATGCAGGGGGAAATTCGCATAAATTGGAAATGAAGGACCGAATTGAAACAAGCATGGAAGCTAAAGGCTGATTTTGAATTTTGTCAATGGAAACCTCTATAAATAGAGTGTATGGCCACAAGAATAGGAGACCAAAAAAAAAAAATAGACATCCAAAAAACCCTAGACTAGAAAAAACCCTAACATCTTTTTCTTCCAAAGGGGGCTGCAGCCGTCACGCCCTTCAGGGCTGCTGCAGCCCCTTCCCGTTTTTATTCTTCCTTCTCCCATGGCCGACCAACCAGCGGCCTCATGACCACCATCTCCTTCCCGTCAGCCACGACAGCACCCATCACAGCCACATGATTTTCCTTTCGTTTCCTCTCCCAGCCACCTCAGCAACTCTGCCTCCACGGCAGTCCAGCCATCTAAAGGAGAAGCCAAGGATTTGAACGGACCCGAGATTTGAACAGACCCGAGATAAGATTGATTTTGTGTTTGTGTTTGGCTGCTGTTTTCCGTGTTTGTTTTGTTGTGCAGGTCGCCTTTGAAGGCCACCAACGGTGGGGGAGAGGAAAAGGGGAAGTCTGTGCAGCCTCCTTTTCTTCTCCTCGTCGGCCAGCGCCGTCAGCCAGCCTCCCTCTCCTCTTGGATGTCCCGTTTAGCACCACCAGAAGCTGGCCATCGCCCAGATCAGACCCACCTGTCTCCAGCCATCAGTTGCTCCTTTTCCACCTCTCCACCACTGACAACCCCTGCCTCCAGTCACCATAGCAGTCCCCGCCACATCTACTCGCCAGCAGCCACCTGAAGCAGGGAAGGAGGGGATGCCAAAACTAAGAAGAAAATGGCAGGTCCGCAGAAAGGAGATAATGAGCTGAAACGTTGTGGTGTTTCGGGTTTGAACCCAGAATGACAGATCTGAAAGGTGAACCCAGAATCGCAGATCTGAAAGGAGGGAAGAGGGAGCCGAAACACTGATTCCGTTGATTTTGTGCTTTTGTGTTTGGGGTTTGTTTGTCTTCGTTTTGCAGGTGACCGGAAGGCCACCGCCGGCGAGAGGAGAAAGGAAAGGAGCGGATCTGCTGCCCTGTTTTACTGTTCACCGCGGTGGCGCGTGGACAGACGCGCCACCAGGCCTCCAGCTGCTGCCACCACCATCCCGTCACTGTTCATGAGCCCTTTTTTGTAATTTTCTTTATGTTAGTGTTTTATTTGAATTTATTGTATTTTAATTATTACTTGTGGAATGTAATGAAAAAGAAATGAAAAAGACAATGTGTGTGAGTTGTATTTTATTTTTAAAATGTGATGAAAAAGGAATGAAAAAGAGATTGTGTGGGTGTGGGTGTTGTGTTTTATTTATTCAATTTTATGTTGTTTTGATAAAGAAAAGAAAGGAATATAAAATGAAATAAAAAATGTGTTTTCTTTGTAAAAATCAAAAGGGTATTTGGTTAATATTTCAAAAATATAAAATCTTTTTTTGAGAAGTTATTATTCACTGCTAATATTCGGATCAATAAATCTTAAAGGTTTATACCCAAAATATTCGGGGAAATAGTATGTTATTATTCACTGTTCGGTGTTTGGATAAATAAATCTTATCCAAAATATTCGGCGGGAATAGTATGCTATTATTTACTTTTCGGTGTTTGGATAAATAAATTCTAAGGGGTTTATCCAAAATATTCGGTGGGAATGATAATCATCAATAAAATTCATAAGATTTTTTCTAAGCGGTGATCGATTTCTTTTTTCATTTTAACATTTTTTGTGAATAAATACGACTTATTGAAGCATTTTAAATCACATCGAAATAGACAATGCAGCTTACCTCAGGTAAGGCGTATTAGGGGTGCTAATACCTTCCCTATACGCAACCAGTCCCTTACCTTTGAATCTCTGAGCAGACCAGTACAAATCGGGTGTTCCTAGCGACCCTCAACAGCCAGGTGGCGACTCCTTCTCAACTCCATCGCGAGAGCCAGGATCCCTCCCGGGACGCCGCGCGGGGACGTGCGACAGAATGGCGACTCCACTGGGGAAGGTATTTTTTCTGAAAAATATTGGACTAAGCTTTGAATATTTCAATGTGATTTATTTGTTTCAATTTGTTTGAATTTTGTATTTATTTTTAATTCGTGCATATGTATATATGTTCATACATTGTGAATTTATTTCTGTTATATTATTGTGGTTTGCAACTTTAAGTTAAGTGGGAGACTAGCAGCTTACCTATGACTTGAGTCAAGGTTGAAGTTTGTGTAAACCCCAACTCTTCGCTGAGAGCTTAGATGGTAGTGGTTGGTATACGTACCATCCCATTATCTGCTAAGACCCCATATTGCCTTTACGAAGGTGATCACTGGGACAGCAAGAGACCCTGTTTAGAGCTAAAAGTAGCAAACTCATCATATGTCGTGTAAACCCCAACTCTTCGCTGAGAGCTTAGATGGTAGTGATTGGTATACGTACCATCTCATTATCTGCTAAGACCCCATATTGCCTTTACGAAGGTGATCATTGGGACAACAAGAGACCTTGTTTAGAGCCAAAAGTAGCAAACTCACGCTGAGAGCTTAGATGGTAGTGATTGGTATACGTACCATCCCATTATCTGCTAAGACCCCATATTGCCTTTACGAAGGTGATCACTGGGACAGCAAGAGACTTTGTTTAGAGTCCAATGTAGCAAACTCATCATTTGTTGTGTAAAGATTAGAACCAATCATTAGGGTGTGTGCTACCTTCATTCTGTTTTGCATTAAGGCAAACTCTTCCCGAGGCAATTTAAATTCAATAAGTGACACAGTAATCATCGCTTAGGAAATTTGCATTGTTGGGTTTAAGCAGAAATACAGTTTTTGTGTATCATACCATTGTTAAAAGCATGTGTCACTTCTCAAAGGACGAGTTTGCCAAAAAAATAAAAATAAATAAATAAATAAAAATTGCATATGCATTTTTACATGCATTCCTAAGGTTTTTGGTGTATCGTACAGTTGTCACAAGCATGTGTCACTCCCCGAAGGGCGAGTTCGTCAAAAAAAAAAAAAAATTGCATATGCATTTTTATATGCATTCCCATAGTTTTTGTGTATCATACAATTGTTAAACGCATGTGTCACTTCTCAAAGGATGAGTTTGTCAAAAAAAAAAAAACAAAAAATTTGCATATGCATTTTTATATGCATTCCTAAGGTTTTTGTGTATCGTACAGTTGTCACAAGCATGTGTCACTCCTTGAAAGACGATTTTGTCAAAAAAAAAAAAAAAATTGCATATGCATTTTTATATGCATTCCCATAGTTTTTGTATATCATAGACGAGTTTGTAAAATTTTTTGCATATGCATTTTAACATGCATTCCCATAGTTTTTGTGTATCATGTAATTGTTACAATCAAGTTTCACTCCTAAACGGGTGAGCAAAAATTTTCATATGCTTTTTCAAGATGCATTCTCACAAGTTTTTGTTTATCATGTAATTTTTATGATCACATGTCATTCCTCGAAGGAGTAAAAAAAAAAAAAAGAGTCAGCATGTATATACATTTCAGCACGCATTCTCATTGTTTTTTTTAACATGTAATTTTTATGATCACGTGTCATTTCTCGAAGGAGTAAAAACAAGTCAGCATGCATGTACATTTCTGCACGCATTCCCATTGTTTTTGTTTATCATGTAATTATTACGATCGCGCGTCCTTCCTCGAGGTCGAGCCCGTAAAAAAAAAAAAAAACAAGAAACATGCATATACATTTCAACATGCATCATCACATTTTTTGTTTAGCATGCAATCATTACAAGCACGCGTCGCTCTTTAAAGGGCAAGTTTGTCAAAACCCCAAAAAAACATGCATATGCATTTCAACATGCGTCTCCATAGTTTTGAAATACGGGTCCCTCAATTTGTCATCCTCCGAAGAGTCTAGAGTCATTGGACATTTGATATTGCTTTGAGAAGAACCTGGGTTCCGATACAAAGTCATCATTCATGTTTCTTACGCAAGCCCACAACAAAGTTCTCTCGCTCTCTAGTGAAATCAAGTGGGACATATGCCCGGATATTATTTGGAGAGTGTTAGTGCAATCATCAATGGGGATTGTGGAAATTCAGGGTTTTCTTTTGAGGAAGTGCGAGTAGTCCATTTTCGGAAGCAAGCATCGGTCGAAGAGTGTTAGTGCAATCATCAATGGGGATTGTGGAAATTCATGTTTTCTTTTGAAGGAGTGCGAGTAGTCCATTTTCGTAAAGCAAGCATCGGTGAAAGAAGTTGTCCGCTCTGTTTAAAGTATCAAATTGATTTCTCTCCGGGATCGGATGGAGTTATTGCGGCACTCGTCAAATCGAAAAGTTTTGATGCCGCCATGCACAGTAAGACCATGTTATTTTGAGCACAATTTTGTCTGTTAAAGCGAAGATGAATATCTTGAGAGAGAAGATATAACATGATACTGTTGAATTTGATCCGGTGTCTGAGAAGTCAAAGTATGTGCACTGCCAGATTACATTGCTCGAAGAAGCGAAATTTCTGCCAAAAGAGTCTTTTCAGTGTATGATGAATTTTTAATGATTTGCGCACTTTGGTGTTCTGACAAGAGTGCTTCCTAGCTCGATCTATTTTTTATGTCCAATGAGGAGTGCGGTGGAGCGAAAAAAAAACTGTTTTCTTTTTGCGACATAATCCAGATGAGAGATATGAATAGTCGCAAGAATTTCAGTAATCAAGTGCAGAGTTTAATCAACAAGAGGCAAGTTAAGCTTTGTGAAGGATGTTATCGTCGACAGTGTCAGGAATAAATTATCACAAGCATGAGCGAGATCAATGAGCAGTGGCAATGCATATATGTTTGTTTGGAAAGCCTCAGAAAGGTGTCGCGTCGTCAGTAACTTTCTCATGGAATTTCATCGGCTATCACTTTGTTTTGGGGGTAAGTCATCATTTCATTGAAGCATGTGTTTTCATTGTCTTTTTGTTGTTTTGAAATCAAGAGATGTTTGACATTCTTATTTTGGACAAAATATTTTGATCAAACTCCAACATGCAAAATTTGAAGTTCTCATTTTTGAAAGTATTTTGATTGCAAAATTGACCCAACTGTTGTTAAAAGACATGATGACCAATACCAGATGACCGAACAATTTTTGAGCCTATACACCGAGTTTTTGAACCTCATCATAGTACTAAGCTTTATTAGTATGCATATTGACATGTAATGGATTTGGTATTTATGGACCCGTGAATCATGACTCTTGCATGTCCAAATCATTACATTGGACGAGGTCAAAATTTATCAGTTAAAACCAATTTTGCTTGAAATGACAAAAGGCCATCTTTGTTTATTTCCTTCACTATTCTTGAAATATGTATCCCTTGTTAATCCCAATTTGAGCCTGATATTATATTTTTTGAAAAAACACCCGACATGGATCACACCCTCACACTGGGGGCAAATACACTGGGGGCAAATACAGTAGGGGCCAATAAGAGATTTGTAGTTTGAGGAGGCAGTGGCAACATGAGAATCAATAGAAGGGAGGATGTTTAACGATGAAAACCCAACATTGGGGACAATCAAATTGAGATAGGACATGACAAAAACCAAGAGTCAATGGCAAGGACAAGTTCAAAGAAAAAAGAGAAAAAAAAAAGAGAAAAAAGAAAAAAAAGGAAAAAAAGAGAATATTGAACTATGCCATGTCCGTTAGTATTTGTGGTCAAACCTCATGTGGGAAGAAGTGTTAATAAGATTTTGAGTCTTCAAGATAAATTATTGCATCGAATGGAGATCGTGCAGAATTGTTTTGTTATACTATGTTGAGTGCAATAAGAGATGAAATAACATTAGATGACAAATGATGGTTCGAGTTTTAGTATTCCCCTTTTAAGTTTGAAATTGTCAATGAAAGGAATGACATGGTTGTAGAGATTCTTAGAGCATTGGTTGATTGATAAAAAAATCACGTCAAGATAATTAACGTATTTTGATGTGGTCTCTTCTACTAAGACAACAAGAGCAAAGGAGTTAATGACTAGATGATGGTGATCCTAGGTCTTTGAAACCCTTAAACACTTTTTTGAGCCTATGAATATCTCTTTCTTTTATAGCCAAGAACCATAGCCTCATTACATGCTTGTAAAAGTCCTTCTTGATCAAGCAAGCAATTTTAACTGATAAGTGGCGCTCTCACATTTGCTAGAGTTTTTCCATAAGGGTTATAATTTCATGAAAAAATTGCAAGTTGTTATGCATATTGATAAGGTAAGTACTGAAAGATGAGACAAATTTTTCAACTGAACCTCAAGTTTTTACTCAGCTCCAATTGTTTGAAAGCCACAAATCATCACTTCATCATGTACCATCAAAGGACATGCCCCAAAATCTGAGATTAGAATTGAAACCCCAAAAAAAAAAAAATCATAAAAGACAATTTCAATATCACAATGAGTTAATTGTTGTTTGCAAAATACAAAATATTTCAAATCTGCATTTATTGAATATCGTGTGTTGGGTATTTGACCACATGAATTTGATTTTCAACAAATGACATCTTTTTGATTTTATTACAATGATTAGACTTTGGAAGCACATGATCTTTGAAATCAGTGACTTAATTCTAGAACAAGAAAGATTTAGAGAAAATATTGACCGGATTTGAAGAATCCTTGACATTGACAATTCTCGGCTATCATCGGAATGCTCAGCAGTTAGAGGCCAGAATGTGGATCTTGATAGGAATGCAAATAATTTCACATCAGCTTGAGGGCAGAGAAGCATAAGCAAATGATTGATTTAGTGAAATTTATCAATGAGTACCAACGGATTCAACTCAGGGCAACATGGCTTAATAGAGAGTGATGGTGTGATAAGCTTCAACAGTGATTGAGAATAAGATTGCATTTGAAGGGCAACTTTAGATTTCAGAAATATCGTCTTACTCGCAAATTTGTTTGTCTCCAAAGATATTGTTGCATGGTTGCATTTTGATAAATGTTGAAGAGTATACATGCCATAAAGGTTGAGCATGAGATAATTGTTGCGAAGCTAGTCGACTCAAGGTTCAGTTCACTGCATGAATATGGGAGACAGAAAAAAAACTTCGTTAATGACAATATCATAATTGTTCGCACTGACAAGAAGGACTTGCTTAGAAGAAATTGAGTCTATGACGAGGAGTTTCAGATTGCATGGCCGAATAGTTGCATCAGTTCAAGGCGAGATTCATCACATGAATATGGGTGATGGTAGCATTACATCTCCTCTCACAAGCTAAGAGAAATTTATTGATGATAGCATGGAGCATGCACCGATGAGGTTTGGATGCATTTATGGATGACTTGAAAATTCCACGAAGGTTGATGATGACAAACTGCAAGAGAAACATGATTCAATTGATGAAGAAAATTGATTAACTGATCGACAACCGAAGAAGGTCGGCATTAGCAAGCTTTGCAATGATTGTTAGCGAAAACACGCAAACCCAAGAGCTGTTATTGATAGATTCCAAGAAAGTTGATGGCTTGTTACACTCCTTCACGAGAAATCAAGCAACACCACACTTGGGGGCAATGTTAAACTTGATAAGCACTGAGAGCAGAGATCATCGCAGATACGCCAGAAGAAGCAATGCGCTTGAGACTTGATGAATGAATGACAACAAAGCTATGGAGACTCGGCAAAGACATCCTACGACAATGGAGCATCAAGGGAAGGGGACCTATATTTCTCAGGTAAGTATACATGCATCATCATGCATTGCATCCCCATCTTCATCATCCTTCATCTGGGTAGGTCACCCATAATAATGAGACCCCATCTTTCACCATCATCCAGCCGGGCCGGTCACCCAGAAGAATGAGACCATGCTAGCCGGGTGGGTCACCTAGGAAAATGAGACCAAGCTAGCCGGGTAGGTCACCCAGAAGAATGAGACCAAGCTAGTCGGGTAGGTCACCCAGAACAATGAGACCATACTAGCCGGGTAGGTCACCCAGAAAAATGAGACCCTTCCATCTTCCATCCGGGTAGGTCACCCGTAAAAATGAGACCCCTCCATCTTCCAGCCGGGTAGGTCACCCGTAAAAATAAGACCCAATCCTCCATCCGGGTAGGTCACCCGTAAAAATGAGACCCTTCCATCTTCCATCCGGGTAGGTCACCCATAAAAATGAGACCCGATCTTCCATCCGGGTAGGTCACCCGTAAAAATGAGACCCAATCTTCCATCCGGGTAGGTCACCCGTAAAAATGAGACCCTTCCATCTTCCAACCGGGTAGGTCACCCGTAAAAATAAGACCTTTCCATCTTCCATCCGGGTAGGTCACCCATAAAAATGAGACCCTTCTAACTTCTAACACGGGTAGGTCACCCAGAAAAATGAGACCCTTCTAACTCCTAACACGGGTAGGTCACCCAGAAAAATAAGACCCTTCTAACTCCTAACTCGGGTAGGTCACCCAGAAAAATGAGACCCTTCTAACTGCTAACACGGGTAGGTCACCCAGAAAAATGAGACCCTTCTTTCATTTGGGTAGGTCACCCATCATAATGAGACCATCTCCACCATTTTATTTTTCTTTACAACGCTTACTATTTAAAGTCTTTTACAAGACTTTAGTCGTAAGCATTGTAAAGAGGGGGCATCTGTTGCTACCCAAATTTTGACCAACTTATTTTTTATGTTTTGGAAAAAAAAAGAAAAAATAGAAAAAATAGAAAAAAGACAAAATTCCAAAAAAATATTTTGTTACAGGGGCAAAATTGAACAAAGTGAGAATCTAACAGTCAATGCAGGGGGAAATTCGCATAAATTGGAAATGAAGGACCGAATTGAAACAAGCATGGAAGCTAAAGGCTGATTTTGAATTTTGTCAATGGAAACCTCTATAAATAGAGTGTATGGCCACAAGAATAGGAGACCAAAAAAAAAAAATAGACATCCAAAAAACCCTAGACTAGAAAAAACCCTAACATCTTTTTCTTCCAAAAGAGGGCTGCAGCCGTCACGCCCCTTCGAGCTGCTGCAGCCCCTTCCCGTTTTTATTCTTCCTTCTCCCATGGCCGACCAACCAGCGGCCTCATGACCACCATCTCCTTCCCGTCGACCCACGACAGACACCCATCACAGCCACATGATTTTCCTTTCGTTTCCTCTCCCGGCCACCTCGAGCAACTCCGCCTCCACGGCGATCCGAGCCATCTAAAGGAGAAGCCAAGGATTTGAACGGACCCGAGATTTGAACAGACCCGAGATAAGATTGATTTTGTGTTTGTGTTTGGCTGCTGTTTTCCGTGTTTGTTTTGTTGTGCGAGTCGCCTTTGAAGGCCACCAACGGTGGGGGAGAGGAAAAGGGGAAGTCCAGTGCAGCCTCCTTTTCTTCTCCTCGTCGGCCAGCGCCGTCAGCCCAGACCTCCCTCTCCTCTTGGATGTCCCGTTTAGCACCACCGAAGGCGGCCATCGCCCGGATCGGACCCACTGTCTCCAGCCATCGGTTGCTCCTTTTCCACCTCTCCACCACCGACAACCCCCGCCTCCAGGTCACCATAGCGGTCCCCGCCACATCTACTCGCCGCAGCCACCGAGCGGGGAAGGAGGGGATGCCAAAACTAAGAAGAAAATGGCAGGGTCCGCGAAAGGAGATAATGAGCTGAAACGTTGTGGTGTTTCGGGTTTGAACCCAGAATGACAGATCCGAAAGGTGAACCCGAATCGCAGATCCGAAAGGAGGGAAGAGGGAGCCGAAACACCGATTCCGTTGATTTTGTGCTTTTGTGTTTGGGGTTTGTTTGTCTTCGTTTTGCAGGGTGACCCCAGGAAGGCCACCGCCGGCGAGAGGAGAAAGGAAAGGAGCGGATCTGCTGCCCCTGTTTTACTTGTTCACCGCGGTGGCGCGTGGACGGACGCGCCACCGAGCCTCCAGCTGCTGCCACCACCATCCCGTCACTGTTCATGAGCCCTTTTTTGTAATTTTCTTTATGTTAGTGTTTTATTTGAATTTATTGTATTTTAATTATTACTTGTGGAATGTAATGAAAAAGAAATGAAAAAAGACAATGTGTGTGAGTTGTATTTTATTTTTTAAAATGTGATGAAAAAGGAATGAAAAAGAGATTGTGTGGGTGTGGGTGTTGTGTTTTATTTATTCAATTTTATGTTGTTTTGATAAAGAAAAGAAAGGAATATAAAATGAAATAAAAAATGTGTTTTCTTTGTAAAAATCAAAAGGGTATTTGGTTAATATTTCAAAAATATAAAATCTTTTTTTGAGAAGTTATTATTCACTGCTAATATTCGGATCAATAAATCTTAAAGGTTTATACCCAAAATATTCGGGGAAATAGTATGTTATTATTCACTGTTCGGTGTTTGGATAAATAAATCTTATCCAAAATATTCGGCGGGAATAGTATGCTATTATTTACTTTTCGGTGTTTGGATAAATAAATTCTAAGGGGTTTATCCAAAATATTCGGTGGGAATGATAATCATCAATAAAATTCATAAGATTTTTTCTAAGCGGTGATCGATTTCTTTTTTCATTTTAACATTTTTTTGTGAATAAATACGACTTATTGAAGCATTTTAAATCACATCGAAATAGACAATGCAGCTTACCTCGGGTAAGGCGTATTAGGGAGTGCTAATACCTTCCCTATACGCAACCAGTCCCCTTACCTTTGAATCTCCGAGCAGACCAGTACAAATCGGGTGTTCCTAGCGACCCTCAACAGCCAGGTGGCGACTCCTTCTCAACTCCATCGTGAGAGCCAGGATCCCTCCCGGGACGCCGCGCGGGGACGTGCGACAATTATTATGTTAATGGTGACAATAACTCATAAAATAATATCAACAATATCAATAATAACAAATTTCATTATAATCCAAATGATTATAATAATTATATTCAGAATGATAATAATACTAATTTTATTTTTTTCATTTAATTATTTTTCAGAATGATAATAATACTAATTTTTCAAATCAAATAATATTTTTTATGCTACTAATATTTTTTTGAGTTTTGTCTTCAATCATGATAATAACAATTAGAATAATAGTTCACATAATTTATCATTTGATGTTATATTTATTAAAAAAAAAAAAAATTATCGTTTCCCTATATTAATGTTTCAAATCTAATATCCCGGATTAATAGCTTAGAAAAAATTCTATGGCTCAATATTATCTTTAATTTCTTATCCTGGATTAATTTAATCTCATTTTTTAAAGAAAAGATTTCTTTAATCTTATTTTTTTTATAGATTTTATCAATTATAGCTTTACTATCTTTTGTGCCGCAAAAAATAAATAATTTATCTTTAATGAATTTTATTAAAATC
The DNA here is from genome assembly GCA_029204005.1 of Salix udensis. NCBI lineage: Eukaryota > Viridiplantae > Streptophyta > Magnoliopsida > Malpighiales > Salicaceae > Salix > Salix udensis. The sequence goes on from CM055037.1 coordinate 12,132,741, forward strand.
ACCTATTTTTTTTACTGGGGAAGTTAACGTGTGGTCCATCCCGTGTCAAAACTTTGAAGAAGCTGCATGGAAAATGTATAGATTTTAACAAAGTCTTTGCAGTAACCAAGGCAACTTAAGCTTGGAAAATGATCAAACTCCCAGCTTGAAATCGTTTGAAATCAGAATTTCTCTGGGCAGCTCCTCATCTTCATTAGAGAGATCTAAACCAATACCTTGTGATACTGGTCTTGCAATCTATTAGCGTTGATTTCTTGTGAAAGGATCATTCAGTATTTATGACAATCTTGTATTTATTGTTCAAAAAATTTGGCCATTAATTCAATGTCAAGGAAGGAAATCAATGCCAACGAAGTTGGGATGAGATTTGGAAGAGAATGTTACAGTAGCAAAGATTTTTGTATTGTTTGACAGGAAGAAAGTTCCTTGGAAGGATGCCACAAACTTCATCTACCAAAGTTTGCTTTGCGTTTGTCTAATTGAAAACTTCAAAAGAATCAGAAGCTAATTGCTGACTGAGTTGACGTGTAGACCCACCCCATTGTTGAAAATTTGAAAAAGTTGATGCAAGTACTATGCTAGGATGGATGCCTCTCACTCCTCCCCCATTAACGTTAAGGATTGCTGCAAATTATTGACTGTCATTAGCATTATGAATAGTGCTTAGTGGTTGCATTCGGTGTCATAAGAGAAGAATATATAAATGTATAATATATTTATATATAAAAAAAAACTAGATACTGTTTTGTTAAAAAAAAAATCCACAAGTTCAATTTAGATAAACACCACAAGGCATGAATTATAAAATCTGAGAAAAATATCAATTTATTTATCATGGATTAAAAAAAAACAAAAACACCCTTTGAGGTTGAAGACAAGATGAAGTATAAATAAGTACCCTGGATTCAAGATGTTCTTCAAGTGCTGGTTTGCTTAAGCAGTAATCAGCAAGAACAAAAAAAAGAGATCAGAAAAGAATATATGGTTTAAGAAAATAATAAAGCTGCAGTAGAATTTTTATTTTTAATATTAAAATAATCAGAAAAGCCATGGATCATGGAGACATAAGACCCTACCACCATGTGCTCACTCTATTCTCTGCAGACAGAAACGACACTTTCCAGCAAATTACTTTTTATAAAGTCTTTGCAGTAACAAAGGCAATGTGTATTTCCGAAAAAAAATACCTATCAGATCAGTGAGGAGATTTTGAATTACAAGGTGAAATTCTAAATAAGCTGAAAGATGAAATAGATAAAAACATTTTTTTTTAATAAAAATAAAAATTGTGGATTCTATTATAATACATGGATTCAAACTGTGGAGTATATTATAAATATTTTTTATTTATAATATTAGTACATTAAAATTATTAAAAAAAATTAATTTTCAATGCATATTAAAAGGATGTAGATCTCATGTTCATTTTAAAAAAAAAAAACAATTCCACCAAATTTGTAAATTGGAATAACTTGAGTTACCCTAATAAACATGTAAACCATGTTAACCCTATAAAAAAGACAAAATAAAATAAAATAAAATAAATTATAAATTTGAACTATAAACCAGACCAAATATGAAATAGACAAAAAAGAATAAAATTCAATATAAAAGGAAAAGAAGAAGAAGAAGAAGAAGAAGAGATTACTATTGTATTGTAATTCACGATGAAATCGTTGTGGGTGACAATGTCTTTTAATAATTATGTTGCCGTTTTGCAGTTTACTAGAGAGAGGGCAGAAAGCCTTAAGAAAATAAATTTATTAATTAAAAGTTAAATAAAAGAATAGAAGTATTAAAAGATTTATTAATTAAAAGTTAAATAAAAGAATAGAAGTATTAAAAGATTTATTAATTAAAAGTTAAATAAAAGAATAGAAGAAAGTATTAAATGATTTATTATTTTTCAATGCATATTAAAATAAAGCAAAGTGACTTATAGAAAAAATATTCAAATTCTACGAGCAGCAAAGCGTTTAGAACCCCTTGCACATATTTTTATTCTATTGAATAATTCAATTCGAAGGTATACTCTCTTAAAATATTATCCACCACTTTTACATATGTAAATGATTATCCCTCTTAAAAAAGCCTAATGATAACAGTATACTCAAGGAGCAAAGAAATAATTAAATCAATATAGATAAATAAATAATTAAACCAGATTTTATTTTTTAATTTTAATTTTAATAACAGTTCTCTTCTTTCTATCCCAAGAAATAAAGAATGCTACTTTCATTCAACAAGATTCTACAGCCCATATTTAGATAATTTAGCAGAATGAACACAAACCCTATAAACTAGCCCAACAAATCATACGAAGAAAAGCAGAATTCAGAAACAATCTAGCTCAGTATTTGTATGTACAGAAACAAAGATCAAGACGTTGAGCTCTTGTTGGCTTCAATGGAGAGGGAGGGGCAACGTGAGAACGAAAAGAAAAGGTAGCAGCCTCGAGCCTCGCCAAAAGAAGAAAAATAGCCCTAAGAGTAAAAATAACATAAAGAAATTAAGATGGTGTGCAGAGAATCAATTGTAGAAAGAGAGAAATAAAAGATGATGCTTACCCTTTATTCTATATTATATTCCGAACAGAGCAGTCTACTCCTCTTCAAAAAAAATGTACAATGGGACGAAGGACTTCCTTGGCGTTAGGAGGCTCCCACTCCACCACTGTCTCCCACCATTCTTCTGGAAACACATCAATACTTTTAAGAGAAGGGTGAGGGGATGGCTGGCCATTTTCAAGCAACGGAAGACTAATCGCCATCCTCTTCATCTTCTCACAGTGTGATACGTTTATTACTTCAAGAGAATTGCAAATCAATTTCGCACTACAAATCCCTTTCAGTTCTGATAAACCTAACAAACGCAGTTTTTTCAACTTTGGGAGTGTTAATTCCGAGATGGGATTGGAGGTGCTGCTTTCCTCATCTGTTGTTCCTATTATCTCCTCCATTCTCCAACAATTACCAACACTAATCACTTCCAGGTTTACGAGGTACGACAGCAACTCAAGAGGGAACAACTTCTCCATACTGTGACAAAAAAAACAAGTAAACTCTTTAAGACGAGAAAACATACCATTATGTGATGGCAATGGTAGTGTAGCAGAGCAAAACCAAGAAGATGAAACCAAACTCTCCATGCTATTGCAATCCCAAATTTTGATGATCTCCAGTTCAGTTGCATTCTCTAATGACAAAACATCACATAAACTTCTTGCATCGATTCTTTCACAATACAGTCCTTGAATATCATTTAAGACCAGTTGGAAATCTCTATCTCTATTGATACTCAAACTACCCAACATAACTGTTTTTCTTGGGAAATCCTCAATGTCACACCGATAATCTCCCTCCAACATTCCTACAAAAATTGTGTATGTGCTTAATGATTGGATCCCATCCCGAGATCTGAGATACTCCACGAAGTCAGAGAGGCCTTTGAAATGGCAATCCAAAGTTTCCAACTTCCCCAAGCATCCTACTTCCATTCCTTCAACTATATAGCATTCCGTAGGAAACTCTCCAAGTGCAAAGACCTGCAAGTGAGAGAGTTTTGGTAATATCCCACTAGGAAACTCCTTTTCACCACATCCATCAATTCTAAAAAACCTAAGGTTGGATAAACATTCCATGCCTAGAGGCATCTTTTCAAGTGAGGTTCTATAGAGATCTAAACTCTTCAGTGCTCTCAGCTTTGCTAATGATGGAACATATCTTAGCCGCCCACAATGAATGAGCAATAATGCAGTGAGAGACACCAAATCAGAGACAGATTCTGGCAAATTCACAATACTTGTGTGAGATAGATCGAGGACCTTGAGTCCATGCAAATGCTTGAAAAATGAATCTGCAATGGATTTCAACCCATTTCGACAAAGCAATAGAGTTGATAGATTTGGACACATTGGTGAATAGCTGGAAGGAATTTTTTTAATTTTGTTTTTCATTAGTGAAACTCTTGTGAGATTCTCCGTCCACTCCTCTGCATCTGGCAGTTCTACTAATTGTGCACCTACTTTAACAATGACTTGAGAGTTCTCTTGCAGTATTTGGATGGCCATGTCCCTAATCAAGTCATGCATCTTGACACATCTTCTACCACCATCCAATAAGCAGACATATTGGAGTCTATTTAGAATTGTGTGGCCCTCGTCAAATGCATCTTGCCTCCTCCTCCTTCCTTTAATTATTCCCTCATCGATCAAATAACCTATCAGCTCCTCCCTTTTAATCATATGATCTTCAGGATATAATGCACAATATAGGAGACATTGTTTTAGTGCTAACCCATCATCTAACCGATCATAACTAACCCTCAATACCTTGAATACCTTCTCATCCATGTCCCTAAATTTCAATTCTCTTAATTTCATCAATGTAGTCCTCCACTCAGGCAGGTCATCCACTCCCCTCAAGCTCCTTGCAATTGTAATAATTCCCAGTGGCAAACCAGCACATTCCATTGCAACAACTTTTGCAATTCCTTCCACTTCATCTGAAAGTGCTATGTGACGTCCAAGATTCTCCTTGAACAAAGTCCAAGCTTCTCCCTCAGAAAGTGACTTCACTTTGATTTTGTGCTGGCAAGCAATCTGATTACAAACCGTTTGTGATCGAGTTGTCAAAATCAACTTGCATCCTTTCAACGGGACAGGAATTCCCACTTCGTGCAGCTTAAAATCGTTCCACAGATCATCTAAAATGAGAATCCATTTTTGTTTCTTTATTAGTTCTTTTGCCAATTTGGCACGTCTATGCAGATCATCATCCTCGCTTGAAAGGTCTAGATAAAGACGGTTGGCAATAAGATTCTGCAGTCTATTAATGCTGAAATCTTGAGACACAGTCACCCACCAAACATGATCACAAATATCTGGCCTTTGTAGAAGCTCATTGCGGATATGTTGCAATAATGTTGTTTTACCAACACCCCCCATCCCGTAAATGCCAATAGTTGAGACTTCATCATTCTTTAAAAAAGACCATATCATCTTCCAATTCTCTTCAAATGCTTGACCCACTGGCTTATTAGAGCTAGTAGGAAACAGAACTCCTCTAGTCTCACTTGTGTTATCTTTAAGGATTCTAGAAGATCTAGCTCCTGCGCCAGGCTCCACATCCTCTTCATCCAGCATTAAATAGGTATCGATTTCATTCAGCTTCGGCGCCATCGAAAGGGCAGAGTGTATCTGAACCCAAGAACCATCAACAAATTGATCCACTACATCTGTTCCTTGTCCTGCTTCTACTCCGAGTGTAACTGTGTTTTCCATGTCAACATGCGAATGAATTCTCTTATGCCAACCACTTTGTTCCGTGCCTTGAACTCCCACTTGCATCCTTCCAGCATCCCCTGCATTGTCTTGTTCTTGCGGACAGGTGGGAATGGCATAATCATTAACATTGCTTGAACTTGGTATGCTTTTATGTCTTTTGTTGCCACCATGCATAGCTAGAAATGCTGCTTCTTGAACCTCTTTAGGCACCTGACCACAAATGCCAACTCCATGCCCTCTCTCTCCTGACAAATGCCATTTGATCCTCGAAATGGAAGTGCCCTCGGCAAATAAATGCCCGCAGAACTTACACTTCATGATTCCATCATTCATAGCTTCAACATCATTCCAAAACGGATCGATTCGTCTAACCATCTTGTCCTACATAAAAAAAAAGGTGTCAAAATATTGAATAAAAAATAATGAAAAAGGAAAGGTTGAAACTAGAATAACAGGTTACAAACAGCAGCAAGGAAACTAAAAAGAAAGAACAGTGAATCCAGGGTTAACTTGGGGTCAATTTAGCCTGAACTCCATAAGGCATGGAATGTTTCCAAAGTTTATCATTAGAACTTCTACAACTTGTGTTTTACTTGAAAGATTCAAAACAGAGTTACATGTTAAAAACAAAATGAAGAAGATGGAGTATAAATAATTTACCTTGACAAGTTGTGCTTCAAGTGTTGGTTTCCTGAAGCAGTTTCCCGGGGGGATACAAGAACAGAAAGCACAGAACAGAGAAACAGAGAAGAATATATGGTTTAAAAATAAGGAGGGTGTTGTAAGATGTTGAGCTCCAGGTGATTCGATTCAACTTGAGAAGGAAGCACTGATCATCACAAAGGTTTAAGATATTTTATGAGGGAAATCGGGAAATCAATGTCAAGGAAGTTGGGATGAGATTTGGAAGAGAATGTTACAGTAGCAAAGATTATTGTATTGTTTGACAGGAAGGAAGCCACAAACTTTACCTACCAAAGTTGCTTTTACACCTCTAATTTGCTTTTCTTTTGTCTGATCGAAAACTTTCGAAGCTAATTGCTGATTGAGTTGACGTGCGACCCACCGCATCGTTGAAACTTTGAAAAAGGTAGCCTGAAAATATAATAGCTGATATAATACAAATTAACTTAACTTTATAATATAATATTGTTTTAATATAAATTATAATTATGGAGCACTAACAAACTCTGGCAACATAGTTGAACTGGTGGATCATACGGGTTAGACGTGATCGAAACTTTATTAAATTATATAGAAATTGCTGGAGGATATAATAAAAAAATCATCGTAATTTTTTTATTTTTTAAAATATTTTTAATATCAAAACATAAAAATATCTAAAAAATATAAAAAAAAATTTAAAAAAAAATTCAAATGTTTTCAAAAATATTTTTAAAATGCATTTCCAAACAGATTGTTTTTAATAAATAGCTTAAATTTTTTTATTTTGGTTCAAATTAATTTATTTTTTTTAGTATTTTTAATTTTTTTTGATATAATAATGTCAAAACTAATTTTTTTTAAAAAAATATTATTTTAATATATTTTGAAGTAAAAAATATTTTAAAAAGTAATCAGTAGTACCCTTCCAAACATTTCCTAACTTAACCTGTACCAACCCTTCTATAGAAACTATGCATTGAATAATGTGCTTCACATGTATTGAAAAGAATCTTACAACCAACTGAGAAACAAAATAAAGTTTATGTAAATTGGAGTTCTTATATAATTGTACATGGCATTCACACCAGTCAATTAACATTATATTCCTCTCTTTCAAAATATCATGAGTTAATTATAAAAAAATATATTGTAGTTGAAGGGCAATTTAAGTAAAGCGATTAAGGGAGGACAAAAGCAAAATACTGAGAACTAAAGTAAAAGAAAATTGGTAAACAGATGGTGGTTTTAAAGTTTGTTAAACAAATTAACTTTGGTTTTCCAATTTTCCTTATTATACATTTATGACCCATGTGGAACTTTAAGATTCACTTTTAATATTTATCTTTTTTAATTTATCAATCCCTGTGTTGTGTTAGAGAGGAGAGAAAGGGAGTTGTCATATTTTGACTCAACAGAGAGAAAATCAAGATTGATACCAATTTCAACCACAAAAAAAAAATTAAATTTGATGTTAATGAGATTTTTTCGATGAGAGATGTTCAATGGTGGTTATTTTCAGTTCCAATGTTGCTTAAAAAACAGATCTAGGTCAACAAACAAAATTCTTACCTGGTTTGATTTGGTGTTTTAAGAGTGTTTTTAAGGTTGATAAATAGATTTTATTTTTATTTTTATTTTTTAAGGGTATTAATTAGGTGTTTTAAAATGAAAATATATTGAAAATAACTTTTTAGGGGAAAACATTTTATGAATCGATTTTCCACTTGCCATAGTAATATCATGATTCTAGGTTGACAAATGACGCATTATCAGGCACAACAAACAATAAGCTATTTGTCTAAAATAATTTTTCGAGAAAAGATTGATAGACCACCCCTTACTTCACATTAGTATTACCCACAGAAAAAATGTTTTATAAATAATTTTTTTAACATTACTATTAGAAAAAACTCATACATTTGTTGTTACATTTTAAAAAAACTTGATCCTACATGCGCAGGGTAAATGCCTCGTTTATGCTATAAAATATAGGAACTTAACGTGTGGACCATCCCGTGATGAAACTTTGAAGAAGCTGCGTGGAAAATATAAAGCTTATTTGATAGTGATTATTTTTTTAATAATATTTAAAAAAATTTATTTTTAGTATTAAAAAAATTAGAAAGTATTAAGAAAGAAATAATTTGAGGTAATTATAATTAAACATGTAATTTATTTCCTTACAAATTAATCACCCTTTCAAACAAAGAGAACAATCTCTACCCAAATTTCGAAAGTAAAGGGCCCCATCAAGATTCTTTCCCGAAGAAAGATAGCGAGCTATTCTCACCTTGTCATCACTCTATTCTCTTCAGAGAGAAACCGAAATGTTCTTTAAATTTGATTTTAAGGTAGAAAAAGAAGAGAGAAAATCATTGAAAAGAGAAAATGTTCAATTGTTCGCATCATACATACATACATACATTTTTTTTTTATTCTAGGAAACTCTACTCCCGGAAAATATACTTTGTGAGTCTGTTACAAGAGATGCATTTCCTGACTCGAACTCGGGACATGCTATGCAATTCTCAAGCTCTTTGTCACCATGCCACGTCCCTTAAAACATACATGCATGCATAAATATATATGTTGTATATTGTCATTTCGCGGTTGTTTTTCCCCTTCAAATATTCACTCCTTTCTTTACCTTGTCGTTTCTCTTTCTACATTTCATTCATTGCATTTAATTGTTTTTGGCTGTGATCCTTGTCGGTAACCTTTTCACCGTGAAACATGAGGAATCCTATGTGAATTAACAAGGACGACCTCATGACCACACTAAATAAAAATAAAAAAAAGGAAAGAAAAATGAATTTTAGTTTTCCAGACCACGCATTAACCGAGTAGTGGTTTTTTTTCATTGAAGCAGTCAAAACTTCTTGTTTAGGTAACTTGAAAAATCAAGCCCAATCTCAAACTTGCACAATATGAAAGAATAAAATTTAAATAAGAAAAATTAGGTGACTAAAATGTCAAAAATTGAAAAAATAAAGAAAGAAAAACATTATGGATTACTAAAAAAATTAATCTTTTATTAAAGTATATGCTTGCCAAGCAGGTGGGAGATTGGTCTTCTTAGTTTCTTATTTTCTTTTTCTTTTTCTTTTTCTTTTTTTTATATCTTAGGGTGTGTTTGGTTTTATAATTCAACCTGTTTTTCAAATTGATTTTTGCTAATTTATAAGTATTTTTTATAATTTTAATGTGCTGATATCAAAAATTAAAAAATAAATTTGTTAAAAATTATCATTTTAATATATATAGACAATTCAAAAGTACTTTTATAAAATCACTGTACACTATATTATTAATGACATATTTAGTCTCGTATTGACTTGTAGTCCATAGGTTTTGGCTTAATAAGCCCAACATAGACAAATTTCATGGTGGTTAGTGGGTAATAATTAAATACATAGAGATACTTAATGACATCCTAAAGTTCCCTCAACACAAACATGTTTTCAAGTTGTGTCAAATGCATCATGTTTTAATTATTTTGATATTTTCCCATTTAAAAAACATTTTAAAAAATTAATCATTACTCTACTCTCAAGCACCCGTGAAAACATCAGACTTCATCCTCAATTAACATGAACCCTTGATTTATTTACAATTTATTTGAGTTAAATAATTTTCTTTTTGAATTTTGTTATAAAATTCATAATCAACTAGAGGGGAGGAGTTCACAAGACTTTAATATCTTAATATAAACAAGAATCTAATATAAAACCAATTTAATTGACCAAAAATAAATAAAATTATTAGATAAAATTTTAAAATGTATAGGTCACACAAGATGATTATTCTTTATTGAAAAGATGTTATTCTGCCATGCCATACGCACCTTGCGCCTGCAGCATCTTTTTATAGTTTTGCCAATATTTGTTCACACCGATGCTATAGAAAACAAATAAAAATAAAAGTATGTAATTTTTTTTCTAACTAATCCAATATTAAAGGAAAAAATCATGATAAAAAAAAATAAAAAGAGACCAAAAACAAATAAAGCATATTTAATTAGTGGGTAAACTCATCAAGCCTATAAATCAGGTAACTCAAGCTAGCTTGTAAAACTCACAAACCAGGTTATGGACTCCATTAAGATTATAATTTTTTTTTATTTAACTATATAATAACAAAAATAACATGGTTGTTTAAGAACAAACTCTGAAAAAAGAAATTTGCGTTGAAAAAATATAATTCTGACTGCATTTATTTTAATTGTTTTTATTTTCTTTCTTGTTGAAGTTTTTTTGGTTTTTTGTTTTAGTTTTCAAGATAATTTTATGATGTGCATTGTTTACATAATAATAATAATAATAATTTTGTGATTTTATTTATAATTTTTTTCTTACTTTCTCTTCTTTTACAACTTTTGTTTTTTTGGGATAATTCAATTATTTTTTATTGTTTAAACAACAACAACAACAATAATAATGATAACAATAATAATTGTAGTACTTATGGTATTAATAATTATAATTATTGTGTTAATGGTGACAATAACTCATAAAATAATATCAACAATATCAATAATAACAAATTTCATTATAATCCAAATGATTATAATAATTATATTCATAATGATAATAATACTAATTTTATTTTTTTTCGTTTAATTATTTTTATTTATATTTCAAATCAAATAATATTTTTTATGCTACTAATATTTTTTTGAGTTTTGTCTTCAATCATGACAATAACAATTAGAATAATAGTTCACATAATTTATCATTTGATGTTGTATTTATTAAAAAAAAATTATAGTTTCCCTATATATAATGTTTCAAATCTAATATCCCAGAATAATTCTATGGCTCAATATTATCTTTAATTTCTTATCCTGAATTAATTTAATCTTATTTTTTAAAGAAAAGATTTCTTTAATCTTATTTTTTTTATAGATTTTATCAATTATAGCTTTACTATCTTTTGTGCAGCAAAAAACAAATAATTTATCTTTAATAAATTTTATTAAAAACACCTATTATTTTATTTGGGGAAGTTAACGTGTGGTCCATCCCGTGTCAAAACTTTGAAGAAGCTGCATGGAAAATGTATGGCTTATTTGTAACGTTGATAGCGATTGTTTTTTTAATAATATATTTTTTTTCAGTTTTTTTACCGCAAAAGCCAAAGCAGAAAGAAAAGTCTTCCAGAAATCATCTAAAATCAGAATTCCTCATCTTCATTAGAGAGATCTAAACCAATACCTTGTGGTCTTGCAATCTATTAGCGTTGATTTCTTGTGAAAGCAGAAAGAAAAGCCATAGATCAATTATTATAAATTTTATAAAGTCTTTGCAGTAACAAGACCCACCATGTCCTCACTCTATTCACTTTCCATGCCTTTAATTTTATAAAGTCTTTGCAGTAACCAAGGCAATGTGTATTTCACATTGCTTTTACATCAATTATTCAACACATCAATTAATTCCATGTGGTGTGTGCTCTTAATGAGCACATAAGACCATGCGCATGAATGGAAGCTTTCTAATACTTTTAGTTTTTGCGTTCTGTTCTCGATGTCTTCTCTCATAAATTATTAGATCACAACTTAAGCTTGGACAGGAACTCCCAGCTTGTGGGAAAAAAAAGTCTTCCAGAAATCGTCTAAAATCAGAATTCAATTCCTCATCTTCATTAGAGAGATCTAAACCAATACCTTGTGATACTGGTCTTGCAATGTCTATTTCCCATTACTTTTACATCAATTATTCAACACGTCAATTAATTCCATGTGGTGTTTGGTAGGAAAGAACTCACCGTGTTATATTTGTTTTTATCTACAACGATGTGAAATTTGTTATTAAAATACCATTTTTATTTTAATTCCTTAAATTAAATAAATAAAATAATAAAGCTGCAGCATGCATGAATCTAGTTCGTACTGGTGAGATGTGGAAAGGAAAATAGGGAATTGTACAAGGAAATTGCTAGGAAGGGAGTCATCACAGATGCCAAAGCAGAAAGAAAAGGCTTAGATCACGGAGACATAAGACCATGCGCATGAATGGAAGCTTTCTAATACTTTCAGTTTTTGCGTTCTGTTCTCGATGTCTTCTCTGATAAATTATTAGATCACAACTTAGTTTGGACAAGAACTCCCAGCTTGTGGGAAAAAAAAAGCCTTCCACAAATCATCTAAAATCAGAATTGCTTGTTATCTATTCGCGTTGATTTCTTGTGAAAGGATCATTCAGTATTTATGACAATCTTTTATTTATTGTTCAAAAAATTTGGCCATGAATTCAATGTCAAGGAAGGTGGGATGAGATTTGGAAGAGAATGTTACAGGAGCAAAGATTATTGTATTGTTCGACAGGAAGGAAGTTCCTTGGAAAGAAGCCACAAACTTTACCTACTGTTATAATACACCTAAGGTTCATCACTCACGATGTAAGATGCGGGTTTATTTTTATTCTTGAAACCATGTGTTTTTAAAAAATATATTTAATATAAAAATATTAATTTAATAATTTTTAATAACTTGGTATTTTAATGTTAAAAAAAATTAATATATTTTTTTTAAAAAATAATTTTAAAAAAAATTTGAATTCACCACTAAACTTGATATTTTAATATATTTTAAAAAATAAATTAGATGTTGAAATTGAAAATATCATGTGTGTATTTAATAGTATGATGGCAAATGTATTTAAAATGTTTTTTTACTTATAAATATATTAAAATAATATTTTTTATTTTTTTAAAAAAATCTAATTTACTCGTTGAAATAATTTAAAAATATTAAAAAATGATTTTAAATTAAAATAAATAAATAAAGTTTTAGCAAACTATGAAAGTATTTGAAATTAGAGTAACAATTATATTTTAAAAGATTTTTTAAAAATAAATTAAAATAATATTGTTATTTTAAAAAAATAATTGTCAATATTAACCTATCATAATAATTAACAATACTAAAAAAATTAACTTTTTAAAAAATAATTTTAAAACAAAAAATCAAACGGTCTATATATGTTTGAGGTAAGGCCAAACACGCTTTTAATTTGTTCAAAAAATTTGGCCATTAATTCAATGTCAAGGAAGTTAATTATTAATTTTCTACTTATAAAAAAAATATAATTGAAAATCTATGTTCACACCTTATTGTACTAGTCTTTGCAGAGAGAATAAAAAAGAAAGGGATACAGATACTTATATAGCCTGGAAAGTAAATTTTAAAATAAGTTTTTGCACCTAATAAAATCACGTACAATATTAATCCAGCCTGATCCTCCCAAGTTTTATATGTGGAAGTGGCTCAAAGAATTTGAAATGTGTGTGTGTACGCACTCACATCATGAATTTATTTTCTTAAATAGCGAGGAAAAATATAGAGAATTCCTAAAATAAAATGGTAAAGACAAAGAAATGGGAATAATTAATGGCGAAAAAGAAAAGGAAATTCGAAAAAGAAATATCTGGTAAAGTTCATCCATAATCAAGAGATAACTAGAAATAACTGTAGTTTTTTTAAAAAAAAATTAAAAAAAATATATATTTTATAAATTTAGATGAGCGAGTAAAACCTCTGTTATTCTAATATCATCGTAATGTAACATAAGAATCATATTGCAAACACACAGAAACACCCTCTCTAGCCAGCCAACTATGCCACTTTATCGTACACAAAACATGGGAAATACAACAAAAAAAATCTGGCAAGGCAATATTTTTTTTGAATTCTCAAGAATATTGGTCATTTCATTTTACCACGCAACCAAATGAGATTTGGAAGAGAATGTTACAGTAGCAAAGATTATTGTATTGTTTGACAGGAAGGAAGCCACAAACTTTACCTACAAAGCTGCTTTACACCTCTAGTTTGCTTTTCTTTTGTCTTTTTGAAAACTTCAACAAAAGAATCAGAAGCTAAATGCTGACTGAGTTGACGTGTGGACTCACCCCCATTGTTGAAACTTTGAAAAGGTTGGTCTGAAAATATAAGAGATGCAAGTACTATGCTAGGATGGATGCCTCTCCCTCCTCCCCCATCAACGTTAAGGATTGCTGCAGATTATTACTGTAATTAGCATTAAGAATAGTGCTCAGTGGTTGCATTCGGTGTCATAAGAGAAGAATATATATATATATATATATATATATATATATATATATATATATATATATATATATATATATATTTAATCCATGATAAATAAATTGATCTAAATTGAACATAACAATATCTAGTTATATATATATATATATATATATAACTAGATATTGTTATGTTCAATTTAGATCAATTTATTTATCATGAATTAAAAAAAACGAAAACACCCTTTGAGGATGAAGACAAGATGAAGTATAAATAAGTAGCCTGGATTCAAGATGTTCTTCAAGTGCTGGTTTGCTTAAGCAGTAAACAGCAAGAAAAAAAAAAGAGATCAGAAAAGAATATATGGTTTAAGAAAATAATAAAGCTGCAGTAGAATTTTTATTTTTAATATTAAAATAATCAGAAAAGTCATGGATCATGGAGACATAAGACCCTACCACCATGTGCTCACTCTATTCTCTGCAGACAGAAACGACACTTTCCAGCAAATTACTTTTTATAAAGTCTTTGCAGTAACAAAGGCAATGTGTATTTCCGAAAAAAAATACCTATCAGATCAGTGAGGAGATTTTGAATTACAAGGTGAAATTCTAAATAAGCTGAAAGATGAAATAGATAAAAACATTTTTTTTTTAAATAAAAATAAAAATTGTGGATTCTATTATAATACATGGATTCAAACTGTGGAGTATATTATAAATATTTTTTATTTATAATATTAGTACATTAAAATTATTAAAAAAAAATTAATTTTCAATGCATATTAAAAGGATGTAGATCTCATGTTCATTTAAAAAAAAAAAAAAACAATTCCACCAAATTTGTAAATTGGAATAACTTGAGCTACCCTAATAAACATGTAAACCATGTTAACCCTATAAAAAAGACAAAATAAAATAAAATAAATTATAAATTTGAACTATAAAACAGACCAAATATGAAATAGACAAAAAAGAATAAAATTCAATATAAAAGGAAAAGAAGAAGAAGAAGAAGAAGAGATTACTATTGTATTGTAATTCACGATGAAATCGTTGTGGGTGACAATGTCTTTTAATAATTATGTTGCCGTTTTGCAGTTTACTAGAGAGAGGGCAGAAAGCGTCAAGAAAATAAATTTATTAATTAAAAGTTAAATAAAAGAATAGAAGAAAGTATTAAATGATTTATTATTTTTCAATGCATATTAAAATAAAGCAAAGTGACTTATAGAAAAAATACTCAAATTCTACGAGCAGCAAAGCGTTTAGAACCCCTTGCACATATTTTTATTCTATTGAATAATTCAATTCGAAGGTATACTCTCTTAAAATATTATCCACCACTTTTACATATGTAAATGATTATCCCTCTTAAAAAAGCCTAATGATAACAGTATACTCAAGGAGCAAAGAAATAATTAAATCAATATAGATAAATAAATAATTAAACCAGATTTTATTTTTTAATTTTAATTTTAATAACAGTTCTCTTCTTTCCATCCCAAGAAATAAAGAATGCTAGTTTCATTCAACAAGATTCTAAAGCCCATATTTAGATAAATTAGCAGAATGAACACAAACCCTATAAACTAGCCCAACAAATCATACGAAGAAAAGCAGAATTCAGAAACAATCTAGCTCAGTATTTGTATGTACAGAAACAAAGATCAAGACGTTCAGCTCTTGTTGGCTTCTATGGAGAGGGAGGGGCAGCGCGAGAACGAAAAGAAAAGGACATTAACATGGTGTGCAGAGAATAAGCTGTAGAAAGAGAGAGAAATAAAAGATGATGCTTACCCTCTTTTATTCAGGGTAGAGCAGTCTACTCCTCTCTACCAAATGCGTACAATGGGACGAAGGACTTCCTTGGCGTTAGGAGGCTCCCACTCCACCACTGTCTCCCACCATTCTTCTGGAAACACCTCAATCCTTTTAAGAGAAGGGTGAGGGGATGGCTGGCCATTTTCAAGCAACGGAAGACTAATCGCCATCCTCTTCAGCTTCTCACAGTTTTGGACGTCAATTTCTTTAAGAGAATTGCAAATAAGTTTCGCACTACAAATCCCTTTCAGTTCGGGTAAATTTATCAATTCCAGAGTTTTTAACTTTGGGAGTGTTAATTCCGCGATGGGATTGGAGGTGCTGCTTTCCTCATCTGTTGTTCCTATTATCTCCTCCATTTTCTTACAAGAATAAACTTTAATCACTTCCAGGTTTACGAGGTATGACAGCAACTCAAGAGGGAACAACTTCTCCATATTGTTACATCCAAAACAAGAAAACTCTTTAAGACGAGAAAATATACCATTATGTGATGGCAATGGTAGTAGAGCAGAGTAGAACCAAGAAGATGAAACCAAGTTCTCCATGCTATTGCAATCCAAAAGGTGGATGATCTCCAGCTCAGTTGCATTCTCTAATGACAAAACATCACATAAACTTCTTGCATCGATGCTTTCACAGTACAGTCCTTGAATGCCATTTAAGAACTTGACCTGGAAATCTCTATCTCTGTTGATACTCAAATTACCCAACATAACTGTTTTACTTGGGAATCCTCAATGTCATACCAATAATCTCCCTTCAACGTTCCTACTAAAATTTTGTATGTGCTTAATGATTGGATCCCATCCCGAGATGTGAGATACTCCATGAAGTCAGAGAGGCCTTTGAAATGGCATTCCAAAGTTTCCAACTTCCCCAAGCATCCTACTTCCATTCCTTCAACTGTATAGCATTCCGTAGGAAACTGTCCAAGTGCAAAGACCTGCATGTGAGAGAGTTTTGGTAATATCCCACTAGGAAACTCCTTTTCACCACATCCATTAATTCTAAACTCTTCCATGCCTTGAGGCATCTTTTCAAGTGAGGTTGCATATAGATCTAAACTCTTCAGTGCCCTCAGCTTTTCTAATGATGGAACATATCTTAGCCGCCTACAATCAATGAGCAATAATGCAGTGAAAGACACCAAATCAGAGACAGATTCTGGCAATTTCTCAATACCTGTGTCAGACAAATCGAGGACCTTGAGCCCATGCAATTGCTTGAAAAATGACTCTGCAATGAATACCAACTGATAATTTTGACAAAGCAATAGAGTTGACAGATTTGGACATATTGGTGAATGGCTGGAAGGAATTTTTTTAATTTTGTTTTTCATTAGTGAAACTCTTGTGAGATTCTTCGTCCACTCCTCTGCATCTGGCAGTTCTACTAAATGTGCACCTGCTTTAACAATGACTTGAGAGTTCTCTTGCAGTATTTGGATGGCCATGTCCCTAATCAAGTCATGCATCTTGACACATATTCTACCACCATCCAATAGGCAGACATATTGGAGTCTATTTAGCATTGTGTGGCCCTCGTCAAATGCATCTTGCCTCCTCCTCCTTCCTTTAATTATTCCCTCATCAATCAAATAACCTATCAGCTCCTCCCTTTCAATCATATGATCTTCAGGATATAATGCACAATATAGGAGACATTGTTTTAGTTCTAACCCATCATCTAACCGATCATAACTAACCCTCAATACCTTGAATACCTTCTCATCCATGTCCCTAAATTTCAATTCTCTTAATTTCATCAATGTAGTCCTCCACTCAGGCAGGTCATCCACTCCCCTCAAGCTCCTTGCAATTGTAATAATTCCCAGTGGCAAACCAGCACATTCCATTGCAACAGCTTTTGCAATTCCTTTCACTTCATCTGAAAGTGCTATGTGACGTCCAAGATTCTCCTTGAACAAAGTCCAAGATTCTCCCTCAAAAAGGGGCTTCACTTGGATTTTGTGTTGGCAATCAATCTGAGCACAAACCGTTTGTGATCGAGTTGTCAAAATCAACTTGCATCCTTTCAACGAGGAATGAATTCCCACATCGTGTAGCTCAAAATTGTTCCACAAATCATCTAAAATGAGAATCCATTTTTGTTTCTTCCTTAGTTCTTTTGACAATTTGGCAGCTCTATGCTTATCATCAACATCTCTTGAAAGATCTAGATCAACACGTTCAACAATAAGATTCTGCAATGTACTAATGCTGAAATCTTGAGACACAGTCACCCACCAAATATGATCACAAATATCTGGTGTTCGTAGAAGCTCATTGTGGATGTGTTGCAGTAATGTTGTTTTACCAACTCCCCCCATCCCGTAAATGCCAATGGTTGAGACTTCATCATTCTTTAACAAAGACCATATCACCTCCCTATTCTCTTCAAATGCTTGACCCACTAGCTTATTAGAGCTAGTAGGAAACAAAACTCCTCTAGTCTCACTTGTGTTGTCTTTAAGGATTCTAGAAGATCTAGCTCCTGCGCCAGGCTCCTCATCCTCTTCTTCCAGCATTAAATTGATTTCATTCAGCTTCTGCGCCTCCGAAAAGATCTGATGCCAAGTACCACCAGCAAGTTGAGCCACTACATCTGTTCCTTGTGCTGCTTCTCCTCTATTCTCATGAGCATCAACTCCGAGTCTCGAAGGAGATACACGTCTGTCAACATGCTAAAAAGATCCTTCACCTGTGTTTTCCATGCCTTGAACTCCCACTTGCATCCTTCCAGCATCCCCTGCATTGTCTTGTTCTTGTGGACAGGTGGGAATGGCATAATCATTAACATTGCTTGAACTTGATATGCTTTTATGTCTTTTGTTGCCACCACGCATAGCTACAAATGCTGCTTCTTGAACCTCTTTAGGCACTTGACCACAAATGCCAACTCCATGCCCTGTCTCTCCTGACAAATGCCATTTGATCCTCGAAATGGAAGTATCCTTGGCAAATACATGCCTACAGAACTTACACTTCAATCTTCCATCATTCATTTCTTCAACATCATTCCAAAACGGATCATTTGATCTAACCATTTTGTCCTACATTAAAAAAGATGTCCAAATATTGAATAAAAAATTAAGAAAAAGGAAAGGTTGAAACTAGAATAATAGGTTACAAACAGCAAAGAAACTAAAAATAAAGAACAATGAGTGCAAGGTTAACTTGGGGTCAATTTAACAGGAACTCCACAAGGCATGTAATGTTTCCAAAGTTTATCTTTAGAACTTCTACAACTTGTGTTTTACTTGAAAGATTCAAACCAGAGCTACATGTGAAAAACAAAATCAAGAAGATGGAGTGTAAATAATTTACCTTGATTCAAGTTGTGCTTCAACTGCTGGTTTGCTGAAGCAGTGTTCCGGGAGGGATCAAGAACAGAAAGCACAGAACAGAGTTGAATAAATGGTTTAAAAATACGGAGGAGGTTGCAAGATGTTGAGCTCCAGGTGATTCGATTCAACCAGAGAAGGAAGAGATGAACATCACAAAGGTTCAAGACATTTGATAGCTTAGGGAAATCGGGAAATCCAGAAGTCAATGTCTAGGAAGTTGGGATGAGATTTACAGTAGCAAAGATTATTGTATTGTTCCACAGGAAGCAAGCCAGAAACTTTACCTACTATTATATTATAAGATATAACAACTTTACCTACTAAAGATTATATTATAAGATATAACAACTTGCTTCACACCTCTAATTTAAAACTTCAACAAAAGAATCAGAAGCTAATTGCTACAGGGTTAACGTGTGAACCCACCAGCAACAATATTCCACCATTAAAGAATTAGTAACAATTAAGGAAAAATGTCGAGAAAATCAAAATTAATTTCCAGTTGCTAACCATTTTTGAAAGCAAAGGCTTTGAATATTCTAAACATTATTGTAGCGTGTGCCATGTCTCAAGCTTCTATACAAAAATATCAAGCTACTGGGGTTTGATGAGATGGTGTTTGAGAATGTGTTAGTAAATATTTTCAAAAAAAAATATTTTTAATATTATTATTATAAAGTAATCTAAAAATTACTAAAAAGATAATTAAAAACAAAAAACATTAAAATAATCTAAAATGATATTTTTTTTATTTGTTAAAAATCATTTTTGATATCAACACATTAAAATAATCTAAAAACACAAAAAACAATTAATTTAAAATATATATATATATATATATATATATATATATATATATTATAGCAATTACTAGCAATTATTTTTATTGATTGAATGCTGAAAGCTAAAACTTTTTCACAGAGAAGAAAGGTGTAGCAGACAGTAATCACAAACCATGTTAACCTGATAAAATAACTGTTAGTAAAAGCAACAGAGCAAAGAAATATCCAACTAGCTTGAGCACATCTGGAAGATTTAGTCTCTGTATTATTTCACTTCTCTGTATAATTTTAAGGTTCCTTTTGCTGTTAGATAAAAAAAATTGCTATTTCTCACTAGTCATTGTCCATTCTATGAAAATTCTAGCTTTTGAGAGTGGTAAAAGTTTACACTTTGCATACCATGAAGTACAAGGCTAAAAGGTAAACATCTCCATGCAGGATTGTTTGATTTACGAGGCTAAAAGGTCATCTTTACAACTTATTTTCACAATCCTTCGCCGGCCCGCTGAAGAACTCTTTGAAGCTCATCTGCCATCCCTTGTAAGAGAACAGGTTTTCGAATCATCCCATTCATTCCCATCTGTAGGCATCTCTCCCAAACATTATCCTCAGCACTGGCAGTCACAGCTATAATCAATGGCCAACTACGACTTCGGACCTTCCGGATTCGTGTTGCCACTTCAAACCCGTCCATTTCTGGCATTTGAATATCTAGAACAACTAGTCTGACAGAATTTTCAGCAGAGCTAAGAGCACTAAGGCATTCAGACCCGGATGAAACAGCAGTCACCTCACATCCTAACTTCTCAAGCAGTTTCTTGGTAACGGTTCTGTTTAAGGCATCGTCATCAGCAAGTATAACACGAAGGCCTCTGAACTGAGGATTGGAACTTGGTTGTTCTGAGGAACTTCCTGGGGCAAATGTGGCTCTTCCATAAGACGGTCGGATTTGAAACCGAAGAACCAGAGTCATGCTTTGAGCAGAACCCAGAGGGTTCAAAGATATCCAGATATTACCTTGCATCATCTGCACATACACTTCTTCTTAATAATGTTTCATATAGTATAGTTCATGCATCTTAAATCTGATACAGAGATAAATTGGAAAAAGAAAAGAAAGCTCTTTATTTCAAGTATGCTTTCATAAAAGCCACAGCGCAAACAAAAGCATGATATATGGTGCCGAATCATTCATAACCTAACCCCCCCTAAAATATAAAATAAAATATAAGCTTTTGAGTCCTATATGGTGGTGGCCCCAACTGAAAAACAAATGAGATATGGATGAAGAGTCAATCTTTAGGACTCAAGTCACAATACTAATGTTAATTGTCATGAATCACTTCTGACAAAAATAATTTGAGTTAAAAATATCTTTGGGAGGCATTGGCTGAGAACAATTTCTCTTAAGAACGGAGATGATACAAGTTAGAATGACTAGGTTACAAGTTATAAATTTCAACTTTTGACTTGAATGTAGAAATATTTTGATTCAAGTTATTTCAAACCAAACATATGATTTTTCTTTGAGTAAAAAAACACAGCTTAAATAATTTGCAAATCTCATCAGATGCATTTACAAGAAGTAAAGGATGATAACTATCTCTTAGATATAAATTGATGCCTCACCTGTACAAGCCTTTTGCACATGATGAAGCCCAGGCCCTCCTTAGCTTCAGCACTGTTTCGCCTCCTTCCAGAAGAATTTGGGGTTGAGCTAGCTCCATCTGATAGAGAACTTCCCTCTCTCATCTCCATGTCAAATTTTACACTTACAAACTCATCTGGAGCATTTGTTTTCCACATCCCCAACATTCTATCTGACTTGCCCTCACTATCACTCTCTGAAAAAACCCGAAATATGACATTTCCCCCTCCGTCAAAGATATCTAAAAGATATCCAACCATGTGTAAAATTACTTGAAAGGCCCTTCTTTCATCTCCTATCACTAGATCAGGCAAAGAACTTTGAACATCAAGTTCAAAATCAAAACCTTTATACACACACAAGCACTTAGCAAGGCAAGAAGCTTCTTTGATCATGGAGTGTAGACGAAAGGGCCTCATCTCTAAAGGGAACCTTACAGTATCTTCTGCTGAAATATCCATCACATCATTAATCAAAGTTGCAAGCACATTGCCGGTTTTCACCAATGTGTCGGTAACAATCCTTTGCTCGAAGCCCATATTATCATTTTGGAACATAGAAAGCAGTCCCAGGATTGAGTGCATTGGTCTCCTCATCCCATGGCTCATCACTTTTTGAAAGGAGTTCCTTGCCTGGCTTGCCATCATTGCATCATTCCTTGCCTGTTGCAGTGCATGAGACAAAGCCACAGCCACCTGATCAGCAACTACTTCCACTATTTCCATTTCCTCATGGCTCCAGCCTCTATAACTCATGCTTGGAAGAACCAAAACCAGTATCGCATAACAAGTATCCACTAATTCAGGTGTCCCCCCTTTGAAATTTGAAACTTGTAGCATTGGCATCCGGATAGCTGCCACAGCACCTGACTCCTCCAACTCTCTACCACTTGAAGCACCAAGTGCTGAATCAGGCCTCAAAACCTTGACCCCCTTGCTACCTTGTATTTCTAACACATCCGGATCGTTCACTGGGATAGAACGGCGATAATTTTTTGAATTGCCTTTCAACTCATGGGTGAGATGGAGCTCCGTTCTATTCTCATTAGGCATCCATACTGCACAATTATGCAAATCTAAAGTCTTAGAAAGCTCAACCAGAGTGGTATACAATATTGTATGCCTATCAAGTGATTTCCTGATTTCTTGAGTTAGCATCCTGACATGCCAACTAGCTTCCTTTTGCTTCTTCATCATCCCGACCTCTTGGTCTAATTCCAAAACATTTTGCTTTAAGAAAAGCTCCCTCACTTTCCATTTGAGAAGAAGAGGAATCAGAGTTAAAAGGGTTATGGCA
Organism: Salix udensis; assembly: GCA_029204005.1. NCBI lineage: Eukaryota > Viridiplantae > Streptophyta > Magnoliopsida > Malpighiales > Salicaceae > Salix > Salix udensis. The sequence continues at coordinate 12,155,636 of CM055037.1, forward strand.
GTTGCACAAGAGACCAACGCCGTGAGGAATTTGGCAATGGTGAGGGACAGTATCAGCTGGAATGAGTGTGGTCCATAATAAGTCCATGCATTCAGCAAATGTGTCAGTCCACAAAGGACTATGAATGATATAAACTGAAGCAGGACCCATTTGAAAGGAAAGTTGGAGCAGCTAATAAACCAAAGAAGCTCAATTGGTATCGAAAAATACGCAATTGCAATCAAAAAATCACTCACTCTCTGAGCTTCCATAATGTTGTGTATGCTCCAGAAACCCTCATCGTCACAATTACAATCTGCAAAGTCATTATCACTTGCAGTGACCAAGATCGCTAGATATGAAATCAACAAGAATCTAGAAGCTAATGCTCTTAACATTGCACCCAAGTGAACACTTGCCTAATGCATTCTTGTCACAAGTTCCTAAATCTTACAAACCCCTAGTACATCAGAATCCAAAAAACTAAATATGAAAAACAACTACTTGAACTATACCTCTAGAACCCCAAGTATGAATATACATTCCCTGGTCTGAATTCTTCAAACACACAGACACACACAGGCTCACCAATTATAACAAAGTCATGTCTCCCTCTCCAAAATCTAAAATACCAACTTGCATTTCACACTAAAGATCAGCAACACTATCAACCAAATTTCAGGATCTTCCAGACCCATAAAAAAATGGACCACTGTGATTTTCTTTCCACAACCAGTAATCTTTGACACATTTCCCCACCACTGCTCATCTTATTATTTTGATGCCATACAAGAAGAAGAGAAAACCCAAGATTCTAAATTGAAAACAAGTAGCTATCAATCAATTTGGAAAACAAGTAGTTGTTCAGTTTGTCTCCTCTCAGGAGCAATTTGCAGATATTCTTACTAAGGGCTTGTAAAGTTGTAAATAGAACATGAGATTGAATCTGCAATGAGTGAATTGTATTGAACCTTTCGGGAGAATTATATACAACTCTTTACATAATTATCTCTTCCTATAATAAAGCTATAACTGTTACAATAATGCAGAATTCTAAGGGATTAGATTACAATCAATGAATCCTAAAGGGAAACAAATACATGACAATAATGGCAAATACATTACGGCAGATTAACTTTCCAACACTCCCCCTCAAGTTGGAGAGTGAATGTCTTGCAATCCCAACTTGCGAACCATAGGAACGAAGAATTCCTTTCCCAACGCCTTAGTCAAAATGTCAGCCAGCTGATTTTCAGAACTCACAAATCTTGTCTCCACAGAACCATCCTGAATCTTATCTCTTATAAAATGGCAATCCATTTCTATATGTCTCGTCCGTTCATGGAAAATAGGGTTCGCTGCTATGTGCATTGCAGCCTTATTGTCACAATATAACAATGCAGATTGTTGATGTAACACACCCAAATCTTTAAGCAAGCAACGAAGCCACGTCAATTCACAACAAGCTCCTGTCATCGCACGATATTCTGCTTCGGCCGAAGATAGAGATACTGTCTTTTGGCGTTTTGATCTCCATGAGATCAATGAGGGGCCTAGGAATACGCAGTATCCTGTGGTCGATCTTCTCGTAAGTGGGCATCCTGCCCAATCTGAATCAGAGTAAGCTCGCAGTCGAAGATCACTGGTTGCGGAGAAGAAGAGGCCTTGGCCAGGCGCAGATTTCAGATATCTCACAACCCGTAAAGCTGCTTCCCAATGGTCCTTTCGGGGTTGGTGCATAAACCTGCTTAAAATGTGAACTGAGTATGTAATATCTGGCCTTGAAACAGTGAGGTATATCAACCTCCCAACCAATCTCCTATATCGCTCTGGATTTCTGAGTAACTCACTCCTGTCAGACAATTTTAAGCTGCGTTCCATGGGAGTATCGATGGGAGCTGCTCCTAGTAATCCTGCATCCTTAATAATATCCAATGCGTACTTCCGTTGAGAAATAAAAATACCAGCTTTGGATGTGGAAATCTCAATACCAAGGAAATACCTCAATTTACCAAGGTCTTTAAGATGAAATTTTCTATGCAGGAACTTCTTGATTTCGGCTATGCTTACGGGATCATTACCAGTAATTAGTATGTCGTCTACATATATCAATAGAACAGTAAGTGACTTGCCTTGCTTTCGGATGAAGAGAGAATAATCAGCCTTTGATTGTTCATAACCGGCTGATTGTATGGCCTCGGAGAATTTGGCAAACCATTGACGCGATGCCTGCTTCAACCCATACAGTGATTTATGTAGACGGCAGAACAAGTGTTCCTCCCCCTGTCTCTGAAGCCCAGGCGGAGGAGACATGTAGATTTCTTCGTGGAGGTCACCGTGAAGGAATGCGTTATTAACGTCGAGCTGGTGAAGATTCCATCCACGAGCAGCAGCCAGAGCTAATAGACACCGAACTGAGATGATCTTGGTTGTTGGGGAGAAAGTATCCTGATAATCAATGCCAGCCAATTGTGTGAAACCCTTCGCCACAAGCCGTGCCTTGAACCGTTCAATGGACCCGTCTGAGTTATGCTTGACCTTGAAAACCCAACGGCAACCAATCGGGGTCTTACCAACTGGGAGAGGGGTGAGTGACCAAGTACCATTGGCTTGAAGAGCTTGGAGTTCGGTCTGCATGGCTTGTTGCCATTCGGGATGAACAGCTGCCTCAGAGTATGATTTTGGTTCCGTGACAGTTTCAATTTTAGCCACAAAAGAGTGATAAGCAGGGTTATATCTGTGGTATGAAACGAAATGGGAGAGTGGGTATCGTGTACCTTTGGTCGGAGCTGGAACGAGGGAGGTCGATTGATCGGAGTAAGCAGCGGAGCAGAAGTAATCGGCGAGTTTTATTGGAGGAACAATTTGGCGACTGGAGCGACGTGGGGCTGCGGGAGGTGAAGTTGTAGGTAATGGAGTGGTGGTGGTTGGGTCAGGTTCAGGTGAGATTAGTGATCGGAGGGGTATTGGTTCAAGCGGTGGAGACGAAGATGGTGGAATTGGATTTGGGGAAGTTTGTGTGGATGACAGGTCGTTGGCTGGAGAGGGCGTGGACTCGGTTTGGGCTGGAGAGGACGTGTGGCTGGGCCGAAGGTGATGATGTAATGGATCGGGAGCGGAGGCTGAGGTTAGGGGAACCGGGCTGGGCCGAAGATTATTTTGTAAGGCTTCGGGAGTTTGAGTTGAGGTGAGGGTTTCTGGGCTGGGCCGAAATTGGGGCTCAAAGGGATCATGGGGCGGTGCTGGAAGCGGGAGGGGTCCAGATTTGTGGGCTGATGAGTTTTGGGCAGAATAATGGGGCACATGGGAAGGGTTGACCGTGGCATATGGAAAAATATTTTCATGAAATTTTACATCCCGGCTAGTAAAGACTTTTTTGGTTGATAAATCGAACAGTTTGTATGCCTTTTGACCGATTGGATATCCAATGAAAATAGATGGTAGGGCACGTCGGTCAAATTTATGAGAAATGTGAACATTAGTGGCATAAGTAAGACAACCAAAAACGCGGAGATGAGAATATGAGGGTGATTTTGAATAGAGAAGCTCAAAAGGTGTTTTGAAGGAGATAACCGGCGAAGGTAGCCGATTAATTATGTGGACAGCTGTGAGGGCACATTCTCCCCAAAATTGTGAAGGGAGGTGAGCTTGGAATTTTAAAGCACGGGCAACTTGCAAGATGTGTCGGTGTTTGCGCTCCACTACCCCATTTTGTTGAGGAGTGTAAACACAAGAAGTTTGAAAAATGACACCTTTATCTTGAAAAAATTGGCGAAGTGAGATAAATTCTCCACCATTGTCACTTCGAAAAATTTTAATGCGAGAGTCAAATTGAGTAAAGATATAACTGAAGAAATGTTGTAAAATATTTTGTGCTTCAGTTTTGTGACGCATTAAAAATATCCACGTGAAACGTGTATAGTCATCAACAATGGTGAGAAAATAATTAGCGCCAGAAATAGAGGAATGTCGATAACGACCCCAAATGTCACAATGAATAATGTCAAAAGGTTTGGTTGAGGAAATAGTACTAGTACCAAAAGATAGACGACTTTGCTTAGCCAAAGGACATATGTGGCAAGCATTTTTTGACTCAACGGAAAAATTTAAAAAAATTTTAGCGAGGAAACTTAAGCGGGAAGGTGAGACATGTCCTAGACGGTTATGCCACAGGTCAGTGGAGGAGAGGATAAGGTTGCATGCAGGATGATTTGTGGTTGACGAGGGTTTGGTAAAGGTTTTCTCCGTCGCTAGTGCCACCAAATAGTATAAGCCGTCTCTTTGCTTACCCAAACCAATCGTCCTCCTCGTAGCCAGATCCTGCAAAATGCACCAATACGGGAGAAAAGTCACTGAACAATTCAAGCTCTTTGTCAAACGACTGACTGACATCAAGTCAACTTTGAATGTAGGCACAGATAATACATCATGCAAATAATAGACCGAATTTAAGGGTAAAGACCCTTTCGCAATAATATCTGCTTTGTCTCCACTAGGTAACAGTACAGGTGGCAGTGAGCAATTTTTATTTTCATTCAACAATTCAGATGAAGAAGTGATATGGTCCGTGGCCCCACTGTCAATAATCCAGTTATGGTCATCAAGTTCAGACAAACCTGGCTTTGTTACTGCATTTGCCTTTGAACTAGAACTGTCTTCGTGATTATTTAGGAGTGACAAAAGCTGCTTGAGTTGACTTTCAGATAATGAAACCGTAGGCCTTACCTCTTCTTTGTGGGACATTTCAGATACCTGATTGGCTTGTGGGAAGCCATTGTGCTGACTGCCATTCGGGTTAAAATTCGCCCCATTGTGCTGACTGCCACCAAAATTTCCATTGTGCTGACTGCCACCAAAATTCATTCTCGCCTTATTCATTCTTGGTGGGTACCCGTTCAATTGAAAGCATTTTTGTACCCAATGTCCCATTTCTCCACAGTGAGTGCACTGTGGTCGTCCCCTTCCTGACCCAAAACGACGCCGATCTTGGTCAAAACGGCGTTCACCTTGCGGTCGAGCATCACGAGGCTGAGAGAAGCGATTCACTGGAGAATGATGTGGGCGATCTGTTTCTGAGGCGAAATTGCCCTTTCCTCGGTTATTATGCCGTACTGCCATGGCAGCACTGCCACTCAGCTCCGTTGTGACAGGTGCAACACTGAGAAATCTTTGCTTTTCTTCTTGGCAGACTGAAGAGTAGGCTTGACGAATAGATGGCAGAGGACTCATCAGCAAAATTTGGCCACGAATTGCAGAGTAAGTGTCGTTCAAACCCATTAAAAACTGCATTAGTCTTTGCTGATCTGCCTGTGTTCCATGCGTGTTGTCTGCGTATGAAGCTAATTCGTCCCACAAGCCTTTCAATTTCGTGTAATAGGTGGAAACGGAGAGTTGTTCCTGTCGAAGATATGCGATGTCTCGCTGAATCTCAAAGATGCGAGGCGCATTGGATTGAGAAAAACGCTCCTGTAAATCTTCCCAGACTTCATGAGCGGTGGGATAGTAGATTACACTATCTGCAATTTCTGGGTTCAATGTATTGATGATCCAAGAGTGGACCATATCGTTACATCGTGACCAACAAGCATATCCTTCAGGATCGGTCTTTTCTGAAGGAGCTTCAATTGATCGATTGACAAATCCAAGTTTGTTCTTGGAGTTCAGGGCGAGAGTCATGGCCCTTTTCCATCCAGAGTAATTGTCTCCATTCAGTAATTTGGAGACAAGAATGAGGCCTGGGTGATCCGAGTGATGGGTGAAATATGGGTTTGAGATGTCAGATTTGCAAAAATTCGATACAAGCTCTGATTTGGATGAATCAGATGTGGCAGCAAGGTTGCTGGGACTTGACAGATGGATTTCTTCATTGGCCATTGTAGTGAAGGCAGAGAAATTTCGTGAAGATTTTAATGGAGATTTTGAATGCAGAGGTGAGTTCAAGATTTCAACCTATTGCTCTGATACCATGTAAAGTTGTAAATAGAACATGAGATTGAATCTGCAATGAGTGAATTGTATTGAACCTTTCGGGAGAATTATATACAACTCTTTACATAATTATCTCTTCCTATAATAAAGCTATAACTGTTACAATAATGCAGAATTCTAAGGGATTAGATTACAATCAATGAATCCTAAAGGGAAACAAATACATGACAATAATGGCAAATACATTACGGCAGATTAACTTTCCAACAGGGCTTAAGCTCCCCTCTGTTTCTTACTCATTTTCACAATCTCCAGCTTGGTTTATTCAAGCCAGAGTTTGAGGGGGATGATAGAGTATGGTAGATCGTATGCATACGTAAGTCTTTCCCTTTGACTATATAAAGCAGACATACGAAATGTGTGTTAACTGAGGAAATAAACAGTAAAAGGAAAATTTGAATTTCATTCTCTTCTCCCTTCTCTTTTTTTATCTCAGTTCAATTCTTCTCTTCTCTGCATAATCTGTTCTAATCTCTACACCGTTGACCTACCCAAAGTCGAGATATTATACACCATCCAAATTCCATGGTAAATAATCTCAAAATTCGAAAACAATACCAGAAAATAGACTCAGCAAATGATTCCATATATCTTCTAAAAATATGTTTTTATTTATTTATTTATTTATTTTTGAAACACAAAATGCCAAACCAGCTGTTAGGGAAGATATTAATAAGCATGTTTTTTTAGCAATATTAAAAGTAATTTAAAAATAAAATGATATTTTTAATGAAAATAATTGACTATATATCCATCCACGAATGATAAAAATTAAATTCCTGAAACTAGTAGAAGAACTATGGCAAAAACAGTTCAAGGATTCCAAGCTAGCACATGAAAGAGGAGAGACTAGTGATAATGGATCATGTTCTGTAACTTTAATCACCATTTCTGTTATCACATGTTCATAGAGATATTATCCGTTCCAGAAATTCTCGAAGGCATGGACGAAACCTTAGGCTACGAGGGGGTTTGGAAATAATTTTCAACCAGACGTGCCTTGGTTTAGAGCGAGCTTGAGAGTTTGGTATATGTTGTTTATGGAAATGCCGTTGCAAATCTGTTGCAAATTGCAACGGAACATAAAACATGCACAGGTATAAGTTGCAACGGAAATTCCGTTGCAACTTGTAATTAATTTTTAAAATCAATTTTAAATATATTTAATTTTTAATTAATTACAAATTAATATTTTAAAACTACTAGAACATATTGAAATATTATTAATATTGAAAACAAAATAAATATGGTTGAAATAAAAATTATTATAAATTAAAATTCATAATACAACAGAGATTCGATTACATTTATATATCTAAGTAAATCAACATGGAATATCTCCCAACAAATGGAAAACAAAATTTATTAGACAAGGAAACCGAAACGGGGCTGTTAACAAATGGAAAATCTCTCTTTTCTTTCTGTGGCGTCGTTGAACATACTGTCCCACATGAATACTCTCTAGCTTGCTAAGTGGCTGGGGGAGTTGTTGAACATTATTATTATAAAGTAATCTAAAAGTTACTAAAAAGATAATTAAAAGCAAAAAGAAATTAACAAAAAATACAAATTGAACCTCACTTTCAAACACCTAAGCTAGCCCATGTGCCCACAGTGCTGAAGGTTTCTGCTTCAAAAGGGAAAAGGGTGCAGCAAAAGATCACAAACCAACCAGATGTAGACAAATTTAGTACATATAAGTGTAATTAAGGTTGTTTTTTAAAGTGTTTTTTGTTAAGAAATGTATCAAAATGATATTTTTTTTTATTTGTTAAAAATCATTCTAAAAACAAAAAAAATAATTAATTTAAATTTTTTTTCTCAAAAACGCTTTTGAAAAACACAATGTCAAACAGGTTTTTAATAAATAACTGAAATATTTTTATTTGCTTCAAATTAATTTATTTTTTTAGTATTTTTACATTGTTTTCAAACGCTGGTTCATACATAAACTGCCCTGTTTCTTTCTCTTTTACATCCTCTCTTTAAACTTCGCAGAAAAGAACATACATCATGGCCTCTTCTTTCCACCATTCCTTGCCATTACGGACCCTGGCCACTCATTCCAAGCAATTGCAGTTCAAACAAGAACAATATAAGTGCAGTTCTAAATTTATGAAAAAAAATTAAAAAGAAAAGATGGAGCGAAAGAGAATTAAATGAAGAAAAAAACAAAAACAAAAGAGTACCTGCAGCGAATACGAATACGAATACACCATGTGTATTCAGCCATGGTGTATTTTTTCTTAACTCGAAAAACAGTAGGAAAGGAAGAGAGGAAAGAGAGACAATAATGAATTATTAACGGAGAGGATTTTTTATTATAAAGAACACTAGTTTTAAAATAAACAAATATACAACGGATTATCCGTTGTAGATTTAAAACAAACACATCTGCAACGTATTATTCGTTATAGATTTAAAATAAACATATAATGCAGAGGATAGACAACCCTGTCAACAACCTTTCCAATTGCATGTGCCTTGGTAGCACAGCAGGGTGTCGACAGCACATCCAGAGAGTGAGAGAGAGAGAGAGAGCTTTCACTGAAAGAACAAAAATGGACTCCGAGCATATATTTGGAGGAGCTGTAGCAGCTTTCTTGTTCGGGTTTGTTGTTCGGGTTTGTTGTACTCTACAGTTCTGAAAAAGACGTTCAGCGCGAGAGCGAAAAGAAAAGTTAGCAGCCTCGAGCCTCGCCAAAGGAAAACAAAATAGCCCTAACAGTAAGAATAACATAAAGAAATTAGCATGGTGTGCAGAGAATCAATTGTAGAAAGAGAGAGAAATAAAAAATGATGCTTACCCTTTATTCTTTATTATATTCAGGGCAGAGCAGTATACTTCTCTTCGTCAAAGTGTACAATGGGACGAAGGACTTCCTTGGCGTTAGGAGGCTCCCACTCCACCACTGTCTCCCACCATTCTTCTGGACTCGCATAGATCTTTTTAAGAGAAGGGTGAGGGGATGGCTGGCCATTTTCAAGCACCGGAAGACTAATCGCCATCCTCTTCAGCTTCTCACAGTCTTGTATTTCAATTACTTCAAGAGAATTGCAAATCAATTTCACACTACAAATCCCTTTCAGCTCTGGTAATCCATGCAAATAGAGATTTGTTAACTTTGGGAGTGTTAATTCCACGATGGGATTGGAGGTGCTGCTTTCCTCATCTGTTGTTCCTATTATCTCCTCCATTCTCTCACAACGTCCAACAATAATCGCTTCCAGGTTTACGAGGTATGGCAGCAACTCAAGAGGGAACAACTTCTCCATACTGTTACATCCAGCACAATGAAACTTTTTAAGACGAGAAAAAATACCATTATGAGAAGGCAATATTGGTGGTAATTGTTGGAGAATGGAGGAGATAATAGGCTGGCCATTTTCAAGCAACGGAAGACTAATCGCCATCCTCTTCAGCTTCCTACAGCATTCGACGTGAATTACTTCAAGAGAATTGCAAATCAGTTTCGCACTACAAATCCTTTTCAGTTCGGGTAAAATAACCAATTCCAGAGTTTTTAACTTTGGGAGTGTTAATTCCGCGATGGGATTGGAAGTACTGCTTTCCTCATCTGTTGTTCCTATTATCTCCTCCATTTTCTCACAACCAACAACTCTAACCACTTCCAGGTTTACGAGGTATGACAACAACTCAAGAGGGAACAACTTCTCCATACTGTTACATCCAAAACACCAAAACTCTTTAAGACGAGAAAACATACCATTATGTGATGGCAATGGTGATGGAGCAGAGGAGAACCAAGAAGATGAAACCAAGCTCTCCATGCTATCACAATACTCAATGTCGATGATCTCCAGTTCAGTTGCATTCTCTAATGATAAAACATCACATAAACTTCTTGCATCGATGCATTCACAATATAGTCCTTGAATGCCATTTAAGAACTTGACCGGAAAATCTATATCTCTGTTGATACTCAAATTACCCAATAAAACTGTTTTACTTGGGAAATAATCAACATATTCCCAATCAACTCTATCAATTGTTCCTACTGAGATTTTGCATGTGCTTAGTGATCGGATCCCATTCCGAGATCTAAGATACTCCACGAAGTCAGAGAGACCTTCAAAATTGCATTCCAAAGTTTCCAAATTTCTCAAGGATCCTACTTCCTTTCCTTTAACTGTTATCAAAAACACGTCTAGTGTAAGGACTTGCAGGCGAGAGAGTTTTGGTAATACTTCACTCGGAAACTCCATTTTATAGCATGCATTCATTCTAAGACACCTCAGGTTGGTTAGGCATTCCATTCCTTGTGGCATCGTTTCAAGCTCAGTCTGAAAGAGATCCAACCTCTTCAGTGCCATGAGTTTCTTTAATGATGGAACATCTCGTAACATCTGACAATCAGTGAGCAATAATGCAGTGAGACTCACCAAATCAGAGATAGATTCTGGCAACTTTTTAATATTTGTTTTGGACAAATCGAGGACCTTGAGCCCACGGAATTCCTTGAAAAATGAATCCGCAATAAGTCTCAACTCTCTATTATCACGTAGAAATAGAGTTGAGAGATTTGGACACATTGGTGAATAGCTGGAAGGAATTTCTTTGATTTTGTTTTTCATTAGTGAAACTCTTGTGAGATTCTCCGTCCACTCCTCTGCATCTGGCAGTTCTTTTAATTGTGCACCAGATTTAACAATGACATGAGAGTTCTCTTGCAATATGTGGATGGCCATGTCCCTAATCAAGTCATGCATCTTGACACAATATTTACCACCATATGTTGTAGCACTTTCCAATAGGCAGACATATTGAAGTCTATTGAGCATCGTGTGGCCCTCGTCAAATGTATCTTGCCTCCTCCCCATTCCTTTAATTATTCCCTCATCAATCAAATAGCCTATCAGCTCCTCCCTTTCAATCGTATGATCTTCAGGAAATAATGCACAGTATAGGAGACATTGTTGTAGTGCTGAGTCACCTAACCCATCATAACTAAACCTCAATAACTTGAATACTTTCATGTCCCCAGTTCCTGAGTCTTTCAATTTCTTCAATGTATTCCTCCACTGATGTGGATCATCCACTCCCCTCAAGCTTCCCGCCACTGTAATAATTCCCAATGGCAAACCAGCACATTCCCTTGCAACAGCTTTTGCAATTTCTTTCACTTCATCTGAAAGTGCCATGTGACATCTAAGATTCTCCTTGAACAAAGTCCAAGATTCTCCCTCCAAAAGGGGCTTGACTTTGATTTTGTGTTGGCAATCAATCTGATCACAAACCGTTTGTAATCGAGTCGTCAAAATCAACTTGCATCCTTTCGATGCGGAATGAATTCCCACATCATGTAGCTCAAAACTGTTCCACAAATCATCTAAAATGAGAATCCATTTTTGTTTCTTCCTTAGTTCTTCTGACAATTTGGCAGCTCTATGCAGATCATCATCCTCTCTTAAAAGGTCTCGATAAAGATGTTCATCAACACGTTTGGCAATAAGATTCTGCAATCTTTTAATGCTGAAATCTTGAGACACAGTCACCCACCAAACATGATCACAAATATCTGGTCTCTCTAGAAGCTCATTGTGGATTTGTTGCAATATTGTTGTTTTACCAACTCCCCCCATCCCGTAAATGCTAATGGTTGGAACTTCATCATCCATTAACAGAGACCATATCACCTTCCTATTCTCTTCAAATGCTTGACCCACTGGCTTATTAGAGCTAGTAGGAAACGGAACTCCTCTAGTCTCACTTTTGATATCTTTAAGAATTCTAGAAGATCTAGCTCCTGTGCCTGGCTGCACTAATCTTCCACTATTCTCCACATCATTCATAATCATATCATTGCTTACTGATGGAGCAAATGGTTGATCATAGTATCTTCCATGATCAAGACACAATGGATCTGATGGCTGGGATGAATCTCCTCGAGGTTCATCAACTTGATTAATTGACGGCCTCTCACAAGAGCTACCTCTCTCTAGATGCTGCACGTGTTCTGTTCTCGGTATTGTTTCAAATGCACCATGCAGACGCTCCACATCCTCTTCTTCCTCCATTAAATAGGTAGTGATTTCACTTAGCTTATGCGCCTTCAAAAGAGCAGAGTGTATCCGATCCCAAGTACCATCAACAAATTGATCCACTACATCTGTTCCTTGTGTTGCTTCTCCTCTCCTCTCATGAGCATCAACTCCGAGTCTCAAAGGGGAGACACTTCTGTCAACATGCTGAAAAGATCCTTCACCTGTGTTTTCCATGCCTTGAACTCCCACTTGCATCCTTCCAGCATCCCCTGCCAGATTACCATCTACTGCATTGTCTTGTTCTTGTGGAAAGGTTGAAATGGCATAATCATTAACATTGCTTGAACTTGGTATGCTTTTATGTCTTTTGTTGCCACCATGCATAGCTAGAATGGCTGCTTCTTGAACCTCTTTAGGCACCTGACCACAAATGCCAACTCCACGCCCTTTCTCTCCTGAAAAATGCCATTTGATCCTCGAAATGGAAGTACCCTTGGCAAATAAATGCCCACAGAACTTACACTTCATGCTTCCATCATTCATATCTTCAACATCATTCCAAAACGGATCATTTGGTCTAACCATTTTGTCCTACATAAAAAAAAGGTGTCCAAATATTGAATAAAAATAAATGAAAAAGGAAAGGTTGAAACTAGAATAATAAGTTACAAGCAGCAAAGAAACTAAAAAGAAAAAACAATGAATCCACGGGTCAATTTAGCATGAACTCCATAAGGCATGGAATTTTTCCAAAGTTTATCATTAGAATTTCTACAACTTGTGTTTTACTTGAAAGATTCAAACCAGAGCTACATGTGAAAAACAAAATCAAGAAGATGGAGTATAAATAATTTACCTTGATTCAAGTTGTGCTTCAACTGCTGGTTTGCTGAAGCAGTGTTCCGGGGGGGGATGAAGAACAGAGAGCACAGAACAGAGAAGAATAAATGGTTTAAAAATACGGAGGAGGTTGCACGATGTTGAGCTCCAGGTGATTCGATTCAATCAGAGAAGGAAGCACTGATCATCATACAGGTTTAAGACATTTGATGAGGGAAATTGGGAAATCAATGTCAAGGAAGTTGGGATGAGGTTTGGAAGAGAATGTTACAGTAGCAAAGATTATTGTATTGTTTGACAGGAAGGAAGCCACGAAGTTGCTTTTACACCTCTAATTTGCTTTTCTTTTGTCCAATTGGAAACTTCAACTTGCTGACTGAGTTAACGTGTTGACCATCCCACTTGGAAAAGTTGAGCATTCAACCAGAAACGCAGCATGCCCACTTGGAATTATATATATATATCATACAAATTCCAGGGTAAATAATTGGTTTTAATTGTTTTTTAAAGAATTATTTAAAAATTCAAGGATTCCAAGCTAGCACATGAACGAGGAGAGACTGGTGATGATGGATCATTTTCCATAACTTCAATCATGTCGGATACCAGCAACAATATTCCACCGGATAATTAATTAAATTCTGATAGTTCATGGGGAAATGCAGGTGAAGAATTAGTAACAATTAAGGAAAAATGTCGAGAAAAATCAAAATTAATTTCCAGTTGCTAACCATTTTTGAAAGCAAGGGCTTTGAATATTCTAAACATTATTGTAGCTACTGGGGTTTGATGAGATGGTGTTTGAGAATGTGTTGGTAAATATTTTCAAAAAAAAATATTTTTAATATTATTATTATAAAGTAATCTAAAAATTACTAAAAAGATAATTAAAAACAAAAAGAAAATAACAAAAAAACAAATTGAACCTCACTTTCAAACACCTAAGCTAACCATTTTAGACAAATTTAGTGCCCACAGTGCCTGAAGGTTTCTGCTTCAAAAGATCACAAACCAACCAGATGTAGACAAATTTAGTCTATAGAGTGTAGTTGAGGTTGTCTTTTAAAATGCTTTTCGTTAAGAAATACATTAAAATAATATTTTTTTATTTGTTAAAAATCATTTTTGACATCGGCACATTAAAATAATCTAAAAACACAAAAAACAATTAATTTAAAATAAAAAATAAAAATAAAATATTATAGCAATTACTAGCAATTATTTTTATTGATTGAATGCTGAAAGCTAAAACTTTTTCACAGAGATGAAAGGTGTAGCAGACAGCAATCACAAACCATGTTAACCTGATAAAAGTACAACTGGAAGATTCAGTCTCTGTATTATTTCACTTCTCTGAATAATTTTCAGGTTCCTTTTGCTGTTAGATAAAAAAATTGCTATCTCTCACTAGTCATTATCCATTCTATGAAAATTCTAGCGTTTGAGAGTGGTAAAAGTTTACACTTTGCATACCATGAAGTACAAGGCTAAAAGCTAAGCATCTCCATGCAGGATTGTTTGATTTACGAGGCAAGAGTGACGACCCTTGAAAGATTGTTCTGTAAAACAATGTCTGGTCATCTTTACAACTTATTTTCACAATCCTTCGCCGGCCCGCTGAAGAACTCTTTGAAGCTCATCTGCCATCCCTTGTAAGAGAACAGGTTTTCGAATCATCCCATTCATTCCCATCTGTAGACATCTCTCCCAAACATTATCCTCAGCACTGGCAGTCACAGCTATAATCAATGGCCAACTACGACTTCGGACCTTCCGGATTCGTGTTGCCACTTCAAACCCGTCCATTTCTGGCATTTGAATATCTAGAACAACTAGTCTGACAGAATTTTCAGCGGAGCTAAGAGCACTAAGGCATTCAAACCCGGATGAAACAGCAGTCACCTCACATCCTAACTTCTCAAGCAGCTTCTTGGTAACGGTTCTGTTTAAAGCATCGTCATCAGCAAGTATAACACGAAGGCCTCTGAACTGAGGATTGGAACTTGGTTGTTCTGAGGAACTTCCTGGGGCAAATGTGGCTCTTCCATAAGACGGTCGGATTTGAAACCGAAGAACCAGAGTCATGCTTTGAGCAGAACCCAGAGGGTTCAAAGATATCCAGATATTACCTTGCATCATCTGCACATACAATACACTTCTTCTTAATAATGTTTCATATAGTATAGTTCATGCATCTTAAATCTGATACAGAGATAAATTGGAAAAAGAAAAGAAAGCTCTTTATTTCAAGTATGCTTTCATAAAAGCCACAGCGCAAACAAAAGCATGATATATGGTGCCGAATCATTTATAACCTAACCCCCCCTAAAAAATAAAATAAAATAAAAAGCTTTTGAGTCCTATATGGTGGTGGCCCCAACTGAAAAACAAATGAGATATGGATGAAGAGTCATTTGTATAACTTATAGAGAATCTTTAGGACTCAAGTCACAATACTAATGTTAATTGTCATCAATCACTTCTGACAAAAATAATTTGAGTTAGAAATATATTTGGGAGGCATTGGCTGAGAACAATTTCTTTTAAGAACAGAGATGATACAAGTTATAAATTTCAACTTTTGACTTGAATGTAGAAATATTCTGATTCAAGTTATTTCAAACCAAACATATGATTTTTCTTTGAGTAAAAAACACAACTTAAATAATTTGCAAATCTCATCAGATGCATTTACAAGAAGTAAAAGGATGATAACTATCTCTTAGATATAAACATTGGAGACAACCACAACAAAAGTTGTAAGCATAGAAAAGAGAGTTTTCTTTCATAAATTTTACTAGCAACTCTCCCTGTGCAAAGCATTTTCATCTCTAGATTTAGGTGAATAAAATGGCAGCATTTCACCTCACAGGATGTCTGCTGCCATTACCTCTATTGCACAATAATGCAGCAATAATGGCATATGTAGAGTCGACGTAGATAAAAAAAAATTGATGCCTTACCTGTACAAGCCTTTTGCACATGATGAAGCCCAGGCCCTCCTTAGCTTCAGCACTGTTTCGCCTCCTTCCAGAAGAATTTGGGGTTGAGCTAGCTCCATCTGATAGAGAACTTCCCTCTCTCATCTCCATGTCAAATTTTACACTTACAAACTCATCTGGAGCATTTGTTTTCCACATCCCCAAAATTCTATCTGACTTGCCCTCACTATCACTCTCTGAAAAAACCCGAAATATGACATTTCCCCCTCCGTCAAAGATATTTAAAAGATATCCAACCATGTGTAAAATTACTTGAAAGGCCCTTCTTTCATCTCCTATCACTAGATCAGGCAAAGAGCTTTGAACATCAAGTTCAAAATCAAAACCTTTATACACACACAAGCACTTAGCAAGGCAAGAAGCTTCTTTGATCATGGAGTGTAGACGAAAGGGCCTCATCTCTAAAGGGAACCTTACAGTATCTTCTGCTGAAATATCCATCACATCATTAATCAAAGTTGCAAGCACATTGCCGGTTTTCACCAATGTGTCAGTAACAATCCTTTGCTCAAAGCCCATGTTATCATTTTGGAACATAGAAAGCAGTCCCAGGATTGAGTGCATTGGTCTCCTCATCCCATGGCTCATCACTTTTTGAAAGGAGTTCCTTGCCTGGCTTGCCATCATTGCATCATTCCTTGCCTGTTGCAGTGCATGATTTTGCTCACTCAGTTTCTCTCTCATAACTTGTGATTCTTCAAGAACTGCTGCGTGAGACAAAGCCACAGCTACCTGATCAGCAACTACTTCCACTATTTCCATTTCCTCATGGCTCCAGCCTCTATAACTCATGCTTGGAAGAACCAAAACCAGTATCGCATAACAAGTATCCACTAATTCAGGTGTCCCCCCTTTGAAATTTGAAACTTGTAGCATTGGCATCCGGATAGCTGCCACAGCACCTGACTCCTCCAACTCTCTACCACTTGAAGCACCAAGTGCTGAATCAGGCCTCAAAACCTTGACCCCCTTGCTACCTTGTATTTCTAACACATCTGGATCGTTCACTGGGATAGAACGGCGATAATTTTTTGAATTGCCTTTCAACTCATGGGTGAGATGGAGCTCCGTTCTATTCTCATTAGGCATCCATACAGCACAATTATGCAAATCTAAAGTCTTAGAAAGCTCAACCAGAGTGGTATACAATATTGTATGCCTATCAAGTGATTTCCTGATTTCTTGAGTTAGCATCCTGACATGCCAACTAGCTTCCTTTTGCTTCTTCATCATCCCGACCTCTTGGTCTAATTCCAAAACATTTTGCTTTAAGAAAAGCTCCCTCACTTTCCATTTGAGAAGAAGAGGAATCAGAGTTAAAAGGGTTATGGCAGTTGCACAAGAGACCAACGCCGTGAGGAATTTGGCAATGGTGAGGGACAGTATCAGCTGGAATGAGTGTGGTCCATAATAAGTCCATGCATTCAGCAAATGTGTCAGTCCACAAAGGACTATGAATGCTATAAACTGAAGCAGGACCCATTTGAAAGGAAAGTTGGAGCAGCTAATAAACCAAAGAAGCTCAATTGGTATCGAAAAATACGCAATTGCAATCAAAAAATCACTCACTCTCTGAGCTTCCATAATGTTGTGTATGCTCCAGAAACCCTCATCGTCACAATTACAATTTCCAAAGTCATTATCACTTGCAGTGACCAAGATCGCTAGATATGAAATCAACAAGAATCTAGAAGCTGATGCTCTAAACATTGCACCCAAGTGAGCACTTGCCTAATGCATTCTTGTCACAAGTTCCTAAATCTTACAAATCCCTAGTACATCAGAATCCAAAAAACTAAATATGAAAAACAACTACTTGAACTATACCTCTAGAACCCCAAGTATGAATATACATCCCTGGTCTGAATTCTTCAAACACACAGACACACACAGGCTCACCAATTATAACAAAGTCATGTCTCCCTCTCCAAAATCTAAAATACCAACTTGCATTTCACACTAAAGATCAGCAACACAACACTATCAACCAAATTTCAGGATCTTCCAGACCCATAAAAAAATGGACCACTGTGATTTTCTTTCCACAACCAGTAATCTTTGACACATTTCCCCACCACTGCTCATCTTATTATTTTGAAAGCCATACAAAACGAAGAAGAAAACCCAAGATTCTAAATTGAAAACAAGTAGCTATCTATCAATTTGGAAAACAAAATGAGAAATCAGAAATGAAGAGTGGACCAAATAAAAGAAGCTAGAAAAAACACACCTTTTGCCTTTCCTGAATCAAAACCAATTATCCAAGCCAAACCAATTACTTTACACTATATTTTGAATAAAACCCAAGTCAAGATGCATCAACGTACTCCCTCTAAAAAAAGTAAAGAAGGGGGGGGGGGTGTTCCTCTCTTGCCTAGTAAACGTGGAATTGATGCTCTATGAGCTATCAATCACTCTCACAAGGAAGAAAGATTTGTATACCTCTTCAAAGAAAAGATCTTTCCGCTTTTCTTTACTCTTTTTTTTCTTCCTAGCTAGAAATCACCCTCTCCCTCTAATAAAGTTTAAAGAGAGAATCTAGTTTTGTGAACTTAAGATGTCGGACATGTTTGAAATTAAAGAGGAATATATTTTTTTGTTTAAAAATATGTTTTTTTAATTTATTTTTGATATTAACATAATCAAAATAATTCAAAAATATCAAAAAAACAATCTCAAATAATAAAATTTGAAAAATATAATTCAACCCCAAAGAAAAATATGATTGTGATAGTAGAGAGGGGGACATTTCAAAGAAGCAATAGAGTTTAAGAAGTGGGGTCCTCACTTCTCCCCCACATACTGAACGTGAAGAGAACCTAGACACCCTCGTCGTCTTCTTCTTCTCTCTCTCCGTCCAATCACTCCATCAATGGCTTTCTAATTCTTCCCTTCATTTATTAAACCTTTTTGGCTTCATCAAGAAAGTTTTGGCATCTGCTCCATTTTCTTGTCATTAGCTGGGATTTCTTTGAAATGGTTTGCTTGTTTTTGTTTTTAATATATAAAAATATAAGGAAGTTTGTATTTAGTAGTGTATTTTTTTACCAAAAAAATAATTAATTAAATAGCTATTACTTTTGCATTAAATTTTAGTTTTGTAAAAGCTAAAATGATATGTTTTTCATTTATAAGAAAATATTTATTTATTTTACTTGTAAAAATCAATCTCATTTAACCAAACATATATTTTTTTTAAGAAAAACAATTAAAAATATTTTAAAAAAAATATTATTTTAAAAACTATCATAATATCAAATATGCACTAATAAAAACATGTTTGAAAATGTAGTAGCTCCTACTTTTTAGATATTTTTTAAAAGTATTATGGCCCTTAAAAAATATTAAATTAATTCTTTTAGTATTTTTTTTTTATAAATTTAACATTGTATATATAATAATACACACACTAGGCCATGTATAAAGAGAGACTCTCTTTTAAATGGCTAAATTATACCTAATCTTTCTAAACTACTTTTCAAGTGTAACTTGTGTTTGATTAAAAGATTATTTATTCACATAATATTTAAAATTATCATTGACCAATCATTATGTGAAAATAAAATAATGTTATAAGTGATCGTTTGGAACTGTAGTTAAGATTGTTTTTAAAAATATTTTTTATTCCAAAATATAATGATATTTTTAATTTTTAAAAAATTATTTTTGATATATCAGCACATAAAAATAATTTAAAAACACTAAAATATTAATTTAATATAAAAAAAATTAAGAAACGTTTTTTAAATGTCAAACATGGTCTAAATTAAATTTGGTGAAATACAACACAATTAAATTTAATTAAATTTGGTGAAATACTAACTCAATTAAATTTAAATTAAAATAAGTAAAAGTTAATTTTATATAATCCATTCAACTTAAGAACTTAACAAATGATCCGATTAAAATCTAGTTTGATTTGGGTCGGGTTATGGATAGTACCGGGTGTACTAACTTGAATATTAATTTGAATGAACAAATAAATTAAATTAAATGAAAAATTTATTGATAGGTCAATGATGTGGAAATTCTCCACGCATGCTCACCGTCGGATGGTGTGATGAGCTGGCAAAGATCTCAAGGCTCTGCGTGCGTACGAAAGCAGCTGCTTACGTTGTAATTTTAACCGTTTCAACTTACAAATCCACGACGGTTACAAAGTGTGGCTCGATTTTAAGGCCAAGGGGAGTACTACTCTGCTTCGCGAACCTGTAACGTGCGGCACGTGCTGACTACGCGTAGAAAAAGGGGCCGTTAATTATACTACTATTGTTTGATTCGATTGAAATTAATTGATTGTCGTCAACTTTACTCGTGATGATATGTGATTGTGCATAATTATAAAACCTCACTTGTTGATGCAGGCTAAGATCAAGGGTTAAGAAAATTAATTTTTTTTTAAAAAAATAATCAAAACAATTTTTTTTTTCAATTAATGTTTATTAAAAAAATTAAAAATTAACGAGTTGAAAGTGAAGCTTCAAACGGATCAGCTGATCAATCTAGATTTTTTTGACTAAATAATCTTATGTATAGATTATTTATTTTATTTCGAATTGTTTTATAGCAAGATTGTTTATTGCCTTACCATTAGTAGTTAAGGAAAGTGTTTATAAGTTGTATAATTTTTTTATTTTTTGGATTCGAGGAAACTACATTCCCGGAAAGTGTATTTTGTGGACCTAGATGATGAATAAAACCCCAGTTGTCCTAGGGTCTTACAAGAAATGCACGCCTTGACTTGAACTCGAGACTTGCTGTGCAGATCTCAAACATTTTGTCATCACGCCACACCCCTTGGAAACTATAAGAGCACGATACAACCCACATTAACATAATAAATGTAAATAGTCATTATTCAAAGGGTTTATTTAAGAATAATTAATGTATACAACTCGTTGAGACAATCTACTAACTTGCAAGAAAAGATAGCCATGAATTGTGTGCAAAGGAGTGAAGACATTCCTCTATTATAATATATAGTATTGCAACAAGGAGATGTGGGTTTCAATAGACAATTAGGTTTCCCAATGTTCTTGGTAAAGCCATAACAACTCCCTCCAACTTGGACTAGACACTTCTCATGCAATAATTTGGGTTCCCACTTGACTTTTTTAATATCTTCTATCTTCAACTCTAAAAACAAATTAAATTAATAATTTTAGATTTTTTTTTTATACTATGTTAAAAACAAGAAATAAAATAACTATTTTAATATATTTAACAAAAAAAATACTCAGCACCATAGTACTAAGCACAGTAGTTTAATTAAAATGGCAGGAGGCAGGCCATTTCCACATGTATTTGACTAGGCAAACCATTGCTAGTTGCAGATTGTACCTTATACACAAAGTTATCAATATCGTTTCATTTTTTCAATTGTAATGAAATATTTTGATTTTGAAATGTTTATATATATATATTAAAAAAATAGTTCAAATTCAAAAATAAAATTACTTAGAATTGTACAATTTAATCTAAAAAAATACAATAAAATATTTTTTCTTAACAAAAGTATAAACATGTATAATATTACAAGAATATCATCAGCAATATCATAAGATCATTACATTCTCTGATTGCTCTGAAATTTTACCATAATATATATAAATATATCAAAAAACTCCTCGTAAAATTTCATCTCAATCTAACGATCAGATTAAAAGATATAAATGATATTGTAAAATTATTTATTATTTATAAAAAAAACACTATTCGATCAAAACAGAACGGCAAAACGAAACTAGAATGTTTAGGCCGGTATTTGGCCAAAAAATCCAAAACGGACCAGAATTTAAACCGAGGTAAGAACAAAACCGTTTTGTCTCAACGTTCCGGCCGAAACAAAACGAAACAGACAACTATGCTTACACATGCTCACCAAAGACAAAAACTAGGGTTAGCAAGGCAATCTACCCACAAAAGATATGAATTATTTGCCAAAAGATGCAAAAGACAGGTAGGGTTTCAGAAAAACACGTTCTGTTATCCCGGGTGGAGACCTTCAACACTGGCAGTAATTCGGAATGAGTATATTTGTACCAATTTGCAGAACTTTTGCCATTTGATGCCAGGTTCTCAGTTGAATCTTAATTCAATGTTAACAGGAATCAGCCAGTAACTCAAGTATGAGAACAAGAAAAAAAAGAAAAAAAGAGTTGCAACTCAGTGCATGAACATAAAACTAAGGCTAACACTTCTAATTTTGGACCACGAGCTAGCAAGGAGTATAAAGATTGTGGCTAAACTGTACAGAATATCATCCGGCACTCCACAAAGGTTGCAAAAGGTTGGTTGTACATGCATGTTCTCTGGTCAATGTACCTGGGACTCAAGATAGAAGACAAAACAGTGTTTCAGACGTCGACCGATCTGTAATCCGGAAGTCAATCGTAGTCACCGTTTGCCGGAGATTGGGATCCTCCATGAATTGATCTTCCTGAAAATGAAAAACATCCCATGTCATTTGGTCTGTCCATGAGTAGGAGGACAGAGGGGGGGGCGTCTCGTATATTTACCTGTGAAATCAAAACCTGCAGTTGTTCTTACATCTGGACTGCTCCTCCAATCCATGGATCTTGCAGATAGTAAATGCATACTGGAAGGTTGCATTGAAAAGGGATTGCCTCCACCTATGGTAAGATGGTCATCATTTCCCCTCGCTGGATTCCTCACCGACGATTCAACGGGAGAGCGGAAGCCAAAACTTGGTACTGGTGCCTTAACTGGTGATGGAAACTTGCTGCCAGAGGCATCACCTTTTCCACTACCATCCTTCTTGTTGTCAAGCACAAAAGTACCGACAATGACCTGTGCACAAATAACTAATAAATCATAAATATTAAGGACCCAGTCACACGAACATTTTAAAATGTGGAACATTTTATATTATCTCTAACATACACCCTCAAGTGAAAACCCTTTCGGCTTGAAGCTTGCACACAGACTCACACTACCTTGTGTTTGATTTTTATCGAATAGAATAAGGGTGGTGAGATTCGAACTCGTGACTGTTGGGTCAACAAGACTCTAATAACATGTTACGGAACCATTTCACCTAAAAACTTAAGCTTTTAGTTGAGGTTCCAGAATATGATTTATATTATTTTTACCACTTATTGTCGAGCACAAAAGTACCGACAATGACCTGTCACAAATAACTAATAAATCCTAAATATTAAGGACCCAGTCACACAAACATTTTAAAATGTAGAGCATTAAAGACTCAGTCACACAAACATTTTAAAATGTGGAACAGGATTTCTACGATCAGGATGCTCTTTCACATGCATGTATGTGCTTTCAAATGAAAAGGATGGTCCCCGTCCACAGTTTGCTCCCTACTTCATACATCCCATATTTTAGAGAAATTGTATATTTTAAGCAATACCTGCACAGGGCCAGCAGCCTTTAGAGGCCCACCAACTCCTCCTCCAATGATCTGGCCATTTGAATCAGAAAGGCATACACTGAGGCCACCTGCTCTTCCCCCCATGTCAGTGCGTATATAAGATCCAGACAGAGAAATGATCTCAAACCGGCCCTGATGTAAGAAGAGTACGCAGGAATGAAGAATTAATTTCTGATCACCTCAGAACATCATTTTTACAACTTTAGCTAGCACTTCAAATTGTCAAGCTATTTTTCAGAATATAAAATTTTATCATATTTAGTATCAATTGTTTAAGCAAATAGCAAACTGATATTTAACCAGAGTATTCACTATTAGAGAATTCTTTGGGCACAAATGAAAATAATACAAATGCTTCCAGTTCTCAGAAAGCTAGAAAGCAACACAGTATACCATTTGATTTTCAAGTTATACATTAAGTGAGCTGTGGAATTTTCTCGCAGATACTTCTGTCCGCATCATCCACAGAGCAGTCAAGAAATATTTCATCAACTAGTCTGTCCAAGCAGGAAGAACAAACCATGATATCATGGAATGTACTGAAAAATGGTGCTCTCAGTTATCTTTTGTATTTCCCTGTCATTCATATTTGTGTAGTAGTAGAACTGGACCACCTAATCATAGGTTCCTTTGCATGTATGGCCTTGAATTTTCAAAAAAATACTCTATGCCAATCCCCTTACTAGTGACACATCCTTTTCAGCCTGACCAACCACCCAGGAGATGAGTCTTATTTTACCAAGTGCAGCAGTGGAGAGTTTGACACTATACCACCACTAACCAGAGGTCATTTCTCAAAACCAGTTGGGCACTTGGACCACCATGAGGCTACTTCTTTGCAGTTGTAATGTCATTCTTTCTTATCATATAGCCTTGAAGGTATGCAACTTTTTTGTTCCCTTTTTAGATTTCATTCTTTATGTCGTCTTTCGGAAGTACCCTTCTTCCAGTCAAATATAGAATCATGATATTGAAAAAGATAACCGGTGGCCATGTCAAAGAAGCATAAGTTGGCATGTTTCTCAAAGCATGAAAGTTGGCGTGCTTAACAAAAGAGAAAGTAAGTTTTGAATTTTTTATCATCATTATTTTCCTCTTGTTTTACAATATCATGTCCATCTGAAGATTCAAGGAAAAGAGAACAGAGTTCTGGAATTCAAAAATAACATGCTCATAAACAAATACCTCATATGCAATGTTGCCTCCTGAAGTTGCTGGTTGGCGAAGAGATACATTCATGACTGAACCAGATGCAGATAGAATACACATTTCACGTGTACTTTGTTGCAGGAATTGAATAATTTTCTGGCCAACATCCTGTACGGAACTTATTTTACTGAGGAATAAACATAATGTGATGTATCTACAAAACCACTATTGGCATCCCGACTACCCTCTTGTTGTAGTTCTGAATAGACACGAGAAATGACTGCAAACTACATAAACCATGGTCTATCCCGCCCCAATCACATCCCAAATCTTTATGCTTGAGTGCCCCCAGACTCTTGAGTATACAGCTCAACCACATAACGTTGTTCATCAGAATAAAAACCAAGAATGAAGGGAACTCTTAACTGACAATTTAGGAACAGATATATTCACACTATCACCGGTGCATCACATTTAAAGGAATACCTTTCCAGCATGTATGTGCAAATGACATACCTTAAATGATCCAATCACCTTGTTAAACATTTAAAATAACAGGTATATAATCATAGATTTTCAAGACACTTGGAAAAATCACAGAAGGAACCAAGACAAACCAGTGATCAAAAATGAAAAACAATTTTTAAGAAAAGATATTTGAAGTCACACCCACCCATTGTCAATTCGGCCGATGAAGAATTTTAGATCAGTCTTTTTATTTTTTTTCATTTTCATATTTAAAACTTCATTATGCATGTCAATGAACACTTTCTCACTTTTTTTTCCCACAACAGAAAAAGGTAAGCAATAAGCTATAAGACAATAAAAAATTAATCCACTTCTTGTTTATCACATATCTGGTAGTGGCCAGCATAAATATTTGTTTTAGGATGCAGCCAGTAACCTTCCACCATATGCATCTCTGATAACTGTCCAGCACACAGTACATCACTCGAAATCTCAAAACTCTTTAAAATATTGATGTTGTAATCATCCACAGCTAAAGGAACTGGACATGTTCTAAACAGATCTCCTCATATATTTGCAAACTTAAGCAACCATACAATTACATGTTCTTTAACTATTAAGCACACCACATGTTTAGAACATTGCGCGATGTCACCAAGAACTTTAGCAATCTCCCAGCAAAGAAAACATGAAAAAGTTAACGATTTCTGCATATGCTTACAAAAACTGAGCAGCAAAATCACATGAAAGCAAAGGAAACACCCCTCCATGTCACAGCTAAGTATATATTTCAGTTTGACATCAAAATTATGTTCAGAAAACCACAGCCCAATCATGGTTAAATTATGCTTCCCATTAAATTCAAAAATAAAATAGAAAAAATTCAGGAAGCAAATGAATCCACATTAATTAAATATTATGCTTCCCATGAAATATAAGTATTTATTATGCAGCAAGATTACATGAAAGATAAGGAAAACATCCCTTCATGTCACAGCTAAGTATACACTTCCCTTTTACAGAAAAATTTAAAATCAGATGTTCAGAAAACCAGGCCAATCATGGATAAATCATGCTTCCCTTGAAATTCAAAAATAAAAATAAATTTCAGGAAGTAAATGAATCCATGTTTTTAAAAGACATGAGCAGGATGATTATGATTTTCTACCCTTTTAGCCAATCACTGAAAGAGCAACTCAATCAAAGCAACACAGTGCTTGAATATGTATTATATACAAAATTAAAAAAAAAATAGTAGTCAGAGCTAAGGAAATTTTCATTAAAAAAGATTTTTCTATGTGCTTTCTTGTCATGTGAAAGATAATAACAAGATAAATGCATTTATAGACTACCAACTCATTACAAATAACAGTACTGTAATCCATGTCTCGAGAGTTTCCATACCTCACCCGCAGCTACAGAAATAACATGTGATGCAAAGCCATGCCCAGCAGTGCCTGCAACAAAGAATAAAAAGCAAGATGGACAAGTGTTTAAACTTTGTAATAAAATCAACGAGAACAGTGAAAATTAATATCATTTGAGTAAGGAAATAACTCAGAAGGAATGCAAGTTTACCATTTACAAAAAGATGATGCAATGAAATGACACTGATGTGTGGACAATTTCAAAAACAAAACAAATAGTAGTCTCATAACATACAAAGTTCTTAACCAACAAATGACATTAAAGGAAATGAGTGTCATTAGCAACTCCAAAACTAATTGAAGAAGGTATTCCCAATTTCAATGAGCAAGTTGATATCTTATTTGAGGTTAATAAACTCAATAATCTCATCTTATTTAACTAGAGAAGATTCCCAATCAATTATGCTCTGAAACAATTTCCTGGGATCACATACAGCAACCACCTAAAATATGCACTCAGTTCTCAAATGCAAGTCAGACATAAATTCAATTACACTAGCAAACTCTCTACACATATTATCAAATGCAAACTATAATTTTTTACAGAAAAGAAAATGCATTAATAGTGAAAGTGAAGTACAATCACAAAAAGGAAGATAAGTCAGCCTCAGTCTACGGGAACAACATACTAACAAACTCTAAATTTAAAAACTAAAGCAATCCAATCTTGCTGAGTATCAGCTATGTTGAGCTGCGGCTTAAATTGGTGAGTTGGTTTGAGTTGCGTGTTGACACATTATGTTTACGAAAAGGACTTTTTGTAAGTTTTCCTAAGAAAGAAACTTGTTGCTTGTATAGATAACGTGTACTGACTAGATTGTGTGGGACTCCAATATTAATGACGTGTGGTGGCAACCAAAAGCAGTGCAGTAGCCAAAGCCTTTAGCCAAAAAAAAAAAAGTGGTGTTTTTCATGAGTGATTTTCTTGGGTATAATTTTGGGTTTTGAGTAGTGAGGTATTTGTGCAGTGTTTAATTAGAGGGTGTAATCCACAATATTTCATAGTGAAATTTTGTGGAGTAGGCTTTTCTGAATCATGTTATATTTTGTGTCCCTTTTATTTTGTGTAATTATTTGGTTTGCTTAGGTTTTGCACAAGAAGTTATATTACATCCCTAAAGGCACTCGAAGAATGAAAGCATAAGGAGGCAAAGGGAACCTACTTTATGTAATTGCAAATGCAAGCTACATTTGACACCCCCATAAAGCATATATATAGCAGGTGCTTTGACTTAATAATATGCAAGCACCATCAGTGACACTGCATAACTAGAAGACGTATTTAAACTGAACCAAAACCCATGTACAGTAGGTTAGGTTGTCATCTTACTCAAACTAAAAGTCAAGTGCTAACATCACAAAAGGAGCCTGACAAACACCAAGATAGTATCCAAGCCTCCTAATAACTCACAAGCTGATGAAAAAAAGACTGTTAATTTTTTTACAGGTATACCAAGATACTCCTACTCAAAGCTATATAGATTCTAATTCTGTTCTCCCTCCTCCATCAATTTCTTTATCTATACACTGAAAATGTTGCACAGAACAAGAATTGTCATAAGGCCTATTATTCACTGAGAAACAGAACATCCAACAAGTACAATACTGTGGTAGAATGAACAAGCTCAAAACTGAGATGGGAGTTAAGAATGATATGGTTTTATAGCATTTACAACTAACACAACAATATAAAGAACAAAGAATGCTTGGCGTAGAAGAAAGATGAAATTATGTGTCTATATCAAAGAGGCATGCAGTTAATGGGACATCCAACGAATTGTTTGGAGGAAAGAGAACGTGACAGAAAAGAACTGAGATTGATGAAAATGAAGCCTCGTTAAAAAACCTTATATGCAAGATATTGCCTAGATTTCTTTTCCATTCTTTGGATCAAATAATCAAAATACTTGATGATGAGTCCACAAACCAAAATGAACATACATGTTGCAAAGTAAAAATAATCACAGCCTCTGTGACAATTTATATACCCCAACACAGTCAACAGATTAGTACTTGAGCTTTGTTGATCACAGGGGCCCATAAAAACAGCTACAACCATTTACACATATACAATGGCAAGCCCAAAATTATTAATAAAGTAGATGCTTTCTGATTCCTTTCAATTATATACTAATACAAATTCAGAAATCTTGATGTCAGCAAAATTGATCAGCTAGCACCTCTTGCACTATTCTGCTATGCCTAATATGATATGCTTTATTGCTAAAGGATGTTCAGAGAAAATCCCATGTGGTAGGATAAGCACAATTAAATACTGTTAGCTCAATTTTCCCATCAAATGATAATTTATATAAATGTCTAAGAATAGTCGACTTGTCTAAGAATAGTCGACTTGTCTAATAATACAAAAACCAATGAAAATGACCCAGGAAAAAAATGCAGCGAATAATACAGAAACCAATGAATATAACCCAACGAAAAAAAAGATGGATTATCCAATGTAAGTACTCAGAAGAACAAAATGTAAACCCTCATTCATAAGAAATATAAATTCAACATACCAAAAGACAAGATGTCACTAAGAGATAATGTGCCATAACCTCCCACTAAGAGGAGAATTGCTAGAAACCATCACAGATACAAATGGCTTGTAGAACTCATCAAACCAAGCACAACAAAATTTCCATAATTGTTAGTTACCAAATACAAACCCTCGCACAAAATGCAAATTTCTAAACACTTGTCACAATTGCAAACCACAAAAGGAGAGAAGTTTTTCAAGGAATTAGTTCACTAAATTCCACAACAAAGCAGCAAAAATGTATTTTTTTTAAATGGCTCTATAACACTTGAGCAGCTGTTTAAGGAATAACATTTTGGAATTAGTTAAATTCGCTACACTCCTCATGAAACCATAAAAAAAGATATTTGGAGTCACACCCACCCATTGTCAATTTTTAAGATTTCAGGGGGGGGTACTTAAAGACAGACTCATGCAATGCCTCATACACAATTGAAAAATTCCAACTAATTCAAAATTTTCACTTTCAACCATCAAAGATGAAACCTTTAAGGCAATTAAACAGCATCTCATAAACAAAACCTCCCAAAGAACAAAAAACATTCAATGAATTTCACATTCAACCACTAGAAAATTTGGTGAGAGAAAAAAAAATCACATTTTCACCGAAGACCAAACAACATTTCACATACAAAGCCACCAGAAAACCAAAAACCATATAAATGGAAAAATTGCATATCTTGTCACAGTAAACTTTTAAACAAATACACATACACACTACACAAATACATGCAAGTGTCATACAACATGCAAAACATCAACTAATTGGAAAATTTGATGTTTACACCTTCAAAGGGCAAACCTTTCAAGAAAATAACATCATTTCACAACACTAACACCAGAAAAAACAGCTAACAAATTCAAGAATTTATAACCCTTCAAGGAATTAAACCACATTTCAAAATTCAACAAATTCACAAACCAACCACAAAAGGGTTAAAAATCCTTTACCAAGGGAGTCATGTTGAGATTTCTTGGAAGAAGAGCCTGAAAAGGAGGAGGTAGTAGAAGAAGAACCAGCTTGGTGTTGTTCCTTCCTTTCTCTGGACGCAGCAACAGAAGCAGATGTAGCCGTTTTTTTGGCAGCCAAAGCCAGCTCAGGAGTCCCATACTTTCTGGGCCTCCCCCTCTTTCTCTTCGCTGATGTTGCCTCCACTGGTGCTCCTCCTCCTGTCACTGTAGCCGTGGTGGAGGGTCCCATTGAATGAGGGTAGAGCAAGTGTGGCCCGGTAGGGGTGGTTGAGTCTGTGGAGTGATGAGGTGGCAGGAGGCCATTGGTGGGTGATGGGTTGTTGGTGGGGGTAGGAGTGGGGGTGGAGGAGAAGTAAGAGGTGAAGTGGTGTTGCTGCTGTTGGCGTGGGTCGTTGGGTTCCATTTTTTTTTCCTTCTTTTAGAGAGAGAGAGATATTTTTTTAAGAAAAAAAAAAGATTTTTGAAGGAATTGATTTTTTTATTCGGATTCGAGAGTTTTTTAGGGTTTTTATTTAAGGAGAGAGAAAAAGGAATTTTCAGATTTCTTGATTTTATTTTTTATTTTGTTTTTGGGAGGGGGGGTGATTTATACCCGTTGGATCTCTTACTTGATTGGCATGGATTTAATGATGATGCATATCTTTTTTTCTTAGCATATCTAGATAAACCAATTATACCATCTTAACTCTTTTAATGGAAATTTGAATATTTTAAATTAATTTGATTAAAAGACTTTTAATCTTTAAGCCGCGATTATTATTAATTATTTGATAGTTAAATTATATATGTAAATAGAAAAAAAATTATATTTCCACATATTAAAAAATTATTTCATTAATATCCAATATTTATTCAACCTAATAGATGTGACATAAAAATCTCAAATACCTTTTCACTAAAAATATATAAAAAAAACATTTTTTTCTCTATTTAAAGATTATTTATTTAATTCTCTTTTATTTATTCTTGTATTTTTTTTATTAAATTAAGTACGATAGTTAAAAATGTATATTTCAGATTATTTAAAAATAAATTTTAATTTTAATTAACATGTAATTTTTTATAACAAAAACTAAAATATTTTTTTATATTGTTCTAACACCTTACAAAAATCTAAACACTATTTATTCTAATAATATATAATTATTATTTTTAGTGATTTATTAGAAATCAAGATACATGATTTGTTATAATTTGATTTTTATGTTTTTATTTAAGTCCCATTGTCTTTATCATAGATTTGACAATTTTGTTGACATTTAAGTCAGACATGTATGTTTTTCTATATGTATTTTGATGTTGATAATAATAATATAAAAATGGACTAATAATATGTTTGGATGAAAATAAATTTAAAATATGTTGATACAAATACTATATCAACCGACATGAAAAATTTAATAAAACAAATCAAGAACAATTTAAATGATTGATATAAGGGTTATAAAAATATCACCTAGGTTAAAATTGGTTAATTTGTAATTTTACCTGAACTAATCAACTGTTTAGCTTGACCAAATAAATTTATTTATCACTTGTTCATTTATGATAAACACCTAAATATTCTACAGGAATCAGTCAACCAATTAGCTTGATCAATCTACATTAATCAACTGTTTCAGTTATCATTGGGACTGTTATGACTATAAACAACTATTTTCATTGTCCTTATTTTATTCTATTTTTTTAATTTCACTATTCAATATTCAATATTAGATTGATCGAGAATTAAGTTTTATGATTTATATTAATTTTTATTATATGCAATTATATGATCTCATGATTCAAGACGTGAATTCAAAAGGTCAATCATGGTTGATCTAATTCAATCCAATATATTTTCATATCAATATATATTTTTAAAAATAGTCTTGAATATTTTTATAAGTTAAACCATATTTTTATTGATGATTCAAATGAACTATATTATATTGGATCAATTAATACACAATTTAAATTATTTATTTTCTTGCTAGCAAAACATTAACTACACCTTATGTTTTTATTTTTTAATCAAAAAAAATAATTTGTTCCGATCCACAGCAGCGCTTCGCAGTACAACAATCTAGGGGTGTTTGGAAAGCTTTTTAAAAGTATTTTTGAAAAAAATTAATTTTTATTTTATTTTAAATTAATTTTTTTTTGGTGTTTTTAGATAAATTTGATGTGCTGATATCAAAAATGATTTTTTTTTTAAAAAAAAACATCATTTTGACGCATTTCTAAACGAAAAGTACATTAAAAAACAACCATAACCGCACTTCCAAACATACACCTAATAATTTCTACTCAGCTAGTAAGTTATTCATCATTTTAATATAAAAAAAAGTGATTCGTTATTCATTATTATTTTTTTGTTAATGCAAGAAATAACTTATTTTTGACACAGCATGATGGGGTCTCAAGGATCACACAACAATCCCTGATTACATTATCTTAAGCATCATGGAGATCTTCTTGCCAGTATTGGATGTTTCTTTTTATTTCAGTCGAAATATTTTGTACCAATTAAAAAAATGAGATAAAACATCATCATTTTTACCCCGGTTTAAATTCCAGTCCGTTCCGGATTTTTAAGCTAAATATCAACAAAAATATTCTGGTTTCATTCTGCCAAATAATATTTTTTTTTAAATAATAAATAATTTTACAATTCAATCATATCTCCAACAATTAGATTGAAATGAAATTTTACGAGGAGTCTTTTGATATATTTATATATATTATGTTAAAATTTAAGAGCAATTAGAGAATTTTATTCAGAAAAATTATTTTATCGTGTCTTTTTAGATTAAATTGTACAATTCTAAATAGTTTTATTTTTAAATTTGAACTATTTTTTTTGAATTAATACACACACACACACAAACAATACAACTCTTAAACGGCGCGTCGAAATACTCCGAAACCGAAACCGAAACCTTCTGTTCCAATTGAACAAAACAAAACACTAACCAAAACAGTCCTGGCAGGAGGCAGAAGCATAGTTCACCTTGCTAACTGTTATGTGAGTTCTCAGGGCTATATTTGGCCTAAAACTTGCCATGGAATGGATCCACCAAAGTCATACCTTATCTTTCTTCTTGGATTACAGCTATCGGCAAAAACATTTGTGATGACACAAGTGAGAGTACTCGGACCAGATTTTGTTTATATTGAAAGAGAACTAGAAAGTGTTTTCAAAAAAATTAACTAGTAACATAATGTACGCGAAAAAAATCCTGCTATACACTACATTCCAAGGATACAACAAGTTAGGAACATTGAACAATGGTTTCTCATAATCACATGATGATATTGTCCGAATAAATGTTTATTTGGCATGGTGGTGCTCCAAGTTTTCCTCAGGATATTCAAGGCTCGTCCTTCGGCGACTCCCTGTTCATGGTCTCTGTAGTAGATACAACATTTTGGGAGTTCTTGAGTTCCTCCAACTGCTTCGAACCATCAAAACAACGAACAAGGGTCAGATGGTGAGCTTGCAACAATGGGGAAACTTATTGAAAACATGAAGTTACTTGCCTGGAAAATATAGCTGGTTAAGATTTTATTAACATGAAGACTTTCAATTAAGTATTCATTGGTTGCAATCAGATTGGGTGAAAGTGGTGGGTAAGAAACTTAAATTTTAAGCAGGCAAACCTATATTATTGCATTTTCAGCTCATTCTCTTCACCTGGTCACCTGATTTCTTGTTTTAAATAGAGTAATAATATGACTGGCACAGCAAATTGTCAGGAAAGATTCATATGCATGTAGATCCATCAACTGCCACCTAGCTGTCCGAATTCGGCAATCATGTATCTCTCTCTGTGTGTCTATCAAATCCTACACATATGCAAGCTCAAATTGCCATTTCCCTATCATTTGAGAGTTTAGATTTCTCATCAGCATATGATATATATGGATACACATTTCGAGAGAGATATTCCAAAGCCAATGCCACAGCCGATCGACAAAACCTGAATTATTGCATTTTCAGCTCATTCTCTTCACCTGGTCACCTGATTTCTGGTTTTAAATAGTAATAATATGACTGGCACAGCAAATTGTCATGGAAGATTCATATGCATGTAGATCCATCTACTGCCACGTAGCTGTCCGAATTCGGCAACCATGTATCTCTATCTGTGTCTGGATACACATTTTGAGAGAGATATTCCAAAGCCAATGCCACAGCCGATCGGCAAACTGTTCTCTAGCAATACTTGTGCTTGAGCATCACAAAACCAGGATCAAACACAACAGCATTCAGCTGTGAAGTCCACAGTGTCCATGGTCTTTGAAGCATGTCAAACCTATCTCATGATTACTTAGCATTTAACTTATAATCCACAAATCAGGGTTTATTAACTTAAAATGGAAAAATACTATAATTTCTCAAATTGAAGATCACAAATTCACAATGCATGAATATAGCATACAAGCCTCACCTCTTTGCAAGTTTCTTGATGGGCCCCCAACAGATCAGCATACTTATTTTGCAACTCTGACATTTCAGCTTGTAGCTTTTCATATTCAGACAAGCTTGGGCCACCTAATTTTTGCTGAATGAATCTATCAAACCAAATTTAAATTTAGTTACTTATATAAATAATTTATTGGGTGGTGGTGCATTTTTACAAGAAAATAAAATGTATCAAAAATAAAAAGAAAAGAAACAAAACATTTTTTTTACTGTGCAAGTCTATCTATTCATTAGAGTTTGCTACATTTCACAAATACAGAGAAATCAAAACTTACTCAATGGCAGATGAAGGTTTGTCATTTTGCTCATACAATGAAACCAAGACTACACACACAAAAAAAATCATGGACAAATAAGAAAATCTACAGTAAAAGTTAAAAACTGGGGAAGAAAAAAAAAATGAAGCAGAAAGAAGAAACCTTTGGT
The DNA here is from genome assembly GCA_029204005.1 of Salix udensis. NCBI lineage: Eukaryota > Viridiplantae > Streptophyta > Magnoliopsida > Malpighiales > Salicaceae > Salix > Salix udensis. The sequence continues at coordinate 12,190,314 of CM055037.1, forward strand.
GAGAGCATCAAGAACTCCACCACTCTCAAGATATTTCCTGAAAGCTTCCTTCTTTGCTTCTTTTTCCTGCAAACAAAAAGTGGGGAAATGAAAAAATGTACCAAAAAAATAAGATCTTGACATTGAAAAGATACCAAAAATCCAATCTTTGCATAAGAAGAATGAAACCCATTTATATATGAATGCAGATTTGTAGAGAGAGAGAGTGATTACCTCTTTGTATCGCATCATGATCTGTTTGCACTGATTTCTGGCTCTGCTTCTTTACTTTAGATGGGGTTTTTGCTCTTTTTAATCATCCTCTTGTAAATGTTTTTTTGAAAGAAAGTAACAATAATGATAGCGCAGCCATCAGTGGGCCTTCCTGATGTAGACACCGTTTGCTTATCTGTTCTTTTCGTTTCTGTTCGTGACTATGCTTTTGGTTTGTTGTTTTTAAAATAATTTAAAAAAAAAACAATTTAAATAGAGAATTAAGAAATTTTAAATTTTTATTTCAACATTTTTAAAACGTATTCTTAACCTCCTTTCTTCTTCTTCTTCTTCTTTTTTTATAAAAAAATTATTTAATTATTTTTATTTTATTTTTTATGTATTAATATTAAAAATAAAAAAAATATTATTTAGAAATAAACTTTTTAAAAAAACACTGACAATTACAATTTTAAACATACTAACTTTTTATTAGTTTATTAGTATTAATCTTTTGTACACTTTTATTTTTTCATGAGAACGGCGAGATACAAACTAGAAATTATTATTTTTTGGATTTTCATTTTCAATTAATTCTATTAATATATTAAACTAAAAAACCTTTGAATATATTCAGATCAAAATTTGCTGTAATGTTTTTTTTTTTTTTAAAAAAAAATACTTTTCCAATGCTTTTAGGGTGTGTTTGGCATTGCGATTGCGATTGCGATTACGGTTGAAAAAAAGCAGTTTCAAAAAAAGCACTTTTACTGTGGTGCAAAATAAGCAGTGAAGTGTTTGGTTAAAACTGTGGTTGAGTTGGAGGTTGAAAAAAAGCAGTTTTGGGTGTTTGGTTACCAAACTTTTCATATTGCTTTTAACTTGTAAAATTACTTTAAAGGGTATATATATAATTTTTTTAAATATTGTATATATAATAATTATAATAATATAATGTAATTAATAATTCATGAAAAAAAAATATTATTTTTTATTCTCCCATCAAACTATTTGCAATTTCATCACGCAGATATTTCTCTTCCATTAGAACTAATCTATATCTACACATTTTTTTTTATTTTTTTTAATATAAACAAGTGTTCCAAAGACCAATTGACTATTAATATAACTCCGTTGCAGTCCCATTTGTTTCATTCAAATCAAATTCGGTCCAATTGAATTGAATTAATTCAAACCAGCCCATTTGACTCATTTTTTTAGTCCGACAGGTTCAATTGAGCTTACTTTAGTCCAACAATTTGTCAAATTAATACAAATTAGTCCCTAGTTAATTCATGACTCAACTGTTCAAAATCCAGCTGAACGTTTTTCAATCAATCATGTAGAAAATCCTAGCCAAATTTGATTAATTGCAATCAATCCTCCACAAATCAAGCCCAAATCTTTTCTTTAATTGATTTTCCAGAATTGCAGCTCCCTCTCCATTTAAACACCAGCTCAAATAAAAGATATGAGGAGAAGAACAAATTAGAAAATAAACACCCACACTGCAACCCCGAAACAAACCAAAGTCAACATCTCTTTCGCCTTTTTCCTCCTCTGCCAGCTTGCCTTCCCAAACATAGCTCACTGCAATTTTTGTAGTCCCCATTCATATACCAACCCTCATTCTTCCTTCAACACCATCACTGCCCAGAAACTCAATTAACCCACAGAAAAACACCATGAACACCAGAAATCTACCTAAACCCATCACTAAAATACCACTGACTTTGGAGGAGATGGGATCTGTGGGCAGAGGAGAGAAAAGGGAGAGACGGGAGGAGAAGGGTGTGGAGAAGAAGAGAAGGCCGAAGGAGAAGGGTGTGGCCGTGGCTTTGTGCAGACGAGAAGAAGAGAAGGAAGAAGGGTGTGGCTGTGGTTTGTGCAGAGGAGAAGAAGAGAGAAAAGAAGGAAGAAGGGTGCTGTGGTTTGTGCAGACGGGGAGAAGAGATAAGACTCGGATGAGAGAAGATAAGGTTAGAAGGGTAAGATATTTCAACGGATATATTTGCCTCAGATGGTTTTTAATCGCAGATCGTTACACGGACAAATTGGCAAAAAATAAGCACCATTTCACAGCTTTTTTCCAAACGCCGATTTTGATAAAAATAGGCGTGGGGCCCACCTCTCAAACCAGTGATTATTTCTTTACCAAACGGCAAATTGTGGTGCGATCTGCGAATCGCAGATCGCACCACAATGCCAAACACCCACTTAAACAGGCGCACCTAAACGACAAACGGGTGACAGGCAAGTCACCCCAACAGCTCCAACCATGGAAGAAAAGCTTGGATAATATTGTTTTTTTTTTTTTTAAATTTTGTTTAAAATATATTAAAATAATATTTTTAGTATTTTTTAAAAATTATTTTTAATATCAGCACATTAAATTATTTTTATAAATATTTTTAAAACATAACATCAAACATCCCATAAGACTTTGAGCTAACGACAATAGCCATAAGGCTCAAGCACTCAACCCAAAGTTCTCAATACCGTCTCGTCTCGATTGGTGTTTTGTTTTTTCAATTTGAAATGAAATATTTTAATTTGGCAGCATTTCGACACATCATTTCGAGATTGTACTATTTATTTATATATATGATTAAATATATTAATTCAAAAAAAATTAGTTCAAATCCAAAATAAAATTATTTAAAATTATACAATTTAATCTAAATAAAAACACAATAAAATGAATTTTCTAAATAAAATTATAAACATGTATAATATTATAAAAATATCATCATCAATCTCGTAAAACTATTATATTCTCTAATTGCTCTGAAATGTTATCATCATAAATATAAATATATCAATAGACTCCATAAAATTTCATCTTAATCTAACAGTCAGATTAAAAGATATGATTGATATTGTAAAATTATTTACTCTTGAAAAAAATATTATTTGACCGAAATAGAACGAGCAGAAGGAAACCTAAATATTTCGGCCAGTATTTGACCAAAAAATCCAAAACAAGTTGGAATTTAAACCGAAATAAAAACGATATTATTTTGTCTTATTTTTTAAACTAATAATGCTCAAACCACCTGTGTTAAGCCAGTGTAGTTTAACAAGGAGCACAGCTCAAACTTCGCATGGGCAACGTTCATTGAAGAAACTGTGTATACGTGGTTTTACAACAGTAAAAACTGAAAATCTGTCAAAAGATGATGTCTAAATAAGGCACTGAATGTGCTGTATTTCTCAGAAGATCCCGCAACGTTCTTTAATCCAATGTCGAACTATACAATGGCCACCTGTTGCCCCTTCCCAAAGATTCAGTCACAAAGAAAGACAGTCATCGATGAAGTCAAAGGAGCACTCCACTACATGTGGGATCGAAGTTCCAACAAAAAAACATGATAATTGATCAAGCATGGGGAAGTAAGAAATTTTGAGAGGCAGAAGAAATGCAACAAAAAAACATGATAATTGATCAAGCATGGGGAAGTAAGAAATTTTGAGAGGCAGAAGAAATGCCTGGATGGAGATGATCAACAGAAAGCAGAACTCCAGCCCTTCACGACGACAGCCACACAGAAACCATCAAAAGAGGAAGCATCAATATCAATCCGTAATTCACCAAGGAGTCGGGATGTTCAATTCTTTCCACCTTTTCAAAAAATGTGTTCATTGTCCGCGTAAAGGGGCAATTTTGATCCTGCAGCAAGTGTTCCATAGAATTTTTAATTGTACATGGGAAATCAGTAAATGGTGAGTAATAGAAATTGTCTCTATAACAAACTATATAGAATCATTCTCAACCCCCCTTTTTAAGCGATATTTATTCAGATGATTATACCACATCCGACCAGATTGCTTCAACCTATATAAAGATTTTTGTAGTTTAATAGAATAAACACTTTCAGATTTATTACAAAAGGCTTCAGGCATTGTAAATCCTTCAAGGATTTTCATATGGATGTCTTTATCTAATGATCTATATAGATATGTTGCAACTACATCCATTAAACGCATATCGAATGTTTTTGAGACCTCCAAACTAATTAAAAATCTGAAAGTGATTGCATCCATCACTGGAGAATAAGTTCTCATAATTAACCCAGAAGCAGTTGTAATTTACCTTTGTCTTTATATGGCTAGTTGGGTCCTGAACGTCTGAGTCTATCAAAGTTCTTCTATCATCATCTTGAGCTGTTTTTTCAACAGCCATACTGATTCCAGCCCTGTTGGACATTTTCGTAGGGGCGGCTCTATAGGCAGAATCTGTATGTATTGTTTCCATTACTGAGCCGAAAAAGTTTGTTACGGGTACCTATCAGAGAGACAGAAGAGAGAATGAAACAGTCAGCTAGAACTTACCCCAACCTGAGCATAACACTCAGGTAAAAGCATGAAAGGACACTTCCCTCTTAAAAAGAAATTTTATTTTGAGAGAAAATTAATGGTAATAGCTTCAGTCTTGCAAAAAGGATTACTATGCAACAGAATACAAGGTGAATTTACAAGGCTAAGCTGTAAATGTAATTATCATTCTTCTAGAGGACCATACAAATACATAAAGAGTTCATGAGAAACATGAAAAGTAGAATTCCAAGGTCTTTGGTTTGGGTAAGGAGAAGATGCAGGCTTTGTTTCTTCTTATGGAGAAGACAACCAGATTCAGTACAACCTTGGAGTTTTTCTTGTAAATGGACATTTTTTTCTTAAAAATTGGAAGTGAAAATAAAATGCACATTTGAATCGTTGGGAAACATTACTAAATAGAAAGATATAGAACATCCAAAAGTACAACGAAAACCATAGGCTAGACAGCTATATTCATGGAGAGCCAGTTACTACCACCTATTGGAGGATGATGGTGAAAATCAATTACTTGCATTGGTACAAGCAAGTGATACCAATACATCAGAAAGACAAAATAAGAAAAAATTGACATCTAGAACTTCAATACCTCATCCACACGTCGTTGGTATAAATCTGTTCGGTAATATGCAGTTGACATCATTGTTTTTGGATCATATGAAGTAAAAAGACTGCAAAAGAACCAAAAACAGTCCACAGTTCATGGCCAAATTAGATATTGATTGAGAAATTTTGGCCACTTTAGGCTCTTTTCCCTTTACAATTGAGTTAAACCATCCATTTTATGATTACATCTAATAACATGGACCAGTTCAGTTATCTTTGACCAGTTATGAATTAAGAATTGCCAAAACCGAAGGTAAAAAAACATGAATAGACAAGCCCACGAGATCCAGCAGGTACTCGTTATGAGGAGGGGGGCGGCAGCCAGGTATTCTAAATTGATATGAACATAAAGGTTGTGATGACACCATAAAACATAAAGGAAACACGCTACGAGCTATTCATTTTAATGGTGTGAAGTCCTATTACAAGCGTACCTGCTCAATGAAGCGTTGGCATACATATTTAGCCTCTCAAAAAAGGCAAGTGTATAGAATGTAAAACGATCCACAACAGAAACACCAACCTGTGATACATGACAACAAGACATTACAGTGTTTTGTGCACTAAAACTTGGAAAAGAAATGAACTTTAATAACATGGTACCGAATATATACAACTGGAGAAAGTGAAAAACAGTTAAGGCAGTGCTACTTACATCAGAGTCTAAGTGATGTGAGTATGAGTTCTCTCCTTTCATGCTACTCCCAATGGCCAAAACACCAGGTGAATGGAGCTGAAAAGGGGAGAAAATGTCCTTGCATCAGTATCATTATCAATTAGCTTATATATTTTCCTCCATCCATTGGTGATAGGCATGAACTATACCACCAAGGTTATGAATCCACCGATTACATATCTCCTGGAACAAGCGAATATTGTGCTTGAGAGACAATTCATGAATGTGTAATTTGCTCCTTTTTTTGCTCTTCAATTGACAAATTTACCAATGCATTGAAAATCGGAAATTTGATTGCATGAACAAAACATGATTTCTTGTCAAACCATAACATTCACGGAAGGACCATATTCTTCTTTTAACTGTAGAAAGATTTTGGATATTTCTATAAATTCAACTTCATGAAATTAATTGGTGCTCTAATCAATATACAATTCAGGCATGTAATAACTTGTCACTTTTGTCCATTATCTGCATAACCATTCAATACATCAAAGATAGGGACCACTATTAATCTCCATATCATTCATCACTTGACCCAAATTTATTGATAAACATGACAACAAAGTTATGAAAATTATGCTAAAGAATCTCATTCTCACTAGCAGCAACTAATCTACGTATATTGACACCAAAATTTTGGACTTAGATGTTCATAATTCATTGTTAACAAAATTTTCTAAATGACATTACATCACGTTACTATGAATAGCAACAAAATAAAGGTAAGCCTTGACACAATATTCATAAGATTCCAATCAAAAGCAGATAAAATACCTGATTGAATAGAGTGGCAGCTTGGCAAGTGTCCACCATTATCAGCAATTCCTTGAATCTAGGTTTGTCACATTAACCACAATTATGAGCCCATGGTTCTTTAGGGATCACAACAGTAAAAGTAAAGGAAGTAGCAAATAATGATCTAATTTTAAAAATATTGTATATTATCAGATAATTTATCTTTTCTGAGAGACTTCATTTAAAAGTGTGAAATTTTCATCCTGAACTGTCTGATTATCTAAAAGCTCAACAAAAGTGTCAGAACCAGATGTTATTCAAGCACCCACAAAGTATTTCACTATGATTTGAAGACTAAGATTTCAAGCATTCTTCAAAGGTAAAAGTTAGAACAAAGCAACTAGCCTAACCTACGTTTCTCCTTCATTTGCTTCACAGCATCAGCTAAATCATGACTTTGGAGCTCTTCGGAGTCCTGGAATTTTAAGAATTCATCTCCTCCATGCCCTGTCATATACAGAAGAATGTGGCTTCCTTCATCACTTAAGAGTCGCTTTGATCTTGGAACAGCAGTTTCATGGCGACCAGTCAAAACACGTAAAAAATTCTCAACAGTTACTTCATAACCTCGATAGTCCACCTGAGTGTTAGCAGCCCAATATAATCAGGTCTGATCAGGAAAGCATATAATCCAAAATCCTTTTCTATTTAAAAATGTGTTCTTTAACAATATGGAATACAATGGGAATACAAAGAATATCATCACAACAAGAGATATATTTGCATGTCGATGATAGATTCAATCATGCTAAAAAATAATATAAATCATATCTTGGGACTTCATCTAATAGCTTAAGTTGTTGGGTTAAGATGGTTCTTTGACATGATATCAAAGTCTTGATGATCAAACAATCACACGTTTAAATCTTATCACTCTCATTCTATTTCATACAATTAAGCACAAGACAGTGGTAGAAATGTACAAGTTTCAAGTCCAAAGGGCTTTTACTTGAAGAAGTATGTTAGCAAGTAATATATATCATATCTTGGGGCTTCACTTAATAACTTAAGTTTTTGGGTTGAGATGGTTCTTTGATAACACACAACAAGATGAATATATGAACAACTCATTTGGCGTGTCAATCAAGTCTTTAGATCTACAAATTAATGGCAAGTTGAAAGCCATAAATTGCTGAAGTTGAGCACTTCATAAATTACAAACCTTGACCTTACAAGATGTATCACTTTTCAAGTACATTAACTGATCAAATTTCTGAACACTTAATGAGTACACCTTCACACTAATTTGAAGTCTGGGATTATAACAAAAGATTGCTGACTGAAAAGGACTGTAATAGACCTATGAAAGTTGCAGATCATTTTATCTTCTAAAATACAATAGAGGGAGTGGAAAGTTCATGAATTGAAAGCAGACTCTAAAATACATTCATCAGAGTTCAACCAATAATATGCAACCTATGAATAACAATGGTCCAAGTGAAGCTACTTTTCCTTAAAACTCTAAAGAAACAGCCCTTTATTGAATGAGTTCCGTTATTCATAAGTTGTCTTCACAACTTTTTGACCCAAAAACATTGATAAGGAGTAAATATGCTTTTCAAAAGGGTAGGAGAGCTAAACAGAAACCAGAAACTGACCTCCACATTGTCTCCATATAAGTTAAGTCTATGGTTTTCATTGTTGAAGACTTGTGCAGGGTACTTGTTCCTCGCATTACAAGCCATATCATCTGCCAACATCAGTATTATCCTCTCATCAGGTATACCTAATCGCTTAACTGTCCTGGAAACACACAAAAACTAAGACAGTACAGAAAAAAGGCTAAACAACAAGAAAAAGAAATGATTAGGTGATCAAAGCAACAAATTCAACAAACTGGAATGCTCACCTATACAATGACAAAGTGTTAGCCATGTGCCGATAATTAAACCTGAAAGAAGGAAGGATAACAGATAATCAATTCCACTGATACGTCCAAACTATGAAAAATCAAAAACCATTGGAAAAGAAAAAATTAACTAACTCTTTCTTTATATATACATGACTCAGTTCTCTATCATTTTCTTTATCAATATATACCTAATTAGATCACAAGCTCAAAACCAATCATTGACACCATATATAACACATAAAAATGCAATCGTTTTACATAAAAAAACACAAAATTCTAACATGGTATCACAACATAACTACTAAGTTAGCATCTAGTACTTAGAACCTATAAATTTTAGCATGGGTGAATCACATAACACACAAACATGTTACCTATACTAAAAACAACCTAACATGGGTATGATTAAAACTATTCCAACAACAGCACAAATAAATCAAAAGGATTAAAACTTCGAAAAGAAATGAAGCCGAAACTTGATTACCAGAAACGAGAAGTGCAAACCAAGACAGCCCAGTTGTTAGTATGCTTAGTGGTGTCAGCTGAAGAAGAATGAGAACTGTATGCAGTTGCCATATCAATAAACAACAACAGAAATATAGACATTTTAAAACTGAACAAACTGTAAGCCTTGAACCCCATCATCATACACCAACAAAAATCCAATCTTGGCAACTTCTCTCAAAGATTTGTTTTTTCTTGATTCTAAACTACAGTCTACTCCCCCTCTCTCTCACACACACACAAGGGACTGTGAGATGCCTTCTGCAGATCAAACAACCGATGCTTTGAATAAGAAACCCAGAACGACTTGTCGTTAAAGGTGCAGAGAATGATGGGTCTCAGGATCTCGTAGATTCAAAGAATAGCTCAGCCCATGGTACTGAGTAGGTTCGAGCTTAGCCCAATAACTCCCCACTCCTACTTTTTTCTGTTCATTTCTATTATTTCAATTCTTTCTCCTTTTTTTTTTATATTTTGATATTATTTTATGATGTTAAAAATAATTTTTAAAAAATAAAAAAATAAATTTTTATCATATTTTTTTAATATTATAGCTAAAAAAAACTGTCCCGGAAACAAATGGAGGAAAACCAAAGTAGGACTGTAGGAGACGATCAGTCCTTATGCTCAGGTTTATAACTACAAACGACCGGTCGTTTTTATCCTTCTTTGAAAACAGTTCCTTTAAAAACGAAAATGGTGGCTTCTGCACACCCTTCTCAATTCCCTCTCTCTCTCTAATTATTCTCCTTCACCGCATGCATCACTGCTACAGGTTCGTCTTTCTCTCTACCATTTGCATGCACTTGTGTGTTCTGTGTAAATTGCCCTGTCACTTTGTTTTTTTAATTTTCTGATTAATGATAAAGATTTCGTTTTTTCACTACATTTTCTCAGCTACCAGACATTGTATTTTTTTAAAAAAAACTTTTTGAAAAGATGAGATTGATGGCTCTTTATTTATTGATTCTTACTTTTTTTATTAATAATATTTTAGCTTATTGGGTCATTTGATTTCTGTTTTGAGCAGGTTTTTGCAGTTTGATTTTCGCATAACTTTTTTTTTTCCTTTTAAGGTAAGTCTGATTTAATTTGATTTTTCTATGAAGTTTTAGTCTGCATCAATAATAAATTTGTTGATCATGAATCCTCCTTGAAACCCATTTTGTTTTTTGAGGGTTTCTTGATATTTTTAGAAGTTTTTTGCTTGGATCATTTACTCATTTGGCTTTAACTATTCAGTGGTTTCAACAGCTAGAATTGAAGTTCGGCCAAAAGGGTAAAGCCCTTCAAAGTTTTTTTTTTTTAAATGTGTTTAATAGCTATTTATTAGCATTAATTCATAAATGAGGTTCTTGTTAGCTTTCTCCTTGATTGAGTGATTGAATAAGCTTATTAGATGATGTAGTTCTTACATGGCCCTTTAGCAGGATATTCTTTTTCTTCTTTTGATCATATGAAGAAGAAAAAGAAGACGAGGAGTGGTATTTATGATGCCAATGCTGCTTTGAGCTCTGATGACATCCTTTGCGAGATCCTCCTTCGAGTGCCACCAGAAACTGTTTTCAAATTAATCATAGTATCGAAGAGGTGGCTTCATTTTATCTGCAGCCCTGTTTTTTGTCAGCATTATCTGAAACGATGGCCACTGGCTTTTCGCATGTTGGGCTTCTTTGTGTGCAACAATCTGTACCTTGGGAGAGGTCAAAATGGTGTTCGCCGGCCACGAACTGAACCTGCTATGCCTTTACTGTCAACTTGTAAAGAGGGTGATGACTTGAAGTTTTCTAAGATCCTCAACCAGTTTGGCTACTTCATTGACTCCTCCAATGGCCTTCTTCTTTGCGGTCGCCACCCGAAGAGATATTTTGTTTGGAATCCCATCACCAAACATCACTACAAAATTCCTAAGCCTCGAGTATACTTTGAAGACTTGTGCATGGCATTCCTTGCCGAGGACCATCCTAGTGTCGATATGTGCTACAAGGTCATTCGCGCAAAATGCGATTTCAGTGCTAATGAAGAAATGAAAACTGTCCCCATTGAGACTTTCAATTCCAAGACTAGTACATGGAATTTTTCCACATTGAGCTGTGCTCCAACTTTGTCACTATGTTCTTGGTCAGTGGCCACAGTTGTGAAAGGTGTTGTTCACTGGTATGCAGCACAGAGAAATTTAGCAGTCTATGATCCTCAGAGTGGCGAGCGGCACTTATCGTCGATTAAACTACCAGGCTCAATTGATTTCGAGGAGCGTGTTTTGGGGGAGTCATTTGACGGGCGGTTGCAGTATGGCTGGAGCTGTAAGGCAGGGTTAGAGATATGGGTTCTTGAAAAGGAAGAAGCTGGCCATGCAACTTCTCCCTCAGATGGTGGATATCCAAACAAAGGCTGGAAATTGAGATATAGATTGAACTTCAAAACAATGTGGAAGAAGAATCCCACATCCATGACAAAATTTTGCACGCGTGATAAAGAAACTCAGATATTGTCGTTTCTTCACCGAAACTCCAAGTCAGTCTGCATCAGATCTGGTCCAGACATATTTATCGTGCACCTCGTGAACCAAAAGGTTGAGGTTGTTCTTTATAATGGTCGTGGCTCTTCCATTTCATGGGATTTCAGCAGAGTGGCACCTTACTTTCGGCCAGATTGGCCTCATTCTTCCTTGTGCCTCCGTGGAAAGAGCATTGCATGATTAGGTACTTCTTCGACAAACTAGCTTGTAAATATGGTGTATGTGATGCCTAGAGAGTTTTGTCTATTTAGCAGTGTATGTAGCAAGTTTTCAATTCTGTTTGGTCGATGTTTTGTTTTTTCAATTAGAATAAAATATTTTAGTTTCGGAGTGTTTTGACCTATCATTTTAAAATTAAAATTGTACTATATATATATATAGTTAAATATATTAATTTTAAAAAATTAGTTTAAATTCAAAAATAAAATGATTTTTCTGAACAAAATTATGAACATGTATAATATTATAAGAATGTTATCATTAATCTCACAAGATTATTACACTTTCTGATTGCTTTGAAATTTTAACATAATATATATAAATATGTCAAAAGACTCCTTGTAAAATTTCATATTAATATATTAAAATGATTTAAAATATCAAAAAAATTAATTTAAAAAAAATCATTTTTTTTTCAAATAGTGTTTTCAAACGTAACAATTGATTACAAAATGATACTGACTCAGTAGTTCTTGTCACGACCCGATTCCCGGATCCGTGACCGGCACATAGGCATGGTCCCCCTCCAAGGTCCCACACCTATGCGAACCCAAACTCACACACAAACTTTCATTCAATTTCACAATTCAACGCAGCGGAAATAACAAACGGAAACTTTATAACATAATTCGATTGTCTTAATACAAGAGTTGCTTATATACAATTACAGTTGTGGAGCACTAGCTAGACATAAGAACAAAACTATCAAGTACAACCAAAATAGCAGGTTCCAAGAGTAGGACAAAAATGACCTGCTAGCAAGCTACGACCCTGAAAATGATAAATAATGAGGGAGTGAGTTCAACAACTCAGTGAGTAGATAATATCCAATATACACATACGAGATAATATAGCAAAGATAAGTATAATATCAAGTCGGCTCAAGGTTCTTACAACAAACTTCTCAAATAGGTCATAACAAGAATGTATAGGTAAAGCTCGTCAGAAAATCAGAATATAGTGAGCATAAGGCTCCGTCATCGTGGGATGATCGATCCCACACAGGGTTGGTGACTCCCCGACCAACTAGGGTTTCGGATACGATGTGCACAAAGGCTAACACTACCCTGTTAGCATGGGTATTCTGACTGGCATACCATAGACATATCTTATAATCAAACAAACATATCCATATCTCAAGGCTCAACTCATGGTATCAATCAAATGAGGAGCTATCAATTCACAAACAGATATAGGCTCATATCAAGAACGGATATTCAACAAATGATTATGCTTTATCATATCAAGAATATAATCAAGGTATATATTATCAAAAAGCATAATCCAATTCATACTAGCAAATTCAAATATTTATACTATTTCTCATGCATATTAAATATTATCCACTCACCTGACTTAAGAGCAAACAAGGTTCAGAAGTAGAGTGTTGACGAAATCCTACTGATGTCCCGCGGGTTGAATATCGGGATTATCTGAATATATATAAAAGAAGATATTAAAAAAAAAATGACTCAAAGGAATTAAAATACCTTTAATAACATATCTAAGAGTTCAAATCATAATCCTATGTGTTTTTGAATCAACTATCCATTTCTTCGTAAAACCTAAATCAAAGGTTTCTTCCAAAATCTAATTCCAAATACCTAACTCATAAAATTGATAATAATCCATCAAATGAACTTCAATTATCTATCAAACCAATCTTAAATGCTATCATTTCACCTAGGGACCATTCTGAATTTTTCTCATATTTTTAGGGCCAAATCGTAATTTTACCAAATTGAAGGACTAAATTGAACTCCTCTTAAATTCACAACTATACTGAAATTTTGTCCATAATTCATCCTCAATCTGTCCAGAATCTTCAATTTCACCACAGGGACCAAACTGTAATTTTTCCAAAGTTCGGGGACTAAACTGAAATTTTCACCAAAAGGACCAAAATGAATTTTTTGTCATCTTCAACCTCCACCCAGAATTTCCAGCAAAGGATTTCGAATTTATCAACATTGTTTCACCATTTTTCTCAATATTTTCTCAAACCAAACATCTCAAAACTTCAAAATCATCTACAATCAAACTAATTAAACTATTATCCAACACATTCAACCCTAACATCTCTCCTAATTCATCAATCAAACCCAAATAAAATTCTCAAACCCTAACAACCCATTCAAGCAAAATCATAGTTAAATCATATTTATACATAATAAACACACACATTACCTTAACAACTTATTTTTCCTTCTTCCTTTCTCTTCTTCTTCTCTTTCCCTCTTTTCTCTTCTTCTTCTTCTTCTTTCTCTCGTCCCGGTTCTCTCTCTCTCTATTTTCAGATTACCTCTCTTTTTCCTTTTCTTTTCTTTTCTTTTCTATTTATATTTACTAGCTTGTGCAATTACTACCCTACCCTTAACCTAATTCTAAGCCACTAAGGGCATTATTGTATTCTCCTTATAAAAAAAATTCAAAACACTACAGTTCTTCAGGCTTAAAAAAATGATTACAGAATGATGCGGTGCGAGTTTTAGTTTGGTTTTAAAAAAATTAGTTGCCATTTTAAAAAAATAGGTTTAATTTTAAAAAATAGGTTTAAAAATTAAGTTTAGCTAAAATAGTTGAGAGTTGAGATTTTCCATACAAAATAAATAAAAAAACAAGAATTTATAAATTAAAAGCAAATTATTTTAGCTTAGTTTATATAAAATTGAAATTTAAATTGCAATTATATGCTATATATAGTTTATGATGGATCTCATTTGATATTTTCTTTGATGAACGAAAAGCTTATCATTTATTTTTTTCATTAATGAGGGGAAGAGGAAGACTAATGAAAATGATAATGATGATAAAATAATAGTAGTAGTGTTTGTTATAATAATAATAATAATACATAAAGTAATGAGAATAATAATATTATTGACGACAACGATGACCATGAAATTAGTAGTAGTAATAATAATAATAATAATAATAATAATAATAATAATATTATTATTATTATTATTATTACTATAAAATTAGTTATGGTAATAAGAATAATAGTAGTTATAGTGGTAGTGACAATGATAACACCTAGAGCCCGTTTGACACTGCGGCCAAACCGCTGTTTTGCTGAAATTCAATTTTTTTTTCATTTTAAATGAATATATTTTGGTGTTTTTAGATCATTTTGATGTGTTGATGTCAAAAATGATTTTTTTTTTAAAAAAAACATCATTTTGATGTATTTCGACACGAAAAATACTTTGAAAAGCTACCGCAACCGCTCTCCCAAACAGGCCCTAATCTTCTTTCACAAACATTATTTTTTTCTCTCTTCAAAAATATCAGCTAGTTGTACAACAAAATAGAGAAATGTCACTACATTGATATGGGAGCTATGGCATCCCTTTCCTATAGAAAAGAATTCAAAGGAATTGTCTAGTGTCCTGCAAAATCTCTCAAAATGAACAACCTCTCAGGAGAACATCTACAGTAGAGGAGCTTGAGGGTTGAATTTACATCTTTCAGTAGTGAGAACCCAATGAATAGAAATCAATCCATTTCTGCAGTGTGTTGAATGTTTAATCAATGCGCGGCAGCAAGAAACTGAAGCCCGAGTTCTCGCGAATCAGAGGTGGCGGTTCAATGTCAGCAATGTCAATTTGTTCCATGGACTTTGATAAGTCATCAACTGAAAATGGAATGCTGCAAACATGAAAAAATTTGTAAGGTTATAGGCAAGGTTGGTTGAGGAGATGCCACTTCTTTTGCCAGAGAAACATTCATAAGCTTCTGTCCATCAACAAGATTTTTAGCTAATTTCAATGCAAGTGGAAAGCACTGGTTTCTTGATGAAACTTTCCAGCTAAAACTTTTAGTTGGGTATCAGAAAATGAGCATCAGAAGTTGAGATTCATAATAGAAAAAAATGGTACAATGATGTAGAAGGTAAAGGAGTAGCTAATATTATTTGCTGACCTTGAATCATCATCCAGCAGGAAAGAACTACTGACTGCATTATTTGAATCTTCTGTCATTAACACCCTCATATTCGATATAACCTACACATGGGAAAACTCAGCTGGATCAGTTTTTCCTGAAACGTAATACTGCAATGGTTACTAATGTTTTTGTCAAAAGGAACCATCTCATTTAAAAGCTTAAGCTATCAGGTGAGGTCCCAGGATACGATTTATATTATTTTCTAACACACCCTCTCAAATGAAAACCCTTTGGGCTGAAACTTGCACGCAGACCCACGATACCTTGTGCTTGATTTTTATCAAATAGAATGAGGGTGGTGAGATTCGAACTCGTGACCGCTGGGTCAACAAAGCTCTGATACCATGTCAAGGAACCAACTCACCTAAGAGCTTAAGCTGTTAGGTGAAGTCCCAGAATATGATTTATATTATTCTCGAACAGTTCTAATGTGACAGAGATGACTCTAACCTAGTGTAGTAATGGCATCGGCAAGAACTTACATCTATGGACACACTATGAGTGCCATACTTGTCATCCCAGTACATGGTACTGATCCGGTAGAGCTGCTGGATACTTAGAACCTGCACATAGAAATTAATTTGGTTATGACATATAGTGAAGATGACAACATAAAAATATAGTATATCTAGGCACTCTTAGATGACAATTCATCACTCACCGGGCACAGGTCGTGGCTTATTTCATCCAAACTTTTCTTTGGCTTTTGATGAATAACCTGCATCAGAAAAGGATCTTAACATGTAATCATGATCTAGTGGAAGAACTGGTAAATTAATAGAGAACGAAAAGATACCAGAAACCCGATTGCTTGTCGAATATGCTTGAGCTCATCCCAGGATGAACCTGCATACTGAATTTATATATTTTCGTTTTGTTAGTGTGTCGTATAGTTTATGATCACAAAGTGTGAGGAAATGAATCCCAGATACCTCATCTGTTGCATTGTAACACCAGTGTTCCAATTCGGCCAACCCAGCTTTAACATATTCACCATTGCTAAATGAACAGCATTCTCTTCTTAATAAAAGGCTGCCAAAAAAAGGGTCATAAATTAATAAATAAAAACTATGGCCACAGCAGAAGACAGACGAAAATGGAAGTATAGACTGAATACCTGTTGAATAGTTGAACATTGATGAAGGAAAATATCTGCGTGAACACCTTACGAACTAAAAATGGGGGTACCTAGAAAAAGAATCATAGGAAAATTAATTTACATTTCGCATGATGTTAAGAAGTTCTGAAAATCTATTATCTATCTTCCATTGTTCCCTCAGAGATCATCTTCCTGTCATTTCTACCTTCACAAATAGGTTGAGAAGACTATTGACAGCAATGCAGAAAGTAGGGAAACTTCGATAACAAACACAGAAAAGGGAGGCCTCTTACATGATTAGATTTCAATGTGTTTAAGAAGTTTCCGAGGCTCTTCACAATGCCTTGCCAGTGAGCAATCAGGGCTTGCTGGGCTGCAGTGTTGGCTACTGAGCGTGCCCCCTTCACTAAGCTTGCTCTGGATGTTCTTGGTGCCTATGTAAATTGTGTTCAAGCAAATACTATCTAAGAAATTTACAAAAAATTATTTAAACATGTTCGTGTAAGCATAATTGCATAGAAAATATACCTGGATGCATAATCCAAGCAAAGGAGATATTTCCTTCTTCAGATTATCCCGAATCATTCCATAAATTTTCTCTACATATGCTGTAAGCTGCTGCTTGAAAAGCAGAGCTGGGTACTTGGCTTCAACTTGCCGCAAAGAGTCCACTCCACCATTACTGACAAAGGATAGATTGACTCCTTGTGGAGCTCCACGGAAACTCTAAAGGAACATAACATAGACACCTGAATTTAGTATAGAGAAAATAAATTTTCTTGGTGATCTCAATCAGAATTGTGCATACCTGTGTCATTCTTCCAAACAAAGTAGCTGACGATGATCGTCGACGCTGCGGAGCCATTCCGGCTGCGCCGCTTGCTTTCAATGTACGTTGAAGCAGTAAGAGAAGTGTTGAGGCATTAGATAACCAATAGGCCAAGACATCATTGTTATCCTGGTTCTGATGATCAAATTAAAATAACTTGTGAAAAAGGGTTGCTTGTGGTGGAAAAGAATGGTGATAAATAAACCATTAATGCCTGATATTTGTCATTTCAAACCTCAATAGCATGGCCTATGGTCTGGATGATCCGATCAAACACGCTAGTTCGCTCAACTTCAAATGATCTCCATTGCAAAAGGCACTTGTATATGATACAAGCAGCTATAGGTCTATTCCCTGCAAATCCTAGGTGTTGCGCGACGCAACGAATGAGCAACTCCTGGTTTTCCTGCTGTTTCTCGTTCAATGATTTCTGTGGTTTATCATCTACTTCAGAGTGCTCCCTGTGGTTCACTGAAGGGCTCTGCAGATCCTAATCCATTTGATCAGGTGAAAAGAAACAGAAAAAAAAGGGTCAAGAAAGAAGATTACAGGAACTCAAAAATTGAAAATGGATTGTTATGTGATCAATGCTTACCAAACTTGTTCTTGCAGCATCAACTGGAATATGACTTTCAACCCTCTGCCAGATATCAGAAAATGAAAAAAGATCTAACAAGCAAGCAACTCGTTCTGCAAAAGAAAATTCAAAATCTAATATACGACACTGTAAGAAAGTACCTGCATGATTGATTTGGAGCGTCCTGAGAGGAACTTGTTGGGCGCCATGGACAGAGCCTGTTGCCGTAGAACTTTATTCTCTGACTCTAAATTGTTGAGTTTCTCTTCTAGCCTGATAGCAAAAATTAAGTCAAAATAATATTTTCCATGGTAAAGATACTAGTTAGAACCTCAAAAGTCTGCTGTCCACGAGAATTATAATTTTCTGCATACAAGTGGTCTCTACAATATCAAAATAAAGCAGTGAGAAACTATTTTTGATGACCTTTGCATGGATTCCTGAAGTTGCTGAACCTTTTTCTCTGTCTCTTCCAATTTCATCCGTCTTTCTTCACTCATCTCTTGTACTTCACTGTATTTCTTTTGGGTATCATCTGCTCTTTGTTTCTCAGAATCTAACGTGGCCTGCAGTGAATGAGACCAGTGACAAGATTGACTAAATGAAATAATAAATTTTGCAACCAGTATGCACGATAAACCAAAACCTGTGCAAACTCATAAGTGTTTTTAGTACTAGATGAATGATGAACATGCATGCATTGATTCTACTAAATCCAAATTGTGGAAAGGGATTTCGCTAACTGATGCATTATTTTCCGAACATGTTTCTTCATTTGAAAAAGAAATTACTACTTGATTCAGCAAGAAAAATGGAAATTATTCTTACCTTTAGGTTTTCTACTTCTTCTGTTAGAGAATCAATTTTCTTAGTATCTTCAACAAGTACTTGAGTTTCTTTAATTACAGGAGGTGCCTCATTGATAGCATTCTTTGCAGCCTCCCTCTCCTTGACTATCAAGGCATTGGCTTCTTCTATTTTAATCTTCATTTCTTCCAATGAATTCTGGAATTTCACTGCCTCCTGCACCTTTGCTTCTTCCAAATCGGTCTGCATCAATGATTTCAAGCCATGGCATGAGCAGATGATCATCAAAAATTTCTTCTCATCATAAATAATCACATAATAATTGAAGGATGTTGAAGTCAATTAATTTTCCATTTAGATTCAAGATCGTACTATCCTGCTGGATGTTGTGTATTATGTTGTAAATTTACACATAACCAAGAACATTCTCTTTGGAAAACATCATTCTGCAGAACATGTTACCCTTAAACGTTTTTCGAGCTGTAGACGCCATGTGAGTTCCTCTACATGTTTTTCGAGCTTGTCCTTGGCTTCTCTTAGCGCGCCCGTGTCTCTTGCAGCCTGCGAAAATTTGGAGATGTATATCAATAATCATATGTTTGTGCTAAAACTTTTGGCTGTTCATTAGTACTACCATCTCTAGATCTTGAAGAACTCGGTTTAATTTCATTCAACTGGTAATCATTTGTTAACCAATATGCTAAGATTATCTGATGAAGTACAGTTGATATAAGCGTTTGTGAAATTATATTCGTTAAAGTATGGTATTCCCTTAGATCAATAGGTTGCAAACATGAAGCTGAAAATTACACATAAAAATGAAAACTTTTTAAAGCCATACAAATAAAAGATTGACCAATACTGACCATTTTGAGCAACCTTAGCTCTCTTCTAGCAACTCTACTCCTCCATCCTGTTTGTGTGACAACTGCACTTCTCTTTAGCCTCTTAAAGTAGGAAACAGCTTTATGACATCTCCACCGGGCCTGCATTGCTCATCCAAGTTAAGAGTGATATATTTGACCGTTGGAACACCAGAAAGTGGAGAATTAATGAACCAGAAATGTATTGTCAGGGAGATAACCTGAATAATGGTTGCGGCTTTAGTTTGTTTTCTAAATCTGAATTCCTTGCAAGCAACCATAGCCCTTAAACCTGTTTGCACAACAAGCGCAGATACATGAAGTTTCTTGTAGGCTGTTCTTGCTGCATATCTCCGTGTATGCTTCTGGATTTTTATAGCAGCTGCCTCCCTCCTCATTCCATCAAAAATTTTGCAAGCCAGTCTTCCTACAAATTCAGGTAAAATAAGTCAAGGCAAAACGATTTATATTATTCTCTAACATGCAGAAGAACGCGAAAAGATGGAATTAATATCTAAGACAAACAAATGATTTCTAAACCAGGTTAGGCTATTATAATTTCTAATAAATCACCTCTCCATAGTGATTGCACCGACACGGTAGCCTTCCGCAACGCAATAAACCTTTTTCGAGCGTAATGCGTCTTTACACGCCCCTGGATGGTTTTTGCTGCATTGTTGAGCACCTCAGCTCTTCTTGCATCCAGTTCAGCCATCTGACCAGCTCTCAAGAATACCTTTGTTTTACCTATCTGCAGGCCAAACCAGGGAAAATTGAATAAACAGTTCTGGCCAAGGGATTCAATTAGTTTCAGACATATATGGGACTGGATGGATGATTTTCATTAATTTGTAACATAGACATGAACTGTGAATCATGTGTAATTCGTGCTGGTTTCACATCAGAAAAACACTCTCATAATGATCACCTACATTATCTGCTATTACCAGCAAAAGGAAAGAAACTTCAGGATTACCTGGAACCCTTGAAGCCCCTTCTTTTCCAGAATCTTTTTGCAAGCAACCTTTTCGTCATAGCTGCTCACAATAAGTTTTATATATAATAAATCCACATCTTTTTCAAGTGTCATCAGAAAATTCAAGAAATTATTTAGAAGTGGCCACACAACCTTGCAATGAAATAAGTCATAAATATCTTCCACTTAAGCAGCATTTTATCCTAGAACAGATCACTTACCTTCCTGCCAAAGCCTCTGGGCAAAGAAGTCCAAATCGATTTACGAATTCAAAGAAAGGGCGACGAGTAGGATATCCAGCCATACTAATTCGGATTGCTTCTAAAACACCCTACAGGAACAACCATTAGTAATAAATTAATAAAGAAAAGAAGCGAGAATTTGAGTTAAAACCACCCGAAACTAAATAAAAGTTGGATTGCAATGGGAATCGGATGCTTTCCTCTTTTGCAAAAGACTTAGAGAAACAGAAACACTTTGAGAAGACAAGCTATACTATGAAGAAATGTTAGCTAGCTAGTACTTACACCACAACGCAATTGCTGCATGATGTTGACATTCTCAAATATTGCAGGTTTTAGCTGATTGTTTGGCTTAACACATCTTATGTAATGAGGTTCAGTAGAATTTAATGTTTCCATTAGTTGCTGAAGTTGTAGCTGCATCATTTTGAATACAGAATGTCAGTTCTCAAATCCTGAACTACATGAAAGCATACAATATTTCTGACAAAAAAACATAGGAGACACGTATAGACTATCAGATCAACTGGTGTTTATGTTAGAAAAAAACAACTGCCTTTGTCATCTAGATAACATAGGAAAACTACCTTAAAACGAGAACCGATCGAAGAGAACTTTGAAGATTTGCTTGTCTCTACTGGAAGTGGAGGGAAAAGACCTGCTACAAAAGGACATTTGGAAACACCCAGCAAATCTTGATGTTCGGGAACTACATAGTCTTTGTTTTTGTCCAAAAAATGGTCAGATTGATACTGGACCTGAAAATTTAAGAAAAATAATCTTAATTTAGTTCAAATCATGCTAGTATATACAACTAATGTTTTATTAACAGGGCTTACCTCTCCAGCATAATGAGCAATGGTGAAATCCGTGCGAGACAATTTTGGCTTGATGAAGCGCTTGTGAACTTTAAAAGTCTGATAAAGCTTGTTTGAAAATGTTTCATGTGTTGACTTTGGAAACATGCTGAAAAGAAGACGTTGTTAACAAGATTTGAGAAACCAATTTGATCTTCAACAAGAAGTTTAAAAAAACAACATGCAGCTGATAAGAATTCTAAATTACTTTAAGTGGAAATTTCAGCCAGAATTCTTTGCATTTTGATGCAAATTATCCTGGAAAGCATGACTTAAACTAACATACCAAGCTTCATCAAGAAGAGCTACTATTCCACCAGGTTTCTGCAACATCCCAAGAAAAAATAGTAAATGATAGGAGCAATGGAGTGTAAAATGTGACAAAAAAATTTAAAACTAGTTGAAGAGTGCTAAGAGCTTGCACGTACATGCCCCCATGATCATTTATCAACGATCTACGTATAGTAGAAAGGAAAAAAATGTGAATCACAAGGGAAAACCTTTTCTATAAGATCCAAGACATCTTGATTATCGACAAACTCAATGTAGCTCCAATCAATCTGCTCTTTTGTGTATTCCTCTTGTTCCATTTTGAAGACGTGCTGAGAGTCATTACCACACCTTCTTTAGTTAAATAGTTGACAATGACTCTAGCTAAATGGTCAACATGGTGTGCAGGATTACCTGGTTGAAATGCTGCTGCAACTTCTCGTTTGTGTAATTAATACAGAACTGCTCAAAGCTGCAAAGAAAGGATTGTACAATTGTTACGAGAAATGCCCGAGTAGTTCATGCAATATATATATATATATATATAATACCATTCATTCAATTATATGATCTAGTTTTCACTGGTTCTTACCTGTTTGTCTTAAAGCTTTCAAAACCATAGATGTCAAGGACTCCGATCAGAGATTTTGAGTTAGGATCTTGTCCAATGGAGTTATTAATCTTATCCACTAGCCTGCAGATGACCCGACAAAGTTAACACCATAAGACTCCTTAACATCATTTGAAGACAGTAATGTCTTACCAATCAAATAACCGAGAATAAATTGTCTTAGCTAAACCATCCCTGCTAATCACTGCACTCTGAGGATCAAGACTTCGCTTGATAACCTCCTCGGGAGTGATCATCACACGCTTGCATAATGCATCTTCCAATCCAGCAGGATCACACCTGAAATGAACAAAGAATAGTGGCAATCACATCAAACATGAAAGGAAACAAATCAGATACCATCTAAGATGAAGTATGAAAACTAGATGTTCTACATCAGTAGCTCCGCAGTTGTTTTGAGATGGAATTTAGCTTGATCATCTTTAGGTACCGATGAATCAGCTTCCTTTCCCTTGGTAAAATCAATATTTCCAATATGAAGAACTGCGGCAACAACTCTGAAAATTGCTTCCTGGGAGAGAGGGAAAGAGAGTAAGACGCCGGACTGACTGGCAGCAGTCAAAAGCAAATTTCTTCAAAAGCTATACCTGCTCCTTCGCACTTATTCCAACAATATCCATAGCTCTTCTTGTTGCAAGATAGTCATGAGCATCACTTACACCAGCCAGTTCAAAACAACTTGACTGGTTAAGATAGTGGAATGATTTTGGGTTGCCCAACTTATACCTCTCTACTTCCTGTTAACAATAAGCTAGAACTTGTATCAAACTGGCTTAGGGCCTGTTTGGGAGTGCGGTTGCGGTAGCTTTTCAAAGTGCTTTTCGTGCCGAAATACATCAAAATGATGTTTTTTTATTTTTTTTAAAATCATTTTTGACATCAGCACATCAAAATGATCTAAAAACACTAAACCGCCGGTTTTTAAAATGAAAAAAAAAATCAATTTTTTTGGAAACGCCGGTTGCAACGCACTCCCAAACGGGGTCTTAATGAACACAGTTGGAGCACTCATTTCACCAGAAAGTTACCTCCTGTGGTGCGGCACAGAGAAGGTAAAAACAATGGTAGTTGCGCTCAGGATTGGAAACTTGGCAAACACGAGATCTCTCTAGAAGGTAAGTTCTGATGGCAGCTCCAGAAATTCTTCCATGCTTGTCAAACTGGATCTCAACAAATTTACCAAAACGGCTGCACCAGTATTAATTTTAGGAACACATCAATGCAAAAAAACCAGTGAATATAGTTTTGAAACTTCTCGATGACATTGTCAAGAAAAATTATTGGAGGCATGGTTCATTGTTGTGGAAGACTTGATGCTAAAGCTGCATGCAGCCATTTTAGCTGATATTTAGTTCATGTCAAAGTGAATTATCTCACCTGGAATTGTTATTTCTAACAGTTTTAGCATTCCCGAATGCTTCAAGGACTGGATTTGACTGCAACCAGATCAGATAATAGAAAAGTTCAATCAGATGCCTGTTCAAGAAGATAAAATGAAACGGTGAAGCTCTAAAGATTAGAACGAAAGATGAATGTTCAAACATACTTCAAGAACTTGTTGTTCAACTGTTCTTCCTTCAGTGACAACTCGACCGCCTAAAAACGCAAGGTACCTCATAAGCATTTTGGTGGTCTCGGTTTTACCTGCACCACTTTCACCACTGACCAAAATGGAATTGCTTTTCCCTTCATTGATCATTGCCCTGAATTCAATAGAGCATTTCATTGATCATATTCCCATTTACAAACAAAATGATATGGAAATACAAATGGGAATAGGAATTACCTGTATGAAACATCAGCAACCGCGAAAACATGAGGACTTAACTCTCCAAATGGTGCTCCTTTGTATTGTTGCATCATGTGACCATCATAGATATGGGGCAGCCTTTGAAATGGATTGATGGCAATAAGAATATTTCCAGTATACGTCTGAAATCGAAATGCAGAGGTTCATATTGTTAAATCAGAAATCATATATATGATTTTGCATATTCAAACTCGTAACCGTTGGGTTAATAAGACCCCAGAATATGGTTTATATTATTCTTTAACAATATACACACACACACATATTAATTTAGAGCAATGTTGGAAGTATTATTAACATGAAGGGGGAGGAAAATTTACATAGATTTCATTCAGTTCATATCTTGCTTTCAGATTCTCCAGAACTCCAGGCTCGTGCAGGTAAGAAAGCTTTGTCATGTCATCAACTCCACCAGCAGGAGCTTCGGTATCTTTCGGATATATTTTCGATAATTTTGCCGTGACCTTCGTTAGCAAAACAGGAAAGACAAGTTCAGGAAGCTAGAAAAACTCAAATATTAAAATGAGATATGAAGAATGTTAGGACTAAATCATAAATATTACTGCAATATTAGTTTTAATCACTTGTTTTTGCAATGGGGACATGCTCGACCAGTTTAGTATCACAGAAGATGCTAGAAACAAGAATTTTTCTGAGGTTCAGAGCAGCAAAGCATCAAAATCTAAGTAAAATCATTACTTCAGAACCATCAACCACATGAACTGTTAGAACTAGTCCCTTGAACGAAACCCTAATATGATTTCAGAGCAACAAAGCATCAAAATCTAATTAAAATCATTACTTCAGAACCATCAACCACATCAAAATCTAAGTAAAATCATTACTACAGAAAGAAAGTGAAGAAAAAAGAAACAGCTCAAGGTTTTTGATGTACCTTCTTCCCATTTGAAGCCTGGATCTCGGCATCCTGTTCAGTAATCTTTGATACCTTCCCATCAAGCCAAGCCAAGTCATGGTCTTCAACCCAAACATGAGAACCTACAATTATATTCTCCTTACTCCCCTGAGTATTCAAAGCATGAACATATAAGGTGCAAGATGTGAATATTTGGCTAGAATGTAATGTTACTTTCATAATATTTACATATATATTGATATATTTTCAATCAAAATTATTTTTGAAAAACCCTCTGCATCACAATGCCAATCATTTAAAAATACATTAAAAAACAGTGAAAAAAGTAATTTAAACTTTTCAAGAAAAAATCAAAAACTTTAAAAGCACAAGTCTTAAAGCCCCTAACCACCATAGCACAAGGCATGTTAAGTTATTCGACGCCGTAGCTAAGCCATGCTTTATAAAACTGGACCCGAGACTTCAACAGATAAAAGAACAAGTCTGTTGTGAGTTTTCCAAGTAAAATTATAATATCTTCTTCTCCTTCTCTGTCTCCAAGGTTTCAAAAATGTCAATGGCATATGTTTATTGTCAATCGCACACCTAAGAAGTGCACATAACCTTTCACTTTCCATTGATGCAATGCCTATCTGAAACTTGTAAGGGATCAAAGAAGAAGAAGAAGAAAACGAAGTTGTGGTGAATTTTCAGCTTTTCTAACACCTCGACAGCATACTGCTCTCTCCTAGCGTTCTTCTTCTGTTCTTCATGAAAGAGTTCCACTCTAGCTATAGTTCCTATTATCCAAGCTTAAACCATTTGTAATTCCCACATTAAAAATCAAAGATAAATGATTTTTCCAGCCCCGTGAAAGCTGCTTCAATGCAGCCACATTGTTGCCAGATCAAGTACTCGACATATACTATGAGATCATATGATCATTTGCTCTTCCTTGATCATAAGAAGGATTCACACAAAGACATGTCACGCGAAAAAACAACAAATTCAGTAACAAAAAGAAATCAATCCACTTACCATTTTGAAGAAACTTATATTCAAGGTTGGACTAAGCAAGCTCCATCTTCATAAAATGTAAAGATCCAACCATTCTTGGCTCAAGATTCTAACTTCACCCTGCTAATCTTACCAAATCTATATATACAGATCAAAATAATGACCATCTTGGCTCCTCCATGCATTGAAAACCCGTTTAGGTACAAACATGAATCGAACTCATAATTTCACGAAAACTGAATCAAGTTCAATTCTTTCTCTCTTTTTTCCCACGCCCCAATTCCAAATATGGTGGGAAATTATAAAAGAAAGGATTTTTAACGAATTTTGGACTAAAAAGAAATTGAAAATTTTGGTTCAAATCTTTGTTCAGAAGAGGAAGAAACAGAACGGAGAGTGAAGAAAGTTTCTGTTTTTGGTAGATTGAAGATAGTGAATGACTATGAGATGATGTGGCAGTCTTCAAGAGGACCTTTGAGTTCGGTTTAGTTTCCGTTGGTTTCGCGCCATTTCGTGGCTACTAACCAAGTCTTCTCTAAAATGCCTCCATCTATATGCTATCGCTCATCCCATTGGATTATGCTTCGTCGCTTCATCATGGCCGTTGGATTTCAATCCATCCATCATAGAAAACATTATCATTTGACAACACATTGATAAAGAAAATCATGATCAACATCCCGTTCGTTAATGCACCTTTTCTTCTGTATTTTTTTTAAAATAATTATATATTTTATATAGTATTATTAATATAATTGATACCGAATTTAGGAACAAGAAATTCTGAAATATTATATGTTTTCATTTTAATCAGGGATGTCAATCTTGTTTTGTTTTGGCTGAAAAGTCGAAATGTTTCATATCAGTTAAAAAAACAAGACAAAATGACATTGTTTTTATCTCGAGTTAAATTCCAGTCTATTCTGGATTTTTCGTCCAAATTCTGGCCGAAACGCGCTGGAATCATTTCACCTTTGTCATTTCGGCCAAATAGTATTTTTTAAATAATGAATAATTTTACAATATCAATCTCGAGATTTGTTCGTTAACGCACTTTTTCTTCTATATTTTTTTAAAATAATTATATTTAATATAATATTATTTTATTTTATTTTGGTATAAACCACGCGGTGTCCCAAGCGCTGACCCAGACTAATTCATGTTCGCACCTGGTGGTCTCCGAAGGGGTGAAAGTGCTCCACAAATGGCCGGCTACATACAAGAGAAGGGTTTGAACCCCTGACTTCTCTTAAGGGATGAGAGTGCCCTCACCACTCACACCAGAACCCCTTTGGTTAATATAATATTATTAATATAATTGATACCGAATTTAGGAGCAAGAAATTCTGAAAACAATATATGTTTTCATTTTAATTGGTTTAATATATAGAATATTCTTATAATACTAGCTACAATCCTTCTCCAATAGCCAGCCCTCTCCATCATTTCTCATCCTCGCCACCAAAGCATGCACCGCCACGATCAATCTCCACCGCAGCCATACCGAACCACCACCACCTGAAACCCATCAACTGCTGAAGCTTTCTCTCACCTGAAAAACACGGTAGTGTTAGAAACAAAGAACACAGCCACCGCAGCCTTCTCTCCCTCGTGCTAATAGCAATAACCACCTCCACCGCGGCATCCGCCGCATCAACCCACGCCAACCAACCGCCATCTTTACTCAATATATATCACAATCCTGTCTTCATGCATCTAGTTATTTAAATCGTTCCATCAAAATAAATTTTCTTTTTTTGGATGACATGAAATTGTATTTTTTAGGTACAGATGAGTTAATAAAACCATAATTTTCTAGATTTTTATAAAATATATATATATTTTAATTCAAGTTCAAGATCTGTTATACATATCACTCGTACATCAATTGTTTTTGTTATGTATTGGTATACTAAAATTATAAAAAAAAAATATATTTAATTTAATGTTAATTTCATGATTTTTCACAAGAAATAATTTTAAAAAAGAAGGTGCTTAATATAATATTCTAAGTGCTAGCCTTATTGAATAATATTGCATAACTTTATTTTTTATATGAAAATTTTATAGACATTTGTAAGATATATTTTTAAAAAATATTTTATAGAATATTGTAATTAGTTTATGATTATCCATTACAACTTGGTTAAAGTATCAAAAACATTTCAACAATCATCTTGTTTTTTTTTAAAAAAAAACTTTAATTATCGGGGTGTAAAATTACACTGTAAAATACACTCATAAATATTTATAAATTACTTTTTTTCTGATTTTATTATACCTGGTATTTACTATTTAGCATGCATATACTCTTCATCTTCTTTTCCAATCAAGGATTTTATTATGATTGGAGTTGATATTTATCATTTCAAAATTATATGCAGGAGAAAAAAATTCTAAATTTGAGGAATAATCAAATGATTTGAATGATTTGAATTCAAAAAATAAATTAATAATTAAAGATCACACAACTTATATTCATGAAGTGATTCTAATCGGTGACTATTTAAAAGTGTGGTTGAAATGACTTTAAAAAATTATTTTTTTTATTCAGAAATGAATTAAAATGATATTTTTTATTTTTTAAAAATCATTTTAATATCAACACATGAAAATAATTTACAAACACACAAAAAAAAAATTAATGAGTGGTTAAACATGAAAACATCAAATTCTTTTAATTTAAAATGTAAAATAAAAATAAAAAAATTGATATTTTTTAAAAAGTTCTTTTAAAACGTGAGAAACACTTGGCTGCAGTTCCACAGTCGCAATCCTTAAAAATTGAATAGACTGTTCTTGTGTGGAAATCTCCGGTCAAATTCAATCTCAGAAAATGCAGCCCACCGATTCTCCGGTCAAAGCCAGTGACAGCACTGATGTAAAATCCATGAGCTGAAAGTTCTCCTCGCACCCTCCGGCCGGCCGTGGAAAACTGCGATTCAAAATCAATTTCCAGAAGCCTGCAGCCATTCATTCCATCCAGCTACTACCTACTGGATCGAAGTCATCGGAATCTTTCTAAAATACGACAAATATGCGCGTCATTGATTTCAAAACTTCAATCTCAAAGATTGTTACCGTCGGATTGCCGCCACAAAATTTGTTTCGCTGATCGCTCCGCCGCACAAAAATTCGTGCGACGGTGAGATTGACGCGATTTATGATTCCAGCTACCAGCTACTGGATCGAAGTCATCGGAATCTTTCTAAAATACGACAAATATGCGCGTCATTGATTTCAAAACTTCAATCTCAAAGATTGTGACCGTCGGATTGCCGCCACAAAATTTGTTTCGCTGATCGCTCCGCCGCACAAAAATTCGTGCGACGGTGAGATTGACGCGATTTATGATTTTTCTTTTTTTTACTCTAATTAAGTAAGATATGCTTTTTATTATATTTTTTTATTTTACTGTGTTTTTCTCTAATTAATTTTATTAATTACGCTATTTAAAAAAACTTCTAATTAAATAAGATATGCTTTTTATTATATTTTTTATTTTACTGTGCTGCTTCTCTAATTAATTTTATTAATTATGCTAATTTTAAAAAAAAAATCAAGTTTTTTTTTAAATATTGAGTCTCATGCGAACTTTTCCTCGTAAAAATACTTTTAGAACACATAATACTAAATTAATCATCACTATGAAAATAGAAAAAAAAAATATTAATCCCTTTTTATAATAGGATATTTTTAAAATTTTAATTACTTTTAAAATAAAAATCATACCCTTACAAGTACTAAAAATATTGATAACATATATATTAAATCGATCCTGGCTTACCGGCGGATCAATATAGTGATTTTTTCGGTTCAAAATCTAACTCGGATTGAGTTTTAAAATAAATCGATGCAAGTCGAGTTGATTAATCCAACAAATCAATATATGATACTATCAAAATCCAATCAACTTGTAATTGAAAACAAAATCATATAATTAAATTGGTATCGGCTAACCCAGTAGATTAATCTATTGATCCATCGATACAAGACTTAACTCGTATTTTAGGCTCTAAAATAAATTGAAACGAGTTAACCTAATCGATTAAACAAATCATTACATGATCTTGTCAAAATTATTTTAAATTTTAAAAGTAAAATTAAAATAATGAAATATAGGATTTAATTTTTTAAAAATATATAAAAATAGAATCATTTAAAATTAATCTTATTAAATTTGTGTTCGAAAACATTCAATAGCTTTTCTCACGATCATTAAGGGCTTGTTTGGGAAAACTGTTGCAGTAGTTTTTCAAAGTGTCTTTTGTGTCGAAATACATCAAAATGATGTTTTTTTATTTTTTTAAAATCATTTTTGACATTAACACATCAAAATATCTAAAAACATCAAAATATATTTATTTAAAAAAAAAACTTGGAAACCGCATTTGAAACGTCATTCCAAACGGTCACTAAAAAAGAGTGTGTTCACTAAAAGCATGTGCGTGGCTCCCTAGATGAAAGTTGCATTCTTTCAAGCTAATTAATTATTTGGTCATAGTTTCTAGGAAGCTCCCTTACCTTTACTTAGTCAACTAAAAAAAATAATTATTTCTCTAAATATTTTTCGTTTGATCACCTTTCCTAGAACTGATAAGATATCATGAAAGGGATTGCAGGGATATTGACTTCTTCAATATGAATCACGTGGAGAAAATCACTGACAAAAACCATATAGTTGGTGGTCAGTCGTATTCAAGATTGTTAATACTGTTTTAGTCTTCATTCTGGTTTTTCTATTGGTACGGAACGTTTCGGTTTCGGAGCATTTCGGCGTATCGTTTATAAGTTGTACTGTTCATATGTAATTTATTATATATATATATATGAAAAAAATTAAAATATTAATTTAACAAGTATAATTAAAATTCAAGATAAATTAACTTTAAATTATACAATATAAACACAAAGTCAAACAAACATAATCTCAAAATTAGAAACACAATCACAAGTTAATCAAAATAAGAAGGATTTTAAGGCAGGAACGGTACCGAGACGTTCCGGCCGGAATTTGGTCGGTATTTCCGGAACGGGCCGGAATTAAAACCGAGACGAAAACGACGCCGTTTTGTCTTGGATTTTTTAATGGCACGGAACATTTCGACCGGAACAAAACGGTATTGACAACCCTGGTCATATTAGCTTAAGTGTTTGTTTAAAGTTATTTTTAAAAATAATTTTTATTTAAAAATATATTAAAATGATATTTTTTTATTTTTAAAAAATAATTTTTGATATCACCACATTAAAATAATCCAAAAATACTAAATTTTTTAATTTAAATAAATAATAAAAATAATATTTTTTTCAAAAATATTTTTCAAATACATTCTCAAACATTCCCTAAGTGTTTTTTTTCCTATCAGGTTTAAATCTTGTAATTACTAATATAATGATTATTGAAGGTTTATATGATCATTAATTTTAAAATTTATAAAATTAGTTAAAATACATATAAGTTAATCCGGATACATATATAGATAATAATAAAAAATAAAATAAAAGAGCTACTGCTATGATCTTCAAAAGTGATCAATATTGATGGGGATCACGTCTCTGCTAATCAAACCACTCCTGAGAAAATCTGTCATCTGGGAGTGCTTATCACTTAATTAAATTTTTAAGTGTTAAAAAAGTAATTTAAAAGCAATTCATTCAAAAGGGTTGGATCTTGATGTTGATATTAATTAATTAATTAATTAACTAATTAAATTAGAGTATAAGTTGGCGAGCTACATCCTAAAGTAGATAGTAACCTTTATTATTATTATTATTATTATTATTATAGATAAGATTAAAAATATTTTTGAAAGATCATTTTGATTCATTGTTGCTTTTGCTCATAGGTGATAAAACCTTGATTTTTTAAAATTAATTATATGTGGGGGAAATGGTAAAAAATAAAAAAGGGTACTAAAAAAAAACATTAAACATAATCAATACTTTGATATCAAATCAATGACCATCCTTGCATCTAAGAGGCTGTTTGGGACGGCGGTTGTACCGTTGTTTCCCTAAAATTTGAATTTTTATTTTATTTTAAATGATTTTTTATGTTTTTAAATCATTTTGATGTGTTGATATCAAAAATAATTTTTAAAAAATAAAAAAAAATATTATTTTGATGTATTTTTTTAAATTAAAAAAAAATTGTAACCACAATCCCAGACAAGCCTTGAATCACGCAACTTTCTTGTATTTGCAGGTACTGAACATTAACAGCCACAAAATAAAAACCTACCTTGGAATGTATTTGAAAAGTATGTCTTAAAAACAATTAATAGTTTTATTTACAATTATTAAAATATATTTTTAGAAAATAAAAAAGTTATTATTTTAATATATTTCTTTTTTTTCTTTCTGTCCAATCATCTCTCGTTTTCCCCCCAAACAAAAAATTCTGCCTAAACCGTAGTTTCTTGGAAGCACCCTCTTAGCCTAATCCCTTCTCACAAAGACCCTATTAAAGCAGAGCATCAGCAGACACCAGAACCAAAACCAGCTGCTATTTCTCTCTTTTTGATCCATATTTCTCCCAAGAATCGAAGAAAATGAGCGAGTTTATGGAACAGTGTTTTATTGATCAGCAAGAACAGCCAAAAAAGGGCAAAAAATCCAGCAAGAACAAGAGAGAACCAGTCAAGATTAAGTACATTTCAAGCCCAACAATGGTGAAAGCAACCAGTGCCACTGAGTTTAGGGCAATCGTTCAAGAACTAACAGGCAAAGATTCCAAAGTTGAAGATCCCTTTGATTCCAATGAAGTTTCCAGTCAAGTTCCTCGCCATGGAACCCCAAGGTTTGACGTGGAGAGTGTGGATGGTGTTTTCTGCAACTATACATCTCCATTTTTACAGACAGAAGATGGCATCGTTTGGGGAAGATGTTTCTGAGAGGGCTGTTTCTGAGAGGGATGTTTTTGTATGATCGGTAGGTTATGTTTTGCTTGCTAATGATGTTTGCTTGGCTTCTGCTAAATCTGACATCTAGCTAGCTAACGATCATTTTTCTTTTTCAATATAGCCTCGAAAAATATATTTTATGAGCTTAAGTGAGCGAGTAAGATTGTTTCAAACTCTTACTAGAAGTACACACTCTTACAAGAATTGCATGTCCTAACTCGAACTCGAGATCTGTCATGCAAATCACAAATTTTTTGCCATCACGTCAAGCTTTTAGGTGATGACCAATAGTTTTCGATCATTTTATTTATCATTTTCATGTTAACGAGACTCGTACAAGAGGTGCACGTCCTGATTTAAATTCGAGATCTGCTATGCAAATCACAAGTCTTTTGCCGTCACGTCAAGCTCTTAGATGATGGCAAATAGTTTTTGATCATTTTATTTATCATTTTCATGTTAACGATTTTCTCAGAAAAATCACAGCAAAAAGAAGGAAAAAAACATGAAGATAAGTTAGTGAATTCCATCTGTGAAGGTGCCATCCCCATCCAGATCCAGGCATCTTTGTTGTGTAAGGAATTGTAAATATATTTATGAATCAGATATACAAGTTAAAGCTCACAAAGAAGATCGAACATGTCAAAAGCACAATCTCATAAAAATAGTTATGAATTTAGATCTCACTGTTAGATTTGACTAAAATTTTATTAGATATTTCTACAAATTCTATTATTTTATAGGGAGATTGACTCAGACTAGATTTTAATCTCACACAAAGTTTTTTTTTTCTATTTAATTATTTTCTAAATTAATTTTGGATTTTAATTATTTTTTCTACTTAGGTTTAATTCAAAAGTATGCAAGTATCAATATAGAAACAATGTTGTTCCCAATAGACCTGGCGTGATAGCAAAGTATTTGCGATCTGCACAACATGTCTAGAGTTCAAGTCAGAGAGTGTATCATTTGTATGAGCATGAGACAATCAGGGTTTTACTCGCTTACCTAAATCCATAAAATACGTTTTCTAAAAATGAGTTCCGATGTACTTCCAATTTTAATAAATCTCTATTTAGATGGTTTAATTTTAAATATGCTTTATATCATATCTTGATTCACCAAGTCTATTTTCAATATCATTTGGTATTTTTATTTTTATTTTAAGGTTGTGTTATTAGAAACAAAACATCCTCGAAAAATTATATAAGCTATGTTCTTCCCTAGATTTCCTAAGCACACCAATAAAAGGGGGGGAACATGAAAGCATTGATTTTTTTTAAAAAAAAAACATCATACATTAAAATATATTATTTATATAAAATAATTTAGCTAAAACTATATTGGAAAAGTGGTATTTTTTTATAACAAAATGTTTATCTTTTTATATCGTGCAAATCACTGATTAAGTAATAAATAAACACTAAATGGCGTGATAGCAGAGGGTTTATAATCTGCAAAGTAAGTCTCGAGATCGAGTCAGGGTGTGTATCTCTTGTAAGAATTCGGAACAGCCAAAATTTTATTCCCTCACCTGAATTCACAAAGTGTATTTTTCAAAAAATAAGGTTTTCTCGCATAAAAAAAAGATAAATAAACACAATAGTAGTCATCAATGTTACAAAATTGAGAGATTATAATGATAATATTTTTTAAACTCAAACACTCTTTAAATATGATTTGAACACTTTCGAGTATGAAAAAACCTCCTAGCGGTAAAAATTGCATTCTTTAAAACTAATTATTCGATCATAGTTTCCAGGAAGCTTCAATTAGTCAACCCAAAATTAAGATATGGATTAATTATTCTCTAAATTATTAATTTTTTTATTTGATCACCTTTTTCTAGAATTGATACGACATCATGATAGGAATTGCAGGGACCTTGACTGCTTCCATTTTTGTCACGTGGAGAATTAAGCCAAAGCTACTGCCATGATTTTCTGAAGTCTTCAGTGTTTAGTATATTGTGTTGTGGGGTTTTTTCACTCACAATATTTTATTTATTTTTAATATTTTTTTCCAAGCAAAATGCTATTTTGAAAGCATCAAAAACATACTCTCGAACAGGGTTGTCAATACCGTTTCGTTCCGGCCAAAACGTTCCGTGCCATTAAAAAAATTGAGACAAAACAATATCGTTTTTGTCTAGGTTTTAATTTCGGTCAATTCCGGAAATACCGACCAAATTCTGAACGGAACGTCTCGGTATCGTTCCGGTCTTAAAATCCTCCTTATTTTGATTAACTTGTGATTGTGTTACTAATTTTGAGATTATATTTGTTTGACTTTGTGTTTATATTGTATAATTTAAAGTTAATTTATCTTGAATTTTAATTATACTTGTTTAAATTAATATTTTAATTAAATATACTAACTCTATCCAAACATTTTTGTAACATTAAAAAAAATGGACCCGGCTCATGCTATTACACGACCCACCTATCTAATATAATATAATGTTCTATGCTTTTTTATTAGATGTGACACCTATAATTTAATATAATTCTTTGCAAATACAAAATCACAAACTCTATGCAGACATAGATATAAAGATTGATTTTTGACTATGAATATGTTTGAAAGTGTGATTAAAGATGTTTTTAAAGTATTTTTTGTTCAGTAATGCATCAATGTTTTATTATTTTTTAAAAATTATTTTTAATATCAGCATATTAAAATGATATAAAAATAAAAATAATTAATTTAGAATAAAAAATAAATTTGTATATATATATATATATATGAGGAAATGGTACACATAATGAAAAGTCAAGAAGCATTAAACATAATGAATGCTTTGATATATCAAATCAATAACCAATCTTGCATCTCAATCAAGCTACTTTCTTCTTGTTGAAAATTGTGGACATGAACAGCCACTGACAAAAATGTTGTCGTTTTAAGACAATTGTTACATTTATAATCCAAAGGACAAAGAGTACACGTAATTAATTCTTAAAGATACCTTTAATTTGTTCTCCAAGTTTATACACTACACCACTAAATTCATTCATTCATTCATTTATTTATTTATTATGAATACATTAATCTTAGATTTCCATATACCATCGACAATATCTTTGACAATAAATAGTTTACTCTCCAATTAGCATAATTATGATATACTTTATGGTCCTGTTTGTTTCTGCGTTTGCTTAAAATTTATTTTTTTTTTCATTTTAAATGAATCTTTTTTGGTGTTTTTAAATCATTTTAATGTGCTGATATCAAAAATGATTTTTAAAAAATAAAAAAATATCATTTTGATATATTTCTAAATGAAAAGCACTTTAAAAAACAACCGCAACTATCCTCCCAAACATGTCCTATATTTGTTTGAAAGTGTGGTTGAAGTTGTTTTTTAAAGTATTTTTTTATTCAAAATACATCAAATATTTTTTTTTTGAATATCTGTTTGTAAGTGTGGTTGAAATTATTTTTTTAATTATCTTTTATTCAAAAATACATCAAATAATATTTTTTGAAAAAATTATTTTTAATATCAGGATATGAAAATAATTTAAAAACACTAAATTTTTTTAATTTAAAAAAAATCATTGATTTATGTTGAATCTGATTACGTTGAATTTCAATTTGAATGGAAAATTTGTTGATATGATGGTTGATTTATGATGATTAAACTCAGTATATTCAATATTAAAAATAATTTTAAAAAATATTCTCAAATTTTTAAAAGTGTATTGTCAATTGAAAATATATGATTTTTTTAATACCAATATATAAAAATTATCTAAAAATATTTAAAAAACTATTAATTTATTTTTTAAAAATAAATCTGTAACGAAATAAGTAATGTATTTCAATAATTGTGTTTTTTTTAATTAATTGTTTAGACTGTACTAAATTCTGGCAGCCATTATAGAAAACTAGTTAGTGGCCACAGCAAACATGGGAAGAAAATCACTCCTACTTAAAACTCCTTTTCATTCTGTCCAGTCATCCTCAGGTTTTCCCGTTCGTCTTCTTCCTGGACCTCTGTTTCTCGGAAGCAACCCTCTTGCCCTAATCCCTGCTCACAGAAACCCTATAAAAGCAAACCATCAGCAGACACCAAAACGAAAACAAAAACCAGCTGCTTTTTCTCTCCTTTTGATCCATATTTCCGCCAAGAATCGAAGAAAATGAGCGAGTTTAGGGAACAGTGTTTTCCTGATCAGCAAGAACAGCCAAAAAAGGGCCAAAAATCCAGGAAGAACAAGAGAGAACCAGTCAAGATTAAGTATATTTCAAGCCCAACAATGGTGAAAGCAACCAGTGCCACTGAGTTCATGGCAATCGTTCAAGAATTAACAGGCAAGGATTCCAAAATTGAAGATCCCTTTGATGCCATTGAAGTGGCCAGTCAAGTTACTCGCTATGGAACTCCACAGTTTGATGTGGAGAGTGTGGATGGTGCTTTCTGCAACTATACATCTCCATTTTTACAGACAGAAGATGGCAACGTTTGGGGAAGATGTTTCTGAAAGGGCTGTTGATCTTCAATCCCCTTGTGTTTTTGTATGATTCATGCCTTGTGTTTTACCTGTTCCTTCCATACTTTTTTTTTTGCTAAATATGATATCTAGTTAGCTCTAGGAGCTTGAATTATATATATAAAAGTTCTTGACTAGCAAAGTACTCTCTTTTATGGAAGTTTTTCGAGTGTATGATGTTAGAAAATAATATAAATAACAGTTTAAGTTTTTAGGTCAGATGGTTTCTTAATATGGTATTAAAGTTTTATTGACCCAGCAGTCATGAGTTCGAATCTCACTATCCCCGTTCTATTTGATAAAAAAAAAACAAAGTATTGTGGGTCTATGCAAATTTCAAGCCCAAAGAACTTTCACTTGAGGAAGTATATTAAAAAATAATATAAATCATATTATATAATCTTACCTAACAGCTTAAACTTTTAGATGAGATAGACGGTTCTTTAACAAATGCATGTGAATTCCTATATAAGAGCATGATGATAACCATGGTGTAATAATAATCATTTTTAAAAATATTTTTTATTTATAAAGTATAGTAAAATAAATTTTTTTTAAATAATTTTTTTTAATATCAAAGTTTATCAAATTAATCTAAAAATAAATATAAAAAAAAACCATTTGAAACTCAAGAAAAATATTTTTTAAAATTTTTATATTACTATATTATTAAGTCTCCGATGTAAACTACAAGTCATTGGATTAACTAAGCCAATTCCAAATTATAAGTTGATTTGGATAAAAAAAATTCTTTTGCGTTCATCTAATTGGATCTTATTAAAATTTGAAAGATCATCGGGTCACAAACCTGCATTTAGATCACGAGATCATTCAAGATAAAACAAGCCTGAGCTCCAATCAATTAATTATAGCATCTTAGAAAATAATATAAATTATATTATAATATAAATTATATTCTAAAATTTCATATAATAACTTAAGTTTTTAGATGATATAGTTCTTTAATATAATATCAGAGTCTTGTTGACCCAACGGTCACGAGTTCGAATCTCACCACCCTCATTCTATTTGATAAAAATCAAGCATAAAATAATATGAACTTGTATAAGTTTCAAGTTCAAAAAACTCATTTGAGACAATGTGTTAGAGAATAATATAAATCATATTCTGAAATCT
This sequence comes from Salix udensis, assembly GCA_029204005.1. Classification (NCBI taxonomy): domain Eukaryota; kingdom Viridiplantae; phylum Streptophyta; class Magnoliopsida; order Malpighiales; family Salicaceae; genus Salix; species Salix udensis. Next base: position 12,229,334 of record CM055037.1, read on the forward strand.
CATCCAACAGCTTAAATTTTTAGATGAGATTACTGATCACAGCTGTGTTCTTCTAAGCTTCAGATTTCGAAACTTCACTTGCAAATGTTACTAGTGAAGTACATGTGATGACTCTTAATTTCTAAGGCTAGCAAATACGTGATTAATAGATATCATAATATCAATAAATCATTTCATCTAAAAATACTTAAATTTAAGTTATTATATAAAATCCTAAAATATAATTTATATTATTCTTTAACATACCTTCTCAATTGAAACTATTTGAGCTTCAAACTTGCACTAGCTCACACTATCTTATGCTTGATTTTTATCAAATAGAATAAGAATAGTGAGATTCAAACTCATAACGATTATATCAGCAAAATTCTAATACCATATCAAAAAATCATCTCACCTAAAAACTTAATCTTAAATTGTTAAATAAGACCACAGAATATGATTTATAATGATTATAATTTATAATTGAAACCAAACCCATATTTGAAGACACCGGCAAAAAGCAAGGGAGCAGGACTATAGCACACCAAAACATAGCCTAGAAATTTACAGGGAACACTAGCACAAGATTCATCGTAAGTTTCTTGCGACTTCAAAACAAGCCAGAGAAAGGTTTGTAGCAAGTCTTCAACATGTTTTTGCAACATACAAGTTTTCCAGGCAGCAAGTCCTCTCTGCTTTTCTATTTCTAGATCAACTTCCCTACAAAAACCTTCCTAAGGTTTGGCTGTTAACAAACCAGTAGGTTTACCATTTCTAACCTCTCAATTCCCATCATCAGCAGATTTCAAGTAAAGAGTTTCACCTCCATCACCACCCTGGCCTCCCGAGCTTCCTCCTCGCGCTTCACTCGACCCTGCGCTCCGGATATCTTGCTTGCTCCCACTCGCGATTCCTCTACTGGAGGCATCCATGCCAAAATCAGGAAATCGTCCACCACCAAGCGCTCCGCTGCCTCCTGCGGTGCTAGCCTCACTTTGCATCATATGAAGTCCCGTGTTTCCACCGGAGCTCATGCCGAGCTGGCTGTGTAAAGCCTGCTGTTGTTGAAGCGCCGAGAAAGGCTGTTGAGCATACTGCATCATAGAAGAGCGTGCGGCCATAAGCGCTTGTGGTGTCATCTGTTGAGCTTGTTGGTGCTGCTGCATGTAATGTGCTCCTGGCTGCATGATGCCGCCGGAAGGGAACTGCAGGGAATTTACAGATAAAAGATCAAATTCAAACTGAAACACATGAAAATACTTTTCTAAAGCCTGCACTTTCACATACTTTACATTCTTAATAGCCCTTTTACCTGGGCATGCATGGTAGGTGGTTGGGGCTGACAATCAGCAATTGCAGCCAAGTACATGAGATTTTGTTGCAGTCTTGCCTGGTTCCTACAACAAAAAATTGTTCCATGTTTAGCAATTTGAAAACAAACAAACAATTTCCAACCACAGCTGAGTTATGTTAGAGCAGTGCAGGCGATGTTTAGACTGACTTCCATGATCTAAATTGCCGACATATCGAAAGTACCATTTTCCCAACTAGATTTCAAGATCATCACTTCAGCCAACTGGAGAAGATCTGAAGGACCAGTTAATCATTGATTATAGTCCATGATCAATGCCTCCTTTTACCATATTCCCTTCAAACAAAGACTATCTAGCTATCTGTTACTGATGTATAAATTGCAGATTGTAAGCAGCAGTAGGGTTGTCTCCTCTTACCAGAGAGAAGACATTTAAAAGTTTAATTGAGAGAGCCAAGAGCTTACTCTGCACACTCACTGAGTTTCCCTGAATTCTGGCTCTCAACAATCTTCAAAATCAATGACTTGTTTTCGTCCAGATACTGCATTAATAAAAAATGAAGGCATGGATGACTATTAGTTAAACAATAATTAGAATGCGATGAATAGCAAAAAAATAAGTACAAAAATAAATAATAGAAAGCTTAGTTGATCTTATCACCAAGCTTCACAGTTGCTCTCCATAATCATGCCAAAAGAGAAACATCCATTCTTGTTTCCCATCAAATTTATGAAGCATCACTTAAGTAATAATTAATGGTTATGAGCATTAAATTAAAACATAATACAGATAAAGCAAGTAAGGTATTCGACGAATCCCTAGTGGAACAGAAATTTGAATCGGGAACATACAATACAGATGTGCTAGACTATAAGGAATAAGGTTATCATATGCATAAAATACACAAGTATCCACTTCAAATTTTGCCACTGTCTGAAACAGGGTTAATAATAGAAGAAAGCTTGTTAAGTCTCAATAATGCACAATAGAAGCAATTAAGTACTGGATCAATCTTTAAACTCCACTGCTAGCTCTAATCTTCCACTTTACAAGTAGATGAGCCAATATCATGAATGAAATTAGTTGATTTTTCTGAAATACAGCAATGCTTGAAGAGATTTGGATTGTGTCGCCACTCAAATTTGACAAAATACACATAAAAAGTACAAGTTCACACTTGCTAGTCCAACCAGCCATTTTTTAACTGCCTTCAAAGGAACATGGAAAACTTACTAAATTGTTTTCCAAGCATTTCTCACTTCTAATACAGACATCAGTGAGCTAATTCAATTGATAAGTATAATCCTAAAAAAATCTAATCCAGACCGAAATCATGCAACTAGAAGCACTTCTACCTTAGCAAACGCACTTTTACTGGCCTTAATGTAATGGAAATTACCACACCTGAAAATTCCTTGTCGGCATGGGGTAAACATAATGGACTGGGTCAATATCATGTGAAACCACAAGTACAGTAGTTGATTGAAGTAGCTGTCCCTTAGGGCTTTTGGCATCACTTCAACAAATAGACTAAAAAACAATACTTGTGTTAAATTTCCCTTGTTCCTTTGCTAGCCAATTGTTGAGGGTCCTATACGAGCTTAGTACTTTAGTCACTCCAGTGCCGAAAATCCATTAATTCATCAAAAAATACAAAACAAAAACCTAGAGTTGATTGCCCTTCTTGTGTTTCAAAACATACAGAAGGAGAATGGCCTGCTATGCTCAAAATAGATCTTGATGACAGAAATATACACAGCATATCACGTTGATGTCTCCATATGTTTTGAAAAACATCAGGAGAGGACCACTAAAGAAAGACCAGTCTCAAAACAGGACCACAACAGCAATAATGCCATCATATCCAAACAAATGACAATTTATTTCAAGAAAGGTCCCTACAGTGCAGGCCATTATCCTATTCAACAACTAGGATTCATGTGGCTTGATCCTACTATCAGAAACAAATATGTTGAATAAAACCCATCACAATACCTAACATTTGGCTTTTCCCTGGGAAATGCTTAGCATTACTACGATAAAGGGTATTTACAGAAATTCACGAAACGAATAAGGATGCTACAGGACTTAGGCCAGCGGCCAACACAAGGTTATTTAAGTGAAAAAAATGGGAAAGCCAAAGGGGGCCAACTTCCAATACATACTCATAGTTTATACAACCGGTTACTTGCAATCAATTGTAGAACCTGCAAAACAGGCCCTATACAATGGAGCATCTTAATGGGGAGAATACTACTTTTACCATTGTTAGTCTTGTTCTTTAGAATCTCCTTTTAGTGCTTGGTTTTTATCAAACAAGAAACCTTTTCATTGTAAATCATCATTTCAAGAACAAAATCTTGCCTCAATGAGCATCGACATCAAAAAGGAAAAGCCAAGAAAATTGATTCCTGACATTCTGCCTTTAAATGCAGCAAACCTAACGGAAGGACTTGAACTCCCAGCTGTAAAGCTATAAAATCAATTGGTAAAATATGCTTTTGTTACAAAAACTCTTTGTGTTATTATCACTCTCCATTCTTTGGTTAAATGAGCAGCTAAGGACCAACTCTTTGCCATATGGTCGCTGGTAAAGGCATCTTTAGCCTATCCAATTAAGAACCAAGGGAGGAAGGAGATTAGATTTTAAAGTAACAGTAAGAACAATCAATACTATATATCCAACATAGAATAAACCATGAACACTATTTAAACAACAAGCATGAAACAGTAACAAAAATCGGCGACATGATGCTTTACATGTCATGCATAAGCTGCTGACCTCCATCCTCCAACTCCACTAGAAAAATACCAGATAGTCTAAAGACTCAAACTTTAGTTCTTATAGATAGAGTTACCACCCAAAAAGGAGAATATATATATGAACTGGACAGAAATGATGAACCCCGAGTGATGAAAAAAAGCTAAAGCATATATATGACATAAAGAAACAACGAAGGAATAAAAACCCACTTGCAAAAACAAACAGATAACCAAAAAAAAAACGAACAACCTTGTAAACCAATACACATCAAAACTTACAAGTAAAGTGCACGAAGGAGCTGTCAATGATAAGGAAACATAAACAAACAAGAAAACTAACCAAAGAGATAGTGAAAAACAATCATAAGATGAATATATAGTCAATAACAGCTGTAGACTTCAAGAGCACACAAGAAACTCCAAAAACGAAGTAAGAAAACAAAAGCTGAAGCACTGGAAACTGGGGAAAAGGAGATGCTGAAGCAGGTGGAAAGAAACTGTGAGAGGTGAGGAGAGGAACCTGTTGAATATGATCAGTAGTGACGTTACTGGGATAATAGGCTGCCATCATGGGCTGCATCTGCATCAGGTGCTGCTGCATTTCTTTAGTATTTATAACCAAAGACACACAGAACGAGCTATAATCTCAACAAAAAAAAAGAAAAAAGAGTCCCTTTCTCTTTCTCTGTGTCCTCCTCTGAGCTGAGAGCAACAGCAGGTACGCCAAAAGAGATGCCTTTGCTATTTGCTTCTCTCTCTTTCTAAACAGACATGGGCAAGTAAGACAGGGAGAGAGCTGGGTGTATCTATCTACCTAAGATTGATAGATAGATATCATTACACAGAGAGAGAGAGGGAGGGTTTTTGTCTGGTTTCTTGGTAAAAAGATGGTAACTTTTCTTTACTTTTTCCTTCTTTATGATTGAGAGGTCACGTGACACAGGATAGAGAGAGAGAGAGGAGAGAGAAGTATTCTGTCCTGTCTGCGTGCGTGTTTGGGTGCAGGAAAGAGAAAAGGACCCAGGAACAACTACATAGCCAACGTGAGGGAGGAGAAGAGAAGATTATATTTATCAACCCGGCTAATTTTGATATTTTGTTGTTTGGTTTTAAAAAATGAATTTATATATACATATATATATACAATTTAAATACATTTTTTTTAATTTTATTTTCATGAAATTTTAAAACAATTTTTTAATTTCTTATAAACTACTATTATGATATTTAGTTTTCATGAAATTTTAAAACAATTTTTTAATTTCTTATAAACTACTATTATGATATTTAGTTAAAGTGTTTAGTTACAACTGTTTTTTTTAAAGTGATTTTTATTTAAAAATATATTAAAATGATATTTTATATATTTTTTAAAAATTATTTTTGACATCAAAATATGAAAATAATCTAAAATTTAATTTAAAATAAAAAATAAAAATTTTAAATTTCAAAAAATATATATATATTTTTAAAATACACTGAAAATCACCCAAAATTTATAGCTCATGTGGATAAAGGTGAAGTAGAGCCTCTTTGAAAGAGCGATTGCGATAGCTTTTTAAAATATTTTTCGTGCTGAAATACATCAAAATAATATTTTTTTATTTTTTAAAAATTATTTTTAATATTAGTACATCAAAAAAATTAAATTTCAGCAAAACAGCCGGTTGCCCGGAGTGCCAAACAGACTCTATAAACACAACCATCCATCCCTATGTGGATTGTTGTTCACCACCGGACACTCCCCTGGCCCACATGCATATCATTTTTTAATGACAAAATCTTTCTGCCAACCAAATCAAGTACCTCCCTGATTAAAGAGATTTCTTCTTGACTCTATTTTAGGGTTCTTGGTCCACCATGGAGAGCTATTTTCTTCCCTCTTTTTTTTTTTCTTTTTAAAATTTTTCATGGGAGATGAACTTGGGTTTGGGGCAGGCATGTTCGAGGATTTTCATTTTAATTTCTGTTTGAAATATAGATGATGTTGTTGGATGATGTTGTTGGGAAAAGTGTTTTTTTTATTCAAAAATATATTAAAATAGTATTTTTGTTTTAAAAAATATATATTTTTAATATTAATACATGAAAATGATCTAAAAACACCAATATTTTGTTTAAAAATATATTAATTTTTTTTTATTTTTTTCTAAAATATTTTTGAAACACAATATCAAACAAGATTATAGTCTTTTAAAAATCATTTTTAATATCAACACATTTAAAAATACTCGAAATATATCATTTAGATTAAAAAAATCAAAAACCATAATTTTTTTTTAAAAATCAAACAAGATTATAGTATTTTAAAAATCATTTTTAATATCAATACATTTAAAAATACTTGAAATATATCATTTAGATTAAAAAAATCAAAAAACATATTTTAAAAAAAAAAAATTATGGCATCAACACATTTAAAAATACTCAAAATATATCATTTAGATTAAAAAAAATCAAAAAACATATTTAAAAAAAAAATTATGGCATCAACACATTTAAAAATACTCAAAATATATCATTTAGATTAAAAAAATCAAAAAACATATTTAAAAAAAATATTTATGGCATCAACACATTTAAAAATACTCAAAATATATAATTTAGATTAAAAAAATAATTCAAAAAACATTTTGTCAATGCTTACCAAACACCCCCAAAGTCTCTCTTTAATATAATTTGAAGTAGATTAACATGAGTTTCATAAATACTTTAAACTTCTGCAGCAGCTCCACTTTCCCTACTTGACCATCATCGCGTGCTCCACCGATGGTTGATTTGAAGAGAAGTCAATAATGATGAATTGAGATTTCAAGTTGTGTATATATATATATATATATATATATATATATTATAAAAATTAAAGAGATAAATTCTGCATGTATTGTCGGCTTCCCAAGTTTGTCAATGAGTTTGGCTTCATCACCTGCGACTACGTACCAGCCCACTATTGAGGTTCTGCTGGTCGGCAATTCTTTGATTATGTACACTACCGACAAATTATTTAATAGATGATCTAGTTGTAAGAACTTGTAATAAAAAGTTTATTATCATTATAATTTCAAGTTTGAGTTCTGTAGTTACTAATATGATGATCATTAGATGTTTACGTGATCGTTAATTTCAAGATTCGTAAAATTAGTCGAGACACACGCAAACTGGTATGAATATCTAACTTAAGACCAATATCTTAGAGAATCTTATGATGTTGGTGAAATAACATTAAAGAGGTGTTTAACAATGTGTTTGGAAAATATTTAAAATATTTTTCATGTACACTACCGACAAACTATTTAGTAGGTGGTTCAATTGCAAGAGTTTGTGATAGGAGGTTTATTATCACTGTAGTTTCAAGTTCAAGTCTTGTGATTATTAATATGATGGTCACTAAAAAGTTACATGATCGTTAATTTTAGGACCCGTGGAATTAGTCGAGATACGCACTAGTCTGGACACCTACATTAAGACCAATATCTTAGAGAATCTTATAATGTTGGTGAAATATCATTAAAGGGGTGTTTGAAAATGCTTTTGGAAAAATATAAAAATTAAAAAAAATTAATTTTTAATTTTTTTTATGTTTTTAGATTATTTTGTTGTGCTGATATCAAAAATAATTTTTAAAAAATAAAAAAAATATATCATTTTAATGTATTTCCGAACAAAAAACACTTTAAAAAATAGCATTAATTGCGCTTCCAAACAAACACTTGTACCAATATCTTAAAGAATCTTATGATGTTGGTTTCTTAGTGTGGGAGAGACTACGAGGATAGTGATGTAATAATGTTAATATATATATATATATATATATATGATTAAAAATATAATATATGTCACTACCAAACACATATTTAAAACAAGTAAAATCTTTCAAACATGTTGATATAACATATATATACATGTATTACATAAGATATTGTCGGGAGTCTCATTGAGATTGATTATAATATGGCCATAAACAATACTACATGCCTCACAAAACCCAAAACGAGGTCAACATTTTACCGAGACTTTATTCTACCGGCGGTTCAAAATTACCGGAGGAAACAAGCACGGCAACCATCAAACCCTTTCACGGACACACATGTGGGTTCAGAACAACATGAACATCCTTGAACTCCAGAGGCAAATCAATCATTTCTTTCACAATTATTTTCTCCTTTATGAGAAAATTATATATTTTTCATGGCGTTTGTCATTGCATTTCAAATATATTTTTGAAAAAAATTAGTGTTTTTAAATAATATTTTAGTGTTTTTATATCATTTTAATGTGCTGATGTCAAAAATGATTTTTAAAAATAAAAAAAATATCATTTTGATATATTTTGAAATAAAAATCACTTTAAAAAATAACTGTAACTACAATCCCGGTCCATTCTTTAGTCTCGGAAAGACTTTAATCTTTGTGGGAGCTCTCAGGAACCCTAGCCTCGTCAAATGTCATCCTCAAACTTGCCATGTCATCAAATTTTCTTTCCATTAAGGAGATTAGCTTCTGGGCACATGTAAAAATCATTTTTGAACTTGAAATAAATGTTGGGAAATGCATGCATGGGACCCAAAAGTTCACCCCCCCTCTTCAAGTGTTCTTCAATCTGTTTTTTCATATAATATATCTCACCTAAAAGATTAAATTATTAGGTGAGATTCTATAATATGATTTATATTATTCTGTAACACATTTTTTAAAGTGAAAATTATTAGAGAATAATATAAATCATATTATAGGGTCTCACCTAACAGCTTGAGCTTTTAGGTGAGATGGTTCCTTAACATGGTATCAGAGCCTTGTTGACCTAGCGGTCACGAGTTCAAATCTCATCATCTTCATTCTATTTGATAAAAATCAAACACAAGGTAGAATGAACATGTGTGCAAGTTTCAAGCCCAAAGGGCTTTTACTTGAAGGTGTGTGTTAGAGAATAATATAAATCATATTATGGGGCCTCACCTAATAACTTGAGTTTTTAGGTGAGATGGTTTCTTAACAAAAACCTTTTAGACTTGAAACTTCAACAGGTCCACACTATCTTGTGCCCAAATTAAATGAGGATAGTGAGATTCGAACTCGTAATCGCTAAGTCAACAAGATTACAATATCTTATCAATAAATCATCTCATCTAAAAACTTAAGGTGAGGCTCTAGAATATAATTTATATTATTCTTTAACACACTTTCTAAAATAAAAACCCTTTAGACTTGAAACTTACACAGGTCCATGCTATCTTGTGCTTAAATTAAATAAAGATAGTGAAATTCGAACTCGTAATCGCTAAATCAATAAAATTATATTATCTTATAAATAAATCATCTCATCTAAAAACTTGAACAGTTAGCAGAAACCCTACCCGACCCAAACTCGTCCGCCACCACTCATCAGGAATCTACCACCTGTTGGAGAGCTAGCTAGGACTAGCACGGTTGAACACAGAAACACCACAGTAACATGAAGAACAGAGGATGTACTTTTGCAGATGAGAACCTCAAACCTTTTCGGGACGGATCCTAAGGTGGTGGGAGACCAGCAATATGAACACTAGGGTCAAACCAATACACTGAAGATGAAAATAATGGTTCGTTGGGTGATGCTCCCCTTACACGATGGATTGTTGGGGTGTGATTTGTGTACTCAAATTCCAATCCTGTCATTGCTTTTCGTAGCTCAGCTAGCTAACATATGTCTCTGCCCAAAACACTGGCGCATGAGTACACACTTAAAAGATTGTTTGAGAGGACATTTGTGGTTGCTTTTTAAAGTGTTTTTTATTTAGAAATATATTAAAATTATATTTTTTTTAAAAAAAATTATTTTTGACATCGGCACATCAAAATGATTTAAAAACACAAAAAAAAATTCATTTAAAATGAAAAAAATATCAAATTTTGAGGAAACAACGGTACAACCACCCTCCGAAACAGCTTCTTAGTGACGGTTTGGTAGTACATTTGCGGTTGTTTTTAAAATATTTTTTATTTAAAATAATTTAAAATAATTTATTTTTGATGATAGTGGTGGATCATTAATCCAATGTTGAGCTTATATGAGAATAATTTTGTGTTTGTGGATTGTCAAATAAAATAAAATCTAATTAAAAATGATCTGCTAAGTATTTTTAGATAATTGAGTTTTTGGTGTATCTAATAGGATTTGAATCTTTAATGCGTAGAGATTAAAGAGTTATTTATTATTTTATTGATGGGTTGAAATAGGAATAACAAAGGGTGAGAATGTTAAAAAGCATGAATACCAAAAGATAGTATGTTACCTATATATATGGTCATTATCCCCGAATTACATATTCTGTTTTATTTTGATATCTTATCATCAGAAAGAAAATAAGGTTACGGTAGAGAGAATCAAATAGTTCTCAAAAGGAGAACATGTTAATCTTGAAGGTCATCTGTATAACTCTAAAGAGTGGCTTTCGTATATGAATTCAGGTATGCTTCCACTCAATTTTTTATGCGTTCTTGATAATTCGACATCAATATTTTTATATGTTATGAAATCCAGTCCTAACAATTAGTACATGGAAATGATCTAAAAAAATCTCAAAAAATAATTTAATATAAAATAAAAAAATCCAAATATTTCAAAAATATTTTTAAAACGCAATACAGAAAACCCATGAGCATAAAACTTGGCTCCACTTGCCATCTCTGAGTTCTTCAACTAGTTGTTGTTGTCATTTGCTCCTTTCTTTTTTTGATTTGATTCTCCTTCAAATGGCAGTGCCTGAAAAGTGAAAACCATTGGCCGAGGGGCTTTCAGATTTTTTGCACATGCAAGTTACTAATAAAGTCCATGAAATCTATTCTAACTTTTATAGATCTTATAATCTAATATAAAAGGAAAATGTTTCCTTATGTAATCGGATGTTTAATATAATTTCTAGTTTCAAATGGTTGGTAGGGTAGTTAAAAATATATAATTATTTTAAAAAAATCTTAGGTTAATAAATCTATTAAATTTCTTTAAATACATTATTATTGTTTCTATATAAGAGATTCACCTTTTAAAATCGTGTAAGAAAATAGATTTATTCGAGACAAACTGGTCCACTAATATGTCTTTTTCATAAAAAAAGTAATCAAAATTTCTATTCAACCATATGTTTTTTTAATTAAAGAGTATCTGAGTTAGTTTGCGTGTATCTCGATTAATACTACCGCGGGCCTTAAAGTTAATGACTATATAAGCCTCTAGTTATCATCATATTAATAACCATATGACTCGAATCTAAAATTACTTAATTTGTATATTTCATATGTGAAATTAATAATTTGTATTGATATGATATATTTTTAAAATAATTCTTTTTCTTGATTAGAAAAAAACCCTCTAAAATAAAAAAATAAAAATCACACAAACTAGAAATAAAAACCATCTTAAAATATTTGCAATCTGATATTTTGGTTGTTTTATAAGAAATATTGGCATAAAATGTTCATATTTATTTATAAAAATTTATACGGTCGAATTTATATGTTTTTTAATTTTATAATTCATGAAATTAATTGATATAAAATGGACACGAATTTTAATAAAAACAAATACGACCATGTGTCACCTTATATTCCATGGTTGGAACTCGAGAAGGAATAAATACCCTCCTCCCTGCTCATGTTTTTTTTCTCTCGTCAGCATCTGTCAACTGGCTCTGCAAAACATGCAGATGAGGGTGGTGGTGGTGGTTCCACCGTGATGGGGATTGAAGCTCGTTGAGAAGTGTGCCACTGCACTGCCATGAATGACTTTGCCTAGGTTTTTGCAGCCCTGAGAAAAATTCAAACGACAGCTAAGACGATGAATAAGAAATTGCTAGTAGCCATGACACCCCTCACATGTTCTTCTCTTCCTCTGCCAGATTGCCATTTCCATGAAAAAAACACTGCATTGCCTTCCACCTTCTGCAGCCTCGTGCTCCGGCTCCCCCCCGCCGTGCCGGGCTCAGCTCCGGTGACAGATTTCGTTTTCTATAGTTGAGAAAAGAAAGACAAGTACACTGATAGCAAATGTGATTCTCCTGGCCATAGACGGTCTTTATTATTCACTGTAATTATAATGGGAGTGATCTTGGCTGAAACGCTTTTTAAGATTTTTTTTTGCATGAGACTGTGTTTTTTAATTGCATGAGACTGTGTTTTTTAATACCATAGCCAATATATATATATATATATATTCTTTTACGATCGGAGTGTTCGGGTCAGCTTACACGCACCACAACTAATCCCCAAACCCACTAAATATCTTATAAGTACAGTGAGCAAATAAAACATCATGGGGGTAATAGGCATGCATGGTGAGACTAGAGAAAGGAAATAAATCTCTTCAACTGCTTGGTCAAAACTCTACTTGCCAATACATATAAAAGTAGAATAAATGATACGGGTATTAGCGGTGCCGGAGGTGCATTACGTGACTCAAACAGGTCCTGGATCCAGGGTTTTTCTGTGAATTTGGGTGCAAGCTCCATTCTTAAGGCTAAATTATGGGGTATTTTTTGGAGGTTTAGGTTGGCATGGGACTATAGTTACCACGATGTGGAGATTGAGTGTGACTCCGGTATTGCTGTCATTCTTTAAACTTCTGCTACGGTATCAACTCACCCTCTATGCAACATCATATCTTGTTGTCAACTAATTTAGGGTTGAAATATACAACTAATTTAATTGTCGAGGAGTTTTTATTTCATCATTGTTACATCACCACCACCACCACATCATGATTACAATCACCATCATCATCGCCATGTCACATAGGCCTCCAACAACCAAACAAGGCATCATTTATGGGCTTAATACATATATATTGTTGGGCTCGTGTCGTCATCATGGGCCAATCTATTTCTAGAATTGATCTATTCAATTTCTTGGAGATGAAGATTCAACAGAAAACTTTGTTCCTTTGATTGTCGTCTTCTCTGACTCTTACCTAATTAAGTCTGGACGGATTCAAGATTCTTTGAGCTTGCAAGACACGTCCATTTGATTTATTGAATATTATTTCAATTCTTATCTTGTATTAATTATATTAATTATATAATTCAAAGTCTTTTTGAAGTTGACAATAAGCTTGAGACTCTGGAAAGGAATTATTATGCTTCCTGTCAAAAAAAAACTTAAATTATAATATAGTTTATATTATTTTTTAATATACATCCTCAAATTAAACTTGTTTAGGATTATTTTTTATAGAATAAAATAACATAATTATATTCATATTTATAACCACTTGGTAAATAAAACTCTAAAAATATATTAAAAGAATCAATGACATCTAAATATATCATTTATATTATATTTTTAATATTTTTAATGGTTGGAAATTATGAATATTTGCAAAATAAGTTTTCTCTTATAAGATTTACAAGTATGGGAGGCTGTTTGCAAAAAACAATGATGGAAAGTATGGAATTGTAATATTTAATGTTTACTTGAGAATATATTATTTAAATATAAGATTTTCAAATATGATATTATATAAATAAAGTCTAACAATAAAAAAAATAAAAATAAAAATCAAACCATTCTTTTCCTATTTTACTTAAAAAAACAATATGGGATGAGAATAAAACCGAGTCAAATTGACCACATACACGACGAACAAGATCTCATAAGTGTTAATTTGGCGAAGAATAGTGGGACACGTAACCCCAATATTATTAAAAAGAAAATAAAAAAAATAAAAAAATAATATTTGAGCTTTGGCAAAGTTTTGCATGGATCTGACTGGAAAGCTTTGTGACTTTGAAGTTAAAAGTGAATTTGTAATATTTTATTAAACTTACGTAAGTGTTACACAAGTACATATTTTTGAACATTCAAAAATAAAAATTATTAATCTTAGCCCTTTTTTTTATTGTGTTTTAAAAGATTTTATTTTTTTATTTTTGAACAAAAAAATATTTTTAAAAACAACTCAACTACACTCCCAAACAGATTCAGGACACCCGTGGTAAGTGCAGCGATTGTTCCTGGCAGACACCCGGGTTCGAGCCCTGCCATGCACGCTTGTTACCCCCGCGATGGCTTACATGCTCATTGGACTTGCAGGATGTTCAATGAGTCTGAGAATTAGTTGTGGCGCGCGCAAGCTAGTCTGGATACCCCGGTTATAAAAAAATAATAATTCCGAGACAACATTAGTGTTATCTATAGGAAAGTTAATTGAGGTTAAGAATTAAAAAAATATTATTTTAATATTTTTATTTATAAATTTGTTAAAAATTTTAATTGAATTTGGACTAGGTTAAACAATAATGAATCAATCTAAGTTAACTTAAACTTATACTAAATCAAGCTTTCGAGACTTTATGACCATGTTTAAGATTTTTTTTCTAAAGTATTTTATAATTAATTTAACAAAAAATACATTTTTGCATGGTCGTTCATATATATATATATATATATATATATATATATATATTTATCACAAACAAAGAAACATGAATTAATGGGAAAAAAATGTATTTTTTGTATTCATTGAAATAAAAATCAACTACATTTGTTTCACAACCACACTCTTATCTTTAATTTCCAGTGGTTGCAGGCTTGCAGCAAAACAACAAGAAGAAAAGATTAAGTATAAAATTAAAGTTTAGTACCATCTCCATCCTTTTATTCATCTATCATCACTTAATTTCCTCGAGAAACCCTAGACGTATAATTCAACCCCTAAGATATTCACGAGCTCGAATCTTGTTTTCGAGTCTCATTACTACTAGCGACTGATCAAGCTTCGCCGAAGTTTACGACGGCGTCAGGAAAAGCAGGTGGTGGCTGAGCAGCAGCATGGCCGGCAAAATTCATTTCACCGAGAGGCGGGCACTGGCCACTCCCACGGCCAGGAATATGAGTGCATGGAGATGCACCGATTGGTGGAACCGGAACCCTATCGAGAGACTGAATATTCCCAAGATTTTGCTTCATCAATCGCTCGCCGGAGAATGGCCTAGCTGCGAATATTTGCTGAGAGCATGATCCAAGAACAATGGCTGCAAAGATTATCATCGTTAAGCACTGGTTTTTTCTTTGAGAACCCATTTGAAGGAGAAACCTAAGGAATACTGGGATCTTTTAATCAGGCAAAGTATTTGGCCACCTGCAGAGAGCTAGCAAAATGGGTGGTGGTGGTGGTGGATGTTAGGGAGTTGGTGGTGGTATATGGAAGATGGTATCTATATTTATACATGCAAGGACACATGAAATATATTTTAAGGTAAGGTTTTTTTGATTTTGATGTGGAGCAAGATGTCATGTGTTGACTTTGGCCGCGTTTTGAAGTTTGAATGGAGAAGGTCTGAATCATAGACAGACCTTGAAAAGCAAACAAGAACATACTTTTAAACATGATCAATTTAATCAAAGTTGAAGGAGTCCTCGTAATTTTCCTGGATGTGTGATGGTGGGAAGCAAAATTTTCTCTCTAAGGGAGGCTGTTATGGTTTGGGTTAGGGTTTGAAAACATTCTGGGTGTTGGTCAAATGTTGTTTTTGAACCATATATTTATTTACGGTTTGGAAGCGTGGTTGATATTATTTTTAAAAATATTTTTTTATTCAAAAATGTATCAAAATGATGTATTTTTTTTATTTTAAAAATTACTTTTGATATCAGTACATGAAAATGATCTAAAACACTAAAAAAATGAATTTAAAGTAAGAAATAAAACACAAAATTTTCATTTTTTTTCAAAAATACTTTTGAAATGCCGTACCAAAAATCTCTTAGCTTATAATTTTTAGTGTGACAGCAGATAATTAGTATATTTTGGGACTTGACATCGCAATCTTAAACTTAAATTTAGGAATGTGATTAAGATTATAGTATTTATGATATTGATAATATAAATAGTAGTAATAGTGGTCGATAAGACGATTATTGTGACAGTAATATGTGATGATGATAATAATTATTAAGGAATCATTTCACCTAAAAGTTCAAGCTGTTAGGTGAGGCCCTAAAATATGATTTATATATTATGTATTTTTTATTATTCTTTATGAAATTAAAAAATATTTTTCTGGAGTAATATTATTATTAAAAAATGTTTTTTTTTAAAGGTTTGATACGGTAATATTTTCTAGCCGTAAAATCATTATAAGAAGGGAAAAAAAGAGAGTGCTTATAATGTAATTGGAAAATTAATTGATGCATTTCATATTGAGTCGTTTATTATCTCTTAATTTCATACTTGGGGTCAAATCCCACTTCAAAACGCAAAGGGTTAGTTGTTGTTTTTTTTAATGAAAAATAAAAAATAAAAATAAAAAATAAAAAAAGAGAAGAATTATGGCCAATATTTCTGCTGTCTAATGGCTGGCTTGTCATTCAAGGCCAAAGTCTTCACGTCAGGGTGTGGAAGGGGAGGTATTCTGCTTTTAAATACATTTTATATATAAAAAATTAAATTAATATATTTTTATTGATAATTTTAATATATTAATGTAGGCAAATTTTCCAAAAACAAATTGAATAAGACTTGAAAATGTGGATGCAATTGGACTGTTGGGTACCATAGAAAGAAAGGAATTCAACAGGCTATTGCCGGTCAGGGCAAGCATGGTGGCTTCATTCTTGAGCCGGCCAAACTTGGTGACTTCGGGGTTGAATGGCATTCCATTACAAAAAAAATTTTGGACAAATTTTAAAAATAATTATTTTTATTTTTTACTTTAAATTAAAAATTTTTAATTGGTATTTGTAGATCATTTTGATATACTGGTGCTAATTTTTTTTTCAAACATAAAAAAAAAATATTCTGATGCATTTCTAAATAAAAAATATTTTAAGAAGTAACTTCAACCACACTTCTAAACAGTCACGAGTTCATACCCTCACATGAGTAACAATATTCATTAGCTTGAATCCTTGAACATTAGAAACTTGCTTTTTTTTTTTTTTTTTCTGGCTAATAATCTTCATTCTATTATTATTTGAAAACTTATTTGGTGTTATCACTCTATTAAACTTGATTTTTTATTTTAGATGTGAAGAAACTTTATCCTTCAAAAAACATGTTCTATTAAACTCAACCCGCCAAGAAATTAAATAAAAAAAAACTTAGATATAGAGCTAATCTCATGTCAGATTTCTTGTTGAATTGGATAAGATAATAATTGAAAAAACCAATATGTTTTCAGTAATTCAATTAACTTAGTCAATCCGATCAAAGGTTTTTTTTTTTTTGAAAAAAAACAAGATAATAGTCTTAACAATAAAAAAAAAAAAACACAATCTAAGCTAAGCTAATAGCTCATGAGTTGACCTAATGGTCAATTTACTTTTCCAGTAAGTTTCCTAGTCAGGCTATGACAGCTGTTCCTTATTCGGCTTCCTTGCCCTTTCGTCATCTATTTTGCTGCTAATGACGTTCGTTCCATTATTTGAAATCCTCTCATTTTTTTATGGGAGAAAATCCTATTATCAAAAAAACACATTTTATAAGCCCAATCGCGAATAAAATCCTAATTATTTCAGGTTTTTACAAGAAATACATGTTTTGATTTAAATTCAAGATTTGATATGCAGATCACAAGCCCTATACTATCACATCACGCTTTCTGAGGATCTATCTCATATCTTTTTTGTTTGAATTCGAGGAAATTCCACCTACCATAAAACATATTTTATAGGTCCAGGTGAGCTATTCTTACAAGAAATGCATGCTCAGGTGTGTGCCACTGCCATGAATGAATTTGCCTAGGTTTTTGCAGCCCTGAGAAAAATTCAAACGACAGCTAAGACGATGAATAAGAAATTGCTAGTAGCCATGACACCCCTCACATGTTCTTCTCTTCCTCTGCCATATTGCCATTTCCATGAAAAAAACACTGCATTGCCTTCCACCTTCTGCAGCCTCGTGCTCCGGCTCCCCCCGCCGTGCCGGGTTCAGCTCCGGTGACAGATTTTGTTTTCTATAGTTGAGAAAAGAAAGACAAGTATACTGATAGAAAATGTGATTCTCCTGGCCATGGACGCTCTTTATTATTCACTGTAATTATAATGGAAGTGATATTGGCTGAAACTCTTTTAAGCATTTTTATTTTTATTTTTTATTTGCATGAGACTGTTTTTTAATACCATAGCCAATAAATATATAACTTTTTTTTTTTTATATAATCAAGATATTCGGGCCAGCTACACGCACTACAATTAATCCCCGAAACTACTAAATATCCTGCAAGTCCAGCGAGCAAGTAAGACATCATGGGGGTGATAGACATGCATGGTGGGACTTGAATCCTGATGCAGAGAAAAGAAATAAATCCCTTCAACTACTAGGTCAAAACCCCACTTGCCAATAAATATATAACTTGTTTATATCTTAAAAGTTTTTTAATGCTCACCATCTATTTCCATTTTAATGCTCACCGATCTGGGCTTAATACATATATATTGTTGGGCTCGTGTCGTCATCATGGGCCAATCTATTTCTAGAATTGATCTATTCAGGGCCTGTTTGTTTATGCGTTATACTTTCATTTGCTAATTTTTTTTTTATTATTTTAAATGAATTTTTTTTGGTGTTTTTAAATCATTTTGATGTACTGATGTCAAAAATAATTTTTTTTTTAAAATATCATTTTGATATATTTCTAAATGAAAAACATTTCAAAAGTAACCGTAACCACACTCTCAAACAGGCCTCAATTTCTTGGAGATGAAGATTCAACAGAAAACTTTGTTCCCTTTGATTGTCGTCTTCTCTGACTCTTACCTAATTAAGTCTGGACAGATTCAAGATTCTTTGAGCTTGCAAGACACGTCCATTTGATTTATTGAATATTATTTCACTTCTTATCTTGTATTAATTATATTAATTATATAATTCAAAGTCTTTTTGAAGTTGACAATAAGCTTGAGACGCTAGAAATGAATTATTTTGCTTGTTGTAAAAAACAAATCTTAAATTATGATATAGTTTATATTATTTTTTAATAATCATCCTCAAATTAAACTTGTTTAGGTTTATTTTTTTTATAGAATAAAATAAGATAATTATATTCATATTTATAACCACTTGGTAAATAAAACTATAAAATTATATTAAAGACTCAATAAGATCTAAATATATCATTTATATTATATTTTTAATATTTTTAATGGTTGGAAACGATGAATATTTGCAAAATAAGTTTTCTCTTATAAGATTTATAAGTATGGGAGGCTGTTTGCAAAAACAATGATGGAAAGTATGGAATTGTAATATCTAACGTTTACTTGAGAATATATTATTTAAATATAAGATTTTCAAATATGATATTATACAAATAATGTCAAACAATAAAAAATAAAAATCAAAAGTCAAACCATTCTTTTCCTATTTTACTTTAGAAAACACAATATGGGATGAGAATAAAACCGAGTCAAATTGACCACATACACGACGAACAAGATCTCATAAGTGTTCATTTGGCGAAGAATATTGGGACACGTAACCCCAATATTATTAAAAAGAAAAGAAAATAAAAATAAAAATAAATAATATTTGAGCTTTGACAAAGTTTTGCATGGATAAGACTGGAAAGATTTGTGACTTTGAAGTTAAAAGTGAATTTGGAATATCTTTACGTAAGTGTTACACAAGTACATATTTTTGAACATTCAAAAATAAAAATTATTAAACTTAGCCCTTTTTTTTATTGTGTTTTAAAAGATTTATTTATTTATTATTTCTGAACAAAAAAATATTTTTAAAAACAACTCAACTACACTCCCAAACAGATCTATGACACCCGTGGTAAGTGCAACGATTGTTCCTAGTAGACACCTGGGTTAGAGCCCTGCCATGCAAGCCTGGTACTCCCGCGGTGACTTACATGATCACTGGACTTGCAAAATGTTCAGTGAGTCTGGAGATTAATTGTGGTGCGTGCAAGCTAGTCCGGATACCCCGGTTATAAAAAAAAAAAAAAAAATCTGAGACAACATTAGTGTTATCTATAGGAAAGTTAATTGAGGTTATGAATTAAACAATATAATTTTAATATTTTTTATTTATAAATTTGTTAAAAAATTTAATTGAATTTGGACTAGGTTCATCAATAATGAATCAATCTAAGTTAACTTAAACTTATACTAACTCAAGCTTTCGAGACTTTATGACCATGTTTAAGATTTTTTTTCTAAAGTATTTTATAATTAATTTAACAAAAAAATACATTTTTGCATGGTCGTTCATATATATATATTTATCACAAACAAAGAAACATGAATTAATGGGAAAAAAATGTATTTTTTGTATTCATTGAAATAAAAATGAACTACATTTGTTTCACAACCACACTCTTATCTTTAATTTCCAGTGGTTGCAGGCTTGCAGCAAAACAAGAAGAAGAAAAATTAAGTATAAAATTAAAGTTTACTACCATCTCCATCCTTTTATTCATCTATCATCACTTTCCTCGAGAAACCCTAGACGTATAATTCAACCCCTAAGATATTCACGAGCTCGAATCTTGTTTTTGAGTCTCATTACTAGTGACTGAATTAAGCTTCACCGAAGCTTACGACGGCATCAGGAAAAGCAGGTGGTGGCTGAGCAGCAGCATGGCCGGCAAAATTCATTTCACCGAGAGGGCAGTGGCCACTCCCACGGCCAGGAATATCAGTGCATGGAGATCCACTGATTGGTGGAACCGGAGCCCTATCGAGAGACTGAATATTCCCAAGATTTTGCTTCATCAATCGCTCGCCGGAGAATGGCCTCGCTGCGAATATTTGCTGAGAGCATGATCCAAGAACAATGGCGGCAAAGATTATCATCGTTAAGCACTGGTTTTTTCTTTGAGAACCCATTTGAAGGAGAAACCTAAGGATTACTGGGATCTTTTAATCAGGCAAAGTATTTGGCCACCTGCAGAGAGCTAGCAAAATGGGTGGTGGTGGTGGTGGTGGAGGAGGTTAGGCAGGTTGTGGTATATGGAAGATGGGATCTATATTTATACATGCAAGGACACATGAAATATATTTTAAGGTAAGGTTTGTTTGATTTTGATGTTTAGCAAGAGATGTCATGTGTTGACTTTGGCCGCGTTTTGAAGTTTGAATGGAGAAGGTCTGAATTATAGACAGAGACCTTGAAAAGAAAACAAGAACATACTCTTAAACATGATCAATTTAATCAAAGTTGAAGGAGTCCTCGTAATATTCCTGGATGTGTGATGGTGGGAAGCAAGATTTTCTCTATGGAGCCTGTTATGGTTTGGGTTAGGGTTTGGAAACATTCTGGGTGTTGGTCAAATGTTGTTTTTGAACGATATACCTATTGACTGTATGAAAATGTAGTTGAGATTGTTTTTGAAAATATTTTTTATTCAGAAATGCATTAAAATGATGTATTTTTTTATTTTAAAAATTACTTTTGATATTAGTACATGAAAATAATCTAAAACACTAAAAAAATGAATTTAAAGTAAGAAATAAAACACAAAATTTTCATTTTTTTTCAAAAATACTTTTGAAATGCCGTACCAAAAATCTCTTAGCTTATAATTTTTAGTGTGCCAGCAGATAATTAGTATATTTTGGGACTTGACATCGCAATCTTAAACTTAAATTTAGGAATGTGATTAAGATTATAGTATTTATGATATTGATAATATAAATAGTAGTAATAGTGGTCGATAAGACGATTATGTGATAGTAATATGTGATGATGATAATAATTGTTAAAGAACTATCTCACCTAAAAGTTCAAGCTGTTAGGTGAGACCCCAGAATATGATTTATATAATTATCTAACACACCCTCTCAAGTGAAAGCCATTTGGGCTTGAAACTTGCACAAACCTACACTACCTTATGCTTGATTTTTATCAAATAGAATGAGGATGGTATGATTCGAACTCGTGACCGCTGAGTTAACAAGACTCTGATATTTTTATCAATAAAGACTGCTTATAATGTAATTAGAAAATTAATTGATGCATTTCATATTGAGCCGTTTATTATCTCTTAATTTCATACTTCGGGTCAAATCCCACTTCAAAACGCAAAGGGTTAGTTTGTATTTTTTTTTATGAAAAATGAAAAAAAAAGAAAAAAAAAAAGAGAAGAATTATGGCCAATATTTCTGCTGTCTAATGGCTGGCTTGTCATTCAAGGCCAAAGTCTTCACGCCAGTGTGTGGAAGGGGAGGTATTCTGCTTTTAAATACATTTTTATATAAAAAATTAAATTAATATATTTTTATTGATAATTTTAATATATTAATTTAGGCAAATTTTCGAAAAACAAATTGAATAAGACTTGAAAATGTGGATGCAATTGGACTGTTGGGTAACCATAGAAAGAAAGGAATTCAACAGGCTATTGCCGGTCAGGGCAAGCATGGTGGCTTCATTCTTGAGCCGGCCAAACTTGGTGACTTCGGGGTTGTATGGCATTCCATTACAAAAATATTTTTGAACAAATTTTAAAAACAATTATTTTTATTTTTTACTTTAAATTAAAAATTTTTAATTGATATTCTTAGATCATTTTGATGTGCTGGTGCTAATTTTTTTTTTTCAAACATAAAAAAATAATATTCTGATGCATTTCTGAATAAAAAATACTTTAAAAAGTAACTTCAACCACACTTCTAAACAGTCACGAGTTCATACCCCCACAAGAGTGTCACAATATTCATTAGCTTGAATCCTTGAACATTAGAAACTTGCTCTTTTTTTTCTGGCTAATAATCTTCATTCTATTATTATTTGAAAACTTATGTGTTATCACTCTATTAAACTTGATTTTTTATTTTAAATGTGAAGAAACTTTATCCTTCAAAAACCATGTTCTATTAAACTCAACCCGCCAAGAAATTAAATAAAAAAAAACTTAGATATAGAGCTAATCTCATGTCAGATTTCTTGTTGAATTGGATAAGATATTAATTGAAAAAACCAATATGTTTTTAGTAATTCAATTAACTTAGTCAATCCGATCAAAGGTTTTTTTTTTTTGAAAAAAAACAAGATAATAGTCTTAACAATAAAAAAAAAAAAACACAATCTAAGCTAAGCTAATAGCTCATGAGTTGACCTAATGGTCAATTTACTTTTCCAGTAAGTTTCCTAGTCAGGCTATGACAGCTGTTCCTTATTCGGCTTCCTTGCCCTTTCGTCATCTATTTTGCTGCTAATGACGTTCGTTCCATTATTTGAAAACCTTTCTCATATTTTTTTGTAACGAGAAAATCCCATTTCCCTAATAAACACAAATTTATAAATTAAAGAGAACGACTAAAATCCCATTTCCCTAAATTCAAAATTTATTATACAAAATTAAGAGATTAATAATTTTATTTCATCACTGTTGCACCACCACCACCACATCATGATTACAATATACTGCTATTTGCTCAAAATTTGATTTTTTTTTTATTTTAAATGAAATTTTTTTAGTGTTTTTAAATCATTTTGATGTGTTAATGTTAAAAATAATTTTTAAAAAATAAAAAAAATATTATTTTAATATATTTCTAAATAAAAAGCACTTTCAAAAGCAACCGTAACCGCACTCCCAAACAGACTCTCAATTTCTTGGAGATGAAGATTCAACAGAAAACTTTGTCCCCTTTGATTGTCGTCTTCTCTGACTCTTACCTAATTAAGTCTGGACAGATTCAAGCTTCTTTGAGCTTGCAAGACACGTCCATTTGATTTATTGAATATTACTTCAATTCTTGTCTTGGATTAATTATATTAAGAAAAAACCTCAAAAAATCAAAGTCTTTTTAAAGTTGACAGTATATAATTTATATTATTTTTTAATATACATTCTCAAATTAAACTTTTTTAAGTTTATTTTTTTTATCGAATAAAATAAGATAATTATATTCATATTTATAACCACTTGGTAAATAAAACTCTAAAATTATATTAAAAGAATCAATAAGATCTAAATATATCATTTCTATTATATTTTTAATGGTTGGAAATTATGAATATTTGCAAAATAAGTTTCCTCTTATAAGATTTACAAGTATGGGAGGCTGTTTGCAAAAAACAATGATGGAAAGTATGGAATTGTAATATCTAACGTTTACTTGATAATATATTATTTAAATATAAGATTTTCAAATATGATATTACTGGACCTGTTTTCCAGTAGGCCACTGGCTTTTCTTTGTTACATCATGTGAAACAATATATAAGTATATCATAAAATAGCGAATCAAACCTACAGTCCACAATGATCATTATTCAAAAACAAACAAAAAAAAAAAACTATTGAAATCCACAGTGTTTTTACTCACAATACACATTGAATTCCGTCCTCTTTTAGTTTATGTTATAATATAAATAAAGTCAAACAATAAAAATTAAAAATCAAAAGTCAAACCATTCTTTTCCTATTTTACTTTTTTAGAAAACAATATGGGATGAGAATAAAACCGAGTCAAATTGACCACATACACGACGAACAAGAACTCACAAGTGTTAATTTGGCGATGAATATTAGGACACGTAACCCCAATATTATTAAAAAGAAAAGAAAATAAAAATAAAAATAAATAATATTTGAGCTTGGTCAAAGTTTTGCATGGATAAGACTGGAAAGATTTGTGACTTTGAAGTTAAAAGTGAATTTGGAATATCCTTACGTAAGTGTTACACAAGTACATATTTTTGAACATTTAAAAATAAAAATTATTAAACTTAGCCCTTTTTTTATTGTGTTTTAAAAGATTTTTTTTTTTATTTTTGAATAAAAAAATACTTTTAAAAACAACTCAACCACACTCCCAAACAGATCCAAAACACCTGTGGTAAGTGCAAAGATTGTTCCTGGCAGACACCTGGGTTCGAGCCCTGCCATGCACGTCTGTAACCCCCGCGGTGCCTTACATACTTACTGGGCTTGCAGGATGTTAAGTGAGTCTAGGGATTAATTGTGGTGCATGCAAGTTAGTCCGGATAACTCGTTTATAAAAAACAAATTCCGAGACAACATTAGTGTTATCTATAGGAAAGTTTATTGAGGTTAAGAATTAAACAATATAATTTTAATATTTTTATTTATAAATTTATTAAAAAATTTAATTGAATTTGGACTCGGTTAAACAATAATGAATCAATCTAAGTTAACTTAAACTTATACTAAATCAAGCTTTCGAGACTTTATGACCATGTTTAAGATTTTTTTTAAAAGTATTTTATAATTAATTTAACAAAAAATACATTTTTGCATGGTCGTTCATATATATATATATATATAGACTTTATGACCATGTTTAAGATATTTTTTAAAAGTATTTTATAATTAATTTAACAAAAAATACATTTTTGCATGGTCGTTCATATATATATATATATATATATATATATATATATATATATATATCACAAACAAAGAAACATGAATTAATTGGGAAAAAATATGCTGATTCATTGAAATAAATTGAATAAAAATAAACTACATGTGTTTCACAACCACACTCTTATCTGTAATTTCCAGTGGTTGCAGGCTTGCAGCAAAACAACAAGAAGAAAAAATTAAGTATAAAATTAAAGTTTAGTACCATCTCCATCCTTTTATTTCAGCTATCTTCACTTTCCTCGAGAAACCCTAGACGTATAATTCAACCCCTAAGATATTCACGAGCTCGAATCTTGTTTTTGAGTCTCATTACTACTAGCGACTGAAGCTTCGCCGAAGCTTACGACGGCATCAGGAAAAGCAGGTGGTGCCCGAGCAGCAGCATGGCCGGCAAAATTCATTTCACCGAGAGGGCACTGGCCACTCCCATGGTCAGGAATATGAGTGCATGAAGATCCACCGATTGGTGGAACCGGAGCCCTATCGAGAGACTGAATATTCCCAAGATTTTGCTTTATCAATCGCTCGCCTGAGAATGGCCTAGCTGCCAATATTTGTTGAGAGCATGATCCAAGAACAATGGCGGCAACGATTATCATCGTCAAGCATTGGTTTTTTCTCTGAGAACCCATTTGAAGGAGAAACCTCAGGAATTCTGGGATCTTTTAATCAGGCAAAGTACGTATTTGGCCACCTGCAGAGAGCTAGCTAGCTAGCAAAATGGGTGATGGTGGTGGTGGTGGTGGTGGAGGTTAGGCAGGTTGTGGTATATGGAAGATGGGGAAGATGATGGGATCTATATTTATACATGCAAGGACACATGAAATATACTTTAAGGTATAGTATTTTTGATTTTGATGTGGAGCAAGATGTCATGTGTTGACTTTGGCCGCGTTTTGAAGTTTGAATGGAGAAGGTCTGAATTATAGACAGAGACCTTGAAAAGCAAACAAGAACATATTTTTAAACATGAATTTAATCAAAGTTGAAGGAGTCCTCGTAATATTCCTGGATGTGATGGTGGGAAGCAAAATTTTCTATCTAAGGTAGCCTGTTATGGTTTGGGTTAGGGTTTGGAAACATTCTGGGTGTTGGTCAAATGTAGTTTTTGAACGTTATAATTATTGACGATTTGAAAGTGTGGTTGAGATTGTTTTTAAAAATATTTTTTTTTCAAAAATGCATTAAAATGATCTATTTTTTATTTTTAAAAAATATTTTTGATATCAGCACATGAAAATGATTTAAAACACTAAAAAAATGAATTTAAAGTAAGAAATAAATACACAATTTTTTTTCATTTTTTCTCAAAAAGACTTTTGAAATGCCGTGCCAAACATCTCTTAGCTTATAATTTTTAGTGTGCCAGCAGATAATTAGTATATTTTGGGACTTGACATCGCAGTCTTAAACTTAAATTTAGGAATGTGATTATGATTATAGTATTTATGATATTAATAATATAAATAGTAGTAATAGCGGTTGATAAGACGATTATTGTGATAGTAATATTTGATGATGATAATAATTGTTAAGGAACCATCTCATCTAAAAACTTAAACTGTTAGGTGAGACCCTATAATATGATTTATATAATTCTCTAATACACCCTCTTAAGTGAAAGCCATTTGGGTTTGGAACTTGCACAAGTCTACACTACCCTATACTTGATTTTTATCAAATAAAATAGGGATAGTGAGATTCGAACTTGTGACCACTGAGTTAACAAAACTCTGATATTTCTATAAAAAAAGAGAGTGCTTATAATGTAATTGGAAAATTAATTGATGCATTCTATATTGAGCCGTTTATTATCTCTTAATTTCATACTTGGGGTCAAATCCCACTTCAAAACGCAAAGGGTTAGTAAAAAAAAAAAAGAAAAAAAAAGAGAAGAATTATGGCCAATATTTCTGCTGTCTAATGGCTGGCCTGTCATTCAAGGCCAAAGTCTTCACGCCAGGGTGTGGAAGGGGAGGTATTCTGCTTTTAAATACATTTTATATATAAAAAATTAAATTAATATATATTTATTGATAATTTTAATATATTAATGTAGGCAATTTTTCAAAAAACAATTTGAATAAGACTTGAAAATGTGGATGCAATTGGACTTTGAGCCTCTGGCCGAAATGTAAAAAAATTCAGTGAACTGTTGGGTACCATAGAAAGAAAGGAATTCAACAGGCTATTGCTGGTCAGGGCAAGAAGCACGGTGGCTTCATTCTTGAGCCGGCCGAACTTGGTGACTTCGGGGTTGCAATTTCGTTTCAAAATATTTTTGAAAAAAATTTAAATTTATTATTTAATATTTTTAGATTATTTTGATTTATTGATATCAAAAATAATTTTTAAAACATAAAAAATATTATTATAATATATTTATGAATGAAAAACAACTTCAGTCATACTATCAAACAGTTACGAATCATACCCCAACAAGAGTGTCACAATATTCATTACCTTGAATCCTTGAACATTAGTAACTTGCCTGGTGTTATCACTCTATTAAACTCGACCGTTTCTTTTAAACGCAAAGAAACTTTACCCTTCGAAAAACACACTTTATTAGACTCAACCCGCAAAGAAATTAAATAACAAAAACTTAGATTTAGAGATAATATCAGGCAAGATTTCTTGTTGAATTGGATAAGAGATTAATTGAAAAAAACCAATATGTTTTTAGTAATTCAATTAACTTAGTCAACCGATCAAAGGTTTTTTTTTTTGAAAAAAAACAAGATAATAGTCTTAGTCTTAACAATAAAAAAAAACATTCTAAGCAAAAAGATAATAGCTCATGAGTTGACCTACTGGCCAATTCACTTTTCCAGTAAGTTTCCTAGTCAGGCTACGACAGCTGTTCCTTATTCGGCTTCCTTGCCCTTTCTGCTTGCTGCGAATAACGTTCGTTCCATCAATATGAAAACCTTTCTCATATTTTTTTTTGAGAAAATCCCACTTCCCTAATAAACACAATTTGTAATTACAAGAGTAAAATCTCGACTGTTACAGGTTTTTATAAATATTACATATCTTGACTCGAATTTAAAACTTGTTATGAAAATCACAAACTCTATTTCATTACATCACGTCCTCACACCCCTTGTGAGTTCAGATGAACAAGTAAAACTCTAGCTACTCTGGCTATCCTAGAATTTTATAAAAAATACCCGTTCTAACTTAAATTCAGACCTGTTATGCAAAATACAAAATACAAGACCTATGCCATCATCATCACGTTATTCACTTCCATTCTAGTCTGCTTCACATGGTCACAGGTAAAGTACTAAAACATTCTTGTTTCTCTTTCAATGAAAATTCCCATAGCGGCTTGCGTGTTTTTTTTTATTTAATGACTTCAAACAAATTTACTTGCAGCGGTCTTCCAAAGCAGCATGGAAATCATTCCATCAAAACCACTCAGAATTCAACAAAGAATTTCATAGATTTTGACAAAGTCAAGGTTTGACCTTGTTCCAAACAGGAAACACGAGTTAAAGAATTTTAACAAGCCAGTTACTGTTACTGTTACTGTATCAAGTACTGAACCAGGGATCTCCATTTGCATCCCTAACAGGTTTGGGAGCACAATGAAAATAACATGGTTGTCATCACCTTGCTAAACATCGTTTACAATGTTGATTGTGAGGCCTGGATAGAGGAACAGAAGTCTCCTGATTGAACTCAGTTTTGTTTCTGCTCCCAGAAAAGAAAGAAAAGAACTGATACCATAAACAGAAAGAACTAACTCTCCCCTCTTTGTTTATAAAATTCCTATGCTTTTCAAACTTCCGACATGCTACAAAATTATCGTATGATGCCGAACGCATCGCTCAATTCAAAATGAGGACAGCAGGGTTTTTTATCTGTCACAATACCTGGTGATATGCTTGCACGAACATGCAAAATTGTGTTGTGTGGGGATGAGTTTTGAAGGAATCTATTCGGTTGGTATGGAACTCTCAATTTTGGTCCATCAGATGGTGAGGACAGAAAGCAAGAATCACCAGACAAGTTTTCTACTACTCAATTTTGGTCCATCAGATGGAGAGGGGACAGAAAGCAAGAATCACCAGGCAAGTTTTCTACTACTCAAGGATTCAAATAAGTTTCCCAACCATCGGTTTGTAGTTTTTCAGCCTTCTTCATGACATCGTCCCTTGTGTCTTCTTGATACTGGCTCATTCTGCAAATCAAATAGGATTACGGTTTAGGGATACGTTCAGTTGTTATCCTGTCACACAAGCACATAAACAGAGGAGAGGGAGAGATAGAACCTCGCCAAGAGGTCGGCATCACCAACGCCCAACATCCTTACTGCTAGCAAACCTGCATTTGTGGCATTATTAATTGCCACAGTTGCAACAGGGACTCCCCTTGGCATCTGGATGATATTAGATTAAGGAAGGATTTAATGACAGGCAAATTAAAAATAATAATAAGCAGATTAAAAAAAAATGGAAAAAATGTCAATCACAGGCAATGGATTGTATCTGAGGACATTATTGTTAGACATCAACTTCCAGCAATGAGGGTCAAACAGCAGATTCTGTGTTGGATGACAAAAACATCCTATAACTTTTCGATTTCAATAGGAACTTGGTTTATGTTTAATATTTCTATAAACATGATGTTTAGATCTGCTCTCTTTCTTTTTCCTGCATTATACTCATAATAGAGTAAACGAACCTAGGAAACATCAGTGCTAATACCAAACCAAAGAATCTTGCATTTACAAATCCCACAGGAGTCACAAAGAACTATAGCTTCCTTTCAAAGGAGAATCGATTAAAAAAAAACATGTATGTAAAAAAAAAAAAGCATTTAAAAAATGGAAACAGGTGTCTACTTTTCCATGTGCCCATTTTAGGAAATAAGCTAGTATTGGAACTTGGAATGCTAAACTGGAGGTCACTGTTATTTTC
Source organism: Salix udensis (assembly GCA_029204005.1). NCBI lineage: Eukaryota > Viridiplantae > Streptophyta > Magnoliopsida > Malpighiales > Salicaceae > Salix > Salix udensis. The sequence continues at coordinate 12,259,640 of CM055037.1, forward strand.
GACAACAGACATCCTGAAAATGTAATAATATCTGATGAAATAGTGCACCTGTACAATTGATAAGAGTGAATCCATTCCATCCAAAGCAGAAGCCCGCACAGGAACACCGATAACAGGCAAGGGGGTCAGCGAAGCTACCATACCTGTAAAGTCAAACTGATACTTTATTAAGGCCAGTGAGAGTTGACAGGCATAATATTCTATATAAACCATCACATGTATAACTAGCCTGGCAAGTGAGCTGCACCACCAGCACCAGCAATGATGATTTGGATGCCTTGGTCCTGAGCAGACAACGCATAAGAAAACATCATTTCAGGAGTTCGATGGGCTGATACTATTCTCACCTGCAAGTGACATATTGTTAGCCATGAAAGTCAGTATAAATGGTACAAAAGAAACCAGTGCTGGCACATTCCAGAAGAAAACTGCAATTTAGAAAGCAACCTCATGAGGCACTCCAAACATAGTCAAAATCTTTGCAGCATCCTTCATTATAGGAAGATCTGAATCAGAGCCCATAATGATCCCAACACGCGGTGTAACTACATTTTAACAAACAACAGGAACCAAAATTAACCTAAACTGAAAGAACAGATACATCTTAAGTAACAGTGAGGTCTTATAATATTTAATAAGAAAAATGTATGAAACTGATTATAATTGAGCTGAACTATATTCATGAGTGTAGATCCTCCAAAATGAACAATATGAAAAGTCTACTACCTCTTGTACCTATCGTCTACTATCTCTAGTACCTATCTCCAAGAAATTAGCAAAACATAAATCCAAAAATTGATCTTTTGAATGATAGAAGGGACATTTAATCTCCATTTTAACTTTAAGATAAATACATACTTTGCAATGCAACTCATGGAAATTTGCAGTAAGAGAACGTGAGAAAAACTATACAGCTAGAACATGTCATCTAGCCACAAGATCGAGTCCAATGGTCAAGTCATCCAACGAAAACTTACCAGCAGTCCGACTCTCAGAACATTCTTCCTTCAGCATTGATTTTAATCGTGCTTCAACTATGCCCATTGAAGGGCCAGTAAATGTGATGTGACCCATCTTCCGTTGCTTTCGCATTTCTGCACAATTATAATTATAGTGAAGAAAAAGAGAGAGGGAGAGTATTAAATTGGGGAGCATATAGAATTTATGCAAAGCTAACCTGGCTTATCATACCAATGGACAGAAGCCCCTTGTATGTTCAATGCTCTTCCAATCAGCTGGTGAGCTAAGTGAAAACCAGGCTCGCCCTAAAAGCATAAACATTGTCATTGGTCAATTAAATTTTTATTTGAAATATTGTAACAAAACACATAACATAGCAAAGAAAATTTGAGAACATTTTGATGTAGACTTATGAAGGAGCTGCCTATTTTTCGACTAACAAAATAACATGCCCACCCAAACCCCAAAGCTCCTATGCATGCAGGCAATTGAGAATCCTTTAACATTTGGAATTGAATCAGAGTTCAATGAGCACCAGAAGTTAGCAAATATTTAGAAAAAGGATGATTAAGTCAGAAGCACATGTCACAGACCAACTCCAAATGACTTCTATTGAGAACTCGTCATTAGCTAGGAACTATGAGCCTACTCGTCAAATGAAAGATGTTTGACGCCCCTCAGTTAAACAACTTGGTTGCATGTTGTATTCACAATCCCTACCCAAGATCCATAGTTAAATTCAAATCATGCCCTAAGTTTCCTGAGATTGGCCCCCAATTCTCACTAAATATTGGCATGTGCATCATGTGAGTTGTTTTGTGAAACTGCTTTGGGAATTGCCAGAAACACAATAGCAGTTCACACACATTAACATACACATGAACAATTATTATCTGTGTGCATATGAATGGTTGTGTGTGTGCATATGATAAAACAATGTTAAAACATATGACTTGGAAACCAAAGGACCCCCCACCAAACTTACAGAGGTTCAAAATAGTTAAAAAATGGAAAGGAAATAAAAAAAATTGGAATTGGAGAAGAAAACAATTCACCTCGTCTTCACCTAGTAGATTATACATGATAGCGGCAGGAGTCTTCATTGATGGATCACCAAGTGGAAGACCCAGAACAGCTCTCAAATGCTGTTCGAATTGTGAGGTATAGCAGGCCTCAATTGTGTGATGACCACTATTATGAGGTCTGGGAGCTACTTCATTCAGTAAGATCTGTTTAAAAGGGAAAAGATGGAAAACATAAACATATTAGTCAAAGACAGCAATTTCCTGAAATCCTGAAATTGAGAATTATGATATGTATTGTGCTGAGAAAATGAAATACACTGAAATACAAGTACAACCTGACCATCCTTTGTCAAAAACAACTCCACTGCAAACACACCAGCACCTTCTAATGAGCTAACAGCTTTATGTGCAACATCAGTGGCAAGTTTTCTGATCTTCCACGGTATAGCAGCAGGAGCCTTAACTATGTGACAGATGTTTTCCCTGCAAGACACAATGTCTGCAATCAGATGTAAGGAGATGCAACTACACTAATTGATAAACATTATCAAGTCCAATTCATCTGGCAAACTCAAACATTGCTGAAACCAAATGCACCAAAAACCAAAAAAGCTACAAAAAAAAAACATGAAAATGTCTTATCTATATCATACTTGTGAATAGTTTCAACAACAGGGTAGCATGAAATGGAATTGTCTCTTCCTCTAGCCACAATGACAGCTAGCTCTTTCACAAAGGGTGTCCATTTCTCAACATATAAACCTCGATCAAATCCTCCAAGAGCTGGAAACATCATGAATAATATATTACAACCAGGAGTAGATCCAGCAGGAACTATTTCTATAAAGAAAAACAAAAACAAGAACTACAAACTAGGCATGAAAGCAGCAAGGACGAGGAAAATAATACGAACCAATCAGTGTTCAAAACCATCCAAACAGTCTCAACAATTGCTTATGACTATGAATATGAGGAGAGGTGAGCAATTGTGACTAGGAAACGTAGGAGAAACAATGAAAAGATGAAGCAATTTTATTTCAAGTAAAAAGACATGGACTTACAAAGAGAGATTTCATTTAAAAACAAATGAAGGCTTTTACGTCAAGCTATTGATAACCTTTCCTGTCAGAGTGAAGAATGCTGAAGGTCTCAGCAAGCTCATTGCTGGAGTTGTTAAATATAGGAAGGAAGCAACTTCCTGTGCTTTGGATTAACTTATAAGAAAAACTATGAGCTCTGAACAACATCCATATAGTATAATCTAAACCATGGCACAATCACACAGATAAACATCTATCTAAGATTGGTATTTTTTCTATTTTATTGGTCCAAACCAGATGAACGGGCTTTCACATTCTTTCCAAGAATTTAATATGACATCAAATATGTTTCCAGTGCCTTGGGAGTGGCTTGTTTCATAAGGATTTTACAGCCAAAACCCCTAAACCCAAATTAAAGGTCAAAAACATCTTTTGGTTGTTGTTCTCCACAAGACAAATAATAATTATACTATAACTGTGTCCAGTCCAGACAAAATGAACAAGACGACATGAAAAGAGTCTAGTATAAAACATTTGATGGATCTCCTCTAGCCATAATATTTGGATCCTTAACATTTTGAATGGCAATTAAGATATGGTGGATACTATACTGCTGTTAATCAATAGCACATATGAATACAAGTATAGCATCTCTCAACCAAATTTCCTTAGTAATTGAGCCTCAGTATTGAACATCTCACCATTTACTGCAGAAGAAAGCTCCTCTTCACTCTTGGCAACTGCATTCCCACGCCCATCATAAGCTAGCCTTTTGCTCTTGAGCATTAGAGGATAGCCAAATAAGTCGCCTGCTCTCTTGGCACCTTCTAGATCATCAATCTGTACTAGTCATACTTCAATATCAGTTAACAGGTGATGAGAAGTGAAGACTGCTTCCTCCAGGGAAATAATACAATACTACAAACAGCAGCTAACCTGCACAAAGTCAGGAAGGGGAATCCCATGCCCAGAAAAATGAACCTTCTGGAGATATTTATCCTGAAAAATTGAAACATGTATCCATTTAGAAATTTCATCATGGAGCCAAAGTCATGTTTGTTTTTGAATTTAAATCCAAACTCCCTAGGAAGTAAGTCTAAATGCCTAAGTTGCATATGGTTTACAAAATAAAGTCACCCATCAACTCTTAAAATCAAGATACATACTTGGATAATTCTAATAGTCGAGGCTTTCGGTTGGCAATCAACTCCTTGCTGCTCAAGCTTCTCCATTGTAGCAGCATCAACATGTTCGATCTCCACAGTCAACACTCCACATCTACAACAACATAATTAACAAAATTAACACAAAAAGACTAAAAAACTCCAATAACAACCAAATTCCATCACAAGATTGAACCTTTTTGCGAATTCCTGAACAGTTGCACTATCATCAAAGCTTCCAACCATATGATCATATGCAATCGAACTCGCTGGACAATTCGCAAGTGGGTCCAAAACCATGACTTTAATAGCCATTTCTGAAGCTGCTTGGCATAACATACGACCCAATTGCCCACCTCCCAATACACCAACAATCACCTCGGACACTCCATGAGCTGGCAAGTCATCTTTCCTACATTCACCACATTAAACAATCTAATCAGTCAAGTCCAACAAGATACCAACACAACACAGCTATTTCTTTTGATTATTTATTTCCTATCAAAACAATTCCATCTGGGAACTCATGCAATGAAAAAAAAAAAAAAGCAAAACAGCACAAACTTGAATATGAAATACACAATTGTATGCACAATTCAATTCTCTTTCTCTTTCTCTTGCAAAAAAAGTCAATCTGGGTACTGATAAAATGAGACAAAAAAGCAAAAAGACACAAGATTGGTACACGGGTACTAACCGGAAAGAAGTATCGTGAGTGTCAGTTGATGCTTGACAAGCCAAGACTGAACTTTGAAACTGTTTGTGAGACTGTTTTAGCGAAGAGGACTTGGTGTGTTTGTCCATGAAAGATACTCTTGTTGATGGGGAAGAAGAACAAGGGTTGAAACTGAAATCAGATTTTGAAAAAAGTAGTAGTTTAGGTACTAGGGTTGTCTTTTGCAACAGCAGCATCCTGTGCCGGAGGAGGGTTTTGTGGCTGGGGTTTTTGCCTGGAACTTGTAACTAGGAAAGTAGTGGAGTTTCGAACGTTGGAGTTCTTTTTATATCTTTTGTTAGTGTTTCTTTTTTCTTTTCTTTTTCGAAAATAAAATAATTTATGTTTGGGTATGGTATATATGCTTATATAAATTATAAAGTGATGCATTTTTTTATTTAATAACAACTAAATCTTATATTTTTTTAAATCGATTAAAAATGTTGAATAAAAAATTAATAAATTCCCAAGCCCTTAAATATAGAAAATCAAGAAAAATATATTGTTGTAACTAGCATACTATTTGTTTTTTACAACTTTAGTATCTTTAAGTGAGCTTGAAACAATTTTTATTATTTCAAAGTGAATTAATTAATAGGAACACTCAATTTTTATTTTTTAAAACCTAATTAATTAATAGGAACACTCAATTTTTATTTTTTAAAACCTACAATTTATAGTATTTTTTAAAACCTATTTTTATAAAGCAAAAATTACTCGGACACATACGAGTGGCCTTGCTCTCCATCAATCTTCCCTAATAGACGCTGTCCCCCTTAACATCACACAACTTCTTTATCAAAAACAGAAAAGGATAGATTTTTGATGAATCTTTGATAGAGTTAACCAAAAATATAAATTATATTATGAGATTTTACTTAATAGCTTAAGTTTTTAGGTGAGATGATTTCTTGAAATAGTATCAGAGTCTTATTGATCTAGCGGTTACGAGTTCGAATTCCATCACCCTTATTCTATTTAATAAAAATCAAGTACAAGGTAGCGTGGGTCTGTGTAAGTTTTAAGCCCAAAAAACTTTCACTTGAGGAAATGTATTAAAAAATAATATAAATCATATTCTGGAACCTCATCTAATAACTTAAGTTTGTAATTGATAAATAGCATTCCAGCGTAATCAACATCATAGAAATGCTCTTGTGCTCTACCAACTACGGATTCTGAAAGGTTCAGGATGCTGTATTCACAGGGATTTTTTTGCAAATTGGATGATCATAATGTTCAGCCATTGTTGATTCAAGAAAAAGTAGAAAAATTCTCTAACACACGCATCAGCCAGTCCTTGGAGGAAGAATCTGAACTCTTGCTTTGATTGTCCTTAAACTGTTGAAGAACTCGTTGTTTCAATAACGACACTCATGGAGAGATGGTTCTTTCCTGACTCGTGAGACCACAAACTTGACAGAGTTGTGGAAGTTTGAGAAATTCATTTGGATGTTTTGCAGAAACCTGTTAAAGGAAGATTGACGTAAAACAAGTGGCAGAGACATACATGTTGAAGAGGGAACATCCAGAATTCAAGAACAATTGAATTTTCTAGCAGTCCGGGCGAAGTCGGAATGACGCGAAACTCACCCTATTAATGCGTTCAGCGAGTCCGGCATTAGTCAAAGCCTTGTTGTTGATGCATACCCTTTTTTGACCGAATTCCATCGTTTAGGCCCTCAAAATCCTCGTTTTTTCCATTTTAGAAAAGTTTTGTTTTAGCCGTAACTCTTGATTTCTAGGTCCGAATTGACTTCTATCATTTTTGGCATGTTTAGGATATCTAGTAGTTTTAATTTCTGCAATTATCTCAATTTTTCTATTTTTGATAATTTTTAATAATTATCCCGTTTCTTGTCCAACAAGAATTAGAGCTAGGGTTTTCGTTTTAAATATCATTGTAAGCCTTCTGGCCGAGTACTGGATTATTCAATAAAATTTCAAACTTTCTTGAGAGTTTTTCTTCTTTCTAGGAATTCCAGAATATTATATAGAATATTGACTTTGGTCATATTCTCTTGTGTTTTCCGCTGCGTCAAAGATCGATCACCTTGCAGGTTTCATGGAATCGGAAGATGTCTATGCAAATCTGTAGAAGTTCTGATATATGTAGCAGAAGTTTTTTTGGAAGATCAGTTCAGGGGACTTAGCTTCGCCAAGGTCTTCCTTAGTTTTTTCCATGAATAAAAAAGGCTTCACATTGTAATCACAGATACAAATTAGAAAACCCTCCAAGTTTTTGTTATGTCTCTCTTTTTGTCTGCATAATTTAGGGTTTTTGCTCTGGATCATGATGCCTTGATTTATTGATTTCTGTAAAACCTACATTCTTGAAAGTTGTAGATTTAGAAAGCTCAAATTACAGATTCCTGTTGGGACTTGGGATACTATAGGGGTTTTATCAGCATAGGAAAAACTGCTTATGAGGTGTTTGGAAATGTGTTTAGAAAATGTTTTTGAAAAGAATTGAATTTTTATTGTATTTTTTTATTTTAAATTAATTTTTTTTGATGTTTTTAGATCATTTTGATGTGCTGATATCAAAAATATATTTTTAAAAATAAATAAAAAAAATTATTTTGATGCATTTTTAACATAAATCACTTTAAAAAACAACCTCAACTACACTTCCATTGTTTTTCACGTCTGAGTGTGGTTGCTTCTGCCACAAAAATATCAAAACAATTTTGATGTGATGGTATCAGAAAATAAAAAATAATCTATTTTTTTTTATTGTAATACATTTTTAAATAAAAAATGTTTTGAAAGCACCATGCACCGCAGTACCAAACACACACTAACTTTTCAGAGGGCAGTGAATCAGGAGAGCACTAAAGGCTGAATTTACAAATAAAGATCACTAGTTCTTTCAAATTTACAAACACATCACATTGACATGTTGATTTTTTTTTTTAATTCTGTATTATTTGAATGGCCAACAATATCCACACAGAAATCAACTATGGCACTATGAATTCACTAATCACACTCAAAATAAAAAATTAAAGAAGAACCCCCCCCCCCCCTCTAAGCTCTTGTTTGGAGGGGGCAGGGAACTGGTAAACTGTGATCACTGCAAACCAAGGAATAATGGGAAATGACACTAATCTGACATTCAATCCTATGAATTTTGTCCAAAGAGAAACAACCTTGTGAGACTGTACACTTGATTGCCAATCTTCATCACCTTTTCCGGCAACTTTTCTTTACTTTCCGGCGAATCAAGTGTATACAAAAGCCTTAATTATGCAGTGATTTGCTCTCTTTGTTGTATCCCAATCTTTCGCAATTCTTTCAGGTGAGAAGCTATTTCCTGAATGAATTGAACACCTTCCTCTCCATATCTGATGGAGTTAATGCTGTGCTCGAGGAAATTCTGGTCTGCCTCAAGAGCTTCCAACTTCTGGCTCAGATCAGAAACTTCATTTACGAGAGAATCAAGATCAAGTTCTTGATGGGAACTTGACGATTTCTCTTCTGCCCCACCATTCTGTTCAACTCCCACTTCACTATTCTGCTCCCTCGAGTCATTTTCCTTGTCTCCTGAATATTTGTTGATAAATTCTAAGCTCAGCCCGTTATTAGAAAATAGATGAAGCTTCCTTTTCAACTTCTTCAAACTTTGTGTGATATACGACTGTTCATCTTCAAACTCGAACAATGATGAACTATTCCCAGCAATGATGTTCTTATTCGATCCTTCAACTTGTTTTTCTTTAAACGAGTTTCTGCTGGTGCTAGCACTATCTTCTGCACATCCAGCTTCAGAGGGATCCGCTCTCGAACCTGTTGCCTTTCTGTCAGAAAATGGTGTCCCGAAGATTACTTCGTTGGAGAACTTACTCCTGTAAAACTCAAGCTCCTCTTCTAGATCCTGGACCTCCTTCTCCTTTTCTGCGAGAAGGTCGTTCGTTTTCTGCAATGCTTCCATATCATACTCAGCCTGCTCCTCCATCATTCTCAGGCACTGCAGAGATTCCATGTGGAGTGTCGCCTTCTCTTCCTGAATTCGTGTAATCATCGCCATAGCTTGATTTACAGCAATTGTGGATGCGTTCTTTTCTTCCTCCAGTTCCTTGTACAAAGCACTCAGAACTTTTTTATCATGCTCAACCTGACGTTTTAGCCGATCAATCTCACTTTCACCTTCGATTTCACTGACAATACTTCCATCGAAAGATAGACCAGACTCATTTCTTTCTAGCGTGATTCGCTTTTGAAGAATTTGCATTCCCATGATACTAGAAGTATCAGAAGTCTTTACTTCGTCACTGTTAGTAGATAGTTTAGGGCTAATAGTTACTCTGGGACTAATGGGGACTTTTCTAGGGCTCATATCATTCATTGACTGCTCTCTAGCAGCGGAGAGTTGTGAAAGTAAATGCTTCAAATCTTCGCTAAGCCTTGGAGAATCCTTTCCAGTCTTTTGTTCAGCAAGAACGCCTGACAACTGCCTTCCCCTGTTCCCAACAGCTAGTTTATAAGCATCACTGAGATCCAATGAGTTTGCAGGTTGCTGACCATTGTCACTAGAACTAGGGTTTATTTCTGAAGCTGTGTCATTTCTTCTAGCTGGCTGAATTTCTCCCTTGCCGAAATCCTCGCCGCCTGTCACCGTTGTTTGCCAAGCTTCCTCTTCTCTGGATACACCTGTAGAATGTAACTGTTAAGGAACCAACTCACCCAGAATATGATTTATATTATTCTCTAGCACTCCCTCAAGTAAAAGTCCTTTGGGCTTGAAACTTGCGCACAAACTTATACTACCTTGTGCTTCATTTTTATCAAATAGAATGAGGGTGATGAGATTCGAACTCGTGACCGCTGGATCAACGAGGTTCTGATAAGAAACCATCTCATCTAAAAACTTAAGCTTTTAGGTGAGTTTCTTTAACAGTAAAAATAAAGAAAGAAAAGGTAACCAAAATATGAATGAGCACCATCCACAATGATTGAGGCACTTTGTAGCTGTACAGAATGAAATTATCCAGATGCAGCCTTTGTTAATTAGAGAAATACCAATAGAAGTCTTGTAGGAGGAGGAGTTTGAACTTACAGCTCTCTTGTAGTCCTTGAACAGGATTTTCTGCTCCATTTGTTGATGGAAGAGAATCAACAATAGAAATAAGCTCGCTCTCCTGTGAAATTTTGGCAGGGTTTCTCCTCTCTGTTGATGGAAGAACATTGTCTACTGAAATAATCCTGTTCTCATCTGATGCTTCCGGTGGAGTTTCCTTGGCATAAGAAATTTGAAGAACATCATCTGGAGAAATAATCTCTCTTTCTTTTGATGCTTTTTGAGGGATTTCTCTGGCAATCGATGATAAAGGAACGTTATCATGGGAAATGAGCTCAGGAAGTGTAGAGGAATCAGCCTTGCAATCAGCTTGTTGCCAATTAAGCTCCTCCAAACCATGCTCAACAGGAACCCTAATAACATCTGACTGCACCTTTGAGGCCAAAATTGAAGGCTCAGGTGAAGAAGCTGGATCGATCAGTTTCTCAGTGACAGAATCATCGACTAGACTGACAGTGCAAGGTTCTGACTTCAAATATTCAACTGCAAGATCTTCGCGTACAGCATTTTCGCCATTATCATCAGACAACATGGCTTCAGATTCAGTATCAGAATTAAAATTAAGTTCACTGTACCCTACATGAGATAAATGATCAAACCCACTGGTTTTTTGTCGAGTTCTTCTGAGAGGTATAGATTGTTTACTCTTCTCCAGGTTGCTGCAATCATGTTTAATAGAATCTGATAAAGGGAAATCAAGATCAGCAGCCACAGATCCAGCTGATATAGCCCTCATCAGCTTCTGGCAATATCCTCTTGGAATCCATGGTTCATTGCAGCAAGAACATTGTCTAGTAACTGAACCATGAACATCTAGTTGTGAGTCCTGGTCCAAAACAAAGCCAGAATCCTCCCCCAACTTCCCCACCAGCAACCTATACGTTTCAGCATTGGACTTATTGATTGCGGCAAATGAGAAAAGACAGTTCTCACACATTCCATGGACGTCGACAAGATTATTGTGAGAGTGACAGAAAACTAAGGATGAGATCTCCAACTTATGATTGCCACAGATCAAATCCCAGTAATATTTCAACGTTTTAGATCCCAGAATATGATCCAGTCTTGAGCATAGCAAACAAGGGGTTTGCAATTTCCATTGGCATGCAAATTTTGTAATTAAATACGAGAGTATAGCATTGATGAAGAGCATACACATTAGCAGCCATTCCGAAGCAGCAGAAGCCAATGCAGTGCTGATATTCCAGGACCTTTTCTTCGATTTAACTGATGAAACCCCACTGAGAGCCATGTTCCAGCAGGGTTAGAAATTTTTGGAATGAGATTGATTTATCAAACGAGAAGCTGCACTGACCCTCCCAAGATGTTCAAGAATCCAAAGCAAGATTCGAAACTGCAATCAACCTGAAGAATACTGGGAAAAAAAGGTTTAAGTCCTCGTTTTTTCAGTAATTTTTGATGAAAACATGTAAAAGAACTGCTCGCAACTAAAATATAATCATTTCACGTAAAAGAGCTATGCAAATTAGAAATCTGATGACAGTTCAACCTCAAAAGTCAATTAACAAGATGTGACTAAAACCTGGGAGAGTTGCTGGATGCACCTCAAATAGAACCTAAATTAGAGATTATATTAAGGAATCATCTCATCTAAAATCTTAAGCTATTAGGTGAGGTCCCAGGATATGATTTATATTATTCTCTAACACACCCTTTCAAGTGAAAATCTTTTAGGCTTTAAACTTGCACAAGTTCATACTACCTTGTGATGAGATCCGAACTCATAACTGCTAGATCAACAAGGTTCTGATAACATGTTAAGGAATCATCTCATTTAAAAGCTCAAGCTATTAGATGAGGTTCTAAAATATGATTTATATTATTCTCTAGCAGATTAAGCATGGATGCATTCTAATAGGGGAAAAATACCAGAAACTCTTGACATACTGCATCAACTCAAAACTAATAAACCAAATAGACACTCTTCTTGTGAGTTCTGACACATAGATAGCCATGAAAAATACAGCATATACCTCTACCCCAGAAGACAAATTGAAAATCATTACAGGAAAATGCGAACTCAGTGCTCCAGGAACATCGTAGACATGTTTCCACACAAGCTACCAGACCAAATTCAAGATAAAAACTTATAATCTGATTCTGAATCCAAATCGAACTTATATGCTGAAGTAAGAGATCTTTCTTTTTTCCTTTCCTTTGATAATTTGGAAGAAAGTTCTAAATCAATGGAAGTCAATGCTAATTTGCACTCCTAAACTCGACAAGAAAAGACAAATTCAAAGAAAAAGACACATACCTGTGCATCAGAAGAAAAAAAATCAAAGAAAAGGTCCAGTTATGTGCTTAACCAGAGCTAAGTTGCCATCTCAATAAGGAAAAACTACCCATTTTCATAGCATCAAAAAACACAAAACCCCATTTTTAGAGCCCAGATTAAGAGCTTACTATATATATAAAAACATATTAGCCAAAATCAGAAAATGAAAGTATCAGACAGTCAAATCTAAGAAGCTTAAAGTAAAACAAAACAGCAGCAAACAATTAGAGCATCAATATCTGAACTTGTAGCATGAATCAGAAATCAAAACCCATTAATTTAAGATCAACAACAGATTGACAAGCACAGAAAAACTCTCATAATTAGCAAGATTAAAAAGAAAAACATAACATAAACTCATGACAGAAAAAAGTCAAAGTTTAACAAACTGACCTGTGAATGCAAAGAACCCAATAAAACACCAAGAATTCAGAGCCAGAGAGTCAAATCAAAGCGACCTATCTTCACATCCAAGACAAGAAACAAATCCCATGTAGCAGAAACACAAAGACAGAAGAAAACAAAAACAAGACAGCTTCGACTTCTTTATTAATTGTTGTAGTAATTGGATGTCAATACAACAGTGCACGTTGTCTTCAGATATACGCAATATTTAAATGTATAAAGAGAAAACAAGAGTGGAAATCCACGCCGACCATGAACCTAAAAGTGGGGCTGCGTTTAAAAGAGACAAGAGACCGAAAGTATTGCCCTTTGCAAAAATTAAAGTTGAAAAGAGACTTTTTTGGCTTGGGCTTACCAAACTGTAGTCTTACATAAGAGCAAATGTTCCCGCGAAAATTAACTGTAAAAACTGTTTTTATTCATACTTGTTGTTGCCTTTACTATAAGAAAATTACTGGTTCTCATGGTGGCACGTCCTTCATAGTGAAGATTACTCACTACTTTTGATGTGGAGTAAGAGATATGGGAGCTTTTAAATGGTATGATTCTTATATGATGAAATTAACTTATTATTTTTTGGATGAATTCTCTTGTCAATAATTTTTAATTCTTTTAAAGATAATATATAAATTGTCTAAATATTAATTAAATTAATATATTTATTGTAAACTCAATTGAAATAAAATTTTGAATCTCACTAGGAAGGAAAATTGAAAATAAATAAAGAGCATAATTCTAAAATACCAATTTATATATCTAATTTGATCATAATCAATGCTAGTAGATCGTTATTATAGAAAAATGAGTGTATAACATGCTCGCAAAATTCCAATTTAATTTGACGGTCGAATTAAAATTACGCTTGTTTTTATTAGAAAACTTGTTTAACTCATCCAAACTTTTCTAAAACAAAAATCATTTAATAAGGGTCTTGTTAATATATTTAAAATAAAAGTTATCAAGTAGTAGATTTAATGAATTTTAGATTTTGAGATTGGTTTTAAATGGTAAGGAGTGGACTAATCTAGTTTTGAGATTTCAAGTTAGATATTTTTAGAGTATATATTTAATTTCAATTAATTTTACTATTTTAAATTTGAGTTATGATAGAGGTTTGCTTATATGATATAGGTGTGTTTATCTATAAGTTCATTCGACATTGTGGTTTTCAAAATATATTTTTTTACGCAAAAAACATCAAATTCATTTTTTCTTAGATATATTTTTGATGATTTTGATATATTGATGTCATTTTTTTTAATTAAAATATAATTTTGATGCATTTTTAATTGAATAGTATATTTTAGTTTATTAAACACTTTCCAAGTAAATTATTAGAAATTCTATTTCATTTTCTTCATTTTGGCTCTCCGTTTAGCTCTCCCCGTTGGAGACGCAAATTCAACAAAAATAGCCAATTTTTTTAAATTTTGGCTTTGCCTGCCCTGATTGCTCTCCCCGTTGGACTTGCCCTAAGTTATTCAAGTATCTATTCTATATATTGACATAATTTAAAACATCATTTCTTTTAATATAATTATATATATAAATATACTTCAATCGTTCAAGAATCTTATTTTTTTTATGAAAAATATTAATATTCTATGTACAAAATTTAAGAAACTAGATTTTTTCTTAGAAAATTTAGATGTTGTTCTAACTTCTAAGTGTCTATTTGAGAGTGTAGTTGAAATTGCTTTTGAAAATATTTTTTTGTTCAGAAATGCATCAAAATGATGTGTGTTTTTTTTTTAAAAAAACTTTTGACATCAATACATAAAAATAATTTTAAAACACAAAAAACATTTAATTTAAAGTACAAAATATTTTTTTTTTCAAAAACACTTTTAAAACACGGTGTCAAACATCTTCTAAAACTTCACCCGGGTATTATGTTATTTTTAACTAATATACAACTATATTTTTTAGGTAGTGTTCTTATATTACTACTGATTTGTTACATTACAAGATTGGAAGAAATATAAATTTGAGAAAATCCAATATTAATCTACCATTACACAACCAACAAATTTAATACACTTTATTTATTTTATTAACATTTTTGTTCTTTTGGCACTTAATTAACACTTGTATTATTAAACTATTTTGTTTGATTATAACAGCACAGACAATAAATTTTAACTACACAAAAAATAATTAAAATAAAATAATCAAATAAATAATTTCATATTTATTAAAGTTTAGTCTTTATCATCTCAAAAAGTCTGAGAAAAACATATAAAACTCGATAAATTGTTAGATGCAAGACACAAATTACACATAATAGTTTAATTCCTTTTATATAAAGAGTTTGTGCTGCCTTATGTATAAATTCTTTTTTTTATTCTTATAATATTATATATTAATATATTATTTATAGAGTATTCAGACATTAATTATCTAAATACTATTAATTATTCAATTTAAATTAAAAAAACAATATATATATATATATATATATATATATGTTAAATAAGAAAAATATAAATATTTATACATATTACGATAAAAAAAAATGTTGAATATCATTGGGTTAGATGATGTTAAATAATATTCATATTTTATAAATTATTAATAAATAAGTAATTATTAGAAAAATAGCCATCAAATTCAAGTAAAATTGAAAATCCCTAAAACTTAGCTGGATTTCTTACTTCCCATACAAAGAGCTGTTTGGAAGAGTTGTTGCTGTAGCTTTATAAAGTGTTTTTCGTGCCGAAATATATCAAAATAATGTTTTTTTAATTTTTAAAAATTATTTTTGACATCAACACATCAAAATGATCTAAAAACACCAAACCATATTCATTTAAAATAAAAAAAATATAAAAAACTATCAAACAGCATTTGAAACACTATCCTCACACCCTCAAAGTAAATACCCTCAAAGCCTCAATTTCAATTATAGAATTCCCAACGAAAAAACAGTAATTCCAAAAAAACCAAAGAGGAAAACACCCTTAAGAAATTTCATTGACACAAATACCCTCTTTCTCTCTTATCCCCAAATTCTGTATTTTCCTTCCCAGCCCTTACAAACCCTACACTCCCTCTTCTGCCCTTCGCCTCTCCTTGCCCTTCTACTCTCCCTCTCTCCCCTTGTTTTTATTTTCCCGATCTTCTCCCTCCTCCCTTACCCGCCAATTTTCAAATTCTACTTCTCAATTTTTCTTTCGCAAAACACATTGATCAACCCTAATTTTATTTGTTTGTTCGATCCGTACTTGGACCTGTCCTTACACTCGACAAGTTCAGTTTTGATCGGTGCCCACTTCATAATTTGCCATGTGCTGTGTTCAAGGTTGGTTTTTACCTTCTGGGTTCTGATGGATGTTGGTTTGCTTTTCAGCTAGGGTTTTGAATTTTGATTGACTTTTGTTTTGTGGGGTGTTATGGATTTCTCTTGAAGTGATAGTTTGGGGTTATGTTTCCTATAGTTTTGAGCAAATCCCAGCTCTTGTTTCTGTTTATATTTCTATTTTAAGGGTTTTTTTTTCAGTGTGTTCTTTTATTTATTTTTTTTCCAGATTTTTAGTCTCAATTATGCTCTTATGAGTGCTATGGTTGATGGGATTTTTTTTGCTTCAATACATTTTTGTTGCTGAATAGTTGTAGAAAGGGATGTGTAAATGATGACTGCTGTTTTCTTCTTTCTGTTAGACATGATTTCTGACTGAAAATGTTGAGTTTTGAGGTTGTTGTTCATTCATGGCTAAGGGTTTTTGAGATAATTGAGCTAAACCTTAAAAGAAAAGACAATTATGAAAAGCTCAAACTTGGTTTCCTGTCTTGTGTTGTTTTGATGCCTAGATAGTAAGTGGGAGTAGCCTTAAAACAGAGTTAAGTTTTAGTTTATCTCCTTAATTGCCGGGTTCATTAAAATTTTGTTGATTAATAACTTAGGCTTAGTGTCTCTTACATTTAGTTTCCATGTTGTTGATATATCCGTTTATCAGGACTTTTATTGTGAGTCATGTTTGTACTTAAGCTTTGAGTATGAATGCGGAAGATGTTGAATGGACTATTGAAAACACGGTTCTATTCACTTGACAGGGTACCGTATCAGTTTATAATTGATAGTTTGTTCTGGGGGCTGATTTGTTACGCTGTTGATATATTGTGATTAATTCATTTCGATGGCTAACCATGACCTGATACTTGGGCAAAGTCACAATTTAGGGCTCAGGCAGAATCAACAGTTGGCCCTAGGCCATGATCACAGTTTGGATCTAGTCCAGGACCATGATTTGGATCTGAGGCAAGCACATGAACATCATTTGGGTTTGGAACATGAGCATGAATTGGATTTAGGACATCCTCATGATGATGAGATGGGTTTGGGACAGAGCCAGAATGACGAGGGGGAAGCTGTTCACAATTATGGGCATGGTAATGATTTAGGTATTGATCAAAAACCTGAACACGGAGATCATGAGCTAGCTCTTACTGTACAGAACCATGAGTTAGCTTTATCGGAGAACAATGAGTTGGTTGTTTCAGAAAACCAAGAACTTGATGACAATCTACAACTAACTATGGACCAGGATCAGGAAATGAGTTTGGAACATGCTCAGGGTTTGACTATTGAGGAATCCCAGCTTATAGTCCATAGTCCTGTTATTCAGGCCCGTACTCTTTCAATAGCTCCTAATTATGAGCTGGCAGTGGGGCAAGAGTTCCCAGATGTCTTCAGCTGCCGCAGGGCGTTGAGGGATACAGCAATTGCCCTTCACTTTGAAATGCAGACAATAAAATCTGACAAGACACGTTTCACAGCTAAATGTGCAAGTGAGGGATGTCCCTGGCGCATACATGCAGCAAAGCTCCCAGGTGTTCCAACTTTCACAATTAGGACCATTCACGAGTCCCATACATGTGGAGGAATTTCTCATCTTGGCCATCAGCAAGCTTCAGTTCAATGGGTTGCAAACTCTGTGGAGCGACAGCTTAAGGAGAATCCTAATTACAAGCCAAAGGAGATATTAGAAGAAATTCACAGGGTACATGGTATCACTTTATCATATAAGCAAGCTTGGAGAGGCAAGGAACGCATCATGGCTGCAATGCGTGGATCCTTTGAAGAAGGTTATCGCTTGCTTCCCCAGTATTGTGACCAGGTTAAACGGACAAATCCTGGGAGTATTTCATCTGTATATGGTAACCCAATGGATAATTGCTTCCAGCGTCTCTTTATATCATTTCAGGCATCGATTTATGGTTTTCTGAATGCTTGTCGGCCTCTCCTTGGACTTGATAGGACTTTTTTGAAAAGCAAGTACCTTGGTACTTTATTTCTTGCCACTGGCTTTGATGGGGATGGAGCTCTTTTCCCCCTGGCATTTGGTGTTGTTGATGAAGAGAATGAAGAGAATTGGATGTGGTTTCTATCTGAACTTCATAGCCTCCTTGAGATTAATACAGAAAACATGCCGAGGCTAACAATTCTGTCAGACCGGCAGAAGGGCATCATAGATGGAGTGGAAGCAAATTTTCCTACTGCTTTTCATGGATTTTGCATGCGTCACTTGAGTGAAAGCTTCCGCAAAGAGTTCAATAACACAATGCTTGTCAATCTTCTATGGGAAGCTGCTCATGCTCTAACTGTCATTGAATTTGAGGCAAAAATTCTAGAGATTGAGGAGATATCGCAAGATGCTGCATATTGGATAAGAAGAATCCCCCCTCGGTTGTGGGCTACTGCTTATTTTGAAGGTACTCGGTTTGGACACTTGACAGCTAATATAGTTGAATCAATGAATACTTGGATTTTGGAAGCATCAGGGCTTCCAATAATTCAGATGATGGAATGCATTAGGAGGCAACTAATGACCTGGTTCAATGAACGCCGAGAGACCAGTATGCAGTGGACATCAATACTTGTGCCTTCTGCTGAGAGGCGTGTTGCAGAGGCTTTGGAGCGTGCACGCACTTATCAGGTGCTTCGTGCTAACGAAGCTGAATTTGAAGTTATATCTCATGAAGGAACAAATATTGTGGATATTCGGAACCGTTGTTGCCTTTGCCGAGGCTGGCAGCTATATGGTTTACCTTGTGCACATGCTGTGGCAGCACTCCTCTCTTGCAGGCAGAATGTGCATCGGTTTACAGAGAGTTGTTTCACTGTTGCAACTTATCGAAAGACTTATTCACAAACCATTCATCCAATTCCTGATAAAAGTCTCTGGACAGAGCTGTCTGAGGGGGACCCAAATTCCAACAAGGCTATTGAGGTTGTCATTAATCCACCCAAATCCCTTCGACCACCTGGTCGTCCAAGAAAGAAGCGAGTCCGAGCCGAAGATCGTGGTCGTGTGAAGCGAGTTGTGCATTGTAGCCGTTGCAATCAGACAGGCCATTTTAGAACAACATGTGCAGCACCCATCTAATCTGTGACTGAATATGGCGATTGCTTCTGTATCTGGTACACCACTCCTGTGCAATAATATTCTATCATCTTTTTTTAGTCCTTTGTAGTCAGTGATAGCTGTTAGATTTGCAAGTAAAAGCTCTATTTATTATCTGCAACAGTTTAATGAATTAAGCTTTATCATCTTAAATGTAATTCCACCTCAAAAATAAAATGCTGTGGATGATGGCATTGATAACTGTAGCTATCAATATCAAGATAGTAATTCCCGGTCTTGTAATTCTGGAATTCCTTCTACTTAGTTTAGCCTAGTCATGTTCTGATGCTATTATGTATTGTAAAACTTTCCTAAGCTTGAGCTTGCGACTATTAATATAGCTAATGATTCATATTTTTTTTAATTATATTCTTGGACACTCATCTATGCGGTTATGAAACTGTGAGAAAGAGCAATCTGAAATCCAAGCTGCTTGGATCTGATCTTGGCACTGAAAGTGCCAAACAAAAGCAGAAATGTGTTGCTGGTATGCCTTATGGTTAGCAGAAATGTTAATAGAAAGTATTTGATTGGATCAGATTGGATGAACTCCTGTTATCTTAGGCACCAAGATTTTTTTGTTCATGATATAGAATGAATGAATCTGGCCAAATACGGCCTGCAATTATTTTATTTGCCAGCACTAGGCATGTTCACTTGCCCTGAAGCATTAATTGTTTTCAATAGCTCTCGGTTAAGCTGATTTGTGCGTTCCCTGATCTGGGATCTCTAATAATAATCAGTAATGCCATTTCATTCATCTTATTACTCATTGTAGAACGCAAAGCCCTGAAGCACTAAAACCCAAAAATGTAAAAAAATATATGTGAAGAAATATATATTTATGATCAAAATCAATTAGCGCTTCCTAAACCCTATACTTGGTTCATAATTATAATATCTAGTTAATTTAGTCACAGTTTGTCATTGCATTTCAAAAGTACTTTTAAAAAAATTAAAAATATTTTATTTTTTATTTTAAATTATTTTTTAGTGTTTTTAGATCATTTTTGTGTGTTGATGTCAAAATAATTTTTAAAAAATAAAAAATATTATTTTAATACATTTCTGAACGCAAAGTACTTTTAGAAGTAAATTCAACCACACTCTTAAACAGACACTGAGGTGAATTAATCCACATATTAGTGAGTTGGTTTAGGTTTGTTGTGCTTTTTTAATATAACAATATTATTTTAGATAAGTTTTAAAATAAATTAAAATTATGTTTACTTGAATTTTAATGACCAAGGAGTTATCAATTTGTTCCATTATGAGAGGTTAAATTTAATAATTATAATTTTTCTTCTTTTTCATTCCATTTCCATTTTATATTTTTTTTCCCATGATTAGACTATAACAAGATTGTGAGAACTAAAAATTATTCAGGATAATAATATTATTTTAGATAAATTAAAATTAAAAAATATTAACCAAATCTTAATTTTTTTCCGAGTACTCGAATAATAAATTATTTTTTTTTTAATTCTATTTTCATTTCTTTTTTTAATATGGCCAAAATGGCATTGTGTGAAATGAAAAAGAATCACAAAAGACGTGTCGTGAGAGCTTGGGAAAGACTGACCCTTGATGCTTTTTGTCGCAGGATTTTGAATCTCCTTTTAAAGATCTTACTATATTTATATTTTATTCCCCCCTAATATTTCCATATTGTATGAATTTAAACCCTAAACTTTAGTTTTATCAATTATCTCCCTTCAATTTAATTGAAGTTTCAGTTATTACCGCCCGTCAATCTCCATCCACTAAACTAAGTGCATCGAACGTGTAGCCTTCTTTGTGTCTCGATCGACCATTCCACCACCTTAGGTTTAAAAAAGTTCCAGGGATCTAATTGACACAAAGCTAAAGTATGGGGATGAAATTGAAAAGCCTCCCAAACTCGAGGGGGGAAATTTAAATGGACGTGAAAGCTTGAATTTTAGACTAGTATTTCATGCCTAATATGGCCTGTCAAGGGAAGGCAAGCACTTTAGACACTGAACCATTTCTTACTTCACACTACTGATTTGAAAATAGATTCGTAAAAATATTATGTACCAGTTAAAAAATAAGATAAAACGATATAGTTTTTATTTTGTTTAAAATTTCGGTTTGTTCTAGAAATTCCGCTTAATATTCGTCCAAAACGTTCTGGTTTCGTTTCGGTCAAATAATGTTTTTTTATTTTAAATAATGAATAATATTACAATATTAATCATATCTCTTAATCCGACTATTAAATTGAGATGAAATTTTAAGAGAAGACTCTTGATATCTTTATATATATTATGTTAAAATTTCAAAGCAAGATTGATGATGATATTTTCGTAATATTATATGTGTTCATAATTTTGTCCGAAAAAATCATTTTATTGTGTTTTTTTTAGATTAAATTGCATAATTCTAAATAATTTTATTTTTGGTTTTAACTAAAGTTTTTTTTTAAATTAATATATATATATATATATATATATATATATATATATATATATATATATATATATATAACCCCGAAATGATGCGCTGAAATGCTCCGAATCAAAACGTTCGGTTACCGAAACAAAATTGACAACCTTGGATGAAAAGCTCAAAAAAGGAAGAAACATAATTTCCCTTGAAGAAACTGATGGATTCCCTTAACTCTCTAGAAATGCTAACAAGATTCCTTTATCAGTATTATATTACTCTCACTAACACTCAGGTTCCTTGCGTGTGTGTGTTTGCTGAGACTTGGAAGTGTCCTCATCAAGGCTTCGAAGAATTCACAATGAGAAACAAAGTTCTGGTTTTGCAATGCCTCTTGCTGCTCCATTGTTGTGTAGGTATGTTTTCTTTCTTGTTTTATAGTTTTGCTAATGGGGTTTGGCTTGTTGGGCTACTTTCCAATTTCATCATGGCTTCCATGGTGTAGTTTGGAGCTGGCTAGGATCCTCTCTCTCTGGTATTAGCTCGATGAAAATGAACTGTTTTTAGTATAATTTTCATCTTTTTAGTGCAATTTCTTTCTTTAGATCCTGGTTACCAGAATGTTTAGGATGGCAATCTGTTTGTCCACATTTTGACTGTTCATCCAAACTTACTGTTCCTAGCTAACCCACTGTGTTTTTTCCTTTTGTTTTTTCTAGATTTCCCATATTTCAATCCCATTTAAGCATTTTTAATCCAGTTTTATGTGTTTTTCAAGATACCAACTACCAAGGAAACACAAACTTTTCTTGAGAATCACAGGGGAGACATCAAACAAAAAAGAGTGTGAAGAAACACTGCTTCCTAGGTGTGTCTTAGCTGATGCTGTAGGAACCTAATTGCGAGGCTGCTTATATTACAAGAACAATTAACAAGTAAAAAGTGTTTTACAACAGCTTTTTTTCCTTTTTCTGGCCTGGTTATGATCCAATCAATTAATCTCAAATGGTCGGTCTTGTGGTTAAGGAGATTGATGTGAGGGTTCCGTCCTTGAAGTCAACAAAGGGCTTGAGATCTGCACAGCAGGTTTCGAGTTCAAGACAACGCATGCATCTCTTGTAAGAATTTAGAACAGTCAGGGTTTTGCTCGCTCATCTAGACCTATAAAATGCATTTTCCAGGAAGTGGGTTTTCCTCGAATCCAAAAAAAAAGGGCTGCGAGTACATCAATACCTGGCTTCACACCATCACACCAATGTTCAAAGATGTACACAGTACTGTGTGTCTTAGATTTCATCCCCTTCAGGATCATTGATAGAAATTTTGAATTGTATCATTGATGTGTGTCTGGGATGATCCCTTTCTAATAATTTTTTTTCCTGTCCAAACATTTAGTCCTGGCAATGGAGACGACAGCACAAGAGAAAGCAGAGTCTGCCATCCCAATAACAACACTGTCACCTCCAGAAGGAAACACAACTTTTCTCGGCGGCACATCATGGTGTGTAGCACATTCAGGCGTCTCTCAAATTGATTTACAGAACGCATTAGACTGGGCCTGTGGTCTGGGAATGGCAGATTGTAAACCAATCCAGCAGGGTGGAGCTTGTTTCGATCCTGACACACTTGTCTCTCACGCCTCCTATGCGTTCAACAATTATTACCAGCAAAATGGAAATTCTGATATAGCCTGCAATTTTGGAGGAACTGCCACTCTATCCAACATTGATCCTAGTAAGAGACTCTTCCCCTACACTTTTTTCTGCCATTTTTGTGCTTTTTCATGGTTTGCAGAAGGGTAGGAATAGAATTCAATTTCTGCTATTTTATCTAACCATGGAGGAAATTGTCTGGTTAGCTAAATAGCTTCTGCTTTTTACACTCATCTTCTTCATATATAATTGCGTTTCAAATTTTGATTTTGTAGAAGCTAATTTTGCAAGCAAAAACATATATTTTTTTCAAAACCATGATCGTAAAAGCTACCACAATACTAATCAAACCCCGTTTTATTTTGCAGGTCATGGAAAATGTAACTTTGCTTCTCCTGGGTATGTTCTTCTACTTTTTCTTTCTAAATAGGATACATGTTCTTCTTTCACACACTTAGTTTTCTTTTCTTCTTTGAAACAAAAAAAAAAGTGAGTGAAAGCGGAAATATATGTTAAGTAACCATCTCATCTAAAATCTTAAACTATTAGATGAGATCCCAGAATATAATTTATATTATTCTCTAACATACCCCTCGAGTAAAAACAATTTGAGTTAGAAACTTGTATAGGCCCACATTATTTTTTGCTTGATTTTCATCAAATAGAATGAGAGTGATGAAATTCAAACTCGTGACTGCTGGGTCAATAAGACTCTAATACCATGTTAAAGAACCATCTCACCTAAAAGCTTAAATTATTAGATAAAACCTCACAATATGATTTATATTATTTTCTAACAATATATACCAAGACAAGGCATCAAACATTAACATTCTAATGTCAAACACCTTTTTGGAGGGGTTTTGCAGATCTGTTCGGTCGTCAGCACCTTGTTTACTCGGCGGCAAAACAAGCTTTCCATGGCTGAAGTTTGCTGGGATTTTGCTGCTTTTGTACTTGAGAAGATGATTTTTGGTCGGTCAACTTGTGGATAGTCAATATTGACTGTCCCTTTACCAAGCTTTATGTGATGGGAAGCCATAAGAATATGGGTTTTCTGTATTTTGTTAAGATTAGTGCTTTGTAATAGGGTTATTATTCATATCTTTGCTTATGGTTTAGGAATCTGATCTTGTTTTTGCAATCAAATCTTCCCTTTTTGTCCCCCCCACATCTTCTTTTAACTTTCCATGTGCTTGCTTGCTTCTTTTCTTTCTTTCAAGAAAAAAACTGAAAACCCAAAAAAGGCAATCTCAATTAGTCCGTAACCGATGCTTCATCTCGATTATGTTTTTAATGTGTTAGCAAATTCTTGATTAAATTTTTTCATTAGTATCAATTAGCCGTTTTAGGGTTGTAATGTATATATATATATATATAATTCAAAAAATAATAGTTCAAATCCAAAAGTAAAATTATTTAGAATTGTATAATTTAATCTAACAAAAGACATAGTAAAATGATTTTTTTAAAACAAAATTATGAACATATATAGTATTACGAGAATGTCATCATAAATCTCATAAGGTCATTACATTTTCTGATAGCTCTGAAATTTTAACATAATATATATAAATAGGTCAAGAGACTCCTAGTAAAATTTCATCTCAATCTAACAGTCGGATTAAGAGATATGATTAATAATGTAAAATTATTCATTATTTAAAAAAAAAATACTATTTGGCCGAAATAAACAGAACGGATGAAACAAAACTGGAACGTTTAAGCCAAAATTTAGGCGGAATTTCCGGAACAAGCAAAATTTTAAACGAGATAAAAACTACGTTGTTTTATCTTACTTTTTAACCGGTATGAAATATTTAGGCAGTTTCGACCGAAACAAAATGAAAATGACAACCCTGCGCTTTGATGGTGACTTGACTTCGGTCCTATTTAACATTGTGATTCAATAGTATTTTTAAAAAAATTATTTTTTATTTTAAATTAATATTTTTTGATATTTTTAGATTATTTTTATGTGATGATATAAAAATAATTTTAAAAAATTTTTTAGCCACAATTACAAACAGTAAACACCTGGTGAACGAAACAAGTTGAATCATCAGCAGGGCCAGCAGTCGTCCCAATCTCTGCATCCTACATGCCAAGCAAGCTGGAAAAGCACAAGACGAGCGACTTGCATGGTAGCTTTTGGCTCACGTTCTGAAATAAAAGGATGGTCCCCAAAAAAAAAAAGGAACATGCAATCTATTCTAGAGTAATCATTGAGACATATTTGTTTGAAAAGCTTATTAATAAGTTAATTTGTCAGAAAAAAAGAAAAATAATAACGTTTTAAGTAGATTCTTTTAAATATTTTATTGGTATATTTGTTTTTATTTTAGATATAAATAACTATTTGGGAGTGTTATTTGAGTTACTTTTGAAAATACTTTTCGTTTAGAAATATATCAGAATAATATTTTTTTTTTAAAAAAATATTTTTGATATCAGCACATGAAAGTAATCTAAAAATATCAAAATATTTAATTTAAAATAAAAAAAATCATTATTATGAAGAAACTAGAAAGATTGAGAGATGAAGTCATTTACTCAATTGTGTTTAATGAATTTATTTATGAAGAAAATATGTAACAAAAATCAATACACACGTAAAATTTGTTGAGTAATAAAAAAATATAAAGGCTCAAATATTAAAAATATTGCAAATCATAAATGTTTTTATATAAAAAAAACATTATATAAAAAAGAAAAGAATGATGCCAGATGTTGTGGGTTTGGTAACTCAGGCCTGATGCTTGACCCACAAAGAAAGGTCCACACAAGAAGATGACCCATTATTGGATTCAACACTTGCAATTGAGTGCTTAAAAGGGTTCAATTATACAAATAAAAACTATGAGGACCATACTGAAAAATATGTCAAAAAACACGATCATATACAAAACATGAGGCGAATTATTTGGAGTCTAACCAGAAATGTGGAAGGGAGCTATAGATGGTGGAGTTGGAATGTCTTTAGTCCCTTCAAGCATCAATATCACATTCTTGATCAAAGGACGAACGGCTGGATCATGCTGAACACACAGTAGTCCAATCTTCACCATTCTTTCCAGTGACTCCACCTCTACATCCTCATCCTCCACGAGCTTGTCCAGCTGTCCTGCCACAAAGCACTGATACGCCCAGCTGGAAAGATTCATCTCATCTGGTGCTGACACGTCAGCCTCTACACTGCTCCTGCAGCAGATGATCTCCAGCAGAACAACTCCGAAGCTGTAGATGTCAGCTTTTACCGACACCGAGGCGTTGTTCTGCCATTCTGGCGCCAGGTGGCCTCTACTCTGAGAGAGTGCCATCGAGGTTCGTATCTCGTCAGGATATAACAGCTTTGACAATCCGAAGTCGGAGATCTTGGCAATCCAGGAATCATCCATGAGGATGTTCCGAGGGGTTATGTTGCAATGGATGATGCAGGCTTGGCACTCTTCGTGTAGGTAGAGTATTCCTCGAGCTATTTCCATGGCAATCCTCACTCTTTCTTTCCAAATGGGGCGCTTGTCAGAATGGAACAGAAGATCTGCGAGGGTGCCGTTTTTCAAGTACTCATACACGAGAAGCCTCCGAGAGTTCTCGACGCAGAAACCAAGCAACCGAACCAGGTTCCTGTGATAAGTCTGTCCAATAACTGTGATTTCTGCTCGGAACTTCTTTTCCCCTTCGTCTAAGACTTTCTCGAGTCTCTTAACAGCAACAGTTCTGTCACCACCTGGTATTGTTCCTTTGTAAACTGCACCGATAGAACCCCTGCCCAACTCTTCTCCGAAACCACCTGTAGCTTTCTCAAGCTCGCTGTAAGAAAATGACCGCAGAGTGAAGTCTCCGGCCAGGCTTATGATTCCAGATAGCTTTTCGTAAAGAAAAGTTCGGTCCCTGTACACGCAGAAAGTAGAGATTGCAATGACAAAACACAGGAAAGTAATGGCGCCGAATGCTATTGCAAGAAACACAATTAAGCTTTTCTTGCTTTCTGTGATGACTGTCTGGCCCATCGGAGGTGCGGCAGGAGTTGTTTGCACTTTGAAGAAGGCTGTGGATGATGCTTTTATATCTTTTTTACCGTATCGAATCGGTGCAGTATACTTTTCACACCTCCCATTGATGTATAGAGCAACATCACAGAGACAATCTTCCAGGCAGGATAAACCACAGTTTTCCTTCTTCGTATCTAGGACAGAATAAGAATATCGTTCGAACAATATGTTCTCCATTGTTATGACATCGTAAATTTCCCCTTCATCTGTGCCTGTGCAGAAACTTTCGGTGACATTCTTGTAGCATCCACTGAATCTCTCACTGGGGTCATTGAAAGCAAATCCAGGATAACAGGAACAGTCAGCATTAGTTCCCTTGCCAGTACAGTAACTGTTGAAATCACAGAAACCAAGAACATTGCATTGATCATTCAACGCAGACCACTCAATATGCACAATCCAGCTAGTTTTGTTCTCCAAGCAGTGTGAATACAGCCTGAAAATCCCATCAGCGTCAAGGGTCGCACGAAAGATTGTTGTTTTGTTGTTGCAGGAATAAGAACTTCTTCCCAATAAGACTGGTTTAGTAGAGACCGTATCCATGAGCAGAGATCCCTGGTTATTGAGATAGAGATTCAACCCCTTCTTGTCGTCTTTATAAGTATCGCTGGACCAGTAAGCATCAACGGATAGACTAGCGCTCTTTCTAGGGTAGGCGACGAGGTTTCCATCTGTTTGCAGCGGAAGGATAAACCTTCCACTGGAGTGGTTTGAGCTCGACACACTTGAAACCAATTTATCATTAAAAGTGAGATTCTGACCTACTAATATTGTGTCAGTTGGGTGATCAAAGCTTTGCCAAATAACAGAAGAACCATTGTAAAGAACGAAATTACCAGAATCAAGCATGGAAGCGGAATCTGCGACTTCTGAAACATTAGCAATCAGATTATTTTCATTGCCCTGCTCAGTTCGAAGAAATAGCTTACCCTCTTCTGATAAGTGAATTGTAGCACCGAAGGAGGCTGGTTCATCATCTCGATTTGCAGTCCAGACGACCGTGTTATTAGGCTGACCCACCACCCATATTCCTACAGCAAATCCATTTCCCTGTGAAAAGAAACCAAACGCAAAATAGCCTGAAGGGGATAGCCATGAACGTGTTTCAGAGATGGGAGATAACTGAGAACCTAAAGGTATTTTACCAAATTGGTTCGGCTGAGTTCTAGCTTCCACAAAGAGTATAGATAAAATTAGAAGCAGAAGCCCTGATGCCAAAGCCATGCGAACAGGAGTGTGGTGTAAGGAGCCAAACAGATACAAAAAAGCTAGCTATTGCTGAGACTAAAAAAGTCAATGCGATGAAAAGTCTAGCAAACTTCAAAACTAAAACCTTGTGAAATGAATTATCTGTTCCCTCTCGGCAGTACCTTGTTAACGATGAGGTCTAAATCAAGATGAGTCATTACAGACGTAGAGTGGCCCAGTGTGGTGCTCCACAAAAGTCTAAGAAACGTGTTAGACCAGTTGGCTGAGAGAAGTCATTATCTTCATTTAATTCTTACCCAGAAGCAACCTTCCAAGTCAAGTCAAGAGAATAAAGCTTGAATTCCTGTTTTATCATGGTAAATATTATCCCAATAAATTTCTCTAGAAACTCCATCAGTTCTAGTAAAATCAAATGCTCATCAAAACAAACATCCGAGAGGAAGAAAAGATGCAAATGGAAACAGATACCAAGTGTGTAATTGTATATGTAAAAAATGAATTACCATCAATCGTCTGAATAGTATTTATATTGTGTTTTTGAGCAAAACAATGGATGATTGGTGGTCCGCACTAGGAAAACTAAGTAGAGGATACAGAATTTTAATTTTTTTTTCTGGCTAAAAACTTATGCAGAAGTTGAAGCTGAAGTTGGATTTGGAGGAACAGATACACCGGTAATTCCTTCTAACATCGAGACAACAGACTTCATAGAAGGTCGGATACCTGGTTCATCTTGAATACACCAAATGCCCACCATAACCATTTTCTCAAAATTCTCCAAGTCTACATCTACACCGAGATCAAGCTTGTCCAATTCTCTTGCAACCAAAACCTCGTATGCCCAGATACAAAGTTCAACTTCCTCTGGTGTTGATACATTAGTTTCTACGTTTTTCCTGCAGAAAACAATTTCCAGGAGCATAACTCCGTAACTGTAAACATCTGCCTTAACTGATACTGGACTGTTCTTATACCATTCAGGAGCCAAGTAACCTCGTGTCCCTCTGACCATTGTGAAGGTTCTTGTTTGATCAGGCACTAGTAATTTTGCCAGCCCAAAATCAGAGATCTTAGCATTCCAAAAATCATCCATCAGAATGTTTTGAGGCTTTATATCGCAATGGATGATCGGTGCCTCGCATTCTTCATGTAGATACAGGATCCCTCTTGCAACATCCAAAGCAATTTTCACTCTGTGACTCCAATTTGGAGTTCTTTCAGCTCGGAAGAGAAGATCTGCAAGGGAGCCGTTGCTCATGTATTCATATACCAGGAGCCTCTGTGAGTCCTCGGTGCAGTAACCAAGTAGCCGAACCAGGTTTTTATGATGAGTTTTTCCAATTGAACGCATCTCTGTGAGGAACTCCCTTTCACCTTCACTGACCAACTTCTCCAGCCTCTTCACTGCGATAACTTTTGTACCTTTGTATAGTGTCCCTTTGTAAACTGCTCCGAAAGATCCCTTGCCCAACTCTTCTCTGAAACCCTTGGTAGCCTTTTTAAGCTCACGAAATGAAAATGCTCTTAGAGTGAGCTCGTGGGCCAAGCCAAGATTCCCGCTTCCGAACCTCATTCTGGCCTTAACAGCTCTCGACCTCGAGATGAAAAAGCCAGATACTGCAATGGCGATTGAAGAGCATGTAATGAACGCAACGCTCATAACACAGATGAGCACCACCGTCTTCTTGCTTGTCTTGCGGACTACTGGAGGTTTCATTGCAGCGGCAATGGATCGGTTGCTACTCCTTTGAATACTCTTCAAACCCACCTTGAAGAAAACCTTTGATGAGTCATCGGCCACTCTCTTGGCATATTTTACTGGGAACTTCACTTTCTTGCAGTCCCCAGATACGTACTGCGCACCGGCACAGTTACAGTCCTGCAAACAGGACTTTCTGCAATCTTCCTCTGACATGGAGTTTGTAGAATAAGGAAAGTCATCCCACCTCATTTTCTCCATATCAGTAATTTTATACGAGGATGTTTCTTCTGCAACTTTGCATAATTCTTCAGTATAGTTCCTCTTACACCCCTTATTTCTCTGGTTGGGATTGACAAAAACAGTGCCAGGAAGACAGCTGCAGTAAGGTTGGTTATCGTTCATGGTGCAGTAGCTGTTGAGACCGCAGAAAGACTTCACTTCGCACTGATTTTTCGGTTCATAATACACAAGAGATGTCGTGAAGGCGCCATTGCTGTCGAAGTTATGAGAATACAATCGAAAAATCCCATCGTACTCCAAAGTTGCACGGTAGATAATCGAGCTGCTTTCCGATTTTGAATCAGAGGAAAACACAGTTATGTTACTGTCGTTGCTAAGGATTAGCAGTCCTCCTGTATAATTTAAATACAGATTGGTAACAGACGAATCAAAAGTTGCAGTGTTCCAATACGCATCTACTGAAGTGTCTATAGTGTCTATGGGATATGAAACAAGATTCCCATCAATCTGCATCTTAAGATGAAACCTTCCTGTTGACGAATTGGTTGTTGATGCACTGGAAATCAGCTCACCCCCTTCACTTAGATTCTGGCCTCCTAATAATGTATCTGTAGGAAATTTGAAACTCTCCCAGATGACATCAGAATGTTCATTGTAAAGCACTAGATTTCCAGAATCAAACATGCGAGCGTGTGAAGCTGACCTCTCTATATTAGCAACGAGTTTCTCTTCACCGGCCCCATTGTTGGCATAATAAGTTCTTAAAAGAAGCTTACCGTTTCCGGTCAACTCCAACGTAGCATTTAACGGCACCGGAGGGTCGTCTCGGAATGCTGTCCAGGTGATTATATCAGCTGGCTTACACACCAGCCAAATCCCCACTATAAAGCCACTTCCCTGGGGGTAGAATCCAAAGGCAAATGTTCCAGAAGGGGAGCGCCATGAAGTTGGATGGATGTTGGTGGAGATTGAAAAACCTAAACCTATCAAGGTCGAGTTGCTCTGCTGGGAACTTGCAGGATTGAAAATACAAATTACTAACAAGAAGAAAGCAGCATAAGCAAAAGCCATGAGATGAAGTATGGAAGATAGATGATGATACTGTTGTGACGAAGCAAGACGATGATGTGAAACTAGCTAGGCCCCAACCCTGGTAGACTTACTGGCATCGTGAATTCAAGGAAACATCGAATCAGTTTTTGATATTCTGATTCAATGGCCACAAATCATTCCTAGAAAGTAAGCATGAACTTGGAAAAACAAATAAATATTGCACCTGCTTGAAGCAGACAACTCATCTACCGCACGAAATTGAAAAACCAGTCCCTTTCTGAGAGGGTCCCGATAAAGGCTTAGTTTTCCAGCATTATTTGATTAACAATAGTGTTAGATTGACTATGAGCATTGCAGGCAGCCCCGTGCCAATAACATATAAATCATAGTAAAAAGTTTTATTGAATTAACGGTCACGGGTTGAATCTCATTACTTTTATTTTTTTTTATAAAAATCAAGTATAAAGTAATACGAGTCTCTGCAAGTTTCAAGTTCAAAAGACTTTCACTTAAGGAAACATGTTAAAGAATAATATAAATTATATTCTAGGGTTTCACCTAATAATTTAAATTTTTAAATAAAATGGTTTCTTAATATATTTTTTAATATATTTTTTTGTTGTGACTTGTGAGAGATGTAATTAGAGAACATACATATCAGCTGGATAGTTCCTGCTAATAGGAAGCCACTGAGAGCTCTTAAAGATAACCAAATAACTACATGGCCCAAGGAATTGTAACACACATCTAAAGTTTGATAGATTTTCTAAATTTTATAGGGATGTTTTGATTCATAGGTTAGATTAATTATTAATTATTAATATGTTTATCTTTTATTTTGAATTAAGAAAATTAAGTTGAACCTCCCATAATAGTTACATAATATTTACTTGTAATATTTAAATTTATATGAAAAGACAAATTTACCTTCCCATATAATTAATCCATCCACAACCCTAGCTTTAACCATATTATATGCTATGTCATTGTTGGTATCCAATTTTTAATCCCTTGTTGAAGTATTAAAAAGAAAACAAAAAAATATATATATTTGAAGTATTCACATCATTTGGAGTATTTTTTTAACGTTGTTTTTAAAGAATTCAAACATTAATGTCTTTTCAACGCATTAGCTTTTAATGCGCTAGTTTTAAAATCTTTGATTGTATGTTTATTGTTTTTTAAAAAGAACCAAGAAATGCAAAAACCAACAAAACTATAAAAAAAATATTTTTGATGTAGTTATATTATTTTTAGTATTTTTTAGCATCATCTTGAAAGAATTTGAATTTTTATATATTTTCGACGTGTTTAGCTTTTAATGCACAATTTTAAAATTTTTGATCTTTCACTTTGTTTCGATGTTGATATTTTTTTTGTTTCAAAATAACTAAAATTTACCAAAAATATCTTGATGCAAGAACTAAAGTTAAAGCGAAAGAAAAACAAAGAAACAACAAAATATATTTTCTATTATATATATATATATATATATATATATATGTGTGTGTGTGTGTGTGTCCACATACATGTAAGAGGGTGGAGACAAATATAATGGACAAAAACAATTCTGGGGACCAAAATTTGACACTTTCTCTCCTCCCCAATCAAATTAAAAATCCCAAAACCTTAAACAAAAAAAAAAAAAATTGTTTTTCTCCTGGCGGCTGAGTCGCCGCCGTCACTGCCTTCTTCTCTCCTCCTCCCTAACCAAACACTATTTTTTCTCCGTGGTTGAATAATAAGCAAAAAATTGCACAATACAAAATGACTCTTGTTTGTTCTTGCGTACAAATGTGAAATAACTACCTATAATCTAGAAGACATTATATTTTCACTGATTAGGTATGCATTGTTCATGCTTTCACATATATTACTGATGATGAACTGTGCAAAAGTTTTAATTTGGTCCTTAAGCTTTTTTTTTCCCAGCGATTTCATCTTAACTGAAGACCAATAATTTTAATTTTGTAAGAAATGATAAGAAATAAGAGGGACCGTAGTGAAAAAACAAACAAAAATCGGTAACATGCCAAAGTTTCGAAACAAACACACTTTGATCTTCATTCTTCAGAAATTATGCAAAGTATAAAATTTCAATACCTCAATTTTATTAATTTAATTTTGATGTATAAAAAAATAATTTTTCTATTTTTTAGTCCCTAATTGAGAGAAAAGAGAGAGAGGTCACTTGATTCTAACGGTAGAGAAAGAAACATTTTATTAAAAAATTCACGTCAAATTGTTCCATTCAATAAGAGGATTTCAATTAGATATTTTTTTTTTAATTTTAAAACTCATGAAAAACAGATTTGAGCTCGAGTTAATTTTTCATTTTGGGTTGATTTTGTTTTTTGGAGTGGGTTCTTAAGTTCATGAATTGATTTATCACAATTCCTAAAATGTTTTGTGGGTGTTTTAATGGGTTTTTGGGTACAAAAAAACATTTAAACCTTGATTTTTCTATTACTATGGTAGCTAAAATCTATGCAAAATCAGACAATGCTTTATCTGATTTTTATATATAAAAAAAAATTAAGGTGGATGACAGGCCATTTGCCCTAGGTGTAGTGGAAAAAAAAGCTCGGTAGAGTGGGCCTTCTATAGAAGGCCCACACTTGGGCCCTACCTAAATGGGTCAGACTTAGTGGTGTGACCTTTTTTTTTCAATTAATGCTTTTTTTTATATAATTTTTTCAAGTCAAAAATATATTTAGATTATCCTTTTCTCATTTGTTTTGCTTACGAAACCTCTTTTGAATAATTATGATTTTTTTAGTTATGCTTATAATTTTAAAGAGGTTTTTATCATTCATTTGTGATTTTTTCCTTTATCTTTTATACATGTCACGACCTGACTCCCAGATCTAGATCTATAATCATTCATTTTGGTCCTCAAAGTTTTTTTTGTGTGCAAATTGATGATAATTGAAATTAAATTGCTTATTATTTCTTAGTTAAAGGTGAAGTTGAAAGAAACAAGGATTAAATGAAAAACAAATAGAGCATTAACAGGGAAATGTAACAGCAAACAAGCAGGGTGTGCCAGCAGAAATGATGAAACAAGGAAAAAAACAGAAAAACTAAACTCAGACAGATCACTACTTCAGTTAGTTGAACTACATTCCACAGCAATTTAACTCTGCAAACTATAAAATATTCCAGGACCATTTCTATGATCTTGTAGCAGAAATGAATGTAACTTTGATTTGGGATGATAATGAAGCTAAATCAAGGAGGGCTATCTGTGGTAGATGTTTGATAGCATATAAGATTTTGACACAGCAGCTATGAGAGTAGAACAATGGAGAGTGTGTCAAACCTATCTATTATTGACCATGATTCTTTCCCACCCCTTTTCTTCTCAAAAACTTGTGATGATAGAATTCATCGAAGGACAGACGTTGAGCTGCAACGAGAGATAGAAAAATATGGATGGTTCCACGAGTCGGGAGGGATGAAAGAAAGATATGTTTTGTTAGGGTCAGGCCATGTTCTAAACCTGGATTTGCAGAAAGAAGTCTTGAGCAAATATCAACACAGTCCGGATGGAACCATTTTATCTAAAAATTTAATCAGTTAGGTGAGATTCTGAGTATAATATATATTATTTTCTAATACACATCCTTGAGTGAAAGTCTTTTTGGTTTAAAACTTGCATATAAAATTCACACTATTTTTTGATTGATTTTTGTTAAATAGAATGAGAACAGTGAAATTTAAACTCGTGATCGCTAGATCAACAAAACTATGATACCATGTCAAAAAACCATCTCATTTAAAAAATTAAGTATTTAAGCTTTTAGATAAGATCCCGATATATAATATATATTATTCTCGAAAATGTAGATGGAAACTTGTAAACATTCGTACGTGGTCGGGGAGGGGGGACTTCTACATAAATATAAAAAGTAATTACGAAAAAACTCCTAGAGAGATTCAAATAAGTTGATATTTGATTCAAGAAAAGAAACAAAATCTCCATTTATTTATTTAATATTTAGTACGATGACAGAAAGTCATTAATTATTCTGGGTTCATACATGGAGAGCAACTTAACTAATTAGCCCTTCTAAATATGAAAGGAAAGGCAGGACCATCCAAGACCAGCAAGCTCTTTCCGTTCTCATCAACGAGACCAGCAGCTCCACACCTCGGCCTGGGACAGTTCGTTGTCAGACACTCCGGGCACCAATTCAAAGAATAGACACCTCCATTGTTTCTGATGTTGAAGTACCAGAGCGTAGACGGTGGTCGTGGCTCCGCTCCGGTCACAATATATCTCCTCGCCGTTTCAGGATTCTCCTCACCCACCATCCATGCAGTAGATTGAACACAAGTTGAGGCACCGGAAAATGCAGCAGTAAAATCTCGAGACTCCCTTATAATCGTATCTCTAACTCGAGGAGTGAAAACAACCGGAATACCTCGGGATCCTATCGGTGCAAAACCAACGTAAAGTGGGCAGGAACCATTCCGATCAACGAGGGTCAGGCCACCTGCAACATCGGTTGCACCAGGAAGTACATAGTATTCCACCCCACTTCGGAGAGGTTGGCCGTCGGCATCCAGCACAGGAGGCAGCTGGGTTTGAGCCGCCGTTGACATGGCCATGAGTAGCCAGATGAAGCTCAAGCTTCCGATCATTCTCAACATGGCTGCCTAGAAAGCTAGCTTTCTCACACAAGTTAAACAAAGTAAATACTTAGCTGTTTTTTCTCAAGAGTATTCTATGAGCGATTTGGTAAGCTCTGTTTGCATCTTCTGTCTCAGATTTTGCAATCTATTTATAGCTTCGAGAGCCGACATACCATGTTTCTCTAAGATGGCACGGCAAAAAAAAAGTCACGCAGAAATTATCCGTTACCATGTGTGTTTATAGGATTATCCAATTCATTGTTAATAGCTTGTACCATAAGGATATAATTCATCAGGTCTCGTCAAGGGGTCATTGGGATTGTGGCGAATTGTTTAACTGTTATTTTTAAAATAATTTAATTTCAATTTTTTCGTAAATTAATGCAAAAATATTATAAATTGTCATTACAAAAAAACATAAACACATACTGTTAAGATAAATCTTAATAATAAAATAGGTTTTATTTTGATTTTTATTGGACACTGAATTGATCTAGGTGATCTAGTAGTTTGAACTCACAAAACTCATAAGGAGGTGACCCATCATGTTAGTTTCAAGAATTTTATTCTTTAAAATTAAATTTTGTTTAAAAAGGCTTAGCTATAGTTTTAAATCGAGATTAACTCGATGATATATGAATCGATCCAATTGTTATGACCCAAATCACATTTGACAATTATATTTATATGTTCCTCTTACTATCAAGAAATCATCTCACCTAAAACTTTAAGCTGTTAGATGAGGTTCTAGGATATGATTTATATTGTCCTCGAGCACATCTTGTCAAGTGAAAAAATTTTGGACTTGAAACTCGCATACAGGTTCACACTACCTTGTACTTAATTGTTATCAAATAAAAATGAGGGTGATGAGACTGCTGATCCAACAAGGTTGTGATACGGTGTCAAGAAAATATCTGATCTAAATGATTAAGCTTTGTTAGGTAAGGTCTCAAGATATGATTTATATTATTTTCTAAAACTTATCAAGTGGTTGAAAACAATGAGTTTTTTTCATATTTGTATACTAGATAGAAAGCTTTGAATTGTCTCAAAGTTGGACTAAATTATGAAGATAAGAACTCTTGGAGGCAAACTCTTATTCATATCTTGAACCTAACGATCACTTCCGAATTTCTTTGAGCTTTGGATGAAGAAAATGTTGCCAATAGCTACAAAGTCCTTATAAACTCATTCACGTAGTTGGAAATACTCAAACTATCGATGGATTTAAATCCATGTATGATTTTCGTTGCCAGATGTAGAAGTCTTAGAAACTAAAATGAGTAAAGGGATAGGTGTGAGGATCAGCCATTGATACAAGAGAGCTTATTTATCTTTCACATCGCACACTTGATCTTCCTTGGTGTTTGTTTTAAATTTATAACTTGTTTTTTCTTATAATTAGTATTATTTTATTTACGAATATAATGGACATTGGCATCATCATGCAACCTGAGCTAATATTTTTGTCTCTCAATTTAAGATTGACACCACGTACAACTCGGTAGATGAAGATAAGACCATAGCTGTCTGTTTTGTTTTGTTTTGGTCGAAATGGCCGAAATGTTTTGTATCAGTTAAAAAAGAAAGATAAAATAGCATCGTTTTTACCCCGGTTTAAATTCCGGCCCGTTTTGGATTTTTTGGCCAAATACCTGCCGAAACGTTTTGGTTTCATTTTGCTTGTTTCATTTCGGTCGAATAATGTTTTTTTTAATAATAAATAATTTTATAATATTCATCATATCTCTTAATCTGACCGTTAGATTGAGATTAAATTTTATAAGGAGTCTTGACATATTTATATATATTATGTTAAAATTTCAAATCATTCAAATAATATAATGACTTTGCGAGATTGATGATGATATTCTTTTAATATTATACATGTTCACAATTTTGTTCAAAAAAATTATTTTATTGTGTCTTTTTTTTAGATTTAATTGCACAATTCTAAATAATTTTATTTTTGAATTTGAAACCGAAACATTTCATTCCAATTGAAAAAATGAACTACTAACCGAAACAGTATTGACAACTTTAGATAAGACAAATTTTAATTGTCTTGATTTTGATCATTAATACAACCTCATTAAGGATCATAGCTATGGAGTGCTTTATAAGGTTGTAAGAATTAGTCAAATTAATTTATTACAGAACATTCAAGCACGTAGATCATGTAAAATTCAACTATTAAAATAGATTTGAACAATTAGGTCATCATTATAAAATCAAAATCTTGCAACAAATGTCAATGAAAAAGACTCTCGTAAAATAAAAAACAAATATACCAAAAAAAAAAATCGTGAATTCAACTCGATCTCTATAGATTATGATAAAGAAAAAAAAAAGTTTGGTTCAACAACTATTCTGATAATAATCTGCTAGGTTGTGTTTTAATTGATATGACCAATTAGACAACAACACGTGTATAAATTCAATTTACAAAAACACCCCTCTATCATATCCTTCATCTTTTCTAAGATTCAGCTTCAAATATTCTAATTTTTCTGCTACACATGTTCACATAGACACAGCAAGGATGCAAGACTCTATCAGGTCTGTAAAAGCAGAAATCAATTCGAGCAAGGAAATGGACTTTTCGTTGTCGTGCCTTCGTTAACGTTCTATCCTGTAGAAATGTTGCCTATAAATAGACAACAAGGTGAAAACATGTTACACAGTTCACCATCGAGTTAATTAAGGTTTATAATTAAGCACATTCATGGCAGCCATGTTGAGGTTGATTCGAAGCTGGAGCTTCATTTGTCTACTGATGGCCATATCTAGCATGGCTCAGAGCCCTCCTGTGCTTGATACAGACGGTAACCCTCTCACAAGAGGTGTAGAATACTACGTCGATCCTGGTATAACCGACGTAGCCGGTGGCTTAACTCTGGTGGCTCGCAATGGATCTTGTGCATCTTATGTTGGTCAGGCACCGATCGGAAATGGTTCGACAGAAGGCCTTCCGGTCATCTTCACCCCAACAAATCCAGGAGATACAGTCATCACTGAAACAAGCGAGTTCACTGCTGCATTCTCAGCTTCCACGAACTGTGTTCGAAACACTACATGGGGAATTGGTGAGGAAGATCCAGGGACGGGAAGAAGATTCATCGTGGTTGGTGGTGAGCCGGCGGTCTTCGAGATTGAAAGTGATCAATCACCGGGTACCTACACGATTGGATGGTGCCCTGATTGCCTGAACCCTCCACTCTGTGGGAGGCCAAGGTGTGGAGTTGCCGGAATTCTGGAGCTGAACGGGACGAGGTTTCTGACCCTCGACGGTCCGGCTTTTCCTTTCAGGTTCAGAAGGGCTTGAGTTCATGTCACTGTAGCAGCAAATAAATGGAAATATATTTTTCCAATATATAATATTCAAGGATAATAAAACAATATATGTTTTTTTATGTTTTCTATATGTTTGTTTTCTTCTTTTAATAAATTAATAGTATTATTATCAAGTAAATGTTTTTGAAAATATCGATTTAGAAAAATTGTTTTCTGTTGGAGTGAGACACCACTGTTTAAATTAAGCATAAGATGAGATGATTCATTGACAATAACACACACGTATATAAAAATAATTATCAAACTTGATTTTGGCCAGAACAACTGGATAAATTCATATATCATCGAGTTAATCTCAATTTTAATATTTTTTTTTAAAAAAATAATCTATAGCTAAGTTATTTTAAACAAAATTTAATTTTAAATAATAAAATTCTTGAAGCTAACATGATGGGTTATCTTATGAGTTTTGTGAGATCAAACTACTAAGATCACCTTAATCAATTCAATGTCCAATATAAATCAAAATAACCTATTTATTAATAAGATTTAACTTGAACAGTATGTATTTATGTTTTTTATGACAATTTATAATATTTTTGCATTAATTTATGAATTAATTGAAATTAAATTATTTTAAAAATAACAGTTAAACAATTCGCCACAATCCCAATGACCCCTCGACGAGGCCTGGTATTTATGAATTATACCCTTATGGTACAAGCAATTAACAATGAATTGGATAATACTATAAACACGTGTTAATGGATAATTTCTGCGTGACTTTTTCTTGCCGTGCCATCACAGACAAACATGGAATGTCGGCTCTCGATGCTATAAATAGATTGCAAATCTAACTTTTAGTGTCTGTTTAGGACTGTGCTTGCTGTTGTTATTGAAAATATTTTTTATTCAAAAATATATTAAAATTATATTTTTTATTTTAAAAAAAATATTTTTGACATCAGTACATCAAAATGATTTAAAAACAATAAATTTTATTAATTTAAACTTAAAAATAAAAATAAATAAAATTATTTTTTTTCAAAAATATTTTTTTTCAAAAATATTTTTATAAAGCACTCTCAAACACACCTTTAAGATGCAAAAAGAGGGCTTACCAAATCGCTCATAGAATTATTTACTCTGTTTAACTTGTCGTGTGAGATAGCTAGGTAGGTAGGCAGCCATGTTGAGAATGATTGAAGGTTGCTCAATATATTTAAACATTTAAGAACAGCATTCCAAGAGTTGACGTGCTAGAAATAAGGTTAAAAGAAACAAGATTCTCATATCGCCTCATACACAAGGAGATGATTATATATATTAATTAAAAAAATAGTTTAAATTTAAAAATAAAATTATTTAGAATTGTGTAATTTAATTTAAAAAAATACACAATAAAATGATTTTTCTAAACAAAATTATGAACATGTATAATATTACAAGAATATTAACATCAATCTCATAAGATCATTGTATTCTCTGATTGCTTTGAAATTTTAATACAATATATATATATAAATATATCAAGAGACTCCTCATAAAATTTTATCTCAATCTAACGGTCGGATTAAGAGATATGATTGATATTGTAAATTATTCATTATTTATAAAAAAAAAATATTGTTTGGCCGAAGTTGAACGGGCGGAACGAAACCAGTATGTTATGATTGGTATTTGGCCGAAAAATCCGGAATAGACCAAAATCTAAACAGAGATAAAAACAATATTGTTTTATCTTATTTTTTAATTAGTATGAAACGTTCTAACCTTTTTGACCGAAATTGAGAACACTGTTGCAACCATCCAAAATCAAAAACACACTAGATCAATGGTATGTGTTTTACAATGTGCGCATAAAGGTTCCAGCATAATGTTTCTAACTGCTAATTCTTAATTTTACAATAATCTTCAAAAGAGTTTCACACCAATCTCTTCAGACTTATCTGCCCCAACGATCAATTCAATCAGATTATTTGACAGGTGCAAAGGCTTTGAACTAAAAATAATAACCTCCTTCCTTGCAAAAGCTCAAGTAGTGAATTCAAGGTCTCTGTTTCAACATTTTTCACAAGTTTATACGGTAGGCGCATGGAAGGAGGAGAAGAAACATTCAGCCAATTGTTCTAATAATTAGACCTGGATCATAGATATTGTGCAGGTATTGAAGAATAGTTCACCTTTACCAAAAACACCATGATTTTCACCACTGCTCGTTAAAGTTTGGCTAAGAAAGCAGTGTTAAAGAGAATCATCTCGCTTAATAGTTTAAGTTATTAGGCGAGATCTCAGAACATGATTTATATTATTCTCTAATATATTCCCTCAAGTGAAAGCTTTTGGGCTTGAAACTTGCACATAGACTCACACTACCTTACGTTTGATTTTTATCAAATAAAAGAGGGTGGTGAGATTCAAACCCTTGACCGTTTGGTCAACAAGGCTCTGATACTCCATCTCACCTAAAAGCTTAAGCTATTAGATAAAATCCTCAATATGATTTATATTATTCTCTAACAAGCGAGATTGTTCAACTCTTTTGCAAGAAGCTATATTACTCTGTTCTTCCAATGTACATATGCTTAGCATCTAATGACTCCATCACCTAAAATATCATCAGCAAGAAGATATATTCAGCAGAACAGAGGGATTCAGACACCCTTAATGTAATACCAGCACCAGCAAAACTTAAATGCACTGGAAGTAATTAAACAATATTTCACACGTACCTGCTACCTGGATCCATTTTTCACCATATTCCAAGTCAAACGGACAAGTAAACTCAGAATCATCAAAATCATCCTGACATGAACTGCTGGAAGTTCTGGAAAATGAAATCTGCGGAGAGCTGTTGGGTGGTGTTTTCACGCTGGGATATTTTGTAGAATGTAACAACTGCAGTAGAAAGAATCCTATCGAGAAATAGTTTTGCAATAAAATCTCATTGCTATGAACATATGTGATAGCAGCTATGCTAACTGGTGCACTTTCA
This sequence comes from Salix udensis, assembly GCA_029204005.1. Classification (NCBI taxonomy): domain Eukaryota; kingdom Viridiplantae; phylum Streptophyta; class Magnoliopsida; order Malpighiales; family Salicaceae; genus Salix; species Salix udensis. The sequence goes on from CM055037.1 coordinate 12,301,978, forward strand.
GATAGTAAAACAGCTGTGGAAAGATGACTCCAAAGAATATAGATTGGTGATTATGGGGATGGAGATGGTGTAAAGTTAGGAGAGGGGTAACATTCATCAAAGCTCTTATTCTTCTTAAGAACTGGAGGCAAATCAGGCAGATGAGGAGGTAAGCTTGAAGGTTGGAATCGACAGGAACTAGGATTAGAAATTGATCCATGTTTTTCTAAATGATTAGGTGATGGTGAGAAAGAAAATGAAGGTGGTGAGGCTTTACCATGGTCATAAACCCAACTATGTCGTCTTGAGAATGGCGAAGATAACAGAGAACCTTGAACCACAGTAGGAGAGGAGAATCTCTTCAATGGTTCTGCCAAAGGGCTCCCAACATAATCATCGATATATTGAGGGAACATTCGAGTTGACGACTCAGGGCTGACAAATAATAATGAAGAACAATACAGCACCGAAAGACAAAGCCTACCACAGGAAGAATCCACCGGGGTGAACTCAAATCGCTGCATTTCAGCCTCTTCTTTGCATGTAAAGGGCTCGAGAAAAGAAGAAACCTTGTGTGTAAGTGTGTATGAACGAATTCTCCCTGATGAATTGAGATCTCGGAAAATTTTATATGCAGGTAAGAGCCTAACAGTTGCATACAAAGATCTCATGAGTAATATTGATTTCTTGTAAAATGTTTGCAAGGTGTTGCTAAATCTCCTGCTGCCAGCACCACTATCCCTTGCCTTCCGACCCTCATACTGCAACACCCACCTCTCTACAATCTTTTCAATCTTACCCTCACTCCCTGATTCTTCCTGATCTGAATTCCAGTGAAATGGGTACTGCTCCGTCGTCGAAAAATCCCTTTCAGGCTCCCACCTAACTGGTGGCGCTGCCACCAGAATCACATCAACAATCATCGGCTCAAAATAGCTTTGGTGCCAAAGATCAAGATTCTCATGAGCAGCAGGGCATTCCCTGAGGGCTAAATTGAACCATTCATCTCTTGGCCAGACACTGGACGACGACGAAGATGGAGATGAGGATACCATTTGTTCACCACTGTAATCCCGTGATGACATGAAAGGAGACCTCGACTCATGTATAATCTGAAGACTCTTGGGAAAAAATTCGGTGATAATTTGTTCCATCTCTGCAGACTCAGTGTTTGTATTATTATGTGGTGATGCCATGTTTTCAATAAAGAACTGCTAAAAACGGCACAAACCCTTTTAAGGAAAGGATGAAGACAAACCACACAAACCACTTTTAAGAAAATCACAAGAACCCCACTTCACAGAATTTCACTGCAAAACAGAATAAATCATAGCAAAATTACATCAAACTCTACAAAAAAGCAAAACCCCATAAACCAAAAACTCATTGGAAACTGAATTAATTAACATAATCATCAAAAACTGCAAAAAGCCAAACACAATCAATGATATTTAACCTTAAATCCACAGCTATCAATACTATAAGAGACATAGACTTACTGATCATCTGGGCTCTTTAAAGAGAAGTACAAAACTTTGAAGGATCCCTTTTGTTTTTCTCTTTATTTTGTCATCTGTACAACGATAAGGTTTGCGTTTTTCACTCAAAAACTTGAACTTTACCTTCTTTTTTTAATTCTTTTAAAGAACCCTGACATGGAAACACATGTCCACACAGAGATATTTACAGAGAACGACTCTGAGAGAGATGGACGTAAGTCTCCGTAGGTTGGTGAGAAAGGGATGAGGTAGAAGCAGGTGGGTCCAGTTTGTTTTCTGCGTTGCGCACGCAACTTTGGATTTTCTGCCTTTTGATTGGCTTATTTATCCTGTTTGGAAAATTGTGCGGCTACTTCTTCATCAAAAAATCTTGATGCCTTGGTTTGTTATCTGGGGTCTGATGATCTTGGATTTGATGTTGCCATCATCACAGGTAATAGCATGGTGGTGGCTAGATGATTTTAGGGTTTTTGTTTTTTGTTTTATAAGGAAAACATCATATAACATCTTAGAATTTGAATGAAAGACAACTTTTGACGTCGTTGTTGATGTCAGGAGAAAGTACGACCTTATCCATTATTACTTCATTGTTTTGATTTTAACTAGAGAGAGATGCATGGACCCAATAAAAATCGATAAAATAAATTATATATATTAAATAATTGTTATTTTTTCTAGTAATGTTTTTAGGTGTTTATAATAAATTCTAAAAAAAAAAAAAAAGGAGATACATGAATTGACTAGGAATAATAAATGACTCTAATTAACAAGTACTCTTAAACATACATAATTGATATTTAAAGTAATTGATTTTCCCTAAAATTTCTAAAAATTCCTCATTTTAAAAAATACAAAGTTATGTTTTTTTTATTTTGTGTGTATATGGACAAATTCTAAAAATTCCTTATTTATAAAAATACAATATTTTAATAATATTTTAAAAATATAAGTAGATATCATAATTAATTTATGATTATCCATTAAGATTTGACCAAAATATACAAATTCTCACAACAATTAGTTTTATTTTATTTTACCTTATTCAGAGCGTTAGAATTTAGTTTTACATGTTAATACTTGAGAATATAAAACTACACTATAAGGTATACCCTCGAGTATTAAAAATATAAAATAAATGTGATGTCAAATTTAAGCTTTAGAACAATTACGAATTATCCAATAAGATAGATTTTCTCACAAAGAGAAATTTACCTTCAACCTTAGATAAGACTAACATAAAAAAAAAATATGACATAAAAAAGCAATCAATTAACAATCCAATTTATTTTTTACAAGATATATTAGGGATAATGCGTCTTTTTAATGCTCAATTAGTTCATTTACTCAAGCTCTTATAGATTATAGATTTTTCAGTGATCATGATACTAGATGATGACTCTATCAAATCATAAGTTTATAATTAAACTCAAAACTTCTTCAATTCCAAGAAGCAACTTTATCATTCAACACCATGCATATCACGATAATATCAATAGTAAAAACTCTATATATTTAATTATTATAAAAAAATATCTTAAGCAATTATAAAAAGATATTTAAAGATTTATAAACTAGATAAAAATAATAATAAATTAATTAGAAAAATATGATAAATCTTGAATAGTAACTTTTAGGCTTTATTTAGAAGCCTTGCTGAATAAATCTTGAATTCCAGTTATACTCAAGGAATTTCTCCATCTTACTTATATTGTAGATATTTTCATTGATGTATTAAATCTACTTCATTTAGTTAGATCATAAAACAAACATATGTCAAATAAATATGATATTGACTAATTTCATAGGCTTTTGCTCATGGACTCATGGTTGATGTAGAGTTTTTCAAGTTATCTCAATTACTTGTTCTTAACAAGACTTCTTTTAAAAGAAATAAAAAAAAAACTTTAAATATACCTCAAATAATTAGGGTAAATCAACTTTGTATCCAAAATATTTTATTATCGAGTTTTATTTTGAAATAATTTGAGTTTTTTTAATTATGTCAAAACTCTTAAGAAAATATAAAATTTCTTACACAATGACATTATTAAAAAAATAAAAAAATCTAGATGAAGTCTACTATTAAATATGGATAAAAAAGGTTTAATTGAAAATATCTAAAATTAGAAGGATTGTTAAGGAACCATCTCACCTAAAAGCTTAAGCTTTTAAGTGAGGCCCCATAATATGATTTATATTATTCTCTAACAAGAATAACATCAATACAAGAATATATTTAATACAAACTATATATACTTGGAGTATTCTTTAAGTTTTCCCAAAATAAAATAAATATTCTTTCATAGCTTCTAGCCTCACATTGGAAGATTGTGATTAAATTGTAGAAACTTTGTGTGATACATTTGATTTTATCCACTTTGGGATGATAAATACAGTTGCTATATTAATAAATTAATAGAATAAAAACATTTTTTTTATTTGAAGGTAAAGAACATTATCATGAAGAATATATTATTTTTCTAAAAAATATTAAAATAGAAATTCCAATATTCCCCCCTACCCATTCTCTTAGATACTCGGATAATTAAAAGAGAAAATCAAATCATAGTTCTAGACCAAACCAAGCTACAATTGACATATTTGACTGGAATGGGCTTCGAGCCTTAACTACAATGCTTCAAAAGAGCCATTTTGGGCCCAAACAAATACGGGCTTACAATTGAAACCAAGCCCATCCCAAATGGACAAAATAAATGGAGAGATATAATATGGATGTTGGAAAAGATAATTGTATTTTTTTTTTTGTTATTTACAAAAATCATGATTTGTTTTATTAATCTCTTAAAAATTATAAATTATAATATAAATTTATTTTTTCTATAATTATTCACGAAAAAGGTTTAGAGAACATCATTCTCATGGTAGCAATAATAAAACATTCATATAAGAGCCAAATTTACAATATTCTCATAATCATAATTTCCTCCTAGAAATTTACATACCATGAGGAAAACTACGTTAAAATCATAAATTATCCTAAAATATATAATTAAAAAATAAAAATACGAAAAAAGAAAAAAGAAAAAGGAAAACAAAAGGACTCCAATTTAATTGTCGTTCTTAAATTGTGAAATAAAAAAAATAGCATAGGAAATATAATGAAGATTATGTGAACTTTTATGCAAAAAAAATTAAAGTGAAAACTTACTATACAAACCATCTCAATCATTATAATCTATTTTAAGTTTGGCTTTTTATATAAAATTATATTATTAAGTGTTTGTTTGACACTATATTTTAAAAGCGTTCTTTTTAATAATAATTTATTTTATTTTATTTTTATTTATTTATTTATTTTATCATTTTAATGTGTTGATATCAAAGATTATTTTTTAAAATAAAAAAATATTGTTTTAATATATTTCTAAACAAAAATAATAATTAAACCCCCCCTTAATTTTTTTTCAATTTTGCCTCAATGATTCTTTAATTTTTTCAATTTGATTCTAATTCTTTTAGTTGTTATTTATTTTGTTCATGATGTTTTTTAGGATTCCATCATCTTTGAGTTTATTTTTTTGTCAAATTTTATCCTTACTCATTTTGTTGTTTTTGAAAGTTTTTTTTATTAATATTTTATTTAATAATTTCATTCTTTAAAATTAAATTAGATAACAATTAAGTTTCTTTATTAAATTCAAGTCCATAATATAAACAAGTTGTTTTTAAGATTAGTCAGGTTTAAAAGGTCCACTTGATTTTTTTTCTCTTTTTTGTTTTTAAGATGATGTTTATTTTGAAGTTTTACTCTTTTTTCTTACGGATTTCCTTCAATATTAAATTATCATTGAGTTGTTTGACCATTCATATAGATTCAAATATACTTTTTTATTAATTATTTATTTATGGTTATGTAGAAGAAATTACCTCAGGAAATTGTTTTAAAAGCATTTTTTTAAAAGAAACTATTTTAAATTGTTTTTTAATCATTTTGATATGTTGATGTCAATGATTAATTTTTAAAATAAAAAAAATATAAAGAAAAAAATTAAAAAATTAAATTGGTTGACAATTAAGTTTCTTGATTGAATTCAATTCCATGATATATACGAGTTGCAAGTTTTTAAGATTAGTTCAGGTTTAAAAGGTTCACTTGATTTTTTTTTAAGATGATGTTTATTTTGAAGTTTTACTCTCTTTTTTTCTTGTGGATTTCCTTCGATATTAAATTATCATTGAATTGTTTGACAATTCATACAGATTCAAATGTGATTTATTTTTTCTGTTAATTATTAAATCATTGCTGTTTTTTATATTATTTAATTTTCCATTTAAACTAATAACTCAAAACTTAAATTCTTTTTTATCCTAGCACTTTGTTTTCTTCAAAAAAAAATTGTTTAGCCTGCAGTGGATTGCGTGCAACATATCTAGTGTTAGCACCTACTTACATATATCAAAATAGTTGAGACTTCCAGGTGGGGTATTGGTCTAGTAGTGAAGGAGATTTTTTTTTCTTTCTGCACAGGTTCAAGTCCTACCATATATGTTTGTCATCCCCACAATGTTTTACTTATTTACTAAGCTTATATAATGTTCAGTGGATCCGATGATTAGTTATGATATGTATAAACTAATTAGAACATTCCAGTTATAAAAAAAAATAGTTGGGACTAGACAAGTTTCTCAATTGCTTGTGTTTGTGAAAAGATATTACTTGATTCTTTTTTATAGGCTCACGAATCAAATAGAATCCTAGTGAAATCCAGCCAAGAACAAGCTTGATTTGCAAACAAGTGGTGCTCCCGGCTAACACACAGAGAGGTTAGCCCATGCCCGATTTCTTATCACAAAAAATAAAAATAAAAAATCGAAACCCATTGGATCAAGCAAAGAAAGTAATAAAAAAGCAGAAATAACACCACCACCACTCGTGCTCGAGGGATAACTCTCAAGTGCTTAAATAATATTATCAACGTTTTAAAACTATGCATTGCATGCACGGTATACACATCTGCAATTAAATCATCAATAATTTGATTCTTTGCCAAACTTTTTTTGACCTTTATGTTTAATTACTTCACTACTTGCAAGCTTTTATATGCTTCGTCAAGATTTCACAAACATCTAGTACACACTGTTTCTTTTATTTAGGGTCCTTTTAGTGTGGTTGTTGATGATTTTTAAAGTGTTTTTCGTTCAGAAACACATTAAAATGATATTTTTTATATTTTTTAAAAATTATTTTTAATATCAGCATATCAAAAATATCTAAAAATATCACAATTTTTTTTTTTTGGTTAACGTGGGAACCACATGACCCGGAAAGCGCACTTTGTTGGCCCAGAGCATACGTAAACCCCTGGCTGTCTCAGGCTCTTACAGGTTTGGGATAGGGCGCTAGGATGGCTCGAACCTCGCTCCCGTGTATGAGAGCGAGGCCTGTTGCCGCCAGGCTACCCCTGGGGACACAAAAAAATTTAATTTAAAACAATAACTAAAAATAATGTTTTTTTTTTAAAAAAAAAAAAAAACTTTTAAAACACAGTATTAATTATGCACTTGTTATGGAATCATCTCATCTAAAATCTTAAATTGTTAGATGAGGTTCTAAGATATAATTTATATTATTCTATATTATATCTTCTAAAATGAAAGCTTTTTTAACTTAAAACCTGTATAGATTCATATTATTTTGTATTATTTTTAATTATATAGAATAAAATAATAAAATTTAAATTCATAACTATTAACCCATGATTTTATATGATATAGTATCACATAATTATCTCATGTAAGAACGATATGTTCTGTCATCGGACTGCAATTGTGATTGCATGCCTGTCAGCTTGATTGGAACCCTAATAGGAGCTCATCGGTGTGGTGGATCGGAGGGACCATAAATTATCTCAAATTTGTCTTCTGAGTGGATGGATGTGACTGATGATAAGGGGGCACGCTGCCTCATGATGGTTAAGTCTAAAAGTATTAATATTAATTATTTTTCATTAGAATATGGAGAGTTGGTAGATGCTAAATTGAAGGGAATAGAAATCGTGATGATTACCTACATTATCGATTTATTATAATAAAAGGGTCATTGAGAGGGTTTTTTAAAAAGTGTTTTTAAATTAAATTAATAAAATTTAATATTTTTAGATCATTTTGATGTACTGATGTCAAAAATAATTTTTAATAAATAAATAAAAAACATAATTTTAATGTATTTTTTAACGAAACGCACTTTTAAAAACAACTACAACTACACTCCCAAATAGACACTAAAATAATAATGTAAATCATAGTTATTAAACATGGAAAAGTTCTAGGACGTTTCTCTTAAGAATTTATAATTGAAATTTCATCCGATTCATGTTTTGATTTCTAAAAACAAATATTAACTCGATTTAATTTAATTTAATTTATCAACAAGTTAGCCTATAATTTAGTTTATATATATATAGCAGGATCAATCCTATGGATTTTTTTGAGAGAAAAAAGAGATACAAAATGATATTATTTCAATAAAAAAAAAACTTTGATTGCATCGACTAGAATTTATTGATGTAAGCCTAATATTCATGCTTGAACCAAGAGATAAGGTAATTTAAATTAAAATGTTCACTTTTCGATTAAAATGTTTTGGAAAGAGGAACCAGCCTTGTATTTTGTAGTGCGTCTCTCCCTAGGGGCCACCCTATCCTAAATAAATTAAGAGTGCCAATTGCATATTGCTAATTGATTTTCGTCCTTTTGATTTTAATCCCAATTAACACGCCTAATTCATGATTATTTTTTATGTTTTAAATAAAATAATATTATTTTAAAAAATAAAAATCATAGTGTCAATGGATTTTAGTTTTAAAAGTTGACGCTATGAAACGTCAGTCGAGTTTGATAAAGTTAATTAAATTATGTATTCACTTGTTATATCATTTAGATTTAGACTCTGTTTGACATTACGTTTCAAATATTTAAAAACAAAAAAGATTTTTATTATTATTTACTTTAAATAAAAAAAATGGTGATTTTAGATCATTTTGCATATACTCATATCAAAAATAATTTTTTAAAAAAATATATATTATTTTGATACATTTATATATGAAAATCTTTTTTAAAAACAACTTAATCAAATTCCAACGGTCAAATTAATGAGACTAATTTTTCAAAAACCCAACCCCACACAGATTATTCGTCAACAAGGCAATAAATTAAATTGCAACTTAAGGCAGGTTTAATTAAATTATGTATTTAAGAACCTCAAGAATCTTAACTGATAAACTTGTCTTCGATACGCAGATATGATTTATTCAAGAAAGGCAGCTGCCCGCTTTGCAATAGAAGGTGGGTTGGTCACGTTTTGAATTGAAAGCTAAATAAACAATTAACAAGATAAGATTACTTTATTGTTTATTTTATATTAAAATCACCCCTTGGTACAAGTTTTTAAAAAAAAAAATTCAAAAAGTAAATAAATGAATTATTTACAAAATAATTACTATTAAACCTAGCTTGGCACAAGTTCTAGATAACCACGAATTAATACGGTTCATCTAAGTTAACTATATTTTAAAAATAAAATAAAATTAATTAGTGTTGATAAAGTTTTCTTCCAATTAACTTTACCACCTCTCTTTTATTTTATTTTTTATAAAATCCAACCCTAGCCAGCTCCTAAACAACCTACTAGCTCAGCAAGTTTCATTACCGTGTGCAGAAGATAAACCTAGCTCGGCAAGTTTCATTACCGTGTACAGAAGATAAACCTAGTTCGGCAAGTTTCATAATGTATAGAAGATAAACCCTTTTGTGGGGTCATGAAAATCAAATCCAAAATCAAAGATTCATAAAAAAAAAAAAAAAAAACTAGGGTTTGTTCTTTTGCTTCCATATATATATATAAAAGAAGAAAAACCCACACTCAAAAACCCACACTCAACACAAATGTCTACTACTTTTTCCACACCCCCTCTACCTTTCCAGCATTTTCATGGTGATTTTCACCTCAGAAAATTGCTGCTACACAACCCTCTTTCTCCTCTACCTTCTAGCAACGCCCAAGATCCATTGAATCCCAACGCCACAGGGGTTAAAAGCTTCAACATAAATGTTTTTGTTGTGTTTATAGTTCTAATGGGTGCCCTCCTTAGTTCAATTGGGTTAAATTCTTTCATAAGGTGCGCATTAAGGTGTTCATACCTAAACGGGAACTCTGCCAACAGAGGGATCAAGAAAAAAGCCTTGAAAACTTTCCCAGTTGTGAATTACTCGGTGAAAGATAGTAAATTACCTGGGCTGGACACAGAATGTGTCATATGCATATCAGAGTTTGTACGAGATGATCGTGTTCGAATTTTGCCCAAGTGTAGCCATGTTTTTCATGTGAGTTGCATTGATGAGTGGCTCAGCTCACACTCATCTTGCCCTACATGCAGGCACTGCCTGGTGGAGACATGCCGCAAGATTGCCGGTGTTAGTCCGGCTAGCTCATCGGAGCAGCCACCTCGTCTAATCCAAGAAAGAGTTGTGAACATTGCTCCCCTCGAGCGTGAAGGTGTGTTCAGCAATTACAGGGGAGGAGTCAGCTAAGTGGATTGTGTTAATTATTTTGTCATCCATTTTAATTGTAATTAAAGATTACTCAATTTGAATCTCGAGCTGTCAAATTGACCCCAATTGGCAACAAGGAGAAAATGATATCGCTAGACAGTTCAAATTGGCAAGGAAAATGATTGAATTCAAGGATTTCTGATGTCTGTCAAAGGTGGTGGCTGAGTAGTCTTGCACTTGTTATCCTCTTTTCTATCTATGATGTTGAAATTTGGAATAATGCACTCAAGTAATGGCCGCAGTAAGTACAAAGATCTAAAATCCTTACTATTTTAGATCATGAAATTCTCTTTGCCATCCCCCCAAAAAAATGCTTAAATCATGAAATTCTCCCAATTTACACTATTTTAGAGCTGCTTTAATGTATATATACTTGTCATATCAAATTCCTTGCCAATTTAGCCAACGGAGGAATTTTTTTCTAAGAACATAGATCACACACACATGATTGTAATAGGATTAATTAGAGTTGTTGAGACTTGTAAATATTATGTTCTTTCCTTTTAAATGATGTGGTTGTTCTCATAAATTTAGATATAAAAGATACATAGAACTAATATGTAGATGCTTGTGCGATGAAATATACATTGGATTGATCCATAAGATAAATTCATAGGAAAAAAATCACATATATCATTGGAAAGACTCTCGTGATTGTTGTGTGAGTAATAGATATTTAAACTTGAGACCATTAAATTATCTTATATAAAGAATATTATGTTTTGATCCCGTTACACATTGTATTAATCAAGAGTAACAATGATCGGAGATTAAATATAACCTGAACTATATAAAGTTATTTAAATAATCAAAGGAGATTCATCACTCTACGTGAATCAGGAAAAATATTTTATTTATTCTCAAATAATATTGATTGTAAATCATTATGAAAACTGAGATATTTAAAAAAAAAATTATTCAAAGAATTAATGACTATGATATTGAGAACAAACATAATTTAATAGAGTATACACATTTAATACTATAATATTTTAATCAAAACATTGTTGATGAAAAAAACATACACTGAAAAACATATCACTGAAAAGTTAAGTCAAATCACTCTTGACTTTCTTAATATTTAGAAGATCTTGGAAAGTTGCTAGATACTATCCTTGATCTTCAAATATAAATTAATCAATTTTTGAATTGATGATAAATTAATTTATTTAATATTGTAATTTATATTTGGGACAACTTATTAGAAAACCTAATAAAGCACACACATAATAACTATTAGTTAGAAATTAAAATATGATGATTAATTAGATTTGATTGTAAATAACTTTCAGAAATTGAAGACTAGAGTATAATTTATATAGGGAATTACAATTCTAGAGCTAGAAAAATAAAGTAAGGACTTGATTAAATAAATTTCTAAAATTATTTCGTGAAATAATATATGTGATATTATTCAGGGAGCAAAATTACATTTTGTTATTTATAAGGTTTGCAGGTTTTTGATAAATAAAATGTTATGTCTCTTATTTTCTATATAATATATAGTAATACAGAAACTATATAAGTTAATTGAGAAACACAAAAGAAAAGAGTTAACACTTAAATGGGTACTAATCTCTCTCTTCTAAAAAGGTTTAAGAGATTTCTCACTAATAATTCATGTGAATTACAACAAGATATCGAATAACTTGTGACTTGCGACAATTCAAACTTGAAACAATTATCCAAACCAAAAAAAAAATATATGATCTCTAATTAATTTTCATATAAACTCTAAACAATTCTATATTTGTTTTATAAAATCACCCAAACTCTTAAAAAAAATTAGATTTATTATTTTTTTTGTATGTATTTTGGAAACACGCAAAAAATGATATATTCGATGCTAAAACCTTGTGTTTATTCTTAAATTAGTTAGTTAATTAGTAATACAATCTCACATTTTTTTTAATCTTAAAAAAAATAAAAAGGGTGATTTTGTAATAATATATATAATGGGATTGTGGTAGTTTTTGCGATGATATTTTTAAAAATACACACACACACACACACACACACACACACACACACACACACACACACACACATATATATATATATATATATATATATATATATATATTTTAAAAAAATTGTTTTGTTGTAATTTTAAATTTTAAATTTAAATACAATATAAATTTGTTAAAATTATTTTAGGATGGATATCTTCAATAAAATAAATAAATATCCATGAATAAAAAAATAATTATTTTAATTTTATAAAATTAAAATTTATAACACAATTATTTCATAAGGATGTAAATTATTTAGCTATTAAGCAGTTTGTTTGTTTGGGAAAAAAAAAGTCCTCTTCGATACATTGACAGGTGTGGAAAACCTTTTGTCCATGTGAAAGATATTTTGAATCAACTGCATAGAATAAAGTTTTATTTTAGGATAACTATCGACCAACTATTGCACTTGTACCACCTACACATACACATTAGCAGATAGGAACATATATATATATATATATATATATATATATATATATATATATATATATATATATATATATATATATATATATATGATTGAGAATCTAGAAATTAAGTTATATATTGATAATGGAGATATTTAATTATTGTAATAATTTAATAACCTTATGGGAAAGATCCTACTACTTTACCAATGACCACAACTTGTAAAATAAATAATTTAAATAATTAATCACAACTTGCAGTGATACGATGTTCATTTAAATTAAAAAAAAAAGATATTCAAAAAATAATAGGGGTGAAAAGATAGAGTGGATTCATTGGTCACTTCCATTTTCAGCCAATCCTCATGCCTCGGTATATAATAGAAAGATTGTGGGATACAGGTGTGTCTTCATGACTCAAAAACATACATGAGAAGCACGATGTTGCTTGTAATTTTGTGCCATCCTCATTAGTCACAAAACAATTGTATTAGCCCCGTACCAATCTCTAAAATGCCTTTTCAAATCTACTTTTATATATATATAAAATGTAGATTTGAAAAAACATTTTAGAGATGGCTACAGGGCTAATATATATAATATTATATATAAAAATGGAAAAATTGATTGAAATCAAAGGCAAAATTGCAAGAAAATTGAAAGTTTAGGGTTAATTGAGGGTTGAATTAAGAAAATATCAATCAAGAACTATTTTACAAAAGGTGGCGAACCTTGAGACCCAATTGATTGAAAAAAAATAATGAGAGTTGAAAGTTTAATGGTCAGTTGAGGATCAATTTCAATAAATCCAAGCCAAGAACCAATATGAAAAAGACATTGCAATTAAGGGCTTAAATTGAAGATTTGACAAGGGCTGTAATTGCATAAAATTTAAAATTTAAAATCAATTAGGGGTGCAATTAAGAATTTCAAAAGTCAAAAGACCAGATTGAACTTTGATCAAATTTCTAATCTAACACCTTAAATCCAAAACAATTTTGTTGCTATTCATTAACTTTTTTCTTCTTTGGCTATAAATGTTTCATCTTTTCATTAAATTTGATCAAACATACACCACCATGATAGCTTGACATTTGACTACGCATTGGTATGGTTTTCTCATCTAATTGATGCTACATACACCACGAGACCATTGAAAAAAGGTCAACCCAAACAACCTTTAGCTTTCCAAACTTAACAGTTCATGATAGTTATTTTTCAGCCAACAATTAAGATTTTTCTGGGCTAAATGAGGGTCAATATTTATCCTCAATAAAGATAAGATATCCCTCTTCCACCTATATAAATGGAGGTGGATCTCATATTTTAAGTATCAAGAAATTCAAGTGCAAAGTTGACAAAAAAAACAACATTCTCCCTTTTTTTTTTTGTTGGCAACCTTACTTTTTCACCACCACCTCTAACCACCATGGATGACCTTCATCATGATAGTAACTACTTTATTATCTTGCTAAGTAACTTTTTCTCCCTCTCTCTCCTTTTCTCCCTCGTATTTTTCCCTTGCTTATAGTCATTGCAAGTTGGGGGGGTAGGCTAGTGACCATGTGGGTCCGGGTCAAACCCATGTCTAATGATGTCATGAAACTTGACTTAAAGCCTAAAAACGAGTTTTTTGGACCTCAATAAACCCAATTGCATCGGGCCTAAGCTCTATGCTCACATAGATGGGTCAAACCCAGCCCCATTGAGAAAAGAGAAGAAAAAACAAAGTATGTTATGTTGTCAATTTGTCCAACTTGGCCCATCTAGATCTGCACTAGATGGTTGGATCAGGTCTAACCCATAATATAATATAATATAATAATATGTCATAAAAAAACAAAAACATACAAGGGTTATTTAAAAATATTTTTTATTTATAAATGGATTAAAATAATAATTTTTTATTTTTAAAAAATATTATTAACATCAAAACAATTCAAAAACATAAAAAATATTTTTTAATAAAAAAAAACTCAAATTTTTACCATCAACATTGTCGATCCCTTTGTGTATTGTGTATTGTTTTTAAAGATATTTCTCAACAAGAAGGCATCTTTCAAGATTCAATAAGGTCTTCCTCAAATAAAGAGAGGAACACAAAAACAGTTTAGAACTAAGAGAAGACCAGCAAATGAAAAAAAAAAGAGAAGTAGTTTTCGGATGCACAATAATTTAAAATATAGTTGCTATAAAATTTATGGTGACAATTATAGCTGAATTTTTTTACCGAAATTGCTTTAAAATTTGTAACAATTAGAAATAATTTTCAAATGTTACAAATTTAATGTTTTCAGTTTAAGGATTATCAAAATCTTTTAACAAAAAAAATTTAGAGAGTGTATGCGTGGCCTCACACGCAGTGGGGGTGAATCGAAAGTTTTCCTCTTACTCGACTCATCCTTGTGTGCGCGAGCTCACTTTATTTCCTTTGTTAGCTACTATCCCATCTCAAGTTTTATTATATAAACACTTGATGAAAATCTTGTTTTTCCAATGTGGGATAGTAAGTCCTATATATATATTCTTTGCATTCAAGAGGTCTTTTATGTTTTACCAATGTGGGATAGTCTTTTGAAATATCTTAAACAATTTTTACAACAGTCAATGTCATTCATTGATAAGTTTTAATAAATGTTTGTTTTTGTGGTTAAATCTATTTTAATATATATATATATATTTGATAATGAGGTCTAGAATGCTTAGTTTTAAAATATATTTTTAATTAAAATATATATATATATTTAATAATACTATGCACCAAATCACAATCAAACTTTAATGGTTGCCAATTATCTTGCAATCACCAAATCACAATCAAACTTTAATGGTTGCCAATTATCTTGTAATCACCAAATCACAATCAAACTTTAATGCAATTCATTAAATAAAAAATAATAATTTTAATAAATAGAGTTATGGGACATAATCGGGTGAATATACCATGTTGCTAGATCAATATCTTGATCCACATCTACCTCTAATTTTTTTCAAATATTGATGAACCTTGATTTAATGATTATATATGATCATAATTTTTTTTATTTTTTTATACTTGATGCACGTCATATTCAATTTTATTATTAAAAATAAAATTCGACCCATGACAAAACACGGTTCAAATATATAATAGTATTATATATAGTGGATTTAATTATATTTTATACATGTTTATCTCCTCTCACCAATTGATTATTGAAACTTTATATCATCAATATTTGTCGGCACCAAGGGCATAGCTAAGATGGTCGGCTTTTAGAAAGTCTTATTCCATAGTTTGGTAAGAAAATAGCTCTCCTAATTGGACCCCAAAATCCAGATATGAAATTAAATTATATTAAATAATTCTTGGAGTTTTAATAAGGGAATCAATGCAAGAGAGAACATCAACATGTATGGAGCCAATAATCCCATCTATAAATGTATCTTACGCCTACATTTTGGGGCAGCATCTACTGTGAGAAACCATATACTTAATTTATAATTTCACTAGCAGATGATTTTAAGCGTAGATTTTGGTGCCACCTACAGGTAACAAATTGAAGAAATTACAAATTTTCAATTTTTTAAAAATAAAAAGGGAGATAACATCTCGCAAGTGGTCTAATGATAAAAGCTTGGGACTAAGAGATTTGCTTTCTCTCTCCCTATGATCTCAGGTTTGAATCATGTGATTGTAAATATGATGATTACTGAAGATTTATATGAACTTTAGAAATTATAAGATTAATCAAAATACATGCAAGTTGATCTGATCATCTATATTAATAAAAAAAATAAAAAAGCAAAGAAAAACATTATTGTCAGTGGGTGTGCATACAAGGCAATGCCTATTGATTGATAGTGGGAGGTATGTTAACGTTGTACTTAGTAAATAAGTCAACTATATAATTTTTAATATATCAAAATAAAAAATTTATACTTTTTTTATACATCAAGGTTATAAAGAGTAATTTAAAAAACAATTAAATCTCATTACCAAACACACTTATTTATACTATCTTCCTGCCCCTTTATCTCCTGCTGAGTTTGTCCATGCTTCATCTATATCTTTATGTGTATAGGTATTATTTGTCATTACTTGTTTTTGAAAAAAAATTAAAAAAAATATATTTTTATTTTTTAGTTTAAATTAAATATTTTGGTGTTTTTAGATTATTTTCATATGCTGATGTCAAAAATAATTTTAAAAAAATATATCATTTTGATGTATTTTTAAACGAAAAACATTTTAAAAAACAATCACAACCACGCTCCGAAACAGACTCGTAATCTCAGATATCTTCTCGAAAACTGGAGAATTGCATATTTCTTGAAATAGAGTTATTATTTCATTTTAGAATGAAATGCATATTAAACTAATATAATAAAGTTGATGGTAAGAGTTTTTTTCACCGTTAATTAGTTGAAATGAATTCGAATTCTAGCTCTTGGTTTTTGTTATACATTGACCTAATAAAACTATGATCCATTCTTTAAAATAATAATAATAAAAAAAAGTTTAAATAAAAATAATTAACCTGGTCGATTTAGCATAGTTGTTACATCTAGCCCTGCCCGACAGGTTGATCCATAAAAAAAAAAAAAACTTAAAATCTAATTTGAGTAGATCCCGATTAACATAACTTAGTTTATTTAGGACCTGATTAATCAAATCAAACTCAGTTTAGACATGTTCAGGTCAACATCAAGAAAATATTTTACAGAGGATAATGAGAATGAAATCACACAATTTATTAAAAATAATTAATTTGGTTTGATTCATATGTTTGTGAGTTAATCTAGTAATTCAATAACTCGGAATTTTTTTTTCTAGTTGATACTTAAAACCACGATGGTTAATATGTTTTAATAAAATCATCATGTATGGTTTTGCTGATGGGTGCATCCCATCTCTCAACCGAAAACAAAGATAACTATTTAGTATGTAGTCTAGTGATAAGAGATGGAACTAAGACAATGGTCATTGAAAATTTACATGATCGTAAACTTCAAGGCCCGTAAAATTAGTCGAGGTATACGCAAGTTGATCAGGACACCCACGTTAATGAGAGAGAGAGAGTAATATGGTTAGAATCAATTTTCAGACATTCATGACCATGGTCAATTTCTGAATTCTGAAAATAGATTGACCAAGCACATGCTTTTATGAAGTTGACTCTAAGAATTCAAAAGGCAAGTCAGACCATACACTCAAGTGACAGGTATACATTTCATGTTCTTTATATTATTCAAGATTTGTTCATAAAACTCTACAGGAATAGCAACTAGCAAGAGATCCCCTTCTATTGATCGATGGAAAAATCATGGTGTGCCACTGAAGAATTTACTTTCTCACTATCCAATATGATGAACTCGATGGTGGCCGAGAGATGGATTTCAACTTGGTTAAATATAAATTACAATCATTGTCTTTCATTTTATATAGTCGTGGCCACAAGAAGAGCAGTGGTGCATGATTACTTTCAGCAAATAATTTGGTTTACTAGACCACTTGGAGCAGTTGATTTGAAAAATATATTCCTTGCTTCAACCTCTGTGTTCTACTTTTTTTGATGTGATTAAGAGCACGAAAAACATAATTTAAGTGTTCTAAGACTTCAAGCACTTACAAACAAACAAACAGTGTTGTTAATTTTGTTCTTTTTTGGTCGAAACAACCAAAAACAGTTAAAAAAAAGAGATAAAATGGCGTAGTTTTTATCTCGCTTAAAATTTCCAGCTATTCCATAAATTTCGCTCAAATTTCAACCAGAACTTTTCGGTTTCGTTTTGTCTGTTCTGCTTTGGCCAAATAGTGTGTTTTGTAAATAATAAATAATTTTACAATATCAATCATATCTCTTAATCCAACCGTTAGATTATAATGAAATTTTACGAGGAGTCTCTTAACATATTTATATATATTATGTTAAAATTTCAAAGCAAATAGAGAGTATAATGACCTTGCGAGATTAATGATGACACTTTCGTAATATTATACATGTTCATAATTTTGTTCAGAAAATCATTTTATTATGTTTTTTTTTAGATTAATTGCACAATTCTATATAGGCAAGTCTTGATGGAGGGACCTCAGTTGATTGCTCGTCTTCTCCAAAAGTCACCCCCCATCTTCTCTCAATCGAGCTGTTTTTGCTCATTTAACAATTAATGTCAGCCATGCATTGACCCACATTAATTTAGTGGGCTGCCATGTTATCGGTGCCTCTACATGGTGCACGATCTTGTTTTTATCTTAGCATGCAATGAAATCTTGCTCTGACGAACTAGAGCTAGCCATGGTGGTTGCAGCACAAATGTTTTACTTCATTTTAATATTCTTGCAGAATCCCTCGAGCAAAATGGTCTCATTGGATCAGGACAACCAACTCAGAGGTGATCTTGCTGTAATATGGGGATAAGATTACTCCAAAAACATTTGTCTAAGTCGTATATTCTCCATTGCCTTGTCAAGGATCACAAAGCATCAACGAAAACAACAAAATTAACAAAAGCATAAACAAGTTTAAATGGTTTCGGGTTTCGAGTTTCGAGTTTCCCTGCTCCTATTCTCTGGGATTCATTATAGTCAGTTTAAGACTGTTGTCATAACTCGATACTTATTCCTGTTTTGATTATATTTAAAAAAGATAAAAAAAAAAAACACAAAGATATTAAAAAATATGTATGTTTGCATATTATCTAATTAACTAGCTAGATATCCTATGCAGATAAGGTTTTGAGTTTCAATACTTCAATGACAAGGTATTGTATGGTAGTTGGTTGGTCTATGATATCAAGTAACTATTTTATCTAAAAGTTTAAGTTGTTAGATGAGGTCTTAGAATATGATTTATATTATTCTTTAACACATCTCTTCGAGTAAAAGCCCTTTGAGTTTAACACTTGCATAGACCACAATATCTTGTGCTTGATTTTTCATCAAATAGAATAATGTTGATGAGATTCAAACTCATGACCTCTGAGTTAACAAAAGTCTGATACCATATCAAGAAATTTTCTCATCTAAAAACTTAAACTATTAATTAAACTCTTAAAATATAATTTATATTATTATCTAACATATAACAAATAGAGCAAACTACCCTTTATCTGCTGCTAATTGTGAGGTGGATAAGTTGGACAATATAAACATGTAATTTCAAATTTTAGATTTGGATTAGATTTTTTAATTAAAAAGATGTTTCCATACCATATATATATCATTGTTTTTTCAATTCAAAACAGTACTTGGAATCGTGGCTCAAAGGCGATTTCAATCAAAGCAGGCAAGAACGTTTGCTAAAGGAGCTTTCCCACTTAAAATTTTGCGTTCTAGATTCACTGAACCAACAATCAAGGAGACAAGATCAATTCTCTTCACACTGAGACCCAAGTAAGAGATCAGAACGAGCATCAGAAAACACGATGATCCACCTCTCCAGCTCTACTTCTTTGGCCCCACAATGCAACTGAAACCCACCAAGAATAGATATGGATCATAGCAGTAGTACTTCTTGTACAAATAAAAATCAAAAGAAATCCTTTAATCCAGCGTATCTTTCTTGCTGCCATTTAGCAAAAAGAAAGAGAAAAGTATTGCCCCACTAGCTTTCTTGGCCCCATTGAGCAACTTTTTGTACACGTGAATCTATAATATCGATCCTGAAAGTATTGTATCAGTTAAATAACAGTTCTGTATCTAGATTCTCTTCATGTTTTGGATTCTGTATCTTTCCCTAATGTTCTTCGCGATCCTGACCATTGGCTGATGATGGTTTTCCAAGAAAATTTGTTGTGACTTTGTGGCCTGGCTTGGATCTTCTTGGTAATGCAATCTTTCTTGGTTCAGATTATCTTTTGACTCGTAGATTTTGCAGATTCGTTTCTGTTGATTTTTCGCCTCTCTTTTTGGTGTTTTGATATAATCTATTGCTTATCAGAAACTAAAAAAAGTTAAATAACAGTTCTGTTAACTGTATCTCCAACATGCAAAATAGTTTCACACTAGCCTTGACATTAGCCTACAAGTTTTTAATATTTTTAATGGGGACACCAGACCCGCACCGCAAACTACACGAGTATATGGATGAAAACGATGTAGGATGGCCCAGCCTGTCACGTTTTGGTTGGGAGACTAAACACATTTGGGTCTATCTCAGTGTTATTTTATTTATTTAAAATTATTTATGTTAAACATTTTGATTTAATGGGTTAAGCCCAATAACAAGATGTTTTAGGGTTTACTATTTACATATTCCTCTATCATTTTGTGATGGAGCTTTTGATGATTAATGAAAATATTGCAGACTTTGAATATCTCGAATCACCTTTTTCCTCTTCTTTAGCTTCTTTATTTTTCTAAAACTTCTTTCTTTTCTTGCTTTAATTCTTATTAGTTATTGTCCCTCGTCAATTTTCATCAAGCACTAGCATGATTTTTTATATTACCGCAGATTCTTTGAGGATCTTTTTAAGAATATTGTCTAATTTGTAGCCATGTGAAGAAGGTAATAAATTAAACAAACTTAGATTACAATCAACCAGCTTGTATGGCAAAAGATCACAGCTAGCAGACCAACAAACATGGGATCTTTAGCACCATTCCCAAATCTAACTATGATGATACTGATCAATGTGTTTAATCAAAGGCTGATGACGCGCAGTAGCCCATCTAGACAACATCGCAGATTTGTAAGAATATCGAGGTTAGTATAATAATAAGAAGAATATAGCCAAGATGCTACCAATTAGTGGAGGTTTACATAATGATTGAGATTCAGACAGGTCACTCAGATTATGCTAAAAGAGAAGAAAAAAACTATGAACTTGTTATTAGCAGGTTTCATACAGAAAGTTTACTTCAGCTAGTTAGAATTTGAAAGAAAAAAACCACTCAGTGGCTAATCTATTGACTAAGGTTGATTCAGCACACAGAAAAGGATTAATTAAGATCCTAAAGGCCAAGCAAAACAGGGGTGGAAAAACAAAGTGAATTTGCTACAGAGAGACCAATGAGTGCTGGATCAAAATTGAGTTGAGTCTGACTCGAAAAATTCTGGAATCAAATCGAAAATGAAAACTAGAGCCTCTGTCTTGTATAAAAGTGTACAAAAGCTCGTTTGAATTGACTTCGGGATCATATTTTTCTGTCATCTTTTTAGCCAGGGAACCTTCATGAGTCTTTCCTGGAGTTTTCTGGGTCCCTGACAGCATTTCGAGGTTTTGATTCCTGAAATGAAATCGACACATGGCAATGTCTTAACAGCAGCAAGTGGAATGGCCCCAGTTTGATAAACAAAAACCATTAAAATACAAAAGTTCAGTGGAGCATCCACATGTCAGAGACCTACATAAAATAAGAGATAATGACTTGTTGTGTGCTAAAACCCTCGGAATTTTCGTGATTAAAGCCTCACTGGTGAAATAATTCTGAATATTATATCAAAGATCAAGTGGCAAATTGGTTCCTTTCAACTTTCCCTATATATATATATACATATATATATAACATCAATACGCAGCCACCTACAGATAATTCATGTCTTAACCTCCAAAGTCCAAGCTAAACATGTCTCCTTCCACTTCATCTACTCAACTCTTTCAAGATTTTCATGGGGATTTCTACTCAAGAAGATTGCTATTACTTACCCCTCTTTACCAATCAACAAATACAGCAGCTCCTCCATCTCCTGGAAACAGTTCCCCATCTGAACCTTACACTAGCCCTGACAGCAGTTTCGATGCGAATGTTGTTATGGTTCTTTCAGTTCTGCTGTGCGCACTGATCTGCTCACTGGGGCTAAACTCCATCATCAGGTGTGCATTAAGGTGCTCGAGTTTAGTATCTTCCGAATCTCCGGCAAACCCCTCGACTAGGTCAGGAAACACCGGCGTGAATCGGAAAGCGTTGAAGTCTTTCCCGATGGTAAATTACTCGAGCGACTTGAACCTGCCGGGACTCGACACGGAGTGTGTAATATGTCTATCAGAATTCACATCCGGTGAGCGACTCCGGCTTCTTCCGAAGTGCCACCATGGATTCCACGCCAAATGCATTGACAAGTGGCTTAGCTCCCACTCATCCTGCCCTACTTGCAGGCACTGCCTGATAGAGACGTGTCAGAAGATTGTTGGTTGTAGCCAGGCCAGCTCATCGGGACCTTCTTCACTACCAGTACAAGAAACCATTGTGAGCATATTGCCATTAGAACCTGAAGGTGTGATACGAGATTACAGGGAAAATAGCTAAGAATTTACCCCTTTTTTCAACTTTTTATTGTATAAAATGCTAAACCCTGCCCCTTTTGTCACAAGTTATAGGCTACCATCCACAAGAAGTGTGCAGAACACCTGTAAATTTTTAGCAGTTTGAAATAGTTAACATGATGCACAATTTTTCTTTCCTCACAATGTGTTAAACAGTGGATCTTCAATCAGAACTACAATCAAAAACAAAACCTGAAGGACCTGGAACCATTTCGGGTCCCTCAAACACCTAGCTGAGTCAGTATGATGGCTATAGGAAACTGAGAAGGACAATCACTGAAAAGCTCCCTTGTCTTAATGTGGAAGGCCAATAAGGAGAGTGAATTAGCTAAAGATTTTTCTTTGCTAATAATTAAGGAATGCTAAATCTCAGTATTGGCACTAGATCTACATGGTGTTAATAAATCATCTCACCTAAAAGTTTAAACTTCTAAGTTAGACCCCAAAATATGATTTAAAGTCTTTTGGACTCGATTTTTATCAAATAGAATGGGGATAGAGAGATTCGAACTCGTGACCGCAGAGTTAACAAGGTTTTGATATCATATTAAAAAATTATCTAACCCAAAAATATAATTTATATTATTTTCTAATAATATTACAACAATATAATATATTGTAATATTCTTATAGGAGCGGCGGCGTAATATAGGAGTAAATGTGAAGAGGGAGTGTAAAGAGTAAAGGGAAATCCCTCTTACTATACTCATAGCATGCAAGCACAAATTATTTTCCAAGAATCTTGATCCACTAAGATTGCTCATTGTTTTCATTAGCTTGACTTCAAAGCAAGCAATCAACAGAAAGGGAAACAGTCTCATTGTAAGACCACTTGAAAAGACTTAAAAACATAGCAATCATGTGTAAAACAGTATGTTCATCCAATCAAAGGAGCATCAAAGATTAATGGAAGTCGAGGATGAATGCAACGCTTATTCCCTATTGATATAATAGGGCGATTTATCTTGATGGCAAAGAGGTTAAGATCAGCATGGCAGGTTTCGAGTTTAAGTCAAAATGTATATCTCTTATAAAAACTTAAGAT
This sequence comes from Salix udensis, assembly GCA_029204005.1. Classification (NCBI taxonomy): domain Eukaryota; kingdom Viridiplantae; phylum Streptophyta; class Magnoliopsida; order Malpighiales; family Salicaceae; genus Salix; species Salix udensis. The sequence continues at coordinate 12,325,748 of CM055037.1, forward strand.
AACCAGGATTTACTCACTCACTTAAATCTATAAAATACGATTTTCAATAAATAGGATTTCCTAAAAAAAAAAAAAAGGATTTTGTATCATAGTAATTAGGCTTGTCAATTCCGTTCCGTTCCGTTCCGGCCGGAATGGCTGGAACGTTCCATGCCGCTAAAAAAACCGAAATGAAACGGCGTCATTTTCGTCTCGGTTTTAATTCCGGCCCGTTCTGGAAATTCCGACCAGATTCCGGCCGGAACGTCTCGGTATCATTCCGACCTTAAAATCCTCTTTATTTTGATTAACTTATGATTTTTTTTCTAATTTTGAGATTATGTTTGTTTGACTTTGTGTTTATATTGTATAATTTAAAGTTAATTTATCTTGAATTTTAATTATGCTTGTTAAATTAATATTTTAATTTATATATATATATATAATTAATTATATATGAACAATACAATCCCGAAACGGTCCGAAACCAAAACGTTCCGTTTCAATAAAAAAACCGGAACAGCAACCAGAACGATATTGACAACCTTAATAGTAATAGCATTAAAGTCACTCATTGAAGAGAGAGTAGAATCACTCTACCGTGGCTGCAAAGAATCATGTAATGCTCCATGATTGTTGAATGTGGGTCCTTGATTTGACTTTAATGCTCAAATGACACTAAAGAGAAGCCAAAGCTTTGGCATGGTAACTAGTTACAAGGCTGCAAGTCCGGTTTGACAGGCTGATTTAATGATTATCAACTCGGAGTTTGGTTCAAATCGAGTCATTTAAAAAATTCTATACTTTTTTAAAAAAAATAACTGAAAACATCGATTGATCCGAGTCGATCCTTAATCTTTGACCTGAGTCTTAGGCCGCGTTAACTCTTACATCGAGTTTTATAACTATGGCAAGGTGAACTCAAAGGAGAAAGCAATGGCATTGCAGTAAATTCAAAAAGTTTTCAAGTTGCAGAATGAAACTCTAACTCACCAATAATTGAGCTACTGCACAGATGGAGATGATGAGATTATGCTCTTGCATGCTGTCATAATGTATTGTCTATGGAAAGGATGCTGGAATCAACAGGAGATGTGCATATCTGGTGAGAATTATTGTTTCAGACTAAGGTTGTCAATTCCGTTTCGGTTGGTACTTTGTTTTTTCAATTGGAACAAAATGTTTCGGTTTCGGATTAAAAAAAAAAAAGACACAATATACATATATATGTATATATATATATTCAAAAAAAATAGTTCAAATCCAAAAATAATATTATTTAGAATTGTGCAATTTAATCTAAAAAGACACAATAAAATGATTTTTCTGAACAAAATTATGAACATGTATAATATTACGAGAATGTCATCATCAATCTCACAAAGTCATTACATTCTCTGATTGCTCTGAAATTTTAACATAGTATATATAAATATATCAAGAGAGTCCTCGTAAAATTTCATTTCAATCTAACAGTCAGATTAAGAGATATGATTGATATTGTAAAATTATTCATTATTTAAAAAAAAACATTACTCGGCAGAAAAGGAACGGGCGGAACGAAATAGGAACGTTTCAGCCGGTATTTGGCTGAAAAATCCTGAATGGACTGGAATTTAAACCGAGATAAAAATGACATCATTTTGTTTTTTTTTTAACTGACACGAAATGTTTCGACCATTTCAGCTGAAACAGACAAAACTGACAACCCTGTTTCAATTTATGCTTCAACAAACAAGATTCCAGTACTCGAAAACACCAGTATTTAGCACCCCCCATGAAATTCTATTGGCCATAACTTCAAAGACTTGAAACCAAGAGACTTGGGCAAGTCCATATGGTCAAGAATTATGATCTTTGCAACTGGTCAACTTCTAATTGAGTGATCGAGAAGAAATTATAATTTTTGCAACTGGTCAACGGTCTAATTAAATACAGGAGCACAAACGCTACTTGCAGAACAAAAACACTTGGCTTTTATCATCTATATAGTTGTCAGATCAGATTCTAAAAACGCATCGTTGTTATCATAAACATGGTTGTTAAATCTAATTTGGAATCTAATCTGAAAAAAAAATCATTAAATCATTTTTGTTAATTAATGCTAGCTAAATTTGAGAGTTAGAATAGTGTTGTTAGTAAGACATAAACTTCAAGTGATATCGTGATAACGAATATTTTTTAAATTAGTTTTTTTTATAAATGCAAAAAAATAATTTTTTTTATTTTTTAAAATTTATTTCTGAACATCAACATATTAAAATAATTTGAAAAAAAAAGAATTAAATTTTTTCGAGAGAGCTTTTGAAACCCAAAAAAAAAATCTATTATATATCAGTAGCACTACAAAGTTGGTTTGCTCTACATTACAAGTCAAATAAAAAACAAATTGAATATGTTGCTAATCAAAAAAACACATCAAAGACCTGGTTTTAGAAAACCAAGATTCATGGAAAATAAATCAAAATAAATTATGAATTTAAATTTCTAATTAATTCAATATTAAATGATATCTAAAAAAAAAGATAAAAACAACTCAAGTCAACTCAGGTTAACTTGTCAAACACGTGACCCGGGTCATAAGACTAGAATAACATCATAAAAAATAAACCAAGAAAACTACAGAAGTTAATCTGTCAAACTTGCAACTTGGGTCATGATATTAGTACAACCTCTTAAAAAAGATTGAAAGAAATTATAATACTCTGTTTCAATAAACTCATTGTTAAAGGTTAAAATTCACTATAACATTAGTTATAAGATTAGGATAGCAAAGTTATTAAGGAACAATCTCACCTAAAAACTTAGGCTATTAGGTGAGGTCCTACAATATGATTTATATTATTCTCTAACACACCTCCACAAGTGAAAGCCCTTTGAACTTGAAACTTACACAGGTCCACACTACCTTGTGCTTGATTTTTTTATCAAATAGAATGAGGATGGTGAGATTCAAACTCGTGACCGCTGGGTCATCAATGCTCTGATACCATGTTAAGGAATCATCTCATTTAAAAGCTTAAATTATTAGGTTAGGTGAGGTCCTAAAATATAATTTATATTATTTTCTAACACTCATAAAAAAAAATTGAAACAAATCATGAAATCTAATTCTAAATGAACTCAATATTGAATGATAAAATTTAAAAAAAATATCAATTAAAAAAAATTCAAGTCAACTAAGATAATTTATCAAATCTACGTCATGGATTATGAGACAATGATAACTATACAAAAAGCAACCCGCAATAAATTATGAAACTTAATTTAAAAACAGCCTCAAATGTTAAATGATGAGATTATAAATAAAGATAAACATGGATTTAAAAAAAAAATTGCAATACATGGCGTTGCTTTCCAATTGTATAATGCAAAATGTTTTCATTAAAATTAATTATATAATAACTTAAATTTTTAGATTAATATTGTTTAAAAAACAATTGGTATAAAAATTCTTTTGAAAGACAATTGAGAGTGCCAATAAAATTGGAAACATTTTGAACACTATCGCATGATATATGAATATGATAAAATTAAAATTTTAAAAAACTAGAAAAGTATATTTAGGTGATTGATAAATGTATTATATAATATATTTTTTAAGTGACTAAATTTATTTATTTTCCAATAAAACATATGTAGAAATGAAAGCCTACCTCTAAAATCAATTGATACCCAAAAATGATTTCCTCCCAAAGACCAATCACCTCGCATAAATGCATCAGTAACAATGCTCATGGGCTTAGGTTTTCTCAACTTTTAACGGGCCAAGTTGAATATCTCATGGGACGACCCTGGGCTTAGGTTTTCACAACTTTTAATGGGCCAAGTACTTTGCCCAATTAACCAAAGCATTAATATAATTTTGATATTAATATCAATATAATCTTATTAGTTTTAATGTATTAGAAATAAATTATTTTCAATCCAAATTTAAATTATTTATTTCATTTATACATAAAAATCAATTTTCTTAAATCGCATTGTAAATTTGAATTAACTCCGACACCCTTAAAGTAATAGTTTGTCTTTTCACTTAAATTCTTCATTTCAAACTAAAAACAAATTCCATTAAACCGATTTAATTTTGATAAACATATAAATTATTAAATAAAACAAATTTTTCGTCTAATAAATAGTTACATGGTTTTAAGTTTTTTTTATTATGAGATACACGTGGTATGTTTAGAGATTTGTTTAGAATTATAGTAACTTTTATTTTTTGCCTTGCTATAGATAAAAAAAAAATATTTTGTTAGCGAAATAGTTTTTTTATTATCATTAAATCTCATACATAATTGTATTCAAAATCTTAATTATGTAAAAATTAAAATAATATGTTTTTTTTATTCACGCACCCTTGTTTACATTTATTTTGCATGTAAGAACCCATCTTGCAACAGTTTTAACTAGAAGTATATTTTTCGAAATTAGAAATAGAAATAATTTTAAAAACTTATTTAATTATAACCACAAACTCCCAAAAAAATACTAATTATATGATATCCATCCATGAAAGGAAAATAGGTTGTAATTACTAGGGGTGAGAAAAAAAACCATAAAACTGATTAACCGATTAGATTTTAAAAAAAAATTAGGTTCGGTTCGGTTTTTCAAGTAAAAAAATTGTAAACCAAAACTGGACTGAACCGATTCAAATTAAACAAAAATATGCTATATTTTTTTTATTCTTCTAGTTCAGTTCAAATTTTTTTGGTTTGCTTTAATTTTGGTTAAAAAGGAGAAAACATGGTGAAAGCTAAAAAAAGCAAAAAAAAAAAACAATTTTTTTCTGGTTTTTTTTGTTAAAAAACCACACAGAAACCGGTTAGTTTAAACCGAGGCCAGTTCTGTTTATTTTTTAAAGACAAAAATGATTTAATTATTTTTATTGATAAAAACTGAACTAGAACGAAAATGTTCACCCCTAGTAATTAAACTATCCTAATGTGGAAAGGAACATGATGATGATGATAACTTTCCTTTTTTGACCTAAATATGACAATTTTTTTGTGATCATTAAATATTTTGAAAAATCTCTATAGTATAGAAAATGAGAGTTTAGCTAATGTTAGACATGGCACCAACCTTCAAGATAAGCCACACACCTTGACATGGGGAAGAAAATTAGGGCTCCAATTGAAGCCCTAAAAGAGAAAATGATGGCAACATCTAAAAATAAATCTTGATGTTGAAGCTAAATCAAATCCCAACCAATTACATCACTTCATTTTGAACCACTAATCCACAATCCCACTCTCCTTTTCACCAAATCCAAATTTGAAATCTAGCGGCAATAAAACTAGTGGTATGTGCATGTAAGGGGAATATACAAATCAGTCCTCCAACTATGACGAAGAGCCCAAATCAATTTTTCAAATTATGATTTCTTGCAATTTTATCTTATAATTGTTATATTCATCTCTTTTTTAGGACGATGATTGAATTCGGTGAGTAATAATCGTATTAATCCATTCCTACAAATAAATAATCAAGGGGTAATTTGATATATTTAGTTAGAAATAATAATTTATTACTGCATAGTGAGGATGGCAATTTATGAAATATTCTTTTTTTGTTTTTGAGAGTGTTTTAAAGTATATTTTATTTGAAATAAATTTAATTATTTTTTTAAGTAATTCTTAATGGTTTTAATATGTTGATATCAAAAATAAAAATAAAAAATACAATTAAAAAAAAGTAAAAAAAATGAATTATTTTCAAGAAAAAACATTGTCCACGCAATAAAAAACAAACATTTAACATAACTATTTTTAAAAAATAATAATTTTAACATCGTTATCAAATCTTCACTAAGAAATTGTTCAAGAGTGTAGTATTGGTTGTTTTCTAAATTGTTTTTTATTTAGAAATATATTAAAATAATATTTTTTATTTTAAAAAATTATTTTTAACATTATAACCATCAAATAATCTAAAACTAATAATTAAAAAGAAAAATAAAAAAAACTATTTTTAAAATATAAAGCTAAACGGTGAATATTCTACCATTTTTTATTCAAATTAACATGGCGGTCATGGTGTATTTACTATTTACCACCAGACCACATAGATTGTGAAAGATCCGGCTCTTACTTCGATGTATCTTCACATCATAATTCTGACATGTTTATATGTTTCGGGGGATAAAAATGTAAATGGCATATGTTTTCCGACTGTTGTCACTCATGAGATTCATCAAATGATATAATTTATTTATTATTTATTATTTAATAATAGATTAATCTAGATTTAAGTACTTCAACTTTGATTTTAAAAATTATTTTTTATTTAACTAATCAATAATAAAATAAATGATTATAAAGTTGACCACAAACCACATAAAATAATTTATAAGAAAATATTTTTTTTCTTGATCAAATATATATATATATATATATATGAAAATGAAAAGAAAAAAAAGAAATTATCGCATCCTTCATTATTTATTTATATAAAGAGTGAAAGAGAGGTGAGTTGACACCCACGTCTTGTATAAATAATACACACGACCACAACATTTCTGCAACGACTATGGAAATTCTTGACTTTGTTCACAAGGAGGTGCCCCCTTCTTTCTTTCTTTCTTTTCATGAAGTCAAGGCCTATAATAAAAATCTACTTAGGGAGTTGTCGTGGCTTTGCCATAGGGAGTTGTGAAATAAGGGATGTTTGATATTGTATTTTAAAAATATTTTTGAAAAAAATTAAAAAAATATTTTTTTTATTTTAAATTAAAAAATGGTGTTTTTAGATTATTTTCATGTGTTAATGTTAAAAATAATTTTAAAAAATATAATAATATTATTTTGATGTATTTATAAACGAAAAACTCCTTAAAAAATAATTTTAACAACACTCTCGAATAAGCACTAAGTACGACCTTCAGCCTTCGCTTGCTTTGCACGGTCCCTTCATGGAGAAAAAAAGAGGTCAATAAGTGATGGTCATGAAGTTAATGTCATTTCATCTCGATTAATTCCACGAGTCCTGAAATTAATTACCATATAAGTTTTTAATAATCATCATATTAACAATTACAGAGCTTAAAAATAATCCCATAGAGAGAGCAAACCTCCGAATCCTAAATTTATATCGATAGGTCACCTAATAGATGTTTTCATATCTCTTCTTCTTTGTTAGTAAAGTTGCCTTTGTTCCTTCACATCAAAAAATATCAAGTGTCTGTTTGGAAGTGTGGTTGTGGTTGTTTTTGAAAGTGCTTTTCGTTTAAAAATACATTAAAATTATGTTTTTTTATTTTTTAATAATCATTTTTAACATCAGCATATCAAAATGATCTAAAAACACCAAATTTTATTAATCTAAACTTAAAAATAAAATAAAAAAATTAATTTTTTTTTTAATGCTTTTGAAAAGCCCTTCCAAACACCCTCCAAGAACGCTTATAAAGCATGGAAGATTTGAAGAGTTGAAACTCGATTTTTGAATCATATATCACTTCATAATAGATTTGTTTTAATTGATATTGATTGAATTGTCTTGTCAACTCATAGATTTACCCGATTAAAACACATCTCTAAGCATGGAAGCGAATCAAATTTAATAAATATGTTGAATTCTTACTTTAACTATGCTAGACATATGACTCAACCTTCAAATCACCATTTTCAAATCTATTGATCATCATTCTCCAAGGCTACAGCATCTCAAGAAAGTTTCTGTTTTCGATTCCTTGGGTGGTGGACAAGATTAGCCCGTTTGGCATTATGGCAAACCCCTGTTTTGTTAAAATTCAAAAAACAATTTCATTTTAAATGAATATGTTTTGATATTTTTAGATCATTTTGATATGCTGATGTCAAAAATAATTTTTAAAAAATAAAAAATATCATTTTGATGTATTTCGGCACGAAAATAATTTTAAAAAACTACCGCAACTACTCTCCCAAACAAGCCCTAAATTATGGTATGGGTGATTAGAAAGCAATACTTTTTGAGTTACATTCGGCATACATTCCTAAAGTCATAATTGAATCTTTGCTTGAAATTCACCTTTTTTCTCTCTCTCCTGATGATTCCATGCTAACATTGTAAAGCAAAATCAATATACAATTGTGAGCTCTTGTTAGAGGATGCATGATTATTTACACTACGAGAAACATGATTGGAGGTTATTATTAATTCTTAAGAGTGTTTTCAAATTATTTTTTCGTTGAAAATAATAAATCTCTTCATGAGAAGCATGATCTTATGTAGGGTATCAACTTCCAATCAAAATTTTCGTCAAGAAACGCATTAAATGATTTTTTTTTTATTTTTTATTTTAAAAATTATTTTTGACATCAGGACATTAAAATAATCTAAAAACATCAGTTTTTTTAATTTAAAATAAAAAACACTTTGAAACGCAGTACCAAACACTCTTTTAAAAAATTATTTTACTTATGAACTTTTCAAAAGTCTAAGCTCTAAATGATATAGAATGCAATTCATCAGTGATTATTTGGTATTGTAGCCAATATGAATTTTCAAAGTGTTTTTTGTCTAGTTTTTTCAATAATTTTAAAAGTATTTTTTTTAAAATATTGTTGATTTAGAAATACTTATATAAAAAAATATATGCATCACAATACTAAACATACAAAAAGTCCATGGGATGCTTGGACTTGAGTTGTTAATAAATTATTCCATCATTAAAATTGAAATTAAAAAAAAAAACAAGAAAAATGGAAACGGATTTGTAATGCCGAGCATCATCAACATGAGAAAACTTTATCACAAGCAATAAACACTCACGATCCCCTATAATGGCATGCCACTAAGAGTACAAGACTAGTTAATTCAATAAAATGAAGAGAATTTTAGATCTGTATGATGAAAGTTCTTCTTCCTTGTTGTGAAAATGTGGCAGCCAGAAAAGGTGACATCTAGAGAGTGCAAACATGCATCGATCAACACCTTGATTTGATTAATATTCTTTTGTAGATCCTGAAAATGTCAAGCAATATCCCCCGACATTCACTAGTATTTTATGTGCCGCACCATCCATGTAAGGTCGTGTACATTAGCACATGTAAGCACATGCAAGTTTTTTTTTTGGATTCAAGAAAATCTCACTCCCGGAAAATACATTTTGTGGGTATAGGTGAGCGAGTAAAGACCTGACTGTTTCAGATTCTTACAAGAGGTATACATCCTGACTCGAACTCGAGACTTACTATTTAGATCTCAAACTCTCTTTCATAATGTCATGTCTCTTGGGGACCACGTGAAAGTTTGAGGGCAAATGAGAAAATATTTAAGATCCATGTACATCTACTTTATCAATCATTTCTTGCATATTATTGAGAGCACTAATTAGCGTTTTGAAACGTGGTTTAGCTCGACTAATTAATTCGATGACCTGCTAACCCCATTTTTGTTCTAGGTTGGTTTTTTCAAACGTTTCGATCAAACCATGATATCATGACATGTCAATCCGCGACCAAATTGACCTTATTAACTCTTTTTTTATGATCAAAATGATGATTTCTTGAGACAATGCCATTTAAAAACAATGTGTTAGTTTTTAGATATTCTTTTCTTTTGGTTTTATGATCATGGAGTTTCTTCCTACCGAAATTGATTTTATCTCTTAAATATGATAACATAGGGAGAGATATCAAGAGAGAACTAAAGTCATAGTTATTAAACCGGACTTGATCTAATAGAGGTGAACTTGAGGGTTAAAACTCTAAAATATAATTTTAAAAAAATATTTTTAACAGTGTTTTATTTTTAAATAGGTTTTAAAAGCATATATTTGATTAAAACCATTATAAAATGTTTTTTTTTCATATAAAACAAATAAGAAAAAAAATATTATTTTAAATTTGATACATTTAAAATTTATCAAATGAAATCCGGTGTAAAAAAAACAAAATCAAGGTTTCAAGAGTTAGATAAAAGAAAAGAAAAGAATTGTGAGGTTCCATGAATTTTTCTTCACAGCAACAGTAGCGAGTAAGGCCAAAAGCAGGTCGAAGGGCCACATTTCCCCCCCCGCTGATTTTGATTTTTCACTGTCTGCAGTAATTACATGAGAGAAAAATATTAAGTTCCTGTTTGTTTATGTGGTTGTGCTGCTGTTTGCTCAAAATTTGATTTTTTTATTTTTATTTTTTTGATGTTTTTAAATCATTTTGATGTTTTGATGTCAAAAATATTTTTTTAAAAATAAAATAAAAAATATCATTTTGATATATTTCTAAATAAAAAATATTTTCAAAAACAACTGTAACTCACTCCCAAAGAGGCTAAATGCCAAAACTTGAAAGCCAAGCCGACCCCAGGCTTGCAATTTTTCAGACTCGAGTCCTCGTGTCACTGCTTATTATCAGCTGGCTACAGTGATTTTTAAAAATAAGTTTTATTCAGAAATATATTAAAATATATATTTTTTGTTTTTTTAAAATATTTTTATATCATCATATAAAAATAATCATAAAATTAATTTAATATAAAAAAAATAAAAATACTTTTTTTTTCTCTTAAAAACACTTTTAAAATGTAATGCCAAAAAATAATGTAAGGGCTAGCATCAAATTAATATAGTATAATTTTACATTCAAATTATTTTTAATTATGATTTTTTTTTTCAAAATCAGTTAACAGAAATCACAAATCTTTTACACAAAATATCTTTTATTTTTATTTTTTTCAGTATTGTTTGGATAAAAATATAATAAAAAGTCTTGAAAATGGGTGAAGATTCTTGATTTATTTTAAAAATATATATAAAAAATTAAATGGTGAAATTTAGATTACCTATATAATCGGAATAGATTTTTGATTTTGCTCTGAATACAATTACTCTTCTTCCATTTCAAAGTTTCTCTAATTATTTTCTTAAGAAGGAAAGTTTCTAGTCTAATCAAGTGAAAGATTTATTGACCAAAATACGAAAATGAATATTTTATAATAAAACTAATAAAAGGAATGATGATTTTCACCTATAATAGAAATTAAATAAATTTATACGGCTTTCTCTCTTAAATAATTAGTAAATCATTACAAAGACAGTTGATATGAAAATGTGTTTGGAAATATATATAATAATATACTTATAAGAGATTGTAATTATTTTTTTTCATTTAAAGACTGATTTTTTTTTTTACAAAATACTATCATTTTATGATTTTAACATTTTTCGTTATTTAATATGAAAAATTAACTTTATTAGAGTTGAAATTGACTCGATTATTTTTTCTAAGCTTGAATTGACTGCTTTATTGGCTGCTAATAATGATTTATTGAAATTGACTCGATTATTTATAATAAATTCTGTTTACTTGGTGGTGGCTTGTAAAATATTTTAATCTTTAAATAATTATAAGTCGTAAAATATTTCAATTTGACAACATTTTTTTATTTATTGAAAAAATTTCAAGAAACAAAATTTGCATGTCTATGAATAGATGTTTATTCATAAATATTTTGCATAATTAAATAAGAGGTGCTTTAAAACCAATTTCCATGAATTAAAATTAAAATATTAAATTATTGCAATGACATAAATTCATATATTTTTAGGGCCATAAGCATACAAACATTATAAATTATGCTAATTTGGTCCTTATTTTAAAAGATATTTTGTAAGATTTGGCACGCCAAAATAACTTAAAATCTTCTTTTATCCTTAATTATTTAACTCAATTTCATTTCAACCTTTCAAAATTAGTTAAGCTTAAGATTCACTTTAATTGTCTGTTTGAGAGTGTAGTTGCGATTGTTTTTTAAAGTGTTTTTCAGTTAGAAATACATCAAAATAATATTTTTTTAAAATTATTTTTAACATCAGCATATGAAAATATATAAAAACACCAAAAAAAATATTTAATTTAAAATAAAAAATATATATAATTTTTTTAAATATTTTTAAAATGCACTACAAAACACCTCTTAAATCATAATTCTTCATGTTTACTTATCAAATCAAGACAAATTTAACAACTATATATATAAAACTAAAAAAAATCAATGTACAACCAATTTTTTTTTAAAATAGTTTGTAAAATGCTCGTAACCCTGTTTATAGCTGTGTTTGCACCTAATTTTCAACAATATTTTTTTAATTATATTTTTTTTGTTTCTAGTTAATTTTGATATGTTTATTTTAAGAGATAAAAAAATATTATTTTAATATATTAAAAAAACAATATTTACACGTTCAATTCAATGTTTCTCCGATAAACCGTTCAAGCATTCCCGGCCCGACCATTTCAAAAAAACCCAACCACCCCTAGCCGCCAAAGCCGTCCAAGTAAAGATCCGACGGCTGAAATTAAAAAAAGTCAAAAACCAAGTCATCAAAGGCCAGAACATGTAGGTAGCACAAGTGAAGTCATTAAAAAAAGAAAAAAAAAGGCTGTCAGGTGTCAGCAGCCAGGTCACCCTATCTTTCTCGTGGTGGAAATGATTCCTCTCTCTAAAAATTTAGTCTTAATTTCATTTGCATTTCAAAAATCCTTTCTTTTCTATCTCTCTCTCACTATATATAAATTCATCGTCTCCCTTCCTCAGCTAACCCTTACTCTCCCCCTCTCTCTCTCGTACCAGTAAGCGCAACACAAGCAAGCAAACTAGGCCAGGCCACGTCTGTAGCTAGATTTGGCTTGGTTTGTTCTTTGATCATTCTCTCTTATACTTCTCCGATTAAGGTAAGGGATCCGTTTCTCTATCTATTCGTCTTGATTCGAACTTTGTAGGTCGTGTTTTGGTTGAAAGCCTTCGATTTGTTGTTTCTGGTTTGTAATCGGGAAGTTTTATCGTGTTTTTGTTTCCGATCTGTGATTTTTGTGCTGTTGAAGGTTAGATCTGGAGGTTTTTGGTGGTTTGGTTTGAGAGCTTGATTTGACTGTGTTGAATCTAGATCTTTATGTTTCTGTGAAGTTATTAGAAGATCTGTTTGATTTTGATATGCTTTTGTTGGTCATTGTTAGATTATAATCTGCAAGTGTGAATTAAAAGATATCGGTAAATTGGAATTTGAATCGTGTGCAAATTGGAAATGATGCGGTAATTGATTGAGGTTTAGGTTACACTTGTGTGTTTTAAGCTTAAAATTGATGATTTTTCGATGGATGTTTGCATTGTATTATAGTAGAATGATAACGAAAGTTGATCATGCTGATTGGATTAAGCTTTAGATGGTTAATGATTTGAAATAGTTAATTGGCTAGTCGATTTTCATTTGTAAATAGAGGAGGAACTGGATATATTGTATTTGATTATGTGCTTCATAGATATGAAGATGTTTGTTAAATTCTGTAGAATGTATTTTTCTGGTGTGTGTTTGTTTCTTTTACTCATTTATTGACTTTTTGTACAGAAATTAGAAAATGGGAGATTCTGAGGATATTCAGCCCCTTGTCTGCGACAATGGAACTGGAATGGTGAAGGTGGGTTGGTTACTTTACCAGTTGTGAAAATTTGATTTGCATTTTATTACTCTTAATCTGTTTGGATTTAATTAGTTATTTTGTGCTGTGATGTTTGCAGGCTGGGTTTGCTGGGGATGATGCTCCCAGGGCAGTGTTTCCAAGTATTGTGGGTAGACCAAGACACACTGGTGTCATGGTTGGAATGGGGCAGAAAGATGCTTATGTTGGTGATGAAGCACAATCTAAGAGAGGTATCTTGACCTTGAAATACCCTATTGAGCATGGTATTGTTAGTAACTGGGATGATATGGAGAAGATTTGGCATCACACTTTCTACAATGAGCTTCGTGTTGCTCCTGAGGAGCACCCGGTCCTCCTTACAGAGGCTCCTCTTAACCCTAAGGCTAACAGGGAGAAGATGACCCAAATCATGTTTGAGACCTTCAACGTGCCTGCAATGTATGTTGCCATCCAGGCTGTCCTTTCCCTGTATGCCAGTGGTCGTACAACTGGTTCGTACCTATTGCTATTGGAATCTGTGTTTGGGTAAATGTGCATTGTTTGGTAAATGATTTTGGTACTGAGTGGCTTCTCATTTGAACAGGTATCGTGCTGGATTCTGGTGATGGTGTGTCTCACACTGTGCCAATCTATGAAGGGTATGCCCTTCCACATGCCATCCTTCGTTTGGATCTTGCTGGTCGTGATCTCACTGATTCTTTGATGAAGATTCTCACCGAGAGAGGTTACATGTTCACCACCACAGCTGAGCGGGAAATTGTCCGTGACATGAAGGAGAAACTTGCATATGTTGCCCTTGACTATGAGCAGGAGCTTGAGACTTCCAAGAGCAGCTCCTCTGTTGAGAAGAACTACGAGCTTCCTGATGGTCAGGTCATCACCATTGGAGCTGAGAGATTCCGTTGCCCAGAAGTCCTCTTCCAGCCATCTCTCATCGGAATGGAAGCTGCTGGTATCCACGAGACTACATACAACTCTATCATGAAGTGTGATGTGGATATCAGAAAGGATCTGTATGGTAATATTGTGCTCAGTGGTGGCTCCACCATGTTCCCCGGTATTGCTGACCGTATGAGCAAGGAAATCACTGCCCTTGCCCCAAGCAGCATGAAGATTAAGGTGGTCGCCCCACCAGAGAGAAAATACAGTGTCTGGATTGGAGGGTCAATCCTTGCATCTCTCAGCACCTTCCAGCAGGTGAAGATTTGTGAATTCAGTAACTTTTTATCTTTTGCTTTACATCTTGAGAGACTGACATTTCTGTATGGCTTGTGTTGTATCAGATGTGGATTTCCAAGGGCGAGTATGACGAGTCTGGCCCATCCATCGTCCACAGGAAGTGCTTCTAAGTCCAAAAGTGCGGTGATGGTGAGTTCTTTTTTTCTATTTAGTTGGCTTTTTTCGTGTCAAGGTGTCATGAACTCAAAGTCCTAGTTGATATGGAAAATTTGTTGAGGTGGGGAGGTCATTGAAGGAGGAGGGAGAACATTCTGATTCGATATATCGAGTAGACTTTGTGATTCAATGCGTAACTGGGATGGTCCCTCCCTCTAGATGTGGTGGGCAGACACTTTGGAAGTCAAGTTCTTTGCTTTCCTCCCACATCATCTGTGCTTCAACCTTGCATCTTTTTAGTAGGATGCTAGTAGTCGGAGAGTGATTGTGATGATGCTTTTTTATTTTTTTATTTTTATTTTTATTTTTTCCATCTCGACATTTGAAGGTGTTTTTTTTTTTTAAAATTCCTTGAGAACATTAATGTTAATAGTTATTGTATGAGAAATTTCATGTTAGTGTCAATTTGCTTTCATCAAAGTTATTGAAATCTTCTTAATTACTCTGCTTGAACTTTGAACGGATCCCTTAGTCTTTGAACATTAATGTCAATACTTTTCTATAGGAAATAGTATTTTTTTTTAAGAAAAATAGTAAAACCCATGAAGAATATATAAATTAAATACCGAAAAGTGAAAACAATGTTTCCAAGCAGTGGATTTGAAATGATCCAACAGCTGGATAATTTCTTTGTTGTAGCCAACCACAAGGAAACAAACAAAGAACTGGTAGGTGGCGGCGGATGTTGAATATTTTCTTTTTCATCGTTGAATGGTCACATCGAAGAAAAAAAGAACTTAATGACAGAATCATTTCTGATCGAAGTCCACGTCACTTTGGTGGCTAATAGTGTTTTTTTGGAGGAATTAATTATATCCTGGTCCATGGAACGGACTTTCAAAATCTTTGATAAAAACTCGCGAGGGACCTGCCAAGGAGAGGCCTAGTTCCGTTGGGGAGGATTGTTGTTTCTGAACAAGCAAATGAAAGAAAGCAATTGTCTGAGCATCAGACTAATGCTCTTCTTCTACCTTTGTTTTTCTATCGACATGAACAAGAGAATGAGTAAAATGTTTCCTCCATTGAAGATACCTCAATTAAGCATGAAATGTAGTGTAATGTAGTGTTTAACGTTGTGATTTTTGCGATTATGATTTGAAAAAAAATAAGCAATTTGAACTTGTATTTTATAAGAATAAACAAACATGTTTGGTACGATTTTCAAGTTGTGTTTTATATTAAAAGTAAATTCAATCACACTATGTATTTATGAGTAAGTACTCAATAGATGTGGCGTTATGGTAAATGACTTGCAATTTGCATATCAAGTTTCGAGTTCGAGTCAAAATACGTATTACTTCTAAGAACTTGGAATAACTGAGATTTATTTGCTTATTTGAACCTGTAAAATATGTTTTTCAGAGAGGGGTTTACTTGCATAAAAAAAATGAGGATGCACATTTGAGTATTTATGACTTCATGGATGTTATAAATTTCACATTTATATGATCTAAAAATCCATTTATTTGAATATTTAGCATTTATCAAATAATATTTTTCTAAAATAATAAATACACAGAAAGGTTATCCATAAAAAATAGTAAAAATAATCACTTCAATTTGCTCATTTAATCACACCAGCTTGTAAATAAATGCACAAAATTATCCCAATAATTTATATTTAACTTTGATAATACAAAAAGTATATTCGTGTTGCGAAAGCATCTATCTTAAGATTCAGCACAATTTCATTTGTAGTGTTTCTAAATTCAAAGTCTTTCTTTCATGATGTTTTAAAATTGAAAAAAGAAAGAAAGAAAAGGCAGTCTTGCAGGAAAGTGTACAGCTTGGGAATGGAAAAGGAATATCTTAAAACAAAAGAATATGCTTCGGTATATGCAACTCTCTCTCTCTCTTTAAAAAAAAATTTAGAAGCATAGAAACAAAAGACTTTTAGTGTTGTTTCACATGGAAATGGAAATTGAGATTGTTTTTAAAATATTTTTTATTTAGAAATATATTAAAATGAAATATTTTTATTTTTTAAAAATTATTTTTGATATTAACACATGAAAATAATTTAAAAATACTAAATTTTTTCACTTTAAAATAAAAAATATTTTTTTTCAAAAATGTTTTCCAAACACGTTCCTCAACATCCCTAAAGAGAAAACATAAATTGTTCTTGGAACAAAACACAATACTAAACGAGGTTTTAGTTCGAGTGAGGGGCTAGATAAATTAATTTAAGTTAAATTTTAAAAAGAGAATTTTTATTGTTTAAAGATGTATTTTAAAAAATAATCTAATAATAATAATTATTATGTAACAATATGTTATTGTTAAGTAGTCATCTTATCTAAAAACTTAAATTTTTAGATGAAGTTTCAAAATATAATTTATATTATTCTCTATCATATCTTTTCAAGTGAAAACTCTTTGAACTTTAAACTTGCACAGACTCACACTATTTTATGCTTTATTTTTATCAAATAGAATGGAGATAGTGAGATTCGAATTTGTGACCGCTAGATCAATAAGGCTCTGATATCATATTAAAGAATCATCTCATCTAAAATTTAAGCTCTTAGGTGAGAGCCCATAATATAATTCATATTATTATTTAACCGTTATTTCAATTTTAATTTTGAAATAATGTATTTTTATAAAAGAAATATAAAATCAATATAACACGCATGTACACTGTTAATTTTGAAGGATTTCATCTTTTATTTTCCAATTTTTTATTATGTCTCCAATTTGCTTTTATTGTTTTTCCCACATGTGTTTTTAATATATTTTTAAAACACCAATAAAAAAAATTACTTTAAAAAACCAAACTAATCTAACTTAAAATAAAAAAATAATCACCACAGCATTTTTAAATAGCCAAGGAAAACCGAGCCGAGCAATTACAAAATGTTTCGAAAGCATAGACAGTCCCACATCGACAAAATGCAGCAGCTAACCCTCGTCCGTCCCTATAAATAGAAACTTAACCCTAGATTCAGATTTCGTGGAGCCGTGTGCTGAGCACAGAGCGAACTATTCTTTCGCCTTTTACTAAAGAATACCGTGTGCTCTCCACTGACAGCGGCATGCCTCTATTTTTGTAGGGTTTTTCCTTCGTGTAAGCCCCTCACAATTCATGTTTCAAAATTTTGTTCACAGTAATTGTAATTTAGATTTCTTGGCCTATAGAACACCAATTTCATGTATATGTTTATTCGAACAATTGTGGGGATTTTGCTGTGATCAAGAAGTGATTGCAGGTTGTATTTGGCAAGGAAATTTGCATAGGAATTAACGTATCCTTTCAAGTGAAAGCTTTTTGAGTTTGAAATTTGAACAAACTCGTACGGTTTTATGCTTGATTATTATCAAATAGGATGAGAGTGGTGAGATTCGAACTCGTAACTACTGGGTTAAGAAAGTTCTACTACCATATTAAGAAATCTTTTCACCTAAAAACTTATACTTTTAGGTGATGCCTCAAAATATAATTTATATTATTCTTGTTTCTTGATGCCTTGTGTAATGTAAGCTGGATTGATTTTTCCTTTTCAACAGTTGCAGAGATAATCTCTTGCTGGCTTCTAAAACTTAACAGTGATGGATTCTGGAAGATTGTATCACTAAAGTAATGAATTTGCTCCCAGGAAGGCCAACATAGTTTAAAACTTTAAGGATAGTAATTCCTTAATATTTTCTATAAACAAAGAAAACCCATTTTCTAAAAACCAAAAACAAACACAACTAAAGCCCAAAACCCAGATAAAAAACTGATCAAAAGCAAAATGTGAACAGACCCCACTTGCTCAAGATTGCTAATTTCAATAGAATAATTCCACAAAACAGATGCACACTCAAAAATATTCAAAGGGCAGGGATCAGAAACTGAAGACATGAACTGGAGCTTGCAAGATGTAAGGGATTCAACTTTGACTTGAAAGTAGATTCAATGTAACTCCCATCTCTGTCTCTCTCTCCTTGTAATGTCGCTCTCTGGTTGAATTTTGTGTCCACGGATATTAGTGCTATAAGCCATAGATGTTAATTTCGCTAAACAACCGAAACGTTTTGTACCAGTTAAAAAAATGAGATAAAATTACTTCATTTTTATCTTATTTAAATTCCAGCCCGTTCCTGATTTTTCGGCCAAATACCGGCTGAAACATACCGGTTTCGTTTCACCTATTCTGTTTCGGCCAAATAATTATTTTTTAAATAATGAATAATTTTACAATATCAATCATATTTTTTAATCCGACATTAGATTAAGATGAAATTTTACAAGGAGTCTCTTGACATATATATATATATATATATTATGTTAAAATTTCAGAGCAATCAGAGAATATAATGATCTCGCAAGATTGATGATGACATTCTTGTAATATTATATATGTTCATAATTTTGTTCAGAAAAATAATTTTATTGTGTCTTTTTTTAGATTAAATTTACACAATTCTAAATAATTTTATTTTTGGATTTGAACTATTTTTTGAATTAATACACACACGCACATACAAACAGTATAACCCTAAAACGACACTCTAAAATGCTCCTAAACTGAAATATTCTATTCTAATTGAAAAAACAAACATCAACCGAAATGGTATTGACAACTTTGCTATAAGCTCTTCTATCTTTCTTAAAAATAAATCAAAAGATACTAGTAAAAAATATTTGGTTTAAAAGATAAAAATAAAGATATAAAATAAATTTATTTTTATATATAGTTTTGAAATTATTTTATTATTATTTTCAAAATAAGAATGATTGGAAACATATTTAAGAAATGTTGTTAAAATTATTAAAAAACAAATTTCATGTAATTTACTAAATTTTTGTACTTTCTTTTATTTTATAAAATTATATTTTACACTCTAAAGTTTATATGTTATAATAGTTTATATTCTCAGGTGGTGCGCAAAAAAAATAAAATAAAGAGAGTCAAACACATGATTGCTATTATATTTTATTTAATGAATAAAGAGATTTGAAAATTTAATATTATAGCTTTTTTATTGACCTAAAAAATCTCTTACCATTAATAAAGCTAATTATTTTTTCTTTTTTTTTTTCTAACTTTTCCTTTTCAATCTCTATCAAGTCCATGGAAAATAATTGAAGCCAATATTTTATAAGATAAATAAGTTATCTAGGGCGTCCTTTCATATCTTGGCTAGATTCGATTTGCAAGGCTTGTCTAGAGGAAGATAAGTGGTTTGCCCCCAAAATTTCATCAATTTATTTTATAAAATCATTGCAAAACAGTCATTTTCAATTTTTTAGTGCTTCTTATTTTCTTCATTTATGGCTCATGAGTATTAATTTTACAATCGGCACTACGGAGAGCAATTCTTTAAGATGCGGTTTGCAAATTAAAAATATTTTATTTTTAATTTTTATTTTAAATTAATTTTTTTTGGTGTTTTTAGATTATTTTCATGATATCAAAAATATTTTTAAAAAATAAAAAAATATAATTTTAATACATTTCTAAATGAAAATCATTTTAAAAAGCAACCTTAACCACACAACTACTAATTCTTAAAGGTAAAGATGAAATATATATATATATATATATATATATATATATATATATATAATAGTATGGAACAACCAAAGTTTTACTCATTCATCTAGATCTACAAAATATATTTTCCGGGGAGTGGGGTTTCTTAAATGTAAATCCTTTAAGATGCGGTTTGCACATTAATTTTTTTTTGTTATTATTTTTTATTTTAAATGAATTTTTGTTGTTATTTTTAGATCATTTTCATGTGCTAATATAAAAAATAATTATAAAAAAATATATTATTTTGATATTAATAAAGAGAGAGGCATGCATGGTGAGTTAGGAGTTGTGGTTGATGTGCTTTATACAACAATTATTTGATTATTTTGTCTGATTTAAAAAATAAAAAAGTGAAAAAAAGAAGAAATTATCTATCTATCTATATTCTTATTAAAACTTTGATTGAAAAAAAAGAGGATCACCAACCAATTGCTACACAAAGCCTTAAGGCTTCTTTTCCTTTTTAGCTACAAGTTTTCACATTCTAGCCGCCATATGGTTCGATTATCAGGGATTATAAGAGTATGTTTTGTAGTTCATAATATCTTTAAATTGTTATTCGTTTAAAATTAATTTTTTTTTATAATTTCTAGCATTAACAAGTTAAAATTATCTAAAATACTAAAAATAAATAAATTAATTTGATGGTTTTTCAAGTCAAATATATTTTAAAAACACAATTAAAAAAAATGCATTGAGTTTAAGCCTTTCTTTTATAGCCTCAAAGCGTTCACATACTTCTCACCCTCCATTACATGTGGTTGATGATAGCTATGCTTTTCACTTTTCATGACGCATGAATGAATTAGGTTAGAAATCCTTCTTTCTTTTGCGAAGTAGGCAGCTATCACCTTTTTATTTTTTTGGATTATATGAAACTCCATCTTATTTTAAACATTTTGTTTGAGACTGAATTAAGTTAATAAAATTCTGATTATTTTAAAATTTTATAAAATAAACATGTTCTAATTCAAATTCACGATTTACAAGATAAATCTTAAATTTTTTATTATCATATCACACTTTTTAAAGACCAGCACCCTTGTTGCTGCCATGGAAACTAATTCTTGAGATAAATAAAATTTATAGCAACTACTAGTCCTATAAGGTCACCATTCTCTTTCACAAATCCATAATTGTTTGTGAATTTCCTCTCAAATAAATAAAGCATCTCGAGAAAATACCGCCAACAACTTGGAAATTCATTTTGATTTACTATCAAACCATAAGATTCTCTAATAAAAATAATAAATCAACAAAACATTATGGGTATTAATAAACCTTATAATATACACTATATCAAAGTTTTAAATAATAAAAAAACTTATAATGGTAAAGGTGTAACTACTAACTAGTGATATTATAGATTGTATCTGGCACGGATACAATAGCTCGAGAACTTAGTTGAGTTATATACAAGCTGATCTGAACATCCCAATTAAAAAACGAAGAAGTGTTTTTACTTAAAAATACATCTAAATTATTTTTTATATTCTATTTTTAACATCAACCCATTAAAAAAATAAAAAAACTAAAAAAACTAGTACTTTATTTGTTTTCTAAGTAAAATATATTCTTAAAGTACATGTAAAACAAAAAATATTATAGTACACTATCCGGCACTCACTGAAAAAAAGAGAGGAAAAAGGAGGCAATCTTCTTTAGTCTTTTACGTTACCAGGCACCTCACAAAGCAACTGAGATGAGATGGTGAGAGCCAATGAAACTAAGAGCAAGGCAACACAGCACCTAACAGGACAATAATTCACACGATAGAAACATGTATTAGGCGATACAAATTGAGATTAAAAGGTTTTATATTTTCAGATTCGAGTATTGTGATGGTTAATATGATTATCACTAGAGATTTATATAGTCGTTAACTTCAAGACCCGTAGGATTAGGTGATCGAGGTTGGGATTAAGGGTTTGGTCTCCTCGTGGTTTCAGGTTTGAGTCCTATAGTTACTAATATGATAATCATTAGAAGTTTATATGATCATTAACTTCAAGACCTGTAGGATTAGGTGGCCGAGGTTGGGATTACGGGGTTTGCTCTCCTTGTGGTTTCAGGTTTAAGTCCTATAGTTACTAATAAGATGATAATTAAAGGTTTACATGGTCGTTAACTTCAGAGCTTATGGATAAAGTGACCAAGCTTGGGATTAAAAGGTTCGCTCTTCATGTGGTTTCAGGTTCGAGCCCTGTAGTTATTAATATGATGACCACCGAAGATTTATGTGATTGTTAACTTTAGAATTTATATGATTAATCAGAATACACGCAAACTATCCGGGATACATCTTAATAAAAAACAAATTCACATAATAGTAGTAGGGGCCAGCACATATATTCACAGTAATTTTCTCATCTTCTTGTTTAAATTCAACAAATATTTAATATATTATAACGCTTGTAGCACACATATTCTACTCTTCGCAGGGATTGTTTTCTGAATAATTATCTTGTAATTAATACACTCGATTATTATATATCTTTTAACAATCACATTCTCACCAACGGGGGCATGGGTCGACTGGTAGGGGGTCATCCCAGCTTAACCAAGGTCTTGAGTTCGAGCCTTGGGTATGCAGCTGCTTTAAAACTCGCTTGGGAGAGCTTTGCCGCCCTTAAGGGTCCTACCCGGCTCGAATCCGGATTAGTCGGCAGTGGCCGGATTACCAGATGGTTTATACCAAAAAAAAAAAAAACAATCACATTCTCGGGACATCCCTAACCTACTTCGATGGAGAATGTGAAATCCCTTACGCAAGAAGGAAGTAATTATGTATTTGAAAGCACAATCAAAAGCTAGAAATACGTCTTCATCAAGAACAGAGAGTTACTTGTAGCATTAAAACATGCATGCTGCCATGATAATAACTTCCAATCTACTCATAAAAATCGATTTTGACACTGAGAAACCTCCATTGAAGCAAAGATATTTTGAGCCAGAGGACAAAAGGTGTATAGAATTGGATGGTCACGGTCACGAAGGTCCCATTTATCTACTCGTAGGTGGTTTAAGTCCACAATTTCACCACCTTAATCTATGGTTGAAAAAATTGGACTTTTATGAGCTGTTTCCTTGTAGTTGCTTGCTTGGTAACTATGAAAAGACGTTTACAATCATTTGAGTGGGTTTCTTTCATGTTTCAATTGGTATTTTTAAAATATATATGTGTATATGTTTTAATGGGATACATTAAAATATTGTTTTGCAAAGCTTTACTATCGTGTTATCAAACTATGGTGGTTAAAGAATCATCTCACCTAACAGTTTAACCTGTTAAGTGAAGTCTTAGAATATAATTTATATTATTTTCTAATACACCCCCTCAAGTAAAAACTCTTTGGACTTGAAACTTGCATACAGACCAACACAACCTTGTGCTTGATTCTTATCAAATAGAATGAGGGTGGTGAGATTTGAACTCGTGACCGCTGGGTCAACAAGACTCTGATATCATGTTAAAGAATCATCTCATCTAAAAACTTAAGCTGTTAGGTGAGATCTCAAAATATAATTTATATTATTCTTTAACAAAAGTTATATTTGCTGTTTTTAAAATTTAAATTTGTTTGGTGTTATTAGATTATTTTCACGTGTTGATGTCAAAATTAATATTTAAAAAATAAAATAAAAATTATTTTAATATATTTCAAAAACAATTTTAATCACACTATAACTTTTTTTATAATTATAAAAATTAGTTTTTCTCACCAGCTTGCATGATTAGGATGAGCAAATTCTATTCTATTCCCCTCATATTTCTTGGTGTAAAAGTAAGTTCCTAATTTCCTATCCAAAGCTGTCAAAATGATCTCTAGATCATTGTGACGTGTAACTTATCTCGAAAACATGGCATCATGACGTGGAGCCTCATCTAGACCCACAATCATTCATCTTATTTTAATATTATTAGATTCCTTTTCCCATTCTCATATCTCATATATATAATTTAGTATTGTTAGGAAAAAAGTATTTTTTAATTAAAAACATATTATTTTCTTAACATTGATGTATTAAAATGATAAAAGAATAATAATTAAAAGATACTATAAAAAATATATTACACCATAAAAAACAAACATTTGGTTATGCGATTGAGATTGAGATTGAGATTGAAATCGAGATCGAGATCGATCTGATTGGATTGGATTAAACCTACATCAAACAATCAATATGAAGACAAATTCTTTCCTTGAGCTTAATTTATTTAACTTTCTTAATATGTCAATCTATCTTTTCTTTTAATATAATAAATAAGATTAATTACAAATTAAATATCTTTTTTTTTATATCCAAAGCCATGAATTCCTCCTCTCTAGTCTAAAATGTAAAATGGAGACATTGAAAGGGAAAACAATGGGCTAGGTAGGACTCTTATTTATCAATGAAGACAAGAAAAACACAACTTGCCACCACAATAATATCCATATTCATTCAACTTTTACTCCTCAATTTCACCCTCTACCAATTTTATTTTATTTTAATTATTTGCAAGCCACCTATTTTTATTTTTTACCAAAAGTCAACCCCCAACCCCATCTGCTTTAACCCCAAAATACTTCCAAAATTCACATGTCAAAAAAATCAAGCTTCTTGTTTTTTTGTACCCGCCACTTGATCACACACCCCAACTTTATCCCTTTATAAAAACTAAAAACCCTAATTTAATTTCACCACCATTGTACTGAACCATAACCACAGAGTAGAATTGTAGATAGTAGTAGTAAGAGAGAGGCTAAAAACCCTATTTTTATTTAATAAACAAAAACCCAGAAAAAAAGAGAGAGGAGAATTTAACTCAAGCCCTCCGAAGAATTCACCTTTCTTATCTAAAGCTGTAACTTTTCTTTTTTCCTATCCAAATCATGGAAACTTCAACCACTCTCCCGGAGAATTCAAGCGCCGCCGCCGGTGACTGGGAGGATGAGGATGGCGATGAAGATATGAGAGTGCAGGCTGAAGAGGGTGTGCAGTGCTCGACAGGTAACAGGTGGCCAAAGCAAGAGACTTTAGCTTTGTTGAAGATAAGGTCTGATATGGATTTTGCATTTAGAGACTCTGTTGTTAAAGCTCCTCTTTGGGAAAAGGTTTCAAGGTGAGCTTTTTAGCTTCTTCCGGAAAGTTTGATAGAAATTGACGTGAAGTTTTAAACTTTATGATTTTTTTGTCATTTTATGTTTGGTTGCTGAGAAAATGGTGGAGAAAACCTTGTTTTTAGCAAATTGTTGCATAATAATCAATCTTGAGGTGCCCATTTGAGCTGAATTGCAATATTACTCCTCTTTTTGTCTATTGTGTTAAATTGTTATAGTCTAAGTTAATTAGCATTAAATTCTGTGCGTGGTGTCAAAAGGGTCTAATAAGGATGGCTTTTTAGCTCAAATTACTCTCGTGTTAATTTTTCTAGTTATTGAATCATGTTTGATTTATTTTATTGGCTTACTCAAAGTTCAAGCCGTTAGTGAGACCATGGATTTTTTATGTTTCCTATTGGCGCTGTTGCTATCAGGAAATTGAATGAGCTTGGGTATAACAGAAGTGCCAAGAAATGCAAAGAGAAGTTTGAAAACATTTACAAGTATCATAGAAGAACCAAAGGAGGCCAGTCCGGTAGGCCAAATGGCAAGACTTATAGGTTTTTCGAACAGTTACAAGCTTTAGATAAGACCAGTGCGTTAGTGTCACCTGCATCGTCAGATAGAGCTCATTGTTTAATGCCTTCGGCCTCGGTAAACCCAGTGAGTTTCATCCCAAATATTGCTCCATGTTCTATCCAAAGTCCCAGTACGAATTGCACTGACGCCACCTCTACTTCAACTGCATCTACTTCGAGTGAGGAATCAGATGGAACAAGAAAGAAGAAGCAGAAATTAGCAGATTTTTTTGAGAGGTTGATGAAGGAAGTGGTAGAAAAGCAAGAGAATTTGCAAAATAAGTTTCTAGAAGCGATAGAGAAATGCGAGCAAGAAAGGATAGCAAGAGAAGAAGCGTGGAAGATGCAAGAATTGGACAGGATTAAGAGAGAACACGAGCTTTTAGTCCACGAAAGAGCAATTTCAGCTGCGAAAGATGCAGCTGTGCTTGCGTTCTTACAGAAGTTCTCTGAACAAGGTATCCCGGTGCAATTGCCTGACAACCCTACAGTTCCGATGAAGTTTCCTGACAATCAAACAGTTCCAGTGCAATTTTCTGTTTCAGCGCGGTTGCCCAAGGACCAAGCAGTTCCAGTGGAGAATGCAGTGAAGACACATGAAAATAACAGTCTTGAGAGTTTTGTCAACATGAGCTCATCTAGATGGCCTAAAGAAGAAATTGAATCTTTGATCAAGATACGAACTTATCTTGAATTCCAGTGTCAAGAAAATGGACCGAAAGGGCCGCTGTGGGAGGAGATATCAACTTCAATGAAAAATCTCGGTTATGATAGGAGTGCAAAGAGGTGCAAAGAGAAATGGGAGAATATGAACAAGTACTTCAAGAGGGTAAAAGAGAGCAATAAAAAAAGACCTGGGGACTCTAAGACTTGTCCTTATTTTCAACAGCTTGATGCTCTATACAGAGAGAAGACTAGGAGGGTTGATAATCCCGGTTACGAGTTGAAGCCCGAAGAACTTTTAATGCATATGATGGGTGGCCAAGGAGATCAACAACTGCCAGATTCTGCCACGACAGAAGACAGAGAAAGCGAAAACGTCGATCAGATTCAAGAAGACTATAGAGGCAAAGAAGATGGAGATGGTTATCGAATTGTAGCTATTGATCCTTCTTCAATGGAAATTATGGAGTGATTAGACAATGAATTTCTTCTTTCTACAGCTAAACTTAGTGTGCCTTTTTTCTGAGATGTGGGTCAAAGTGATTATGGAGTTCGTTCCATGAACTTTCTGGTTTGGAAGACCTTATTGTCAAGAACCGACTAGGAATACATCTCATAGAAAGCGGCATCTTTGCATTTGTATAGTGTATATGGTCATCATTTGTTGAATAAACTTGTCAAGAGAGAGAGGTTGAAATTAGTAGGAGATTGATATGTACTAAAATAGTTTGCACTTCACTTTTCAGCAGCTTATGTGAGCTCACACATGTATGCAAAAGTGGAAAATTTTTGTTCATATTTGTATCAGTCAATGTTTCATGATCAATGCAGTCCAGCATCACTTTCATAGATGACAAATTGCAAATAGTTTGGTTATTTTTGTGTAGGAGGACCAATCTATGGAGCTGATAAAGGGGAGATAAAAACCATGGGAGAAAACAAAATGGCAGTCTGCCCTCATCACTAACTCTACGTTGAAAGTGATTCTCACTTTTTTGACGAGTGCCTATCATAATCACCCGTGCGCTTTGATCTGGTGTGATTGGCAAAAGCAGTACCTTTTGACTTCTGCATTGGCAGGCCTCCAATCTTGAAGCTTGGAAGAAAGTGCTTTACACTTCAGTGTCCAATATGCTAGCCATATGTGTGTAACGTTCTTCTTGTTCTTGGAAACTTTCACTGCTGCAAATTGGTGCTGTCTTGGTAATCATGGTAGATAAAAATGGAAACTTGGAAGGGGTGTGTGAAGGTCAGAGTTCTGATGGTGCCAAGGAGATGAGTTAGACTAACCATGAAAATGAGCTTTGCTAATTTGGGCTACCTTACAAAGTCTTTGTAAATTATCCAGCACTGCTAGCATGTTTATTATTATTATTAACATCGATGGCCGAATTAGCTTGCGTGTGCTTCGACTAATTCTGAGGGTCTGTTTGGAAGTGTGGTTGCAATAACTTTTTAAAGTGCTTATCGTGCCGAAATACATTAAAATGATGTTTTTTATTTTTTAAAAATTATTTTTGAAATCAACACATCAAAATGATCTAAAACACACAAAAACATATTCATTTAAAATGACAAAAAAATAATAATCAAATTTCGGCCAAAAGCCGGTGGGATCGCAATGCCAAACGGGCACTGAACTATTGGGTGGATGATCATAATCATCATCAAGAATTTTATTTTTTAAATTGTTTTATTTTTAAAAATATTAAATTGATAATTTTGTAAATATTAAATTGGTTTGGGTTTTCATACAAAAAAAAGAGAGTTCACCTGGATAACATGGTAAAAAATAAAAGTTGATTTGAAGTAGATTAAAAAACTGTTTAATTATTTTTAAAAATTATATTTTTTTAAAAATAAAATTAATTTGAGTGTGTGTGTTTAGTATTATCTCACTCAGAAAACAAAACTAACAAACAATAAATTGAAGGCTACCAATTGAAGCCACTATAAAAATATTTCCTTTTCCACAAACCACCTAGCCATCCCCCTGCCACAGACAACAGAGAGAGCGACTCCTCTCTCAACAATGGCAGACTACGAAACCCACCACCAGCATCACCAACAACAAATCCCAAAAGAAACAGCTTTCCAAGCTATAAACACCATAATCCAACTCCATTTTGAGAAAACCCTTGAGAAGAAAAGAGCAATAGACCTCCAAAAGAAAGAACTCCACAAACTTTTCCTCCTCTTCTTCATCTTCCTTTCTCTCATTTTCATGGCCGAAGCTCAGCCGAATCGCCTTCAATGCCGCCATTGCTGGGCACCCATTATCCTCCTCTCCCTATCACACCTCATCTTCTATGTCTCCGTGGCTCAAACCCTCAGGTGCATCAATGGATTCAAGTACCAAAGAAGGTGTCACAAGCTCACTCTTGGCCTGGCTACTGAGAAATTAAGGGATTTGAAGATGAAAACAGCTGGTGGTAGCAACGAGTATGGTCACGATCACGTTCTTGTTAGTGATGAGGGTGAGCTTGAGATTCATTATCAAGAACCACCCGAGAGTTACTTTGGTAAGTTTAAGAGGAACTGGGCTCTGTATTTTGGATTCTTGATCTTCATCTATGCGTTCATGGTATCTACTTCTGTTGTGCTTCTTTGTTTTTAGTACCTGTTTTAGAAGTTTAAGCTTAGTGTTAGAAGTTCGAGCAAGAAAAAAAGTTTCAAACTTAAATAATTTGATGTAAGAGAGAATTTGTTTTCATTTTTTAGAATTAATTTTTTTTATTTCAATCACAATTTGGAAATTGGAAATTGGAATCCCATTTTTATGTTTCCTGGACTGGCATGAATGCTAAGCTATTGTTCTCCTTTCATGGTGATTCACTCATTCTATATTATGTAAGGGATTTGATCATTTCATTGATTATCTGAATTTATAAAATATATTTATTTGAATTTATAAATTATATTTTTCAATAATAGGGTTCTAGATATAATTCATTAATTTAATCTTCTGTGCATTGTCATTCAAAGATGCTACCAGCTAGGTCTTGGGCTTGATGACTGCGCATGATGGGGGCTGCTTTTGAGAGAGAGATCATGAATGCTTTTGCTACTCTTTTTTTTTTAACTCTTTTAGTGGGAGTGGGTAAGATTAGGAGGTGTATGCTGGTAAATTGAACATTTACCACACAAAATACAAAATAGTATATAAGTTTATTCCCCATGTTTCTTTTAGCCCAATCCATATATAAGTTTGACAAACATATCATAGGGCCTGTTTAGGATAGGATAGCGGTTGTGGTTGTTTTTGAAATTATTTTTCGTTTAAAAATACATCAAAATGATATTTTTTTTATTTTTTAAAAATTAATTTTGACATCAGCACATCAAAATGATCAAAAAACATCAAAAAAATTTCATTTAAAATGAAAAAAAAATTGAATTTTGGTCAAACGCCGGTTTAACCGCAGTGCCAAATAGGCACATAATATGTTTGAAATCATATAATTGTATTGCTATACATAGGATCAATCAATTATTTTTGTTAGTTTTGATCTAATTAGGTTTGAATTGGGTTTAATTAAATTACTAAAATCTTACTTGGTTAAAAAAAATCAAAATGTTTACTAGTTTAATCCATTTAAAAAAAATTCTGTGACATTGACATTCATGGACACAGAAAATAGTGAAATATACTCAATTTATCTAAAAATAGATGCGGTTGTGTTTATATTTATACCTTGAAATTTGAATGGAGGAGGAAAATTACCCGTTGAGAATTAAGGGGCAGTACTAGTAGCCAGAAAGCAAGGCAGTAAAAGTAGGAAGTGAAAGCATTCTATAATTTGGTTATTTTAATTGATTTTTTAATTAAATGGTATGATTTTAAATAATTTTATTTTTAAATTTAAACTATTTTTTTAAATTAATATATTTAATTATATATATAAACATAAATAGTACAACTCTAAAATGAAACACTAAAATATTTTGAAATCAAAATATTTTATTCTAATTAAAAAAACAAATCATCAACTGATACTGAATTGACAAACTCGCAACCAACACAAAATTCTATACAAAGTGTGGGAGACATTGAGAATTGATAAAAATCTTCATCAATATCATCTCCTATCCTGAAAATTTGGAGTTGAATTCTCAAGTTTACAGGCTGGTCAGATAAAAATAATAATATAAATACATCATATATTCAATAATGCGTAATTTTATGGTATTATATTTATATAATATATTCTAGTAATTAGTATGGTTTAAATTATTTTTAAAAGTGTTTTTTATTTAAAAAATATATCAAAATATTTTTTTTAAATTATTTTTGATATCAACCTATTAAAATAATCTAAAAACACTAATTTTTTTTAATTTAAAATAAAAAATAAAAAATATTTTTAAAACATGAACAGAACAGAGTGCTCAAATGACAAAGCCAGGAAAATATCTGACATTGCCATAATAAAAGCACATGATGAATAAAAGAAGATATCAAAAGGGTCCATCTGCATTAACTCACTCATGCCTTTATCTTTTGACACTTTAGGCAAAATAAGTTTTATGAAATGATAAAACAAAATTTATGGAAATTTAGGTAATTAAAAGGACAGGATAGTTTCTATTAACTTTATACTTAGCATCTATATATACACGTTTCTCATGGAAATAATGCTCTTCTAATGTTACCAAGCACACGTGTTTTAGCTTTGATTTTTTTTTTTTATTAAAAAATCTATTTTTTAAATTATTTTAATCCAAAATACCTTATCAAAATCCTTGAAATACTCATTAACTAATACATCAACTTAATATATCCAAAAAACATTTCAAAAATCCAAAATTATATAGGGTTAAATATATCTTCTTCAATAACATCAATACTTTAAACAATCACTTTTAAGTTATTTTTATCTCATAGAACCTGCGAACAAAAAAATATATATATTATTTTGATGGTCAAAAACAACTTGAACAATGACTTTTCTCTTGTTGTCGGAATTCAACACCTTTCTCTCTCTCATCTCTCTAACCAAGAATTGAAAAACAATACAAATATTTTTTTTTTTATGTCAAAAGTGTTATAAATTTAAAGAGACCTAAATTTAAAGTTCAAGGTCTTAAGTGTATTTTTTTGAAATTTTGACAAGTCAACCATGTTTATTGCCTTTTGTATTCCAGTTCATTTTCTTTCAATTTCACCCTTAAATAAGAAATCAAAAGTAATTGGCTTTCAATTATGATTAAATCGCCCAACATTAAGCTATACAAACCAAAATGAATTACTAAAAAATAATCCTATCTTATTGGCTAGAACCCCTTGATAGATTAAGCTAACATCACTTGAATTTTTTAGTCATGGCTTTTGTCCAAACGACAGGTCCCACATGGGAGAAGACTATAGAACCAAGAACATGAAGTGTTAAAGATCACAATAATTTCCCAGACAACTCATGTACACTTTCAGACACCAGACCCCAGAGTCCTGTCATCTCTACCATATAAGATGACCTTTTTCTTTTTACAATGTTAAAAAGCTGTTCATATGGGGAAAATGGAAGATTGTTTTTGAAAGATAGTCTTTCTATTGAAATCCAAATAAAAATCAAATAATCTATTGTTTTTCTCTTTATTCACGTGATCTTCTAATGAAGAACTGGTAAAAGTGAAATATTTTTGGAGTTCTTTGAATCTTCAAGAATGTTTCTTGGAGATATTCTCTGTCTAATGCCTGGTCAATTAACCTTATCGATTTCATTATATTTTAATCGAAGGTATTTAATACGAACAGTTTTAGAGCATGGATTGAACTTGAACAAAAGGCAAAACCCACCAGCATCCATTCATCAAAAATGATTGAAATCTCAAACTGAACCCTTGCTGTTGAAAAGGGGTTAATGAATTGATTGGTAGAGCGAAAAAGAAAGAATTAGTTCATAATATTGTGAAGAAAATATAAGTAAATGATATAGTACACCTCTTCTCCATTAAAAAAAAGGTAGCGACTAACAGTGAGGAATGTGAGGAAATCAGTTGCAGCCTGGTGCTTCAACTCAGGCGAGAGCAGCACATAATGATTTATATGCGTCAACACAGAGTTTGAATCTCTCTCCGGCAGCTGCCTGCAAATATTCATGAAAATAAATGCTCAAGCAAGAAAAAGAAAAAGAAAAAAAAATCAAAGTTGAAGCTAGCAATATCTGAAAATCTAAAATAGCACCTAAGAGAGGTGAATTAGATGTTCAATTGAAAGTTTGATACTTTTAAAAAATTTAATACATCCATTTTGGCAACAACACACAATTATGCAAGGCACAAATAAAATGAGATTGAGAGTACGAGAGGCACCAATTTATAGTGGTTCAGACAATCGTCTACAATACTCTTTAAACCTTGTTCAAGCATTCACTATCCACTCATGGTCTTCTTCGCGAGTAAGACCTTTTCGATACACTACTCTTTTTACAGGATCAAGATTAGAAAACCTTTCCCCCGTAATCTTTGAGCTCACAATATCAATCAAGGTTGAGCTGGATACATGTTTCAAGATGTTCCAAAGATTTGGCTCCCCAGAACCTGTTTAGCCAGGTTAATTCAATAACTTTTGAGGAAAAACTTTGGTTATAGATACAAAAAAAAACACTTGAGATTGGAAGTACTTTAAGTTATTCAGGCTATTCTATATTTGAATTCATTCAACTGTTTCCCAACAATGTCATTGTAGACAATTCTTGTCTTGGTTTCCACGTGCTTCTATCAAAATAGCCTTTGTAAATCTTCGCGCTTCTAAACACACTACTTACAAAACAAAATGATAAATATAGGTGTGCCCTATAATCATCAGAAGTGATGCGATGAGGATTTGATACCATATCCTGCTTATAGAAGGGCAATGTCTTGGTTGATCAAGAAACGATAAAGTCTAACTAGGGACCAAAACTAAACATGATTTTCAGGATACAGGTATGGGTGGAGGGTTAAATTTATCAACTGACCTGTGAAGCACCTTGATGCTTATCCGGATGCCATTTTAAAGCTGATAAGCGGAAACTGCAGGCATGATTAAGGTAGAAATGATCATCAATGGTGTAATGAGGAAAATTTGCTGCATCAAAGATAAAAAGGATGCTTACTTTCATGGTCAAGAAAACCTGTAAAGCACTTACGCGTTCTTAACATCTTCAATCTTTAAAGGACCAGTTAGAGGCAGACCAAGGATTGTTCTGTCAGAATGTGATCCCACAGAATACGATGCATTGTCAGACTCTGTTTCTCGATTAGCATCCCATTCCCTGAATCTTTGGTCCTTCCACCTTGGAGACTCTCTCCACTCAAATCCAGATGGTTCTCTTTGGCATGACTTGTTAGACCAAGTATACCATCTGCTTCCAAATGTTGCATGAAAAACTGTCTCAGATTCGCCAGAGTCCTCTGCGGAACTCTCTTCTCTTAGCTTACCTGATCATTTCATTAAGTTAGGAGTCCATCCTTTTGTGAGAAGCAGGGAAATCACATTGTACTATGGCCTGTTGGCTGGAAATAATAAACAAAAGGAAAAAAAGAAAAAGGCCCACTTCTTGTTCTATCCTGGTGATATTTCTTAGCAGATCGAGCGTAAGCCTTTTCATTCCTTTTTCTGGAGCCAACTGGAGGCTCTGCATTGGATGACCATATTGGGTCCTTATGCTGGATAAAAAAGCAAATCAGTGCATTTATCACTTGTAAAATATGTAAAATAAACTTTTGACCAGAAAAAAAGAAGAGAATTAAAGGTTGAGGTATATGCTCTGTCTACGAGAAAATACATATGCTTCAAATAATAAATGAGTAGGGAACAATTCATGGCTTTTGTTTCAGGTCAAGAAAAAATGGAGAGTCAGATTCAAGATTCAGATTGCCATTCGAAAACACTGCATGACTGATATGATGATGATGCACATTTTCATTAAACAACTAGAATTTGAGTTAGATAGATATAAAACTAGAAAAGCAGGTTCATTGATACACTGATTGTATCCATACACACATTGCAAAATCGTAATGTAAATCCTTTCAGCAAAGACAAACTGGAAGCGATATACAGTCACATAAAAGACTTAGAGCAATCTAGGCTATACCAGTGAAACTGTGCTATTGCGAATGATTGACTGCTTGTTTATAGAGTTTTGAGTTAGCAATCTAGAGTTTTCTGATGAAAACACTCTGTAACATGTCAAAGCAATAATGTAAGTTTGCACCAAGGATTTCTGTTAATTCAGACAAAGTAACAGAAAGGTTTACCTGAAATGTTCTAAGAGGTCCATCATTGTAGAGAAAGTCTTTCAATGCTCTCTTCTCATCAGCACGTTTTTGGCGTCTTACAAATTTTATGTAATCCTGAAGTTATATTTGCATGTCACAATTTTGTTTTTTTCAAAGAGAACTCAATGAATAAAATGCACTGACAGTAAAGGAAAGTGCATGCAAAGTTCATTAAATGTAAAAAGTAAAAAAGCAGATCTTATTAGGATAGGAGACACAAGAAAAGCTTTGTGACTTTTTGAAATCTATGTGAGAAGTAAATTTTAACATCTCAATTTATTAGCAGGGATAGAAACAGTAACAAATGTTGTTGACTAGAGGTGGCAACATTTTTCTTTACCTTAGATGGCTGTTGGAATCCTCTTTTATCCTGGCCAAGGAACAATGTTAGTCTTTCTCATA
The DNA here is from genome assembly GCA_029204005.1 of Salix udensis. Taxonomy (NCBI): domain Eukaryota; kingdom Viridiplantae; phylum Streptophyta; class Magnoliopsida; order Malpighiales; family Salicaceae; genus Salix; species Salix udensis. The sequence goes on from CM055037.1 coordinate 12,361,048, forward strand.
GGCAATCTTTAGTATCCACAGATCTGTGAGAAAATAAATGAATAGACGAGGAATGTGACTAACAAAAACAATGACGATTCTCTAACTTACATCTTATAAAGAAATTAACTACAAAGAGAAACAGTATACCAAAAACTATCATCTCCCTGTTTCATGAGGGCCAATACATTCAAAAAACTAGAAAAGGAACATTTAGGTTTAAAATTGGTTATTCGTTGTTTGAATATTTGGTGTGGCCATATGATGCTCTCAAACAAGAGAAACCCAAATATGCTTCTAGCAGCTTATCAGAGGCATGTACAGCTCTCATAACTTCCTAGGGGATAAATGAGAAACACACCTTCTACATTTTTTGTTATCTAAATGATGAAAGATTCATACTTTTGGAATCTGTGCGACAACAGGAAGTCGATGGCACAATTTTTGGTTGTAGAACACAATCTTGTTATAATTTTGTTGAAATTTCACCGGAATCCATGGGAATTTGGGTAGTATCATTCAAGTCTAGAGTTGCTAAGAGTTTGAACAAGCTTTTGAACTGCTAGAAATTTTCCACTCAATCATTTTCAACCCAAGGAAAAATTTACCATTCCATATTTCAACTCAAGGTCATAGTCATAGTACAGTTCATTTGTTGAATTACCAAAAAGTGCAAGCTTCATGTTTCCTCCCCACCTAAAGACATGTGGTTCAGTTCATAGCATGGGACACAGAACATGGAACAAGTCCACTTGGTTCATAATAACCTACTGCAATCTCATAGCTCCCAAATCCCAACATTCAAGACAATTTGTTCACAATACTAATGAAGATAGAATCTAACTTGTAACCCAATACAAATAGGGATCTGTCAATAGAATTCAGCTGAACCATTACGAAATATGACTAAGAAGCAATAAGCAAAACATAAAGTTTCAATCTTCAATTTCAAAAGGGAACAACCCCAATGGATATATCCACACACATTGAGCAAAAAGGACACAAAAACTAACACCATACAGCTAATCAATCATCACCTTATATTGAATCACAAAAACAAACAAGAAAATCCCAGGATTCATAAAAAATCTAATCATTTCCCGCAAAAAACCAAAACTGCTCAGAAGAGAATGAATTTAAACTCACATCACCCCGTTTGCTCTTCCGTTTGTCACATGCAATAGGTGTAGAATGAATTGAAGCAAAATGGGTCCTTGTTGTTTTTGATTGTGGTGAAGCTGGTACCAATGAACTCTTGAGTAAAATCACGTTTCTCCATCTGGGTATTTGCATAATCATAGGAAAACAAACAACTCTCGACTAAAAACAATATTCAAATGCTTTCCTGAATTTATTTGTAATTGGGCTATTGTTACACATATGAAAGTGTTGTTCTTGTGGCACGAAAAAACGAGAAGCTCTGGTGATTAACGAGGGGGGCGGCGAAGTCCTCTCCTTGCCCCATGGCTCGGCGCAGCTATTTTTTGGAATTTTTTTTTCCTGGCCTGGTCTCGCGGGTTAATTTGTGACTCAGCTGATTTATCTTAGCTCGAGTCAGCTTTTTTCTTTTTAAAATAACATGAAATTCCCTCGATTAATTTAGTTAAAATCTAATTTATTTATTTTTTTAAATAACACCCCTTTTGATTTACATTTTTAAAAATAATTAAAATAAATTCATCTTAATAAACCTGAATCAAGTTTAATAGCTTTAGTTTTTTTTTTTTTTTTTACTTTTATTATAATATTTTTAAAAATAAACCAAGTTCTAGGTCAAAAACATAAAGTTTGGTTAGTTAATAATATACACTTTAGTCTTGAATAGTTTTACTAAAAATTCTTTTTTGAAACCTTAATTAAAAAAAAAAACAATTGTAGCTTTTCTTGAACTTACCTTTTCAAACCTTAATAATAAAACAATTTGGTTTTATATAGGATTGATTTTTGTCTTTTTAGGTTTTATTTTTTGAAAAATGTATTTTTATTTTTAAAAAATTAAAAGCACCTGTAAATATGTCGATATCTAATATTGATAAATTTAAAAATAAATAAATAGAGGAGTGCAAATCATAACCTTTTTATCATTATTTTTGGAGTTTTATGTTGCTTCAAGAATCCTGAACTCAAGATTACTAATCACAAGGTGGGCTAAGCAAAGATCAAGCGTTGGATTTAAATGATGGGCCCACGTGGCATTATTCCAAATGCAATCTGCCATGTAATAATAGTCTCGAGGGGCTTGATGTAACCCAATAGCTTTTCATTGGGTCCACGTGGCCCAACAGTTTAGTCCTTTCGGACTCTTCCTATAGAGAAATGCTGTCGTGCTAACAGACCCAAGAGAAAACAGTGGCTGAAATGATGAGATGGTAGGCTACGTGGCCCAACCATATGAAATCATTATTGCTGCTGTCAATACCCTTCTGGTTGTCGTTTTGGTTTTTCTATTGTATAGAATGTTTTGATTTTGGAGCATTTTGACGTGCTGTTTCGGGATTATACTGTTTATATATATGAAAAAAATTAAAATATTAATTTAACAAGCATAATTAAAAAACCTCAAGGGGTTGGCCTGGCGGAGGAGGCCTGAGTCTCTTTGGTATGCTTCCAAAGAGGTCTTAGGTTCGAATTCGCTTAGGTGCAAACAATTCCTTGGAGTCATCGGACTTGGGCGAAGCCCATGAATTAACCGTGGTGCACTTGGGGGAAACTCCTTGCCGAGGGCTTGTGCACCCCCGAGATTAGTCAGGCCCAGCGACCTGGATACCCGTGGTTAGCTTCGACTATTCCAAAAAAAAAAAATAATTAAAATTCAAGATAAATTAATTTTAAATTATACAATATAAATACGAAGTCAAACAAACATAATCTCAAAATTAAAAACACAGTCACAAGTTAATCAAAATAAGAAGGATTTTAAGGCAGGAACGACACAATTTAAATTTGTGACACGACTCACATTAAATTTGAGAAATTCTTATTTAACAATAAATTTTTATGTGATTGATATAATTTAGATTATATTTATTCTGATAAATCTTGATTACATAGTTGAAGAGAAAATCATGCATTATTACCTTGTATAGACACCATGTATCTAGCTCGAACTAATTAATTATATGAATTAAATTGAATAAAATGTAAGAGGATTTAATCAAAATCTTAAAATTAAAGGTTGAATACAATAAATACATGGAAAGGATAAATAATTTTTGCAAATGAGCATAGAATTGGAGGTTAGATAATTCATTAAATCCTTATTTTACTAATTATTAGTGTTCATTATGATTTACTTTTTAAATTGCTATCTAAAAGAATTAAACTTGTATTATTTTAGGTGTTTTTAATATACTTGTATAAAAAATTAATAAAAAACTAAATTATAACCTTAGGTAATAAATAAAGTGTAGCAATCAAATAAATTAAAATAAAAATATAAATGAAGAATAAATGATATATTTTTAACGTTACCATCCAAACAATTTGAAGAGTGATTATGTCAAGTGGTGAAATGGAAACATCAATCGATGACTTTAAAGCTTTCTCCCGTTACAGATTTGAAGGTGTTTGTTTGATACCGTATTTTAAAAATATATTTTTTTAAAAAATATTTATGTTTTATTTTAAATTTTTTTGATGTTTTTAAATTATTTTTATATATTGATATTAAAAATATTTTTTAAAACATAAATTTTGAAACGAAAAACACTTTAAAAAATTACCTTAACAACACTATTAATCATTAAGTTAAGAAATTGTGATAGCCCATAAGTAGAAGATGTGATTGCAAGGAAGGATATATTCAGAGCATTAAAATAAACTCAACTTGCAAATTACTTCTTGATCATAGAATCGTAATGGCCAACACGATCAAATTATATGGGTACCACACCTGCCCTGCCTGTTTTTTTTTTTTTTTTTTTTTTTTTTAATATATATATATATATTATTTTTTTATTTTACAGTAATTACCTTCCAAATAAATCCACGATCAAAATTTATTTCTATATTATTTCTTTTTGCATCTTTCATTTTCTTTTTTCAAACTTCCGTACTTTTCTCTTGATTTTTATTTCTTGCAAAGACAGCGAATATAATTTTCGATTTTTTTTTCTCTTTGCTTTTGAAATTTCTAAATATGCGTCCCCATCAAATATCTATTCTGATTTGATGAATATTGAGTGACTTTTTCGGTAAGTTTTGTAAGAGTATGTTTGAAAAAAATGGATTTATTTTTTATTTTTATTTTAAATTAAATATTTTTAGTTTTTTTAAGTTATTTTCTTATGGTGATGTCAGAAATAATTTTTAAAAAATAAAAAATATATTTTTAAACAAAAAACACTTTAAGAAACAATTACACTAATTATATCTCTGGAACAATTAGCACACACGTATATATATATTATTGTAAATACTTTTTTTTATTTCTAATAAATCTTATATTTAAACTATCAAAAACCCAAAAGGAAACCCTAATTTAAATATAGGTTTTATTATGTAAAATCAAGAGTTGCCAACTTGTAATTAGGGCCTACATTACCATAGCCAACTCAATTGTCCCATTTCCTTGTTATAAATTACTAGAAAATTAAATAATTGAAAAAAAATCACACAATAAGTATTTAGTTAGGGTTTAAAAGTGTGGTTAAGTTTACTTTTGAAAATGATTTTTATTTAGAAATATATTAAAATAATATTTTCTTTAATTTTTAAAAATCATTTATGATATTATCAGATTTAAAAATACTAAAACAATTTGGTTTAAAATAAAAAAAAATTATTTTTTTTCAAAAAAAACTTTTAAAAAACGGTGTTAAACAAGTCTTTTAGTATCCTAATCACTATTTTCACTGTGGCTTTGTCTCTTAGTTATGATTATTGTCTTTAAATATTTGTTAATACTTTAAAAATCAATATCACATCTCTTTCAATGTGTCAATTTGTAGCTTTTCAAAAAAAATATTTTTAATATATTAATTTTAAAAGTTATAATTTGTAGCATTTTAAAAAACTCAACATCAATCACAACCATAACTAAAAGTTTGGTAGAAGCTAAACTATTTTTTTTTTGTATTTATTTTGCATATAAAAATCAATTTTACAATAATTCTAACAAAACACATATTTTTTAAATTTATTTTTAAAAACTGCGATTAAAAATGTTTCTCTTAAATATATTTGTTTCAATAACAAAAACTATTGCAAAAATGTTCCTCCTCCCCTTCCCTCCTCACCCTTCTCAGAAACTCCTCTCCCTCTCCCTCCTGGGACACCTGTTCTACCATAATTCCAAATATATTTTCTTAAAAAAAATATATTTCACAAGCATCAAGCTTCCATATAAACATCGAAAACCCTTAATTTGCAAACCAGTTTTTCTTCTCTCTCTCTCTCTCTCTCTCTCTCTCTCTCTATATATATATATATATATATATATATATATATATTCTCATATTTTCTTTTCCACCACCTCATATTTTCTTCCCTTAAGTTTCCCATATTTTCTTTCCTCTGGCTTTAAATTGTCTGTCTACAATTCTTGAACCTTTCTCTTAACTTTCTTTAACGCATACCAAAAGAAAAGGTGATATTTTCTTGTTAAAGGGGGTGAAGGAGGGTTAATATGGGAGCCTGTGCCACCAAGCCGAAGGCGTTGAAGGAGGGCGAGACTCCCGAGCCTGCCATGGAGGAAGCTGTGGCGACAACAGGTGGTGATGTTCAGGTTGAAGACAAGGTCGTAGCTGTCGATGAAGAGGACAAGAAAGTCGTTTTTGAGAAAGATTTTAGCGATGCTGGTGGCGATAAGGTGGAGGAGACTGAGATTGTTGATGACAATAAGAGACGGTCTCTAAGTAATTTGTTCAAGGAGGTAATTATTTTTTATTTTATTTCTCATGTCAAGATTTTGCATACAGTTTTTTCAATGAAAGATTTTGATTTTGATTTTGATTTAGATTCTATGAACAGGAAAGTTATTTTGCATATTCATTTGATGACATGCAAACAAATTAACTCTTATTAAGGACCCGTTTTTTGCTTGGTTCTTCCATGATTTAATTTCATTTTCATACCCTTGAAGGAGATAATTTTTAAAATATGTTTTGCCCACAATAGTTTTATATATTAATCTTGTGAAGGTTTTAGTATTTTAAAGTGATCTTATTAGATAAAGAAGTAAGAAATATATTGTTTTTTAATATGTTTTTGGATGTTTTTTCCTTGAAAAAATATTTTGATATACTTTTAGACAAAAAAATATTCTTATAAACACTTGCATTAATAATTATTAAAAATGCCAATATTTTTGTTGGTATATTTAGAATTGGTGTTTTTATTGATAAGAACATTGTCAATGAAGTCACCGACGAAAACAAAATTACCAACGATAATTTTATCGACGGACATTTCTTGTCCATGTATTGGTTATGAAATACTGTTAATATCGACATAAATTTTATTAGTAAAACAGTTAATTCTAGTAAAATAATACTTAGAATTTGTTTAGAAATGAGATCACATCTCGAGCAAAACTTCAATTTTAATACTTAAAACCGATTACATAATTGTGCAGTTTTGATGTGTAGAAGATGATATAAAAATATTAAAGGATAGGAAAATATATTTAAAAACTTTATAATGATGATCTAGGTAGGAAAGTAATCGAAAGCAACAATTGAGCAACACTGGTTGGATATGTATGTCCCTAGTCGATGGTGGGCGCCATAAAGCATGGCAAAATTGATGGTTTAGTTAGATGTTCTCTTTAGCTGTATCTCCCGGAAAATATAATTTATGGATTTAGGTTAACGAGTAAAATTCTAATTATTTTAATTTTTATAAAAAATATATATTTTGACTCAAACTCAAGATTTATTGTATAGATTTCAAGTTCTTTGCTATCGCCTACTTAGTTAGATGTACTCGACATCCATAAAAAGACTTGTATCTAGCTGTACTGGTTGTTGGGGCTTGGATTGTTATGATCATCTTTTCCCTGCCAGTTCGATGAATTGTGTCAGATTGTGGTTGATCCTAGCTGAATTTCGCAGCACTTTATTGATCTGCACAATCACAATTGCGTCGCCTTGTTCACACAATTACAGCCAACTGGATAGGTTATTCTCCGGCTAAATGGCCGATGAAGGACTGGTGTTCATAACAGGCTATGCCATGGCTGCTGAAACTAGCTGGCTGGAGTGTTAGTCTGATAAATTTAGGATTCAAAGCCAAGAATTTAGTGGAATCAGAGAAAGATACATTGACATGACCCACAAAACCCAAATCTTTCTCGAATCAAGGCTAACAATTCTGACACAACAGCCGACAGAATTTTTATGCGATATCTTATGGTTAGAATTTTATGCTACGCAGAATGAAAAAGGGAAGGAGCCGACAGAAAGTGACGACGCACCAGCAGAACAGGAGAAACCAGAAACTTCAGAAACTAAAAAACCTACTGAGCCAGAAGTGCCTAAAGAAGAACCATCAGCCGTGAAGGAAGCACCACCAGCACCAGCACCACCAGCACCACCAGCAGCAGAAGCAGCAGAGCCAAAAACTTCTGAAACATTGGAGGACAAGAAACCTGTACAGACTGAGACTAAAACTACTGAAACAGCAGGGGAGAAAGAACCTGAAGAGACTCGTTGAGGTCTAGGAGGAGTAATGACTCGAGAGTGTGATTTTAGCTATAGATATTGACATTTCAGGGTAAAGGGTGTGATGGGGTGATTGCCATAGTAATTTCTGCTGCTCTGCTTCTGTGAGTTTGTTTCTCTTGTTCTCTCTCACTTCAATTTTTCTTTTCATTTCAGCTTGCTTGACATCTTTATATCTCCACGAGGAAGGATTGATTTGTTAATCTGTCAGGTTATATATCAGCATATAGATTGTTTTCTGCACATTTTTTTAGTTTTTTTTCTGGTTTTTTCTGGTTTTTTCTGGCTTGATACTCTTGAATCTTGGTTTTTATTTTCGACCTTTTCTACCAATCCCAAGGGGATTGAGATATATAAAAAAGGTTTTGAGTTCGAGTTAGGACGTGTATCTTTTATAAAATCTTGGAACAACTAAAACTTTACTCGCTCATCTGAATTCATAAAATATGTTTTCTAAATAAAAAAAGGAGACTTCTACATCATTATGACTCATCTCAAAATAATCCATCATCAAAATGGTTAGAGAAACACGTTTAATTTGTACATAATTTCTCATTAAAGACTCGATGTTGCTCTGCCTGCTTGTGCTTAAACAAGTTCGGGATCAGCATCCCCATGCCCAGGACTGGTTGCTTGGGAGAATTGAGAGCAGTCAAAGCGGCACATCCCCAGTTAGAGAATTGATCTGGAAAAGTGCCTAGCTTATTGGAATATCAGATAATTTTATTGAAACAGTATTATATTTTTTACAAGAAATTTCTTAAAAAATTAAAGTTTTATAAGCTCAATATTGTTTTCAATTCAAGTTTACTACTAAAAAATAAAATAAAATGATTGGTAAAAGTTTTTTGATATTTTTACCGAAATCTGACAGATAATATTAAACTAATTATGATATCCTATTTTCATTAAAAAAAAAAGAAAAGATACATTTTTTTTTAAATATGTTTAGAAAAGTATTACAACTCGACTGTATACACGAAAACAAAAATATTTTTTGTATTTTTTTATGCAGATTTTTTTTTGAGTTGAATGGCCCAATCAAATGAACCAAAACGACCCATCAGTTTCAGTAGCTGGGCTGGGAGCTGCGTTAAAACATATATACTTTGGAAGTAAAGGTGTTGAATCGAGTAAAAGTTTACGGGCTAATTTAAAATAAATAATTTGTAATTGATTATGAGTAATTTGACCAAATTACTAAGCTTTTTATATGATCACTATCTTTCAATGTTGGTGAATCATGCTCTAGAGCTCCCATTGCAATGGAGGATGAAAAAGATGGAGGCAAGATGTCTCGTAGATGCATATTGGATTGCAACACAGTGCAAGCAAAACACCAATAAGATATAAAAGATGCCTCTCAAGGTATAGTTAAAATTAATTTATATATATATATATATATATATATATATATATATATATATATATATATATATATATATATATATATATATATAACCATTGGTTTATATTAATTTCGTAACATGTCCGTTTATGAAAATTACTTTGCACATTGTCAATAATAATAATAATAATAATAATAATAATAATAATAATAATAATAATAATAATATTTTGATCAAATATTGTGGAGGAGGACCAGAAAACCGACATGTGATAAGTTTTCATGTCAGCATATTAAAAAGCATCAGAAACAACCTAACAAAAAGCAAATTGAGAAAAATAATGAAATACTTTGAAATATTGTACTTACCTTGTATAGAGTTATTTTATGTAATATGAAGCAGGAAGAGATACAAGCAAAATGATTTCACACTCGTTGACTTATTATCGTTCAATATTGGGTTGGTTGAAAATTACATTTTATATTAAGATATTTGTAATGATTTTAGGGATTAATTAATAATATAGAATGTGTTTTGCAATTTAATTTAGATGTTAAATATTATTCAATGTCAAATGTTTTGTTCCAAATAAATTTGTATTAGAAACCATGTTTGCCTTCATTAAAAAGAAGAAGTCAATTAATTTAGTAAAGAAATATTAATGGACAATAGTAGATTATTTCTTAATTAATTCCATTCCATTTGTTAAGGAATCATCTCATCTAAAAATTTAACTTTATAGATAAGGTCCTAGAATATAATTTATATTATTCTCTAATATACTTCCTCAAGTGAAAGCCTTTTGAGTTTAAGCTAGCTTTACTAACCATCGGGAATTTACTTTCTAACTTGTTTCTTACTTCAAGATGTCGATCAATTCTAACTTGATTCTTCCTTCAGGATTTCAATGCCCATGAATTTCTGGAATTTATTTTCCTAACTTGTTTCATGCTTCAGGATGTCAACAACCATTATCTTATGATATTTTTTTTTTTGGTATAAACCATCCGGTAATCTGGTCACTGCCGACTAATCCGGATTCGAGCCGGGTAGGACCTTTAAGGGCGGCAAAGCTCTCCCAAGCGAGTTTTAAAGCAGCTGCATACCCAAGGCTCGAACTCGAGACCTTGGTTAAGCTGGGACGACCCCCTACCAGTCGACTCACGCCCCCGTTGGTCCTGTGGTATTTATTTTCTAACTTGTTTCTTACTTCAGCATATGAATGGCCATCAACTTCTGGAATATATTTTTCTAACTTGTTTCTTACTTCAGCATGCGTTGATTTTTTGGAGTCAATGTGTGGTCATTTCTCAATCTCTTAAATTAGTTGTCGGGGAATCTGACTGGAGTCATTTTTTTTTCCAACTAGATTAATTTGTGAATTCCATAATATAAATCATAAGACTAAAATAACCATAAAAAATAGAATAATTTATTAAGTTTAATATCTAATAAATTAAATGTTGAACGATGATATTAGAGAAAAAACTAGGTTTTTTAAATAGAAAAACATATTATTTGCTTGGGACACGAAAAAAATATATTTCATAAGGTTAAATTAGTGATTATTAATACATAAACAGTAATAATGAAATCCTTGAAAAACAACAGGAAAGAAAGCTAACAATAAATGTATCAACTGATAGAAGAAGGTAGGTTATATTTATTTATAAGACTACGGAAGAAAGACCCTCCATCATCCTGAAAAGTCGACTATAATAATGCATAAAGCTTCATTTCTCCAGGCAGCCTAGCTATCAAGTACTCTTAAGGTAGATTGCAGAGGACGAAGGAAGATGGCTCCTGCACTCTCTGATATTTTGAGAATCACATCTTCCTTACTCATTCTCATGTTACTAACGTTTTGCATGGGAGCTACAAATTTGGAGGCCAAGGTTTTGCGCCTTGCTAACGATGAAGGTACACACACACACATGTATGTATGTATGTATGTATGTATGTATGTTCTTAATTTGGTTCAGATGGGTTAATTCTTTAATGTTTAGAGGAAGCAGGAGTAGTGTTTTTATCTGCAAAACCCTCACTGCATCATTCTCATCAAATTTGAGTTTTGTAAGCATGCTAGTAATTGCATCATGCAGTGATTTTTCTGCAGAATTCTGTGTTTTTTTCAAACATTTTCTGGCAAGGATTTGCAGAAGCCACCGGCTAATCATCCCGGAATTAGAAGCTGAGATTTAATTTTGATTCATGCAGTGGAAGCTCTACTAGAAGTCGCAACACAATTGGGCAAAAACGGCTGGAATCGCAATATGATTCTGTGTAACGATACAGTTTTACCTCAAAGGCCAGATGCTGACAATAAAGTTATCTGCAACTGCTCATTTCCTGGGGGGGTGTGCCACGTTGTTGCCATGTATATTTCTTCACTTACAACTCCATGCTTGTCACACTCATATATATATATATATATTTTATATTAATTTTATTATTTAACATTAGATGGTTTTAAGAATTGTGTTTTCTATTTTTTTTCTTGATTTTCTTATTTTATATACATATTTGTCACATAAATTTATTTATTTTAATCACTGATGTCAATCTTTAATATAAAATATGTTGGAATTCATTTTTTGTATTTTTTTTTATCAATTTTCTTTTAATATCATGATCAAAAAGTTAACCTGAACTTACTCTATTTTTTTCTTTTTAATTGGGATTCATAATTCTTTTATTTAATTTTTATAAAGTTATATCAATTTTATAAACTAAATCGCATGTTTGAGAGGTAAATCTATGTTGACTCGATTTGTTTTCTGAGTTTTTTTTTTGTTTTCAATTTCACCCTTCAATATTAGATATTTTGAAAAACACGCTTCTTAATTGTTTTTAATGTGATTTTCTTGGAGTTATCTTCTGTCATGGATTTAGTTTTTTCTTTCTAATTTCAACCTTCAATATATAAAAAATATATCCTCTATTGTACAAAATTTTTTGAGTTCAAGATTATTATTTTTACTCCACAACATGTTAACAATGTTTAAATATTGTTTTTATGTTAAGAAAAACTTAGTGCCCGTTTGAGATTATGGTTAAGATTGCTTTTGAAAGTATTTTTCATTCATAAATACATCAAAATAATGTTTTTATATTTTTTAAAAATTATTTTTGATATCAACATATGAAAATGAATTTTATTTTATGAAATTCAGAAGAAATTCATTAGTAGTAACATTATATAAAAACAAGTATAATAATGATATGAAGGAGGACTTAATCAAGCTGAACATGTAGTGAATAGCAAAGAAAGGATCTTCAGCTAAGCTCTGCTAGATGTCAAGAATTTTGGTTATCTATTCCATTGGCTGTTGTAGTTATGTCTTATATTCCACTGATTTGCAATGGTTGGAAGTTTTGATTTTTGACCTTATATTGAGGAATTGATGGGTCCAAGTGTTCTTGCAATGCAGATATCTCAAAAAGCAAGATCTTAATGGTAGTCTCCCAAAAGCTATACAGAAACTACCACACCTTAAACAATTGTAAGCAGTGCTTCAAATTACTACATTTATACTGATTGAGCACCGTGAATTTGTATCGTATGATTAGATTTTATCAGAACTCTATCGTCTCTGTAGAGATCTTTGGGCCAACTACCTGAGTGGCAATATACCACCTGAATGGGCTGATACCAAGCTGGAATTTTTGTAAGAAAATACTGCATTCATGTTTTCTAGCCAAGGAATTGCTTACTCGTAATTATTTAATTAATAGATTGAATAAGCTACAGGTGTATCGGCGTGAATCGGTTGACTGGAAAAATTCCTAACTATCTGGGAAAGATTACCACACTTAGATCCTTGTATGCATTTTCTATCAGTCAATCTCATGTTTTTTTTTATTTAAATTATGTACAATTGTTTAGTCAGGAGTAATCCTGAGAGTTGGCATTTATGCACAGGGACATTGGGAACAATATGTTTAATGGAACTGTCCCCCCTGAGCTTGGAGACTTGGTTAACTTGGAGAATCTGTCAGTTCATTCAACCTTTTGTACTAGAAATTCAGTCCTAACTGATTATTGAATGCTAAGTGTTTTTCTTTATATGTGATCGCAGAGCTCTCGGTGCCAATTATCTTAGTGGAGAGCTACCCTTGGCTCTCGCTAATCTAACCCGATTGAAGGCATTGTAAGCTCTTATTTCACATGGTTATTATTACTTATTAGTTGCAGTATTTGATATTACATATGCATCTCTTTACTCTCCAAGTTTCTTGATTCTATGTTTTTTGCCGGGCGAATACAGTCGGCTTAGCAGCAATAACTTCACTGGAAGAATACCTGAATTTATTCAGAGCTGGAAACAACTTAATGCATTGTATGTGCTAATTTCTACCACAAGATCTGAGTCTCATCATGAAATAACAACCTTAACCCTCATTTCATTTTGTATTGATAGAGAGATCGAAGCTGGTGGTTTCACTGGACCCATTCCTTCAAGCATTTCTCTCTTGACTACTCTAACGGATTTGTAAGATGTTTGTTTTAAATTTATTGTCCAAGTTTCACTTTAATCTTGAGCATCACACATTTTCATGCTGTATAATATTGAGCAGAAGAATAAGCAACTTACTTGGAAATGGTTCAGAGATTCCCAACCTAGACCCTATAGCAGGCATTAAGTATTTATGAGTTGTTCTTGCAGTTGATACTCTCATATCAGGATCATGTTTAATTTACAACATAGTATATATATTTAGCTCACATGAAATTAATGTATATTGCAGGACATTGAGCAACTGCAACTTGTCAGGAAAATTTCCCGAATATTTGACCAGAAAGCCACAACTGCTAACTTTGTAATTTACTCTATCCCTTATATATATATTATATCATCCGTGCTGTCATGAAGATTGAAGTGTGAATTTCATGGATACTTAGAGCTGCTGACTTTATATTGCAGCTAAATTATTATTTGTAAATAAATTTCTAAATGTTGCATTATAATGGTTCTCGGTTTATGTTGTGTCGGCCTTCACATTTTTTTCCCTCTCTTCTTTTCGAAAACAGGGATCTCAGTTTCAATAGATTAAGTGGTCCACTTCCACCAAGTATTGATGGCCTACCAATCTTGCAGAAAATGTAAGTGTACTATATATACTCTATTACTTTCTGAAATTAATGTTTTGATTGACCAGGCAAGTGAGCCTAGAAAATCCAGGACTCGGAGCCTGACTAGGAACGAGATTCCAGTTGAACCATACAAGACATTGAACTGGCAAATCCATTCGACTTGGCCAAACCCAAGCTTGATTGGGTCAATATCTTGTAAAAAACAAAAATGGAACAAAATGCATTTGTTGAAGTAAAAATGTTGACCTATAGTGACTCAATCCTTTTTTTCAAGTTACTCTCCAGTTGAGTATGTCAAATATGATGATAAAAGTTCATTTGTAATGATAGCCTTGGACAAATGTTCAGGCAAATGACAATTCTTACTTTCTTCGTAGGTATCTTACATGGAACAATTTTACGGGGCCCTTCCCACAATGGATCAACAGAAGATATCCTAGCACGTATGTTATTTTTCTTAATTTGTGTATAAGAATTATGATTTTTGAGATTTGAGTTCATAATATATTTTCTTTTTACTCAATTACAATTATTGATTATTTTATCTAATAACTCTCCCCTGAAAGACAGAAATGATCATCAACTTGGGTTCTCCTTTATCCTAACATTCTCAACCCAAAAGCTGATAAACAAATGATCCTTCCCAGTTTCCAGAGTTGTGCGTGAATGATCAAACTATGTCCAAGGTTTCATTTGGTTAGTGTCCTAGGATAGAAGGGACATATACAATAGGGGCAAAAATGTGTGTGGTTGAAGTGGCGAAGATGAAGATATAAAAATAAATTTGTTTATGAGATAGTTTTGAATTGAATTTTTTATCTCTTAAAAACAGAAGGGATGTGAGGGGAGGACATGTTCCTTCTGTCCCAACTGTCTTCATCTCTTAAAAACTAACCAATTGTAATATCTTCCAAATGTCTGTCTACAACATGTGCATGCAATTTTCTAAAAAATTTAAAAATACTATCTTTGTGTGCAGCTCAATCGATCTTTCTTACAACAATTTTACTTCGGAAGCAAGATGTACAGAAACAGCGTAAGATTGATTTCATTTTCCGTGCCTTACGTTTGTTTTGAAAGTCTGAGTCTGTTTACATCACCATTCACTCATAACCTTCAAAACTTGACTCTTCTTGGCTTGCCAGAAATTTGTTCAAAAGTACTTGGGGATGGAACTATTCGTAAGCTTCTACTTTGATAAATATCTAAAACATAAATCATTTTATTTTCTTCTCTTTGTCATTTCTTTTAAATAAGCTGATGATTCTATCTGGCCAATCTTTCCAGGAAACCTGTAGAGTGCCTGGGTGCTTGTTCTGCAGGTACTCATAATTTGTTGTTAGAAACAATGTTTAGTGCTGCTGAGGTGGAATTTATTTTATTTTATTTAATATTTGAATTAGTCAAGTTTATTGCTATGTTATGGCTGCTATTTCGCAGCTTCAGTTATTTCCATTATGTCCGATCATGGCTTGAACTATAAATTGAGCTGTAGTCATGAATATTATTTATGCAATTCATTCATCAATCACTTCTCAAAATACAAGCATTATCCTCTGTTATTTTCTTTATTCAAAATCACAGAAACAACAACAGTTATCCGCTTTTACATTTCACCTGGAACTAGATAGAAAAGTGATGGAAGAACAACCAGACAGCCTATAGGCCTTACACTATAAATTTATTTCTATATTCATTGGGTCATAACATCTCAGTCATGAATACAATGGTCCTTTTGTGTGTGGCTACCCCATAATGGATCCAACCACTAGGATTTCCATCCCAAGAGGAAGAAGATGCGCTGCATCATCCACCTATGGAAAGAAATCAAATCTTATAACTATATTCACCAGATAATATTGTCTCTGTCATAAATCTAAAGGTTCTAGGACCATCTAATTTATGGGCCTTTACACTGTTGGTCCCACCATGATTTCCACTCTAGGAGGAAAAGGATGCTCCTGCATCACAAAATCTTAATTTGCTTTTGTGTTTGACTGTTTTTGTTCTGTTTGCTCTGATTTTGCAGACTGCCTGATCCTAATATTTCTTGTGTTATAATTTGTATAATCATATCGGTGGCCATGAACATTTTTATGTCTATGTATAGAGCGATATTCAGTGCACATAAATTGTGGGGGACCAGCAGCCACCATTGGAAATACCACCTACGAAGCAGATAATGAGGAAGGAGGTGCAGCAAAATATGCGTTCACAGGACGTGATTGGCAAAAAAGTACCACGGGACATTTCTTGGATGTTAAATCTTCCTCGGATACCTACATAGCTCAAAACATGTCCATACTCAGAATGAACAACTCTGTACTGTACACAGAGGCAAGCCTCACGCCTTTGTCTCTCACATACTACATTCCTTGTCTGGGAAATGGGAATTACAATGTCAAGCTGCACTTTGCAGAGATAGTAATGAGGGATAACAGATCCTACTACAGTCTAGGAAGACGAGTATTTGATGTTTATATTCAGGTATCTATTAATTAAAAGATCAAAGATTCATTCCTTATGCAATATGTGACAGCTTAATTGAACAATTGTTCTCGCAGCACATTGTTGTGCTGAAGGATTTTGATATAGTGACGAAAGCGGGAGGGGTGGATAAGGTATACATTCATAATTGCACAGCACCTATAACCAATGGAGCTTTAGAGATCCGCCTTTATTGGGCTAGGAAAGGAACCACATGGTCTCCCGAAACAGGAACATATGGTCCTCTAATATCAGCAATTGATGTGGAATCTGGTAGGTTGACATATAATGGAATGACATGCTAATGAAGTAGTAATTAGTACTGTGATATGACAATTCTTGCTCTTGTTGCAATTCTATTTCTGCCTAGACTTCGCCCCTCCTAATAACGGCAGGAGAAAGAGATTCATCATTGCTGGGGCTGTGGTTTTGCCGTTATTCCTCATTTTCATACTTTTATCCTCTCTTTGGTGGAAAGGTTATTTGGGAGGAAGGAAATCGAGGGATCGAGGTACAGTTGATACATTTATTTGATCTTGCAAATTCTAGTGAGGAATCCAGTCACTATAATGCATCCTATTTTTTATGTCTATCGATGAATGCATACATTTATCAAAGAACTATCTCAATAAACAATGTTTTCTTCAATAGGAAATGGCTATCTCAATGTTGTTTACTTGTGGGACTGCAAAAACTGTGTTCTTCCTTTGATGAATCCTTCATGCAGATCAACTAATATATACATGTTCTCTTTGTTCCGTGTGCAGAACTTGTTGGGCTAGATCTGGTAACTGGTATCTTCACCTTCAGACAAATCAAAATCGCAACGAATGACTTTGATGCAACAAACAAACTGGGAGAAGGCGGTTTTGGTTGTGTCTATAAAGTATAGTGCAAATTTTTGTTTTCAAATCAGCATGGAATGGCCTAGTAAACTTCTTTTCTTTGTCTAAAATTATTCTCATTGCAGGGAGTACTATCAGATGGCACTCAGATTGCGGTTAAGCAGCTTTCAGCGAAATCAAAACAGGGGAATCGTGAGTTTGTCAACGAAATAGGCATGATTTCTGCTTTGCAGCACCCAAATCTTGTTAGATTGTATGGATGTTGCATTGAGGGGGAGTAATTGTTGTTGGTATATGAATACATGGAAAACAATAGCCTCACGCATGTTTTGTTCGGTAGGCCTCTGATCACTTCCCTATAGTATCTTATGTAAAGTAATGAGAAAGAAAACAAGTTCTTTGAATGGCATATAGATAGGATTAATGTCGAAGAAACTGACGAGTTGAGTTCTGCATGATGATTATAGGGACAAAGGAAATTGAGGCAATGAAGCTAGACTGGCGTACAAGGCACAGGATATGTGTAAATATAGCGAAAGGTCTGGTTTTCCTGCACGAGGAGTCGACACTCAAAATTGTTCATAGAGACATAAAAGGTACCAATATACTTCTTGACAAGGACATGAACGCCAAGATATCTGATTTTGGAATGGCCAAGCTTTATGACGAGGACAACACCCACATCGATACCAGAATTGCTGGAACAATGTGAGTTTCTGATATCCATGTTATTTGCTATTGGGCTCATCTTTTTGTTCACCATAGGAGGTCCATTTCAACATTTTTTTATTACACCATGTCAGCCATTTCACCATTTTACAGCTAGTCTTTGCTCTTAGGTCCAACAGTATGATGCTCTTAGCTTTTTTTTGTTATCATCAGGTCAGACAAGTAGCTTTTATTTTTAAATAGTATAATGCTATAACTGGGCTTGAGTACCGATGGAAGGGGTTAGCTTTAAAATATGTGGTAGACAGACATCCAGGGTTCAAATCATGCACTGCAGGGTTGCCATGGATAAGGGTTTCCCCATCTATGGTCGTGTCCCTCAAAGACTATCCCTTGGAGAGATTTAGCCTGGTTGCCAAATGAATATACTATTCACATTATCATCCCGGGTTTGAAATCCTATTTAGGCTGCAAGAAATATATTTTTGTCTGTGAAATACCAAAACAAACAATAGGCAAGTACGCTGATGCAACCACTAATTACACATCAAGATAGAGATATTCACCGAAAAATCAGAAACTACCACGAAACGGGGCACTAGACATTTAGCAAACTAGTAAATTACGCTTTCTCTGCAGGGGATACATGGCACCGGAATACGCATTGTATGGTTACTTGACTTACAAGGCAGATGTCTAC
Organism: Salix udensis; assembly: GCA_029204005.1. NCBI lineage: Eukaryota > Viridiplantae > Streptophyta > Magnoliopsida > Malpighiales > Salicaceae > Salix > Salix udensis. Next base: position 12,379,833 of record CM055037.1, read on the forward strand.
AGTTTTGGTGTTGTAGCATTGGAAATTGTTTCTGGGATGAACAATGCAAAATTTAGGAGGGGTGAAAACTTTGTATGCCTTCTAGATTGGGTAAGATGTACCTATTTAATCTCTTACTTTTTTGTTCTTTTTTAGTCTCAGTTTCCTATATATCTCACAAATTTGTGTTTGGTTATTTCAGGTTCTATATTTACAAAAAAATGGGGACATAATGGAGATGGTTGATCCAAGATTAGGGTCTGCATTCAACAAGAAAGAAGTGGTTAGAATGATCAATGTAGCATTGCTATGCACAAATCAATCCCCAACACTTAGACCTTTAATGTCTACAGTAGTGAGTATGCTCGAAGGAAAAACTAATGTCGAGGAACTAGTCATGGTTCCAAGCACATCGAGTGATCAATCAGGGTTTGCTACGGCCTCATTTAACAAGTTTGCTCAAGCTTCATTCAGTGGAAGTTCAAGTGAAACTAAGTCCCTCGTGAAGTCATCTGAGGTACCATTGACCGCATCTTCTTCTTCTTCTTCTTCAGCCCAGGATCTTTATCCAGTTCATATAAATTGATGCCACGAACCAGAAATTTCTTATCATGAATAAGAGACATATTAAAACTAAACAGTCACAAAACTATTATTATCTTTTATTTGTGATTCATGTTTCATGGTATGAATCATTGCTTGTTAATCAGTACTTCTTGTTGGGTATATATCCTATAGTCAATGGAGTGATTATATGTAATATTAATTTATTTAAGCAGAACATATATTTTTATTTATAATAATGATGGTTGAAAAATCAAGGTTGGTGAGTTTTGGACCTAAGATTTTAATTTTGAACTTATTTTTTTAGCCAAAACTCATATGAAATGCTATAAAGACCTTGATAAATTTTTATATAACCGCAAAAAAATGGTTCATAAACCTAAAATCAACCCTAAAAAAATAAATTTATACTTATCATTCCAGAGATAAAAAAAAAAAGAGCCAAGGAACATACACACGAGACTCTCCTTGTATAATGGAAACCAAAATGAAATTAATATACTAGAAGGATAATTTAAAATTCTACAAAAAAGAAAAAGGAATTTACAATGTCTAAGACATGGATGATCTATGCTTCAATCCATCCACATCACATACCCGAGTCATGGGCGGTGGGTCCACTTTACATTTGTTTTAAGCATCAAAACTATATTATTTTTACCAAATATATTTTATTTTAAAAAAATCAATTCATTGAGAGAATGCATGACTTTTTTTTCTTTTTTTTATTGAATCTATTCCCAGTTTGAAGTCAACTCATCAAATCGAACAGACAAAAAATTCACAGCAGCTGTCCAAGTAATATTTCCATGATTATATTTTTATTATTAGTCGATTAATTGCTTGTTTGCACTGCATTTTTTAAAATGCTTTTGAAAAAAAGTAAAAAAATACTATTTTTTTTATTTCAAATTGATTTTTTAGTATATTTATATTATTTTGATATGCGAATATAAAAATAAATAATATTATTTTAATATATTTTTAAAATCATCCTTAATCTCTTACAAGATACTATGCTCTAAACTTGATGCTAAAGTCATTAAAGTCATTTTGTTCAACCTTAATGTCAACTATAATTTTAACCACATATTTAAATTTAAGTTATGAGTCTCATTGACACCATTTGAAGAAATTGATATGTATCTGATATGAAGAGATTGAATTCTGGAATAAAGGTTGATTGCTGAAATTACAACAATATTGTATTATTTTGTCATAAACCTTGATGTAGTTACTGTTGTGATTATATACAATAAAAATTGGAAACTAAGCTGCAAATGACAATAACGGGAATAATGTCGTTGTCTAATTAATGCTAAACATGGAGAAGCACAACACTAATTACTGTGCACAGTATTCAATTTGGCAATAAAGAGCATTGTCTTCAACACTGTCTTCAACACTCCCCCTCAAGCTGGATCAAGAGGGTTTATAGATCCAAGCTTGCATAATAGTCGATGAAACTGGGATGACGACACGACTTTCGTAAACACATCGGCAAGTTGATCACTGGTGCGCACATAATGCATGGTGATGTTGTTAGATTGAACTTGTTGACGAATAAAATGACAATCAACTTCGATGTGTTTAGTTCTTTCGTGAAACACCGGATTCTTGGCAATGTGCATGGCAGCTTGATTGTCACAAAAAAGACTCATCGGACTGACCGATGGACAACCCATATCGGTTAGAAGACCTCGAAGCCACACAAGTTCATAAGCTGCAGCCGCCATTGCACGGTATTCAGCTTCGGCACTGGAGCGAGCGACAACATGTTGTTTCTTGCTCTTCCAAGACACAAGATTACCTCCAACAAACATGCAATATCCACTAGTCGAGCGCCGATCAAGTCGATTTCCAGCCCAATTAGAGTCGGTATAGCCCATTACATTGGTATGGTTGTTTCTGGTCATGACAATTCCGCGACCAATAGTTCCTTTTAAATATCGCAAAATGCGCTTGACCATGCTGAGATGATGGATGGTTGGAGCATGCATGAACTGGCTGACAAGACTTACAACGTAGGTAATATCCGGACGGGTAATCGTCAGATAAACGAGTTTGCCCACAAGTTGTTGATAATATTTAGGCGAGGGAAGAGTCGTACCTGCAAGAGATAATTTGAGTTTACTATCAACAGGAGTAGCTGAAGGTTTAGTTGAAAGCATACCTGCATCTTGAAGCACATCGAGCGTGTACTTCCGCTGATTAAGGAAAAGACCTTTCTTAGATGAGGCCATTTCAATCCCAAGAAAATATTTTAAGGGACCAAGATCTGTAATCGGAAATAATTGTTGAAGAGTTTTCTTCAATTTAGAAATAGATTCAATATTATTCCCTGAGATAATTAAATCATTGACATAAATGAGAACCATCAATTTATCATCATTGTTAAACCAAATATATAAAGAAGAATCTGCAGAACTTTTCCTAAAACCTAATGTAGCAAGGGCTCCACTAAGTTTTGCATGCCATGCGCGAGGACTTTGCTTTTGACCATAAATAGATTTATGAAGTTTACATACCAAATTCGGAGTGGAACTTAGCGAGTGGCCAGGAGGTAGCTTCATAAACACTTCTTCTTCAAGATCCCCGTGTAAAAAGGCATTTTTTACGTACATTTGCGATAAGAACCAGCCATTATTGACAGAAACAGATAAAAGAACTCTTACCGTGGTCATTTTGCCAACAGGAGCAAACGTCTCCTTATAATTAACACCAAATTCTTGGGTATACCCTTGAGCCACAAGGCGCGCTTTATAGCGATTAACAGATCCATCTGAGTTGAACTTGGTCTTGTATATCCATCGACTGCCAACTGCGTGTTTACCTTTTGGAAAGGGAACTAGGCTCCAAGTATTATTGTTAGCTAGTGCAGTTAGTTCCTCCTCCATAGCTTTTCGCCATACCAGGTGAGATTTTCGGTGAAATTTCTAGGCTCATGATCATTGGATAACGCTGACAAAAAAGCAGAATACGATGGTGATAATTTTGAGTAATCCAAATAATTTGAGACAGGATACCTGACTGCATAAGCTTCATAGTCTTGAAATTTGGAGGGGCACTGTCGGGTTCTTGGAGGATTGCGTCTTGGAGCTGGCACTTCATCTGGCGAATTTGGGGACATCGGTTCTAGAGGTATGATAGTAGATGGAGGATCGTCTATCGGAATGACCGTTGGAATAATCGACCTAGTGGGCCTAGGCAAGTCGATGTTACAAATCTCTGCCCTGGGAAGAGGGACTAAGTCTTCCAGGGACTCCCCCTGATTAGAATCAGTGAAATAAGGGGAGGTTTCAACAAATCTAACATCCCGGCTGACATAAAGCTTCTGGCTAATGTTATCTTAACATTTGTACCCCTTCTTGGTATGAGAATACCCTAAGAAAATACATTTGGAAGCTCGCGGGTCAAGTTTGTCATGTTGATTTGAGTGTAGGTGAACAAAACATTGACACCCAAAAATCTTCAAGTGCGAGGTATTGGGAATTTTACCCTGCAAAATTTCAAGAGGACACTGAAAATCCAGTACTTGACTGGGTAAGTGGTTAATAATATAGGTGGCCGTAAGAACTCCATAAGATCAAAATTTTTCGGAACATTCATTTGAAGCATTATGGCTCTAGTTTTTTCTAATAAATCCCGATTTTTGCGTTCAACAATTCCATTTTGTTGGGGAGTATTAACACAACTAGTTTGATGAAGAATTCCATTAGAAATTAAATAATTTTCCATAGCATGAGATGTAAATTCCGAGCCATTGTCAAATCGAAAATTTTTAATCTGTGTGGAAAATTGGGTAGAAACTAGTGTGTGAAAATCTTTAAAACAATTAAACACTTCAATTTTTTATTTTAAAAAATATAACCATGTAACTCTTGAAAAATCATCAATAAATGTAACAAAGTATTTAAAACCATCAATTGAGATTGAAAAAGGTCCCCATACATCAGAATGAATAAGTTCAAAAGCCTGAGATGCTTTGGACAAAGATAATTTAAATGGAAGTCTACTTGATTTGGAAAAATGGCACGTCTCACAATCATACGTTCTTTTTGACAAATTTGGTTTTATTTTTGAGATGATGTAGTCGGATGCATGAGCCAGACGAAAATGCCACAACTGATGATCATTGATCGGAGAATAAACAGCTTGTAATCCTTTAGAAACTTCAGAATCACAGAAAAAATAGAGACCATTCAAATGAAATCCTTCACCAATCTTCTGTTTGGTGTGATGGTCCTGAAAAATCACCTTAAACGGAGTAAATATAACATCATAATTAAGAGAAATAGTTAACCTTCGAACTGATAATAACTGAAATGGAAATGAAGGCACATATAAAATATCGGAATTAATATTTTTTGACGTGATTTTAATTTTTCGCTTGCCTTTTACTGCTACAGTAGATCCATTTGCAATCGAGACAAAAGATGGTATCGGGAACGGGGTAAAATCATGAATTTTGTTTAAATTATGTGTCATGTGATCACTAGCACCCGAATCCACAACCCATAAATCATGAAATTTACTTAACTCTAAGGCAGTTAAAAGAGCAATATAAATACCTTTAAATTTTTCCGCATTCTCACGGTTTGAAGTACCAGTAAAATCACGGGTGGGTAACCCACCAAAATTGTTCAAGAAGGCTGCATTTCCACGGGTTGATGACCCAGCCACGTCACCACCAAAATTGTTCAAGAAGGCTGCATTTCCACGTCCAGCCACATCACCAGCCACGTCACGGGTTGACAACCCGTTGAAATTGCTCAACAGAGCACTGGCGTCTTCAGCCGAAGAACCGTCTCCTCCCAAATTTCTCTTTTCTTGAAGAAAGCTTGCAAATTCATTTAGCAATGACATAGGATTAGAGTACATGGGTTCTATAGCAGCAACATTAGCTTTGTATTTCACAAATTTCTTGTGATGAGCATTCGGTCGATTTTGTTTTAACTCTGGGTGAAGGCTCCAACACTGATCGATTGAGTGACCCATTGAGTTGCAGTAAAAACATTTGAGGTTAGGACGCTTACCTTTGAAGAATCCCCTCTCTGCAGAGTGCTGGGCATCTCAATTTTCTGCCAATTTGAAGCTCCCTTTTTCTGCAAATTGTTGGGCAACACAAGCATGGGTATCAACGAATTTCAATGGGTTTTCACGGGGCATTACCTTTCGTCTGATTTCTTCACGCTGGATTGTTGCACAGACGCCTTTCAAGGTGGGGAGTTCATCATTCATCAAGATGTGGCTCCTTAAGTCTTCAAATTTCGATCCCAAACTGGCCAGCAATTGGAAAATTTGGTCTTCTTCTTTTCGATTGCATATGACAGTTGGATCAACTGAGTAAGGTCTGTAAATCTCCAATTCATTCCACAAACTCTTAAGCTTACTCAGCAAATTGACAAAGGGCTGGCCGTTTTGATGAAGACTAGCAATGTCTTGTTGAATTTGGAAGATTCTGGCAGAGTTATTTTGGTTGCCATACATCTCCCTTACGGCTTCCCAAAGTTCCAGAGATGATTGGTAATAGCTGAACATCTCAGCAAGGTTTCTGTCCATTGAATTTAGCATCCAAGACATCACCATTTGATCCTTGGCGAGCCACTGTTCAAATTCTGGGGAGCTGCTGTCAGGAGCCAATTCTTTGCCGTTGATAAATCCCAGGCGTGATCTGCCTCCAAGAGTAATGGTCACTACTCTTGACCATGGTAAGTAGTTAAAACCATTTAGCAGTACAGTAGTCATTTTTTGAGAGGGATTAGCATCATTGTCGATGCTAATAGAGTTGGTGGTTGTGGATTTTGATTTGTCTGTCAAACCTTGAATATCCATGTTAACAGACAATGAAATCGAGTGACACAACACAGAGTAAGGCTGCAAGATCACAGCTCTGATACCATGAAGAAATTGATATGTATCTGATATGAAGAGATTGAATTCTGGAATAAAGGTTGATTGCTGAAATTACAGCAATATTGTATTATTTTGTCATAAACCTTGATGTAGTTACTGTTGTGATTATATACAATGAAAATTGGAAACTAAGCTGCAAATGACAATAACGGGAATAATGCCATTGTCTAATTAATGCTAAACATGGAGAAGCACAACACTAATTACTGTGCACAGTATTCAATTTGGCAATTAAGAGCACTGTTTCAACACCATTGCATGTTTTCTTGGCTTCTTCCTTAGTCACTTGTTTACGCATTTACAAAGTATGCCAAATCTTTGCTATACGAAAGGAAAATGGTTGCTTATTTAACTCATAGATTATTTTTCGATTTCAATCTAAAAAAAATTGAATCTAACCAAACTGAACCAGTTTGGCTAGAGTCATTTTCTTAGGAAATTTCATATCTCGGTTCAGTTGGAGTTTTGAGCTCGAAAAAACCATGATTTTTTAAAAAAAATATCAAATTTCTGCTTTTATCAAAACCAAAATTTTAAGTGTACTAAACCATAGTTTTGAAAGGGTTATCGAACATATACGGTTAATCACATCAATATCATACCCTTGGAAATTAGAAAATAGAGTTTGGGTCCTTCATTTTAGGTAAAGTAAAAAGAAAGAAAACAAGTTCTTTGAATGGAATATAGATACGATGGAAAACTGTATAAGAAATTGACGAGTTGGGTTCTGCATGATGATTACAGGGACAAAGGAAGTCGAGGCAACAAAGCTAGACTAGCGTACAAGGAAGAGGATATGCGTAAATATAGCGAAAGGTCTGGTTTTCCTGCACGAGGAGTCGAGGCTCAAAATTGTTCATAGAGACATAAAAGGTACCAATATCCTTCTTGACAAGGACATGAACCCCAAGATATCTGATTTTGGAATGGCCAAGCTTAATGACGAGGACAACACCCAAATCGACACCAGAGTTGCTGGAACAATGTGAGTTTCTGATATTAGCACCCATGTTATTTGCTATTGGGCTCATCTTTTTGTTCACCAAAGGAGGAATCACCGAAATAGTCCTGACAAGTTCTGGGCTAGACACCAGGTCAGACATTTCACCATTTTATAGCTAGTGTTTGCTCTTAGGTCCAGTTGTATTGTAGCTTCTTTCGTTTTTGAGTCATCAGGTTAGACAAGTTTTTGAGGCTAGCTGGAGAACGTAGCTTTTAGTTTTAAACATTATGATGCTGTAACTGAGCTTAAGTATCGATGGAAGGGGTTATCTTCAAAATATGTGGTAGGCAAACACCTAGGGTTCAAATCATGCACTGCAGGGTTCCCTTGGATTAGGGTTTCCCCATCTATGGCCGTGTCCCTCAAAACTATACCTTGGAGAGGTTTAACCTGGTTGCCAAAAGAATGTGCTAGAGCAAATATAATTTGGGCTTCAAGAAATATAATTTTGGTTGTGAAATACAAAAACAAACAATAGGCAAGAACACTGATGCAACCACTAATTACAAATCAAGATAGAGATCTTCACCAAAAAATTAGAAACTACCATGAAACGGGGCACTAGACATTTAGCAAACTAGTAAATTATGCTTTTTGTGCAGGGGATACATGGCACCAGAATACGTATTATATGGTTACTTAATTAACTTACAAGGCAAATGTCTACAGTTTTGGTGTTGTAGCATTGAAGATTGTTTCTGGGATGAACAATGTCAAATTTAAAAGGGATGAAAACTTTGTATGCCTTCTAGATTGGGTATGTTGAGCCCATTTAATCTCTTATTTTTCTCTTCTTGTTTACTCTTAGTCGGCTATATATCTCATAAATTTGTGTTTGGTTATTTCAGGTTCTATATTTACAAAAAAATGGGGACAAAATGGTGATGGTTGATCCAAGATTAGGGTCTGCATTCAACAAGAAAGAAGTGGTTAGAATGATCAATGTAGCACTGCTATGCACAAATCAATCCCCAGCACTCAGACCTACAATGTCTATAGTGGTGAGTATGATCGAAGGAAAAACTTATGTCGAAGAACTGGTCATGGTTCCAAGGAGATTGAGTGATAAATCAGGGAATGCTACAGCCTTATGTAATAAGTTTGCTCAAGCTTCATTCAGTGGAAGTTCAAGTGAAAATAAGTCCCTCGCGAAGTCATGTGAATCAAAAAATTTCTTCTTCATTCGGAGATCGAAGGACTACATTTTCTTCTTCTTCAGCACAGGTTCTTTATCCAGTTCATATAAAGTGATGCCACGAACCAAAAATTTCTTATCATGCATAAAAGACATTAAAATTAAACAGTCACAAAACTATTATAATGTTTTATTCGTGTTTCATGTTTCGTGGTATGAATCATTGCTTGTTAATCAGTACTTCTTCTTGTTAAACAGTCACAAAACTATTATAATATATCCTATAGTCAATGCAGTGATTATATGTAATATTAATTTATTTATGCCAAACATATATTTTTATTTATAATAATAATTAATAGAAGAAAGAAACGTTCCCAAGACTTCTCAATGAAGGATACCAGACATCCTTTTATTATTATATTTTTATTTATAATAATAATAGATAAAAGAAATCCTTATTCGACTACCGATCTATGAAGGATATCGGACACTTACCAATGAAGTTGCAAAGAAAGAAACGTTCCCAAGACTTCTCTATTTTTACTATAATTTTAGTATTTCATGGATTTGTGCACGAGTATATGATTTTTAAACAAGATGCATAGGCCAAGATTGATTATATGAGAGAAAGAGTTTCTGCTATTGTGTTTGTTGAACAATGTTTTTCTTGCATTATTGATTCAGTTTGAAGTGTATATATACAGACTAATTTGTTCCATTTATGGAAGCTTTGTTCTATTTATGGAAGCAAATAAAAGAATGAACCGTTACAATTGAATAAGGAATGAGCCGTTGTATACATTTGATGAATCATCTATGGGATTGCTTCTTGAATGCCAGAATATGCAGTCATGAATTTGCTCTATCTTCTCCTGGATTTTCTCTGTGTATAGCCTTGTCAGCATCTTCCCTTTTATGCCCCCGCAAGATTGGGCTTCCATCGGAAAGACCAATCTTGGAATGTAAAAATTCAGTGCGTTGTCTTGACAGTGGCTTAGTGAGGAGATCAGCAAGTTGATCATGAGTATGAACATGCATCACTTGAAGGCTGCCTCGTTGCACTAAGTCACGCATAAAGTGAAGATCAATCTGGATATGCTTCATGCACGAGTGATGAACCGGGTTGAGGCTGAGATGTGTGGCCCCGAGATTATCACAAAGCAGCTGAGGAGTGGCTGGTACTTCAAATGCTAATTCTTTGAGTAGAGTGGACAGCCAAACCGTTTTAGACGCTGTATTGGCTAGGGCCCGATATTCGGCTTCCGTGGAGGATCTTGCGACTGCTCTTTGCTTCTTGGAACTCCAGGAGATTGGATTTGAGCCAAGGAAGGTAATGTATGCAAAGGTGGATGTGCGATCATCGATATTGCCTGCCCAATCAGTATCAGAATATGTCCGTAGTGTGGGTGAGCTGGCTTTGCACAGATGAAGGCCATGAAATATGGTTAGTTTGAGGTAACGAAGGAGCCTCTTGGTTGCTGTCCAATGAGTCATGGTGGGCTTGTGCATAAACTGAGCCAGTTTATTGACAACAAATGATATGTCAGGACGCGTCAAAGAGAGGTACTAGAGGTTGCCAATAATTCGATGAAAATCTGTGTTGTCCACAGTGGCAGTGCATCTATTAATCGAAGAGATTGAGAGGTAGACAAGGGAGTGGAAATGTCTTTGGCATCACTCATACTGGTGGAGGCTAGAAGATCCCAAATGTATTTGTACTGAGATAGAAATAGTCCAGTCCGAGTGGGAATCACTTCCACGCCGAGAAAGAAATGAAGCAAACCCATATCTTTGAGGGAGAATTGATCACCCAATTGCTTGATAACAACTGCCACAAATGTTGAATTATTGCCTGTAAGAACAAGATCATCAACATATACCAAACAATAACATGTAATGGAGTTATTATTGTAAATGAAGAGTGAGGGATCAACCATAGAGTTTTGAAAACCGAGTTGAAGAATTGCAGACTTCAGTGTTGTAAACCAAGCCCGTGGAGCCTGTTTAAGGCCATAAATTGCCTTGTTTAACCTGCAGGCATGGTGAGGTTTGGACTGATCTTTGAACCCTGGGGGTTGAGACATAAACACAACTTTAGTTAATTTACCATTGAGAAAAGCATTATTTACATCCAGTTGCCGCAAATCCCATCCATTTATAACAGCAATAGATAGCACAGTTCTTATAGTTGCAGGCTTAATTACAGGACTAAAATTCTCAACATAATCAATACCAGAACATTGATTATAACCTTTAGCAACTAAACGAGTTTTAAATCTGTCTATTGACCCATCAGCATGCCTTTAAACCCGAAAAACCCATTTGCATCCTACAGGGTGACAGTTCGGTGGAGGAACAACAAGGTCCCAAGTATTGTGTTTCATTAAGGCTGTGAGTTCACATGACATGGCTTCATGCCAGTGTGGGTGAGAGATAGCTTGGCTCACACACATTGTCTCAATGGTGGAAGGGAGGGGATGTTTGGACACTGTATGGACCTGTTTTGGCTTGAAAATGTTGTTCATGGACCTAGTGGTCATGGTATGAGTACGGGGAGGGTCAATTGATGGTGCTGAGTTTAAAGGGGAAGGGTCTGTGTGGATGGTTTGCCATGGAGGAGACTGTTGGAGATGATGGGGGGTGCAAATCAGACACAATCCTAGGGTTTTCTACAGAGAAATTCGAGACAGAGGGATTGTGATCCATGAGGGGTGATGAATTTAAGGAATTATTAAGTAAAGAGCATGAGGCAATGATATTACCTAAAGGAGCGGTAACGACGGCGGCTGAACTAGTCGGATTTTGATGGCAACATCGATTTGGGGACGAAGATGCTGACGAGACGGACACTGGTGATGGGGATGCTGGAATATGCTAGGCACCGAGAAGATGTGATGGAGATGAAGATAAAATTTGATTTTGATTTTGATTTGGAATTAAAGCAGATGAGGGGCAACAATTAGGTGGTTTAATTTCATCAAATAGCACATGCCATGAGATTAAAATTTTTTTTGTTTTAGGTTCGAGACACTTATATGCGTTTTGAGTGGGAGAATATCCAATAAAAATACAGACCTTGGATTTTGGTTGCATTTTATTTGTGTTGTAAGGTCGGGTAAGAGGATAACATGCACATCCAAATTTTCTTAGTTTCAGATAATTTGGTTTTTGACTAAAATGAAATTCAAAGGGAGATTTTCCTTGAAGAAGAGGTGTGGGCTGTCTGTTAATAAGATAAGAGGCTGTTTGAAAAGCATAAGGCCACTATGCAAAATCAAGATTAGCATCATGAAGGAGAGTGAGACCTGTTTCAACAATATGACGATGACGTCTTTCGGAGACACCATTTTGTTGCGGTGTATGTGGAGCGGTGGTAAAGTGAGTAATGCCATGATGGAGTAAAAAGGATTTTAAGGCTATAAATTCGCCACCATTGTCAGAATAAAGAGTTTTAATTGTTTTTTGAAACTGATTTTCAACAAATTTTTTGAAATGTGGAGAAATTTGAGTTACACCAGATTTGGTGATCATGGGATAAAACCAAATATATTTCGTATAATGATCTACCAAAATAAGATAGTAATTTGAGCCATCAAGACCGGTATAGCTTGCAAGACCCCACACGTCAGTGTAAATAAGGTCAAGTGGTGCATGACTTTGAAGACTGTTTGTTTGAAAAAGTTGTCGATGGGCTTTATTAATTGAACAAGAATGACAAAGTAAAGACAAATTTTTATTTGGTAAAACAGGAAGTGAAAAATGCTTAACAAGATGATGGCCAATTTTTGTTGAGGGATGCCCAAGGCGTTTGTGCCAACCATCAATAGAGGTCCGTTCAAGTACATTAGCAACCTTTGGTGATGCCACCATTGATGCTGGAAAGGTGTAGATGCCATCGTTACATGCTCCTTTTAGAAAAGGCGCCCCCGTGATCTGATCCTTCACAAGAAAATGAAAAGGGTGAAGCTCAACAAAAACATGATTTTGTTTAGAGAAATTTGCAGACGCAACCAGCTACTGCGCCGTGACTTCCAAGCATCTTAGGTACGCTTCATGGCCAACCAAGAGATCATGTAGCTCTTCAAAAACCAGTGATTTCTCACGGGCTCGAATGGGTGCTGCAATCTCACGAAAATCAGTTACTAACCCATTGAGCACATAGAGAGTTAGGTCATCATCCGAGATTGGATGATCGATGATGGCAATTTCGTCTGCCAAGGCCTTCACTGTGTGAAGATATTCTGTAATTGATCGAGCTCCACGCTGGATCAAGGTGAGTTCTTCCTTCAATTGCATAGCTCGAGTACGGGATCAACTAGCATACAAATTTTTGAGTTTATTCCAGACATCATGAGAAGTCTTTGCTGTGGCAATAAGTGGTGTAATTGATGGGGAAGTGGATGCTAAGATCGCACTGAGGATAAGCTTATCCTGTCAAATCCAATGAGTTTTGCATAACTCATCAGCAGCGGTGCCAGTGGAGATGGGACACTGTAGAGTACCTTCTACATAATCAAGCAAATCATACCCGATGAGAAGTGCTTCGAATTGAGCATGCCATTGCAGAAAAGTGGAGGGTGTTAACTTTTCATTAATTTGGGCAGTAATATTGAATGCAATCAGTGATTTTTCTGTTGCAGAGGAGGGCTGGGTATTTGGGCTGGTGTTTGGATTTTGTTCTGAGGCAAAAGACATTGTGATAATCTGGATCTCTGACTCGTTAGAGATTGGCTGCTCTGATACCATATGAGAGAAAGACTTTCTACTATTGTGTTTGTTGAACAATGTTTTTCTTGCATTATTGATTCAATTTGAAGTGTATATATACAGACTAATTTGTTCCATTTATGGAAGCAAATAAAAGAATGAACCGTTACAATTGAATAAGGAATGAGCCGTTGTATACATTTCATGAATCATCTTTGGGATTGCTTCTTGAATGCCAGAATATGCAGTCATGAATTTGCTCTATCTTCTCCTGGATTTTCTCTGTGTATAGCCTTGTCAGCATCTTCCCTTTTAGATTATTCCATAGAATTTGAAACGAGATTTTCATCCTTGTGTGTTAGTGTATAGTATGTATACGTAAGGATTACCTCTTGTGTGTATATAATTAACAATTCAACAGTACAATATAAATTTGAATTTTCTTCTTTCTCTCCAAATTCTCTCTCCCTCTCTCTCTGCTTAGATCTCCTCTTCTCTATGTATTTTCTTCACTTTTCTGCTAATCTCAATATGGTATCAGAGCTAAAAATGCTCACACAAACATATTGACCCAAACACTTTGCTTCCGAAATCTGCCCTCCTAATTCCAAAAATTCTTGATTTCTAAAAAAAACCATCAGTTTATTCTGTTGATAACACACACACACACACAGATATATATATATATATATGTTGGTGTGAGCTGTCTTCTACGAGAATAAAGGAGGAAGATCAGCAAAATATTCATTAGCTAATTAAGGCAATAAATGTATAGCTATAATTAGGAATTTACGTTACTTTACATTCTACTATATATGTCCTCCTATTCATGTAAATACAAAATGAAATAAAGAGAAAATATTTTCTCCATGTTGCCATGGTATCAGAGCATACCGATCCTTGAAATCAGCTTTATTTCTTAATCAAATTTGTCTCCCTCCATGGTTGATACTAAACCTCAAGCTGAGGATTCTCTATCTTCCTCCATACTAGCTGAATTGAGTACAAGAATGAATGAAGTTTTGAGCAGAACTTCAGCCCCTACCCAGATTTCTAATGGTGCTACTACACCGATACGCATCAAGTTGGATGGCACCAACTATGCATTTTGGTCCCAGGTGGTTGAGATATATATCTCAGGCAAGGACAAACTGTGACATATAAATGGTGATCTACCTCAACCTTCTCCAACAGATTCTACTTTCAGACGATGATGTACTGACAATGCAATTGTTAAAGGGTGGCTGATAAATTCCATGCATCCCTCCCTTATCAGTAATTTCATTCGCTTCCCTACAACAAAATTAGTGTGGGATGCAATTGCTACTACATACTTTGATGGCAGCAACATCTCCTAGGTGTATGAACTTCGGCGACGTGTGACATGCCTTAAACAAGCTGGTGGTTCATTGGAAAAGTTCTATAATGAACTCTAAGGGCTTTGGCGTGAGATCGACTTTCGTCATCCAAACCCAATGGAATGCCCAACATATATTCAACATTACAATTCTCTTATTCAAGAAGAACGAGTATATGTATTCTCGGATGGTCTTGATGACCATTTAGATCACATCAGGTGTGATGTTCTACAGATAAAGCCATTCCCAACAATGGAGCAAGCCTATGCGTATGTTAGGAGGGAAGATCTTCATCAAGCAGTGATGACCACAGGCGTTGATGATCTACCTAGAATAGGCTTGGCGTCCAAGGGTCTCAAACACAACTCACATTCTCTCTCCTTTCATGGTGGCAAATCTGGTTCCAACTCTAAATCCCGAGCCACCTCTGATGGCACTAAATGCTCTCACTGCGGGGGACAAAACATACCCACGAAACCTGCTTTAAGCTTCATGGGTTTCCTGATTGGTGGCATGAACTCCAGGCTCGGAAGCATCGTGAAGGAATTGGTGCTAGCCTAGGACAGGCTGCAGTAGCTACCGCATAACCACATTTGTCCCTTATCCCAGATGCTAAGACCAATGGTGGTGACAGTAGACAAACTGCAGTGACTACAACAGACCCTCACTTACTTAATGCTCTACTTGGTTTTAATCAGGAGGTTGATCGCGATGAATGGATACTTGATTCCGGAGCAACCGACCACATGACTTTTGATGTTACTGATTTTTCTCAACAATCCCCTCCACAAAGAACTAGCATTGCAAATGCTAATGGAGGCATTTCTTCGGTAACTAGGGTTGGAACAATAATGATATCACCAGCCCTATCATTGACTCATACATTACTTATGCCTTCTTTATCTCACAAGCTATTGTCCGTGAGTCAGATTACTAAAGCCTTGAATTCTGTTGTGCTCATTTATCCTATGTTTTGTCTTATTCAGGATATTCTCACCAAAGATATCATTGGGCGTGGTACTGAAAGGGGGGGGGGCTCTATTATAAGGAAGATGTCAATATTGGCCGAGCAAATCACATGAATCATTCAAGCAACCTCAAAGTGGAACATATTCTGCTCTGGCATCGTCGGTTAGGTCACCCATCATTTGGTTACTTGCAGCATGTGTTTCCTGATTTATTTTCGGGTTTGTCAAATTTGGATATAAAATGTGAGACATGCATCTTAGCTAAAAGTCATCGAGTTAGTTATCCATTAAGTATGAATAAAAGTGATATTCCTTTTGCCTTGATTCATTCTGACGTCTGGGGCCCTTCCCAAAATCTACTCTGTCTGGCTCTCGCTGGTTTGTGATATTTGTTGATTATTGTACCCGGATGACCTGGA